>CM042836.1:53418037-54092287 GCA_023653725.1 Bungarus multicinctus | reverse complement strand
TAAGCATCCTTATGATTTTTTAAGAATCTGGAAATGAGTGTATCGTCTACACAACCATTTCACACTTCAAGAGCAGTTGTGATTCTCACCAGCAATTTTCCATGATCTAAGAGGCTGTCCAGTGTTTTAAAAACAGGATGCATAGGTAATTTTTAGTTAAATAGAGGGTTGCTGCTATTGTTTAGCCAAACTTCCTTGGCTGAACAATGAACACATTTCATCTTGTGCAAAATTCTGCAACTAGGATCAAGTTAAGGGATTGGGAGAAAAACTTGTAATACAATAGAGGCATAATGAAGAAGATGTACACTACAGTTTCATTTAACAGTGAACTAGAAAATAGGATATATAGAAGCAGAATATATAAGACAGTTACAAAACCTGCTTGTCTAAAAAGAACACAGAAGTTGTGAGAGAAACACAGGTCTCTTTTTACCATCTTACAATGTACCATCTGTACTGTTAATGTATTATTATATAAAGTAATTCTTACGTTAAATATGATCCTGTTTTTTAAAAAAAATACTGATTCTGAGCAGAGTGAGATAAAGAATAAGGCTAAGACTGTAACACAGAGAATAGTGATTTTTTTTTACTTCTTGGCTGCAATCATGGCGAAAGTCATCAAATGGCTGTCAAGAAAGGGAAGCCCCCAATGTTTCTAAATGTCATAAATTAACGTTGCTGTAATGCTTTCATGTGTTTAAAACGTTTTACATGTATTGTCTAGGACTTTCCTTATCTGATGTCCTCCAGATGTTTGCAGCTTCAGCTTCTAGAATTCTTCAGCCAGCATGGTACCCAACTTAGTTTCTAAAGAAGCAAAGGTCATCTTTGTGGTGACAAGCCACCAAGTCCTCTTTCTTGGTGACAAGCCACCAAGTCAATCAAGTAATGGGGCAGGTCCTAGGCAGACCCAAAGTCATAGGAGGTATTCAACCAGTTCGCACCTACTCGGGCAAACCAGTGGCGACCCCTGGCTGGCCATGCCCCCAACCCGGTCGCCCAGTTGCTCACTTGCGATCGTTCTCCTAGCTTTCTGTTCCCCACGTTCTCTTTCTCCCCGGGGGAAAGGAAGAAAGGCATGGACCTGCAAGTATCGCTTTCCCTGTGTGAGTTAAAAGTGCCTGGAGTGAGAAGGAGTGAGGACTGACAGAGGGGGTGGGGAATCCACTCCAGCCTTGGAGAAATTTAAACGAGCTGCTTCAAAATGCTTGTCTGTTAAGTGCTCTGTGTGTGTGTGTGTGTGTGTGTGTATGAGAGAGAGAGAGAGAGAGAGAGAGAGAGAGAGAGAGAGAGAGAAAGAAAGAAAGAAAGAAAGAAAGAAAGAAAGAAAGAAAGAAAGAAAGAAAGAAAGAAAGAAAGAAAGAAAGAAAGAAAGAAAGAAAGAAAGAAAGAGGAAGGGAGAGAAAGAAAGAAAGAAATTAGGAAGAGAGAGAGAGAAATAAAACTCTGTGCTATTATTTTTAATTGTTCCA
Organism: Bungarus multicinctus; assembly: GCA_023653725.1. Lineage (NCBI taxonomy): Eukaryota > Metazoa > Chordata > Lepidosauria > Squamata > Elapidae > Bungarus > Bungarus multicinctus. The sequence goes on along the minus strand of CM042836.1, from coordinate 54,090,809 downwards.
TTATTTATCATGTGTTAATATTTTACACTGTCCCTACGCCTAGAGTGGTTTTTCTGCCTTTCTTTTGCCTAGGGCTACTACATATTTTTCAGGGTTTACATGCATTCAATGTCAATAGTCCAGAGCATAAAATACACATGTATTTAACAAGAGTTGAAAGGGACTTTGGAGTCTTCTAGTCCAACCCTCAGCTCAGACTAAAAAACTGAGGATGCCAAACTCTGAGTAGAAATCCTGGAAAACGTGTCAGAATAATACATAGAAGGGACCTTGGGGTGAACCCTATACCATTTCAGAGAAATGGTTGTCCAGTCTTTTCTTAAAAACTTCCAGTGATTGAGTACCAGAACTTCTGGAGACAGGCAATTCCCTGGTTAATTGTTCTCACTGTCAGGAAGTTTCTCCTTAGTTTTAGGTTGCTTCTCTCTGTTCAGTTTCCATCCATTGCTTCTTGTTTGCATTCTGCTTCTTTGGAAAATACATTATCCCCCTTTGTTTGTGGCAGCCCCTTAAAAGCCTGTTGCCTATCACACTCTTGAGTAAAGCATGTGAGCCATTTCCCCCTTTCAGTGGTCCATGAAAGTACATCTATAGTATGCAGATAATATAGTGAAAAAAGGTGAACAACATTTTTACAGAACTATAGATAACATTTTTACAGAACTATAGATAAGTTGAGGCTGGGTGACAAGGAATGGCTGGGAGAGGAGGGGACAGGTGAGGCACCTCTTGATGTGAGTGACATTCAGTTGGCCATGCCCACCCAGTCACGTGACCACCAAGCCATAGCCACCCAGTCACATGACCACCAAGCCACGATCACCAAATAATCCACGCCCACAGAACCGGTAGTAAAAAAAATTGAATTCCATCACTGCCCAAAGTAAATTATGTTTATAAAAAGACCAAAAGATTTCTGTGTATAAACTGCTGTCCTAGGAAAGATCTTTGTCAGAAGGACCAGATAGTTTTGAAAGTAAGCTTTCAAGTGAAGACTACTGAAAGAACTGCTGATGTGTCACTTGGCTTGGCTAACTTACCTCTTTGCAACTTGGATGTGCTTGCTGCCATAATTGCAGATTGGGTTTACCAAACTTGGGGTTCTTGGGAAGGCCTCTGAGTTTTCATGGGCCAGGCATCTGATAGGCCCAATCAATATAACCTCTGGCTATATGAGTGCTATGAAACATATGGTATTTGTACATTATACAAACACCAAATCTCAGCTCCTTGATGGCTGTTTCCCAAGAGGGCCGCTTTTGTCCTTAATTATATAGCCAGCATTATGCAGACATGAATCATTGCCTTTGCAGTGCTTCTCAAAATAGACAAATACTTGCAGAAGTCAGGAAAGAAACCTGCTTGTTTACAGCAGACAGAGCAGGTATTTTAGGATGAATAGTTTCATTATTTCCTAATTGCTCAGCTTTCCAATTCATTCACAGAATGCCAGAATGAGTCCATTTCCTATTGACAATGACAATGGAGTTGTTGGGGACAGACATAAACCTCTGCTCAAGATGATATTTTAAGAAGGAGCTGGTTACCGGAGCTGTTTTTATAAGGATGATGGGAAGAAGAAAAAAACAATTTCTGCTTCTGAATTGCACTCTTTGTTTCTGTCTGATTGATTTCCTGGAATTCTTACATAACTGGATCCCCCCCACTCTTTTTTCAAAAGGGACTAAGTAGCACCTGTATAACTAAAGTCAAATAGACAAAGAATATCTATGAACAGGAATTAGCTTTCTTAGTAGCCATTAGAACTGTTTCTTTAATTCATGTGCCTTTGAGGCCATTCTCCTTTGCCGGAACTGGCTACTTGGAAAAATGGGTGTTGTTGGAATTTTCCAGATTCAAATGGGTGTTATTCTTGCCCATTTATTTATTTATCTACATCAATTGGAAATTGTATTTCCCAAGACAATATGAGAGCTCTTTATGTGTGGCAAGCAGTACTATCTTTTCCTGGAAGATACACACAAACAAACACACACACACACACACGAGAGAGAGAGAGAGAGAGAGAGAGACTCATTCACGTCTATCCCCATCATCCTTGCAGCAGAACTAGCAGAAAAGATTGAATTAGTTGAGGAGAGGAGAGGAGACGAAAGCATGAGCAGAATGAACTTTTCCCCTGCTAAGTCAGATAGATGACCTTTAAAATTCAGGAAAGATATCTGCAGTAACAGCAATAGCAATATCACTTCACAGTGCTTTACAGCTCTCTCTAAGCAGTTTACAGAGTCAGCATACTGCCCCCAACAATTTGGGTCCTCGTTTTACCCACCTCAGAAGGATGAAAGGCTAAGTCAATCTTGAGCCTGGTGAGAAGTAGTATTGCAGTACTGCATTGTAACCATTGCGCCACCATGGCTCAATAAAAGCTTTGGGTATAGAAGGAAAACTTCTATACTTTACTTATTTTCATTGCATCAGAGCAGGTCTAGAGTCTTTGCTCTCCATATAGAAGATGAACATTTGCAATTAGGTCTTGCTATCCTCACTTTTGCCTCCGAGAGTTTCCCAACCAGGACCTTCACTCTCATTTTTTAAAGAGTCCTCATTCCTAGTAAAGCAGAAATGGCTTTTTTCTCCTTCCTTGCTTTTTCCAACAATAAGGCCTTGTTTAGTGATATTTTCACATGTAACACCCGGTGGGTGACCAGACAGAAGCCCTACCCACTGTAAAGCTGTGCTGCACCATCGATCCTCCACAGATGCAATGCCTGGGTCTGCAGGGTCTCTATTGTAAATAGCCACTCAACTCGGTTCACCAATATGAATGAGACTATTTTCTGAATGCATGAATGAGATTTTCTGGGACTATGAGATGATTGTTCCATTCTTCAAAGGTACTTGAGAAAAGGAATTCTACATTCTTTCCATGTAAGAAGGTGTTACTTGTTGGTATTGAAACTCTGAAACCAAATTTCAGTTTACTGGTAGGTTTTGGGAGATCCTAAGACCTCAGGCTGATCTTGATAAGATCTACTATATGTTGAGTGGCAGCACTTCTCCATGGTTTTCAGCAAGTTATTCTCATTTCTGGCTGGAGATACTAATCACTTTTGAATCATGAGAGGAAGGACAAAATGACACTTTTTCCATTCAGTGCATGATGAGGATTAGGTTGGCCTTTGAATAGGTTCAGTTCCTTATATTTCATTTAAGTATTTCATTTCACTTCCTGATGCTGAAATCTCTAAAAATGAAAGTCAACCTAGAAAGGAATGAGTTCTCTATGTTTGGAGGTATTTAAGAAATGTAGAAGAGCAGACAGAGAATGAGGGTGGAGTTAAGTGCATCATTAGTTTATAGTTGTTACATTTTCACAAATGGTCCAGGTCCAACCCTTCCTGAATTTCATTGATCCTTATCTGACACCAGTTTAGTGTTGAGCTTTAGTTGACTAGAGTTTTGTTTATGACCTGAATAAATCTTTTATGCTGCAAGGATGGTCATAATTCCTTGCACCTGACAGAAGAGACTGGGCAGTCCTTAAATAATTTTCCTGCAAATTGCAGAGCATCAGATCAGATCAGGGACGTCAAACTTAGGGCCCATGGACCGGATGCATTGTGCACTGGCTATGCCCACCCCTAGTTTAGTGAAGGGGAAAAAGTTGTGATACGTCACATGATGATGCGAGTTTGACACCCCTGGACTAGATGATGCATGAGATCCCTTTCAACTCCTCAATGCTTGGGCAGGGGGATTGGACTAGAAGACCTACAAGGTCCCTTCTAACTCTGATTATCTGTTATCTGTTATCCTCAGTTCTATCATTTTATTATCTTTCTTCATAATAATGAGCAAGCTTTCTCTAGGCTTTTTTTTACAGTAGATCAAATCATTTTCCTTTGCTACATATAGGATTCTATAGACCATAGTATCTTATTGCGGCGGTTGGAGGGGTTGGGGATTGGGGGAACTGTCTTGCGATGGTTCTCCTCCTTCCTCTCCAACCGCTCGCAATTTGTGTTGGCGGGGGGGAGAGGTCCACCTCTAGGCCCCTTATTTGTGGGGTGCCTCAGGGGTCGTTCCTCTCCCCTCTCTTGTTCAACATTTATGTGAAGCTGGGCGAGATCATCCGTGGTCTTGGGGTGCGGTGCCATCTGTATGCAGTTGACACCCAGCTATACATCTCCACCCCAGACCACCCCAACGATGCTGTGGAGGCTATGTCCCGGTGCCTGGAGGCCGTGCGGAATTAAATGGGTGGGAACATGCTCCGACTCAACCCTTCCAAGACTGAGTGGCTGTGGTTTCCGGCGCCCCGATATAGCCAGCTGACACCTTCACTGGCTATTGGGGGAGAGATCTTGCCCCCTACAGGGAGGGCTCGCAATCTGGGTGTCCTCCTGGATGCACGGCTGTCTTTAGAAGACCATATTGCGGCCGTCTCCAGGGGGGCTTTTTATCAGGTTCGCCTGATTTACCAGTTGCGGCCCTTCCTGGATCGGGATGCCCTGCGCACGGTCACTCATGCCCTTGTCACCTCTCACCTGGATTACTGTAACACTCTCTACATGGGGCTCCCTGTGGGGAGCACCCGGAGACTCCAACTGGTGCAAAATGCGGCCGCACGGGTGATTATGGGGGCGTCGCGAAGCTCTCATGTGACGCCTCTCCTGCGCGAGCTACATTGGTTGCCGGTGGCTTTCCGGGTTCACTTCAAGGTTCTAGTTTTGACCTTTAAAGCGATCCATGGCATTGGGCCAGGCTACCTGCAGGACCACGTTCTGCCGGTGATCTCCAATAGACCTGTGCGTTCCCACAGGGAAGGCCTTCTCCGGGTACCGTCGGCCTCTATGTGTTGTCTGGCGGCCCCCAGGAATAGGGCCTTCTCTGTGGGCCCTGCCCTCTGGAATAGTCTGCCACCAGATATATGTACCAGCACGGACCTGAGAACCTTCAGACATGTGTTAAAAACTTGGCTCTTTGAGCAGGCTGGCCTGGGCTGATATGAGATTTTAACCGTCTCCTGTTTTAATTTGGATTTTAATTTGGGGTTTTTAAATACTAATGGGGAGGGTTGATTTTTAATCTAACAGCCCAAATTATTTAATTCCATTTTAATTTTTGTATTCATGTGTGGGGTAGAATTGGCTGTGCACCACCCTGAGTCCTTTGGGAGAAGGGCGGTATATAAATGTTTGAAATAAATAAATAAATAAGTATCTATGTAGCTTTACACATTTAGTAACTGAGTAGTTGCAAGAATGCTACAAGTGGAAAGGCAACTGTTCCACCTATCATCTGGAGCTTTTTGACTGGCATTTAGCAGCAGCATCTAGCCACAAACTCTGTCCTTTGGTGGCCTCAAATACTATATATTTGGCTAATCTCTTTTAAAGCCCTGGAAAACAACAGCCACTTCACACCTTGAGAAAATGAAAGAAATGTGCATTATTATCTGGATGGATTAATTTATTTGTTGACCTTTCTTGTACCATTTTTCCACAAGGAACACACAATAGGTTGAATAATTATGCTATTTAAATTCATAAAAGAATATTTAAAAGCCCTTGGGAGTTCCTAAGATGAAAAATAATTTTAAAAACCCAAGGTGCAAAGATTTTTCATTATCTAGGCAACAGCCTTCCTGAAGTCTCTAGCTTAAAGGATAAACTAGCAATTGTGATTCTGGCTGCACCCTTAAGCCAGCACAAGCTGTTGCCTTGCTATTAACTCTGGTTAGCTGTCCTGGGTTCTGTTGAAAAGAAAGAAAGAAAAAAGAAATAGATCACCAAGCCACAAGTTTGTTTAGTTTAAATTGGTCAAAGATCCCTGGAAGAAGTTGGAACTGACCTTTAGACATAAATATGTCCATACCTTTTATAAGTCCCCCCCACCATATATGCTGTTGTGTTGTCCACTTTGGTTTAAATGGCTAAGGTATCAGACTAGAAATCAGTAGATCTTGAGTTTTAATCCTAGCTTAGGCTCCAAGTTAGCTAGGTGACCTTGGGCCAGTCCCTCTCTCTCTTTCATCCCAAGAAGAAGACAAAAGCAAGCCAGTTCTCAAAAAACTTACCAAAAGAAGACAGGGCCTAGTCCAGGTGATTTTCAAAAGCCAAAACTTTCCTGAAGGCTCAGAACAAAATGTTATGTTATTGAAATGCTATTATTTACAGTACCTGGTCAGATTCTGAACATCACTTCTTTTTCCTCCTTCATATAAAACATTTATACGTTTTATCCCTCAGCAATAGTGCTGTTGTTTGTTTACCAGTATCATATGTATTTAAAGACATAAGAGAGGTTATATTAAATAACCTTTCTCTTGAATTTTACATTGAATGGCTTGTTTTAACCCTCATTGGGCAATTAAGGCAATTAAAAGGTTAATCACTTTTTTACTCAACAAGGCAGGAACAGCTGTTATCCCGTTTCTTATTTAGAGCCGTGGTGGTGCAGTGGTTAGAATGCAGTACTGCAAGCTACTTCTGCTGCCTGCTGGCTGCCTGCAGTTTGGCAGTTTGATTCTCACCAGATGAAGGTTGACTCAGTCTTCCATCCTTCTGAGGTTATTAAAATGAGGACCCAAGTTGTTGGGGGCAATAGACTGAATTCTGTAAACCACCTAAAGGGAGCTGTAAAGCACTTTGAAGCAGTATATAAGTCTAAATGCTACTGCTATTGATTGAATGTTGGCAGGGAAGATCAGAACTTAGTTTCATCTTTTTCAATATTATATGAGGTGTAGATACTGTCCTACTTCTCCCCTCCTGTTTTTGTGGCAATACAAGAACATTTATACTTGTATTTGAAATGTACTTAATGACAGCCATACATAGACAGTTACAGTAGTGGAATCCAATCTATAGTGCTGAGAGGAATGTACTGTTGTTCTGCATTCATGGAAACAATTGAGTTGGTATTTCATCTCAAATTAATCCTAGCAATATTTCAGCCTGGTGAGGTTCTAAACTCAAAATTCTTCTGTTTGTTTTCTAGCTTGGTCTAATGGTACACAGTTCAGCATGATGGCTGAAGGTATGCAACTCTGAGTTGGGTGAAAACTTAGAAAGGATACTGTTAAGGAGCCCTATTTATAATGTTTTGAGTTTTGCCATAGAAAATGTGGGAAGCAATAGATAAGAATGTAATAATCATATTCAGCCATATGAAATCTTACTTAAACATTGGTAATATTATCAACAATTATTTGGACAATTCCCATGTAAATTTGTTATGGGGGAATTTAGTGCTTCCAATTATAGGAAATCCTATACCATTTCAGACAGATGGTAGTCTAATCTCTTCTTAAAAACTTCCAGTATTGGAGCATTCACAACTTTTGGAGGCAAGTTGTTCCACTGATTAATTGTTCTACCTGTCAGGAAATTTCTTCTTAGTTCTAAGTTGCTTCTCTCCTTGATTAGTTTCCATCCATTGCTTCTTGTCCTGCCTTCAGGTGGTTTGGAGAATAGCTTGACCCCTCTTCTTTGTGGCAGCCCCTAAGATATTGGAACAGGTTGCTATCATGTCACCCCCTAGTCCTTCTTTTCACGTCACCATCTCTGGGAATCAGTGGTGGAATTCAATTTTTTTTACTGCTGGTTCTGTGGCCTGATGGGCGTGGCCTGGGAAGAATACTGCAAAATCTCAATTTCTACCCTACTCCAGGGGAAGGATACTGCAAAACCCCATTCCCTCCCCACCCCACTAACCTGCTTTCCAGCTCCATTCTCTTGTGCAGGGCAACAAAAGAAGATCCAGCTGATCAGCTGGGACTCGGGAGGCAGAGAATAGATGGGGGTGAGGCCAATCAGTGGTATTACGAACTACTCAAAATTTCTGCTACCGGTTCTCCAGAACTGGTCAGAACCTGCTGAATACTATCTCTGCTGGGAATAATATCAGACTTTTTTTACCCTTTTCCAAGCCATTTTAAAACCAAAGTTAAAACCAAAGTATTATCTTCTTCACATTAGGAGTCTTCTTGACTGCTATTTTTATGTCATTCTTTAAAAAATTGCATTTTTACTGCTTTTATTCTGTTTTAATTGTGAGCCACCAAAGTTATGTATATGATATAGGCAACCTATACATTTACTAAATAAATAAATCCACATTCCTCACTTTGTTCTTGAAACTTACACGTTTCGCAGAATGCTAGAGATAACAGTCTCCAAAAAAGGGAAGTGACAACAAAGAAGTAATAACTTCCTTAGAAGTTACCCAAGTTTAGAAAAATTGCCAACATAGGTATATTGGTTCACAAGGCAGAGATAGAGGATATTTTTATACTAAGGTCAGACACCCTTCAAATGGTAACTGCTTCCTTAAAAAAATAATAAATGTTTTTTCTTCGTTCTCTTTTTTTGTACTTCAGACGTATTTCACAGGTATTACTTCTCTGTGAATACCACTCATTAATTTGGTTTTCTATCTAATTAATTAATTATTGCAATTATTCTATACTATCTAACTAATTATGCTAATTAATTATATTTTCTATCAATCAGTATCTCTTAATCCTTTGTTTTATTTGAGGGAAATGAAATTCTTTTTTCAATCTGGATTATTTGTTCTATGATAATATGATGAATTGGTATAGCTCATTGAATAGTACAAAGCAACGGAAATTGGAGAGATAATTTTAAAGCTTCCTAGTAAAATTAATGGCACTACTTAATTGAGATTGGCACTGAAAGGACACAAGACAATGAATATAGGTATCATTTTCTCAAAGAGAATTCCAAGGCAGTCCAAATTCTAGCAAAATCAAGCTAAGTTTGGGTAGCATTCAACTTTCCCTTTAAAGGTCAGCAAAGGTCATGGTTAGAGGATTGTTTAGGAACCAAGTTTCTAATTGAAGTCCAACCTGGACCATGAAAGCATGATATATCACTTTAGTCCAACTAGTTTATAGGTTGATTAAAAAGTATCTCAAGAATCACCTGATAGATTGGCTGAGGACTAACACAATCACCTAATTGGTTTTTGGTATCAATCATTTGTCTGAAATGGATGGTATAGGGCCGTGATGGTGAACCTATAGCACACGTGCCACAGGTAGCACGCAGAACCATTTGTGCGGGCACACCGGCCCCAGCCAAACGTACCTGCACTGTGCATGTATGTGCTTCCCAGCTGATTTTCAGCCCATTGGAGGCTGTTTTTGCCCTCCCAGAGGCTCGAGGGAAGCCTCTGCAGCCTTGGGAGGTGAAAAATGGGCCTTCCGGAAATAAAATATAAAATAAAATAAAAAAATAAAATAAAAGGATGCAAATGACCAGCTGTCTGCAAGGAATATAAATTCTTCCATTCTCCACTATCCTGTCAGAGCAGAAGAAGCTTCTTGGATGAGAAGTGAAACATCTTCAAAAGAAAAAACAACGAAGTCTAGTTGCCTCCTGTAAAAAAGACCTTTAGGACAACCGTGACCTGAATATCTGAGAATCTCTACAGACTTTTTCTGGTTCAAATTTAATTTAGTGGCTTGGCAAACTGCTGCTATTCCATTTTCTAAAACATCAACTTCCTATTTTAATGAGCAGGTGATTGTTTTGTGCACGAATACATACAATTGCTAAATTACTAGCACTGATGATGTTACCTAGCTAGGGTAATGAAATGTCTGCAAGAAAACAAGCAAGCTCAGAGATCACCAAGGACCCCACAATTGCTAAAATTTGTCTTGAAGCTAAGTTATGAGTGAGTTATTATATATTTATTTTTATTTTATTTATTTATTTAATTTGTAAATTAAAGATAATAGGTATAAGTATATACATCGTTATGAATACATGAAATGGATACATATGAGAAAAATAAAAGAAACAATAGGACAGGGATGGTGCACTTATGCACGCCCCCTACAGACCTCTTAGGAAAGGGGTGAGGTCAATAGTAGACAATCTAAGGTTAAAGTTTTTGGGGTTTGGGGAAGAAACCACAGAGTCAGGTAGAGTATTCCAGACATTGACCACTCTGTTGCTGAAGTCGTATTTCCTGCAATCAAGTTTGGTGCGGTTAACTTTGAGTTTGTATCTATTGTGTGCTCTTGTGTTGTTATGGTTGAAGCTGAAGTATTCATTGACAGGTAAATTGGTATAATGTATGATTTTATATACCATACTTAGATCAGACCGAAGATGGCGTAATTCAAGGTTGTCTAGGTCTAGAATTTCAAGTCTGGTGGCATAAGGTATTCTACAACGAGTAGAGGAGTGGAGAACTCTTCTTGTGAAATATTTCTGGATTTTCTCAACTGCGCTAATATCAGATATGTAATGTGGGTTCCAGACTGATGAGCTGTATTCAAGTATTAGTCTAGCAAATGTTTTGTATGCTCTAGTTAGTAGTGTGATATTACCAGATTGTATTGTATATTGCCCAGAGTCCTTCTCTGAGGGAGATGAGTGTTAAGAAATAAAAAAAATTAAATAAATAAATAAAATTCTAAACAAAAATGCCCATCAAGGATATACTTTTTGAACCATTTCCCACTTCTACAACATCTTTATTAGAATGCAGTGAATGAAGCCAAGCATGAGTAGCATTATGGATTTATTTTAAAGCACTACAAATTGATAGCTGTGCTATATTTATCCCCAAATTGGAATTTGCCTGTTTCAAAGCAGCCTCACACAAAATAAACATTTTCATTTAGCTACCTACCATAGTTTAAACAGTTTATATACTCCATTATATTTTATACTGAATGGATTTCCACTTTAATGTTTATTCACCAATTAGGGAAAATTATTTCAGCATTCTTTATTTTTCCTTTTTGTATAACCAGCCTAAATAATTCAATATCATCTGGCTCTCTAATTAAATCATTTGTGAACAAATAAAAATTTCTTTTCCCACATAGATCTATAGAAAACTTCATTACTGATAAAATTCAACTGAAAAGATTTATAATTGGTTTCTACTGTTTGTTTTATGGTTACTAATTTCATAAGAGCCTTGGCAATTAGAAGTCAGAGGATACACTTGTTCAGGAATCTATGGTGAGTGATTTTGTTTCAAAAACCTTCTGTTAGTTCCTTTACTTAATTGTCTCTTGATACCCTCAAGTAATTCAAAAAGATGAGTGAAATGGAATGGCCCTTGCTCAAAGCCTCTGATTCCACTTCAGCTAGGCTCATCTTTCAGGATGACGAGTTGATCTTTCATAATTTATTGTCCACAAATTTATACACAACACATATCTAGCCTGTAATTTCATGAATTACCTCTCAATTGGATTGGTTTATCTCAGAAATTTGGTGTATTTTTATCAGTAATGGAGTTGGGTTTTTCTGGAACCCTGACATCTTTTACAATTCCAAGATGGATCATACAGTATCTGGATGGCATCTATCTGGAATTCTTATGTTTTTCAAAAATATCCAGATTTCAGCTATTATCATTACAGTTTTCCTCTGCTTTTCAGATTCCATGTGAAAAAAAATGATTCAATTCAAATCCACAACAAAGGGAATATGAATTTTTCCAGGCCAAAGTCTACATTTGGTATTGAGTGATGACTATCCTTAAAAAATGTGGGTTGACTAGGAATAAAAATTTATTTATTTATTTATTCAATTTATATACTGCCCTTCTCCTGAAGGACTCAGGGCGGTGCACAGCCTACTAAAATAACATATATATAAAAGTTAAAATGGAATTAAATAAGAGCTGTAACCGAATCTAAAATCCCAACCTTAAAATTCATTACTTAAACCCCATTAAAATCAATTTAGGATCAGCCCAGGCCGGCCTGCTCAAAGAGCCAGGTCTTCAAATCATCACCCTCAGGTCGGTGGTCGTTCTCAACTCAGGGGGGAGCCCATTCCAGAGAGCGGGTGCCCCACAGAGAAGGCCCTATTCCTCGAGGTCGCCAGGCGGCACATAGAGGCCGTTGGGACCTGAAGGAGGCCTTCCCTGTGGGAGCGCACAGGTCAGTGGGAGACTACCGGCAGAACGCGGTCTTGCAGATAGCCTGGTCCGATGCCATGGAGCGCTTTAAAGGTCAAAACCAGAACCTTAAAGCGCACCTGGAAGGCCACTGGCAACCAATGCAGCTCACGCAGGAGAGGAGTCACATGAGAGCTTTTAGACGCCCCCATAACCACCAGTTGCAACCTCTGGGTGCTCCCCAAGGAGAGCCCCATGTAGAGGGCATTATAGTAATCCAGGTGGGAGGTGACCAGGGCATGAGTGACCATGCGTAAGGCATCCCGATCAAGAAAGGGCCGCAACTTCTTAGCTTCAGGAGAACCTGATGAAAAGTCCCGCTGGAGACAGCTGTAATATGATCTTCTAATGACAGCCGTACATCCAGGAGGACGCCTAGATTGCGAGCCCTCTCTGTGGAGGCTAAGATCTCACCCCCAATAGTCAGCGATGGAGTCAGCTGACTATATTGGGACGCCGGAAACCACAGCCACTCAGTTTTGGAAGGGTTGAGTCGAAGCCTGTTCTCTAAAGTTCTCTAAAATGTTCTCTAAAGCCTCTTCTCTAAAGAAGCCTGTTTTCTAAAGTTGATTTAGTTTAAACTGAATTATTGCTGACCTAATTTATTTAATATTATTCCTAAGACAGGTAAATAATTCACACTTTCTGTCGCATTAAAAATTGTCCTTTAATTATACGTTTTGGAGGTTATGGGGGACTTCATTGAAGGCTCTCTTCAGTTGTGTCTTCCTGCTCCACAGAGAAGACTAATGGAAATAATTCAAAGAGCTTCTCTGCTGTCACTTCATTGTCCTTTGTACTAGTCCTTTAACTATCTTCTCAATGTGCAAAATTGCTTCCTTGGGCAACTTTCTGGTTCTGATACTCTTAAATAAATCAGTGTTTGTCATTTTATTAGATCAGTTCTGGAGAAGTTGTGATGCATTTGATTTTTTAGTTTGAAATATGAGGAAAAGGGGACAGTTATCATTCTTCAGGTCTACACTGCCACCTGAAGACTATTCTAGTATCCAGCAGTTTGGTTTCTGAAGTTCTGAAGTTCTGCAATATTATTAAAAAATATTTCAGGAGTTTTCTTAGCATTCTGATCATCTTGCTGGAACAGACCAATAATGTTGTAAAAAAACAGTGTTAACGGGGTTGGGGGTTAGAGGGGGGGGGAACTAGGTTAAATTTCCAAATATAAATATTTAAGAAAAATAAATAAATATTAGCTTCAAATTTTAATAAGGAATTGAATAATTCAGCAGCACTATTTTTCATATTGCAATTCTATATTTTATTTAGTTTAAATGTCCATTTGATATACTCATTTTCAGATGTTCCACCATAAAATATTTTGTGGCTATAGTAATTAAACAGACAGGAGAAGACCAAATGGAGATACATTAGTCTGATCTTTTGATCAAAAAGTCTAATCGGGAGAAGACAAAAAGATATCTCTGGCTTGAAAAATTTTGACATTTAAAGTTCTGCTGGGTTCATACCAATGATAAAGTAAGAGAGTGATCTACTCTTATTCCTGGTCTTTGAATTTCCTTTAAAAATCATTACCTATTGTAACTACTGTAAAGTTAGATGTGATTTGAGACTATATATGGAAGCTGTGAGGAGACATGGTAATTGAGCATCGCCAATTTCAAGCTCTACTACAATTTCTAAAGATAAAGTTTTGATATCAGAAAAAGAACAAAGCAGACACACTGAGGATAGGCCAGGGGAAATACCATTTTCAGTTTTTCACAGTAGACCATATCAAGAAAATTATGAATGCTAATGCAACTCTTATTTTAAGGTTGATAGAATTAATTCATAGAATCTTGCAAGTCTGACTGTGCCTCCCCCTTCCTCACTTTATTTTCATTAGAATTAGGGAGAGTCAAGCCTAAGATTCTTTCTCAAAGTAGTGTTATTTAACTATTGTTTTGATTCTACTTCTTTCTCCTGTTTCTCAAGATTACTCTTTACAGACCATTGCAATCATAAACCGTCATGGATCCAAATCCCTTTCTTCACCTTGATAACCCTCCTTTAAATTGTTATATAATGTATATAAGATAAGAAAGGGCCTCAGATTAATCCCCACCCACTGACTTAATGGTATAGACTTGCTTTTAATGGATAAAAAAATAGTTAAGGAGTCTCTAAGTAGGATTCCTCACCCTGAGGAATTGAAGGAAAGAATATTTTAAAAATCCCATGGTCCCGAAGAAGCCTACTTAAGACATAAAATATGCATAGACCCAGTCCTGAATTGACCATTAAACAAAATACACACCTGCCTGGGGCACCAAGAGAAGGGGGCGGAACCATAGAGATTTACACCCAGCTATCTATCATTCCCTTAATACTTTCACTGCCCTATTTGACTTTAGCTGGGGTTTTTTTTCTGTAATTGCCCACATCTGCCATTGTCCACATCTGCCATGGTCAAATGTCATCTGCATTATTTCTTTGGCACGGTGCATACCTGAAATTTGAAAGTTTGATTTCAAGTGTTCTGAGAAAACACATTTTTCCATCTCATGGTGTGAGAGTACTTCTTCTGTTGAGTGTACCATTGCCAAATATGATGATGGTGGTTATGATGATGATGATGCTACCATCTGGTGGGGATTACTCAAGCTCCCTGAACCTCCTAATATATTTTCTCCCAAACCACCACACCAAATTCTAATATCATTATAAGCCAGCATCTTGACAATAGGAAGCAATCTGTTTCTGTGCATAAAAGTGTAATCCCAAAGGTGCTTTTTCAGGAGGCAACTGGACTTTCTCATTTTTTTCTTTTAAGATGTTTTGCTTCTCATCCAAGAAGCTTCTTCAGCTCTGACAGAATAGTGGGGAATGGAAGGATTTATATTTCTTGCAGACAGCTGGTATCGGCATCCTTTTAGAGGGTCATTGAAGGACGTGGAGGTTTATCTGTGTCCTCAGGGTCACCTGAGTAGTGCTCCTGGTTCCTGTAGTCTGCAATTTTTCCACTGGAAATCCATTCCTACTCCCACACCATTCAAAAGGTATTCATCCCAAATTGTGTATCTAAAAGTCTGTAGAGATTCTCAGTCATTCAGGTCATGGTTGTCTCAAAGGTGCTCTTTCAGAAGGAAACTGGACCTCCTTGTTTTTTTCTTTTGAAGATGTTTCACTGGATGAGAAGCAAAACATCTTCAAAAGCAAAAACAAGACAGTCCAATTGCCTCCTGAAAGAGCACCTTTGGGACAACCGTGACCCGGATGACTGAGGATTTCTATAGACTTCTAAACTTGTAATACTCATTGTATGGGGCTCTCCACTAGTAAAAGTTTCCAGAAGATGCTCTTTCACACTCTGAATCAACACTCCTTATTTACCCCAAAGGACCTACTTGGACCTATTTGATAAACGAATTCAAAGGAGAGTTGAGCCTTCTTTTTAAAATTAATTCCATCTAAATTTGCAGAAAGAAAGCTCACTTCTTAATGAATACAGGAGTTACTCACATAATCTTGTTCAGGTGATATCCAGTGGACAAAAAATGAAACAGCACTGCCAAAGAGGAGTACCAATGATATTTTGTCTTCACTCCACCATATATAAAGTTAATACGCTTTCTAATACATCTACTACATAGGATTTGGCCTAGGTTTGGTATTTCACTGCATGAGTAACAGTGATTTGACTATGTGATGGATGAAAATAAACCAATTTAGTGACACTTTATGTCCTAAACTATCAAGACATTTCCACTGACATTTTGGAGATTAAAATAACATTGGCTTATATTAAGTAAGCAAGCTGCTCAGTGTAATCAGAGATAGAGGGGGAGCAAAGCTAGTGAACAGATGCATAAGAGAGTTTTCAGGAATTATTTCCAAAGAGAATAATTGGAATGGTTCAAAATATATGCAGCTTCATATAAGATCCAATTTATGTGGGATTATTTACATTTTGGTTGGTAACTTCCCTTCAATTAGCATAAAGCATTATTGTGATTATACATACTACCATGATGGGAATTGATCTCTTTTAAGTGTTGATACCCTTAATAATAAAATGTTGAGCCTTCAGCAACAGGGCTAATTTCATGATGGATTTGTGGTGTTATCTAATGCTATGCAGAACAATCCTCATACATTTTTAATATTATCAGTTCCTAATTAAGTGATGAAAGAGAATTTCTTTTTGAAATGTTTTTCAAAGGAAGAGTGATTTAAGGGAACTGTTCTGAGTGAAGTCTGGGATTACTGCATTTAATGTGTTATCAGTTGGCAAGACATATATGCAAATACCTTGTATGTTATTGTTCTTCCTAGAGAACTGTTACCTTCTACCTTCCCATGCTGTAATTATTTCCTAAGACAAATCATGAATTTTTATTTTCAGTATGAGAGGTTTGGGAGCTATGGCTTAATGGAATTGTAGAGCTAGAAGAGACCACAAAGATCATCTAGTCCAATCTTGCACTTCAATTGCATTTCTTCTACTAGAATAAAATAAAAGTCCATTTTACTTTTACCTTTTCCTTTGATTTTTAATTTCTTTATACAATATAAATGTAGGAGAAGGAGTAGCAGAACCTGGGGTTGGAGCCAAAAGACGAATCAGCCTAGAATTTCTACATAGCCACAAATAGACTAAGCTCAACCTCTCTTGAATTCCATATTTAGCACCAAAATAATGCTAACTCTTAGTTAAATCGATCCCTGTGCCTAGGCATGAGAAATAAATCAGTTTAATTGGAATTTCATATATGGTTCTGGTTTTTTGCATCTGACAGTAATTTCCTATTTGTATAAAACCATTTAGTCAATACTTACAATAAATGTGAACTTGAACTCTATCTTTAACTGAAAGTGCTGCCTGAGAAAGAAATAATTGCACTGAAAGAAAACGAAGGGTTTGCAGACATCTTGTGGCCTCTTAGAGAACTTTACAAAGAAAGAATCCCATAAATATAGAGCTGATACTTTCCTGTAGCAGAAATGAATGAGTATCAGCTTAAGTGTCAGAATGGTATAGTAATACCTTTTAAAGTCAACTTTTAAGAAATTCAACGAGAAAATGTATTAGTTCAATATTACATGGCCAAAGGGAAAGAATTTCAAAACATTTTTAAAGATTATATAGCTTTCTAACACACAACATTTTATTTTTAAAATTACATTTTATAAACAGGTTCATGATGTAATAAACATTTGTAACTTATTATAAATAAAAGGAGAAAGTGGCTGTTAACTAAGTGATTAGTGAATATTGAAGTTTAAAACATCATTTCCATAAAATTATATTTTATTTAAAAATTAAATGAAAAATACAAGAAAGAAAATAAGCATTTGTTTATGAATATTTATGCATGCATATTTCAATCTTATTTTATAAGATTTATAAATGGTCTGTCATGGAGTAAACAATTTAATCATTGATTTTTTAAAATTGGATTATTAAATGGATGGTATTTATTCATAGATTATAAATGACTGCAATTGTGGAATAATACTGAGAAAAATGATTTAGAGAAGATGACACCTTGAAGTGTGTTTATATTCAGAGTGGCTCATGGGCTATGTTGTCTTTTGTGTGTTTTGAGTGTATGAGTATTGACCTAAGGATTACTGTCCAAGAGATACAGCTTATAACAAATGGATTATTTAACACATGCTACTTGATTGAAATTTGTTCAGGCATTTGAAGAGCCTCAATCCCCCCCCCCCCAAAAAATGCTTTGCTTTTTATACTCACTGAAGAAGTTTCAAGTGTGATAATCAAAATTTTCATACTCCTTTGATAAACTTTTCACTCATCTTAAGTTTCCTAGGTCTATGGTGTAGCACTGGATGAGTGCTGTCAGATCCTTGAATTACTTTGTGTGAAAATAAGATTTTAGTTTGTTCCTACAGTTTATGGAAACAAAACGGAGGGAGGAAGAGGGAGGGAGGGAGGAGAGCTGATGAGAGATAGATCATGGATGGATAGATAGATGGAAGGAAGGAAGGAAGGAAGGAAGGAAGGAAGGAAGGAAGGAAGGAAGGAAGGAAGGAAGGAAGGAAGGAAGGAAGGAAGGAAGGAAGGAAGGAAGGAAGGAAGGAAGCTCAGTAAGGAACCTGACAGGAAGTTTGAAATTGCTCCTCCCACTGTTTTTTGCCCACCAGTGGTCACTCTGTTTCTCTGTTTAGGTAAGGAAATATTTCTGAAACAATAACTTAATGGGTCATAGGATGTCTAGTTCTTGCTTAAAGTTGGCAAATATGTATTATGAAAAGTCACTAGATGGCAATATTACCTCACCAAAAATGTTGAAACTTCAAGAATTATATTATGTTTCCTTTAGTTCTGTGTGAGCTAAAAATGTAAGCAGCAAATAGCGATAAATCACACTTTATAGTAGGTCCCAGCCCTCTCCATGATGCTTTCCACATATTGGGATTGGAGCTCCCAGAATTCATGCTAGTATGAGCAGTAAGAACTATTATATTTGTAGTTCCAATTAATCTAATAGCCCTCAGAGGAAGAAAATATGATCTGTACACATGTAATTATTATTATTCTCTTAAACAAAAAGGGCATCCTTGTTCCTGATAATGTAGACAGAGATGTGCATATGCACCTTCTATATATAAAGATCTAATGAAGAGGCAGAGATTATCTGGACAGCAGCTGTGAGCATCTTTTATCCATCTTTCAAAAATACATGAATTGTTTCATATATACATTTCATGACATCTTTCATACATAATTAAGAAAGTCAACTGACTTCAATCATATTGTGGCTAAATTTCTATAACTACAAAAACAATCTGGGTAAGTATGCCAGTGAAGATCATGCCAGCTTCCACAAACCAAAAAAGTATGACTTATTGTTTTTCAGCTTCCAGTATCTTGCCTAGAATCCAATTATAAACATCCACTTGGCCCATTACTCCAGAGGAGAAGTCCCATACATAAAAGGAGATCTGGTCCTGGTTCTGATCCCCAAATAAGTTGTACATCCAACATCACCATGTTGAGTACATGAATAACAAGAAAGAGCATTTTCATTTGAACAAATTGAACCGTTCCCCAGCAATTTCCATTGAATAGTACAATTCCAAATTTTCCAAAAAAAAGAAATGGTGCTTAAACAACTATAGCTTTGGCTGGACCTTATCTTAAACCAGTGGTGTTTCCAAGCACCACAGACAAATGTCATTCCTTAGTAAACAGAAATGACATGTTGTTGTTGTTGTTATTCATTAAACATGAAACTCAATCAACTGAACATTTAAAAATATATCATAAATATCATTGTCATTATTACTATTATTATTGTTGTTATTGTTGTTATTATTACTATTACTATTATTATTACTGCAGCTTGTGTCTTGTGCCTAGGAGTTCACAAACATATATAAAATATAATTGTTCTGTTATACTGTACATTCCAATATTAGTCGCAATCATTATTGACCTGGTTTTTTTCTACCTTGGGATACTAAACACCTTTGACTTTGCTTGGAGTGGTTGATCAACAAAGCTGTCAAAATGATGGATTTTTCCTGAATTATTGCTTAATTAGCTTAGCTGAAGGTATAAATCAAATGCAGTGCCAATTGCTTTATTCCACACCCTGGCGCCCATGCTCAGCCTGCCTGTAATGAATTATTAGCTTCTGCCACAGAATAACTGTAACATACAATCTCAAGCTCATAATGAGAAAAAAGCCCAAATGCATGTATAGAGTCCAAAAAATGGGACAATTTTACCATGGATGTAACAATCTGCACTTTTAATTTCATTACCCTGTTAAGATATGAGTTTTCAGATCTGTGAGTAAACTCAGATTATGATCTGACATACATGTCATAAACAAATATTTTGCCTTTGGTAATGGCACATCTTGACATATTTAGCTAGCACATATCACACAAAAAACAAGGTGCTTTTGAAGTTTATTACAGATCTCTATAATATTATATAATTCAAGTGGGTAAAGTAGTTTACTTTATGGGCAATTTTAACAAACAAATTTCAATTTCAGATTGATAAAGGTAATGAAAAACAATATTTTGCAGATTCTTATTATTTAGCAACTGCGAGTTTAAGTTGCTAGAATTCCATTGGAAAGCAAAGTAATAAATTGGATGATCTGTAGATCTTGGGGATTGAAAATGATTTTTTATCAATTCTGTGATTTGATGACCAAGTGGAGAAGCGAAACCATAAGCTAATATAGAACTCCAAAGAAAAATAATCTCCAGGCAAATGGTTTCCCCTCTTTAGTTTTCCAGGCTTGGACTGAGCCCTTTGATACAAAGCAATTTAAAGCCTTGAGTAATTCTCAATTTGGTCATGCCATTCTCATGGGAAGGACTGAAGTTTCATTTAGATCTGAAACTGATAAAATGCTACTGAAGATAATTTCTCCTGGGTATGTGACCTGAGCAATAGTAACAGTGATTTTGGGAATTCTATGAAATTTCATTCCACAGTGGTGTTTCTCAGCCTTGAGAACAAGAATTGATAATAAGAAATCTGGAATTTGAAGACTACACGTCTTCAAGTTGCCAAGGTTGAAAAATACTGTTTTACAGGAAGCCAGCTTGAAGGGGATATCATTTGATTTCTAGAATCAAAACAAATGCCCAGAATCTTCAGTCTGGGCTTCAAAAATGCACAAATGAATGTCCCAAAGGCACTTTTTGAAGAGGCACCTGGACTTTCTGGTTTTTCTTTGAAGATGTTTCATTTCTTATCCAAAAAGCTTCTTCAGAGCTTTCTGGTTTTTCTTTGAAGACATTTTGCTTTGAAGACATTTTGCAGAACTGAAGAAGCTTCTTGGATAAGAAGCCAAACTTCTTCAAAGAAAAACCAGAAAGTCCAGCTGCCTCTTGAAAAAGCGCCATTGGGACAACCATGACCTGAATGACTGAGAATCTCCATAGATATGTACAAATGACTGAAATGGATATTTTTTATTGTCTGTGGAGTGGTGATGTGGGTAATCTCTTTTTATTAGCAACAGACTACAGAAATTTCTCTCCCCCCCCCCATTTCTTTTAAAACTTGTTATGGCTATTGAGGGAGGAGATCATTTCTATTTTGAATCATGGTTAAAAATGGAAGATAATTCATTTGAGTATTGAGATCTCAGGGTACAGTTCAGCATCTCTAATATTCCAAACGTTTGTTGGGAGAGAGAGGAAATGAGTGTTCACCAGTAACATTATTTACTGTTGTCAGAAGGAAAGTAGAAAGGGAAACAGGGTGCTGTGATGGGACCCTAGCTCATGAATTGGTTATGGGCTGGACTGCATTTTGTCTGAATACATCTCAGCTTATAATAAATCCAATCTTTTGTTTTAGAACCCTTCTCTCCTCCCTCTCCTTTTCTGAACTTTAATGCCATTATAATTTAGATTGTACAACTTCAAGCTGACACTTTGGACAAACAAAATAGGGGAACAGGCAGGAAAACTTTTGGACATAATTTATTTGTCTTTTCAGGCTTGTTTGAAATATTTGGGGATTCAGATTACATCTGTTACTGCAGCAGCAAAAAGACAGCAGGACAATGATAATCATGGATTTCTGAAACTGTTAATACCAAAAACCAGGTAAGGCACTGTGTCAATCTATGACTCACTGCTGTAATGAAATTTTAATGCAGTGCTATAGAATTTCCTACTTGTTTGCCTTTAAAATGAGTTGGCTATGGATTATTGAGTTCTGATTATGCAGGTAGTTTGTGGAACTGTCTTCTCTAGTGATTAGCTAACATACAATGGAGTAGGTTTAAAAATATTTTTATTTTTATATGCTCTATGTGTTAAAGTTATTTCTCACTCTCTTTTACACATACAAATTGTTAAATTATACATGCAGGATTCTGTATCAGGGACTTGCAGACTTTAGAGATCTATTTTGTATTTAAATTGATCTCAAAATTTCTAAAACCAGGTGCAAAAGACATACAATAGTGTTTTATTAGATACAAAGGTGCTTCGTTTAAGCACCTTCTAAGCCAAGGATTTAATTTTCAGCACCAGAACTAAACTGACTTCTAACACCTTTCATTTAAAAACCTTCTGTTACTCCAGATTTCTGGATTTTGGGGAAGGAAGTGGTGCCGCTGCCTATTCTAATGTTACTAATATGTGCTCTTGGGTTTTTTACAGGTGCTGCCATTTTCTGCCAGCATTGCCTTCCCTCAACATGACTATATGTTGGGATACTTGAAAGGTAAGGTCAAACTGACTAGAGTTCTGCCAGGTTCACTTTCCAATCTATGTTGCAAGAAGGCTCACAATTTTGTTTACCAGTTTTCTGAACATCTGGTAGACCTCTATCTAAAACAAATGCTAAGGGTTTAGGATGGACTGCTTTTGGCTGTATTCCCCTTTTGTCCCACAAATTGTTAGCTGGGTCAGTTTTGGACTCAAATCTACTTATCTTCCAGAAAACCAATAGAAATGTGTTCAGAAATAGGCCAAGTAACAGGTCACCAGCTGACAATATGTCACCTGGGCAACCTGAATGGGGCTAAATTTCTTGCCCAAGGTTCTTTACACAATCTATTAGGAGAGTGATTAGTGGCTTTTCTTCTATAGGCTGATGACACAGAGTAGACAGGGATACCAAGCCTGGGGGATTTACCAATTAATAAAGGCTCAAGGATATGGTCTTGTTACGGAGTCATCTGGACAATGCAAAATATGTCAGCATATTTTTCCTTGGACTCAAGACTAGAGAAATGCATATTAATGAGGATAGGTCCTACAGGCTTGAAATATATTTTCTGCCTGTATTATTTTCCCTTATTCACCTTGTTCACACTTGAAAGACAAGTGAAAATCACAGTCATTGCACCAAATTGCAGAAATTCCTATTTTCTTAGACCAGTGGTTTTTCCAGAAGTCGTATGACTTTCTAGTAGTGGCAAATATCTATAGCTTGGGTATAGGATGACGGTGAAGGTTCATTTTCAGAGTTTGTGGGTTGGTTTCCAAACATTCAGCAACAGAGTGGTCAATGTCTGGAATATTCTACCTGACTGCAGTTTCTTCTCCAAACCCCAAAAACTTTAACCTTAGACTTTCTATTATTGACCTCACCCCTTTCCTAAGAGGTCTGTAGGGGGCATGCATAAGCGCACCAACAAGCCTACCGTCCCTGTCCTATTGTTTCTTTCTTTTTCTTATATGTATCCATGTATTCATAACTATGTTTTTACTTATACCTATTATCTTGTAAGCAATTGACAAATAAAAAATAAATAAAAATAAATAAATAAATAAAGTAAACATTTTATTATTAGGTTAGGTAACATCTTCAGCAGAGTTTAGGGGATGTCAGTGTTCTTCTGTTTATAAGGGCTTCAGATGTGGATGCGTCAAGTGAGGGTCTTGTGATGGGTCAGCTGTGAGTCATCAAGTGAGTTTTGTGATGGGTCTTGTGATAGGGAGATTGCATCAGGTCAGGGTCATTGGGAGGTGAACTGCTGGTGGAGAGGATTGTGGGCGTTTGTTGAGAGTCAGTGCTCTCTTTGGTTGGCTGTGTAGGTTTGTAGGTTGGTTGTAGGTCAATGTATCTGTTGATGGAATTGCTTGTGGAGTGCCAGGTTTTGATGAACTCACAATCATGGCAAGTGGTAGTGTGGCTGATGATTTTTGTGTTGCTCCAATCAAACTGGTGCTGTTTGATGTCAGTGTGGGTAGAGTTGTATGACTTCCTCCAGTAATAGTGTGAAAAGATTAGGTGGAATGATTTTCATTCCTAGCTTGGGAAAAGTCTACAAATAGAGAAGCAAATCAAGGTGTCTTTTGGCCATTCTATTAGATCCAACACAAGAGGCATGCTCCAGATCCTATCAGTGAAGTATCTGGTGAGATTTCTGTCATGGAACAGACTTCTCCTGAGATTTGCATGATTCCAATTCTGTGGTCTTTTGTAAGTGTTTGAAGGTTTGAATTTCTCCTCAGTTACTGATGTTGGAGTGTTAATAGTAGATGCATATGGGAAATGTTGGTAAAGTGTTTCTATAGTGGCTTTGACTTGTTTCTTTTAAATTATAGTGTATTGCATTCTAATTTTTGTTTGCTGCCCATTAGTAAAAAATAGTTACATACATTTATAAAATAAGTAAATAAAGAAATAATTCTGTTTCTCCCAGTATTGTCAAAAATACTCATGCAAATACATATTTTTCTCAGAAAAAAAATAGACTCAATGATTTCAGATGGTCTTTTCAAAATATATTTGGGACTGGCTCCAGTCCTTTCTATTCAACTTCCATTCCAGCTAGGACACAAATTATATTACCCACAAAGCATATAAAAATATTTTTAGAATGTTTGTGATTCATACATTTAAATGATAATGTTGACATTTCCACAGTCATAAAATTGGATAGAGTACAAAGTGAAATCCAAATTTGAAACTACATTTCAAAGAGTTATTTCTTGAAAAGCAAATGGCAGAGGGGTATCTCCATTATTATGGTGTAGCAAAAACAACAGAACAAAATACGTCAAGTTCCTCCCCCTCCCCTTTGTGTCTCCTTAAAACTATTATAGTACAAGCTTTCATGTACTATTACAGCTCATGAAGCATATACCATAGTAAACTGCTTGACTTTAAGATATTACAATACACTTCTTTACATTCAAAGGATTAGAGAAAGGTGAACATTTGTTTATACTATGTGTACATTGAAAACATTTTCATATTTCATTTCCATAAGCTAAATTTGTGTTTTTCATCATTTTAAAGTCAATGCCATTCAATAGTCATATCTTTGATTTGCTTATCTAATATTTATTATATATTTATCATTGCATATTTATCTTTACATATTTAACTATGCTTACAAGAAGTTTATATGGTTCTATTCCTTTTTCTCTCTCTCTCTTTTGTACTCAGGGCCTAAATCACTTCATAAATTACATGATTGAATACAAATTTGACACCTCTATATCCTAATCCAAGAATAGGCAATTTGATACTATTCTAATTGTTGAGTTACATCTGGAAAATGATTATGGGAGTTGTAAGACATCAAGTTACTTGTATCTGTAATTTGTCTTAATTCATACACTTGTGAGTTTTGCCACTTGATCTGCATCTTAGAGAAGGTGCAGTGATTTTAGAAAAACCAAATGAAAATTCAAATTGAGATTTCCTCATCTTAGGAAAAGTGGCATCAGCTCAACTTTGTTTAAAGCAAATTATAAACAAGATTTTACTATGCCATTTTTTTCAATGCATCAGAGTATTTTAAATATCCAAATAATGATTAATAATATCACTGCCAACAGTAAGAAAAGTACCATTTCATTTCATAGTCTTTCCTAATTTTGGTGGACATCTTATTTCCTTCATCAAAATATTCAGTTAATCAAAAACCTTTTAAAAAAGAGCTGATACTTTTCCACACTTCAACCAAAGTGGAAGAATGTTCCCTCCTATTAACAACCCTTCTTATGTTACTCTGGATCATTATGAGACACATTTATGGGGATTAAATGACCTCACTGCAAAATCTTCAAATGTAATTTCTGCCTATTAATTTATCAAAGTTTGTTAACAGGTAATTTGAAATTTTCATTACCTACCTAGTATATGAAAATGATTTTATTGGAAGACATAAAAATAGTCCTTTATATCCTAACTGTTGTTCTCTTTCCTCTTTATGAGGAGGTAAGGGATTCTTATAAAAATCTCTTAACTGCATAAATACCTTTCTACATTTTTATCTGCCCATTTCTGTGTTATCTGCAAGAGTCAAGGGTTTCATAGGGTTATAAGTGCCTCATAACTCTTCCTACAGATCCAGATCATAACTTGTATAAATTCATTAAAATAAGTTTGATTTTACTCACTTTAAATAGATTTTTGAAGAAAACCATTGGCTTAAGTATTCAAATTTTGTAAATTTTCAAGTTCTGCCTGCTATTTTGACTGGTCTTTCAAGGTAAATGTGATGGCTTGTTTTAGTTGCCCAGCCCCATTTTAAACATGAAACACACCATCTGCAATCTTCCCATTGTCCAAGATATATAGATAATTTTTCTGTTGATTTTTTGTTTAGTATTCTCAATAAAATTTTAAGAAATGGACACTAGAGGGAACTAAAGGGAATTAAAGATTACAAATTTGACTTACACATACAAAATAAAGCAAAGTATTTTAACAATAGACACTGAAGGATATTTTAAAAATGGACTCAACCATTCATTTTAGTAGTGCTGACAGAGACATATTCCTGTATGGAGAGACTATGTCCAAAAATGTTATGGAAGAGGGACAACTTCTACCTGACAAGATAATGACTGAGCTGAAAGTGGATTTATAAATGACTGACTATAATAATGAGATACAAAAATCTGTTAAACTGGAACTACAAAAGAAACTAATTGATATCTTAATAATTAAAAAGAATGTATAAACAATAAACCAAAAGAAAGACCTGGATGATTTTTTTCCCCTGTTTGATTTACGGAAGAGATTTCTTGAAGTTTTGAAGAACATCATGCGAAGGAAAGAAATCAAAAAATGAAAAGGAAAGAAGTTCCACTGCAGTATTTGAATAAACTAAAGATTAAGATTGTTAAAAATAAACGGAAGAAATATAAGGTTGATTTATTTATTAAGGTTAAAATATACATATTATAGCTTGTGTAACTCATAATGGACATTTGCTGATATAGGAGTTAAATTTATTTGTTTATTTATTTATATCAGATTTATATACCGCCCTTCTCCCGAGGGACTCAGGGCAGTGCACAGCCAAAATAAAATACAATACCAATTACAAAAGTTAAAAAAGATTAAATTCCAGGCTGCTACTAAAATTATACATTAAAAGCCCAAAATACAAAGCCAATTCTAAAATCCCAATTTAAAACCCCAATTTAAAATCAGCCCAGGCCGGCCTGCTCGAAGAGCCAGGTTTTCAAAGCACGTCTAAACGCCCTCAGGTCAGTGGTTGTCCGTAATTCAGGATGTCCGTATGGGTTGTCCGTAATTCAGGATGATACTTTATAGATTGTTTATAGATAAGAGATGGAATATGGGAAGAAGGGATCTTGCTGCATTTTAAGAGTGGGTGATAAGTTAGCAAATAGTTCATAGTTGTAATGAAAGTGGGAAATTACTTCTTCACATATTTTTCATTTCATTTCATTTCTTTTCATTTTTTGTACTGTACTTTTTCTTTCTTTTCTGTTTCTATTTTTCATTTTCTCATTTTCCCCTTTCCCCATTTTTCTTTGTTTCCTGTACTTTCTATATTTTCTTTTTATTCTTTTATCTTTTTTAGTTTATATTAGATTTTTACTGTTGTATTTATAATTTTTAATAAAATTACTACAAAAAACACATGCACTATTATTTATTATTTACTAAATTATCCATTGTAACATATAATAATATTTATACTTAATAAATATATATCAATAAATTGATAAAATAAACAATGAATAAATATTAATAAATAAATATAAATAAAAATGTTATTTTGTGAAAAGAAGAATGTGTGGATAATATG
The DNA here is from genome assembly GCA_023653725.1 of Bungarus multicinctus. NCBI lineage: Eukaryota > Metazoa > Chordata > Lepidosauria > Squamata > Elapidae > Bungarus > Bungarus multicinctus. Next base: position 54,063,381 of record CM042836.1, on the reverse strand, counting down.
TAGAGAATAATATTACAGAAAACAAAGAATTGGAGAAAGTTACAAAGAATCAAGTTTATAGTTTTGAAATTTTGATAGTTTTAAAAATCAAAACTGAAAGATTATGGCATAATCTGGCCAAGATGGTCCCAGTGGTTATCAGCATACTGGGACCTTTACTAAAGGATCTTGGATGACAAGATTTGCACATTGATAGTATTTCCATCTGTCAATTACTAAAGATCACATTGTTTGCATCTTCACATATACTATGACATTAGATTACAACATACTAGATTCTTGCGAAGAATTCAAGGCATATTAATGCCAGCACCATTTAAAGAAGTGACAATTGTTGATTTCATATATAAATGTGCAAAGCTCTTTACTGGTTCCAGAGATCCCAGGGGACTCCATTGCTTGAATAAAAACATACTAGTGGAGTCAGCATATTTGAAGGTATTATGGGCATTTTCTCGGTGCTAGATTTTTTTCCCAAGTTTTATGAAATGAAATATGATAATGATAATAAATGTAAATATCAAAAGTGATTGAATTTAAAAACTGCATTTTTGTCATGGGAAATTACAATGGTGTTGTTGTTGTTTTTTAGAAAAAAGGAGATATTATAGCAGATGACTAGGCAAATCAAATATAAATACAGTCAAGTAGAATGAATAAAATGATTTTAAATTTGAGAAACTATTGGATATAGTGGATTAGATAACATAAAAATAACTTGTTTTAAATATTATCATCATGAATCTCTAGATATTTTTGGTTGAATAAACATGTGTGAAAATATGGTAAATAAATAAGAATTTCCAGTCTAAGAAATATAATACTTTTGCTAGGATGTAAACACCATTATAACAGAGCAGAAATCATTTTGTAGCACATAAGAGAATTCCACTTAAAACAAGAATCAGTTACACTTTTATTAAAATTATTTGCATGTGTGTAGCATGAACCTATTAAAACTGTCTCAGAAAGTCATATTGTGATTAATAGCGTACAGCTCTTAAATCTGTAAGGGATTGCAACCTGACTCTAAGGATAATTTTAAATTAGTTTTGTGTTTGTATTGATTTCTCAAATATATGCTCTGCAATTTGGTTTATGATAAGATCATCTAAGATTATGCAGTTTTGATAAGCAATTAAGTCTCTGGAAACAAAGTGCTAAAACACAATCAAACCGATATAAGATTAGGAATGTAAATTTATTGGTTACACTGTGGTTGATGGGAACTTAGTTCAGCAAACCTGAATGGCTGCAACTTGGAAGGTTATTCCATATAAGAGAATAACACAATCAACAACTTACTTTTGAAACTCGAAGAAATGAGCAGCCTAAAAAAAGGAAATGAGAATTAAATCCAAAATCTTTTTACTTGCAGTATTTTATTAAATGCATCAATGATCAAAAGTATACATAGTGTTTAAGGATAAAACCCCAGTTATGACCTACATGCATCAGCCTTGCCTTGCTATATTTTTAAACAAAGAATTAACAAAGGTTACAATTTCTGTACAAGCAAGAAACATGAAAGTTCTATGAATATTTGGGCCAAGTCGTACCTGTATTCAGAAAGTAGTATTATCAAATTAGCAATACATGATCATGGTCATCCACTAAGACAAAAGGAGGATAAGAAGAAAAAAGAGAACACTAATTAACATTTTCAATTTTAAAAAGGGTAAAATATATGTAGACAATAAACCAGCAAGAACATACAATCCTATTTTCATTTTGGAGCTGAGATTTATTTCATGGAATGTTGGTAGAAATGACTGCCTTCAAATCTGTTAATTGTGATAATGTTCACACATTTTTTCTGGGTTACTGCTTTTATGTTCCCTTAAAGTAGGGGCCTGCAACCTTAAACACTCAATGAGCCATTTGGATCCATTTCCCACGAAAACATTGAGAGCCTCAAAACCTTTGTGGGTGTGGACAGCTCAACATCACTCCCACCCAGTCACATGACACACAGCCCCGCCACGCCTACCCAGGTTTTGTGGCTTCTGGTGTTTTTTGTGAATCTCTCTCCCTCCCTCACATCCTCTCATTTCTGTTTTTTGTATTTTACCTTCTCAAGCCAGGCGAGGAGTGACTGGGAGGGGAGGGCAAGGGGTGGAGCCAGGCAGTGGTAGGACCACCCAACAGGGAGCTAGAGCAGAGGGTCCAAAGAGCCGCATGCGGCTCCAGAGGCACAGGTTGTTGATACCCGCCCTAAAGGGTATCTTCTTTTGGGGAAAGACTTTCTTCTGCTTTCTTTACTTACTGCATATGTACCTTCTGTTATATATGATTGCAATCCCAAATCCTTGAGGCACATTTTTCAAATAAGTGATAAAAACAATTACATGTAAAACAATCGTCCTGGATTATCACAGGGATTTGGAACATTTATTTGTACTGAAGGCTGAATTGCTTTATTAAAGGAATACAGCTTGTTTTAATTGGATGGCAAAAGTGTTCTTTGACCCATCAACCTTACAGTACATGTCAGGAACTAAATCTGGGACTTTCTACATAAAGAATAAGTCATCTATCACTGAATTTCCTGAAAACGCTGTGGAAAAAATATTGCTGAATCCACGTCTAAAAATGATAACAAAACAGAGAATGAAAAGCAAACCATGTGCTGAAATGTCTTTGTAGAATCTAGAACACCTTGAGTGGTCTGCAAAATGCTAACAAATGAATAGGTTATTTATCCCATATTTAAATTGATTGGCGGAATCTTCACATTTTTTTGGTTTTCGTTCTCTCACCTTAATGTATTATCAGGTTCTGTTAATAGTACCACATAATTAATATTATTTCTAGAGCATCAGTGTATGAAATCAGTGCAATATTTTTGCCTGTTGAAATAATTTGGGATATTCCAGACTAGGCTCTAAATATTAATTATATCAAAGAAACTTCCACAACTTAGGATCTCTGTTTTGTGGACTTCTATTTCCAGAATATTCAGCAAAAGTCAACTCCCCAGAGTCATTAGGAATCAGGCAGCATATAAATTTCATAAATTTTGTAAATAAATAAACATAAAGAAGCCTTGATGGTATCACATGTAGCAGATTGATGTTATCATATCTAGGGGAAGTTTGATATCTAGTTCACATCTAGAACTACTTTATTGATCACATAAGCCTTAATACTAAAGTAATAAGAACTGAAGAAGGGGAAAAATTCTTGACTCCCTCATAAGCCCAGTAATTTCAGGGTGGCAATAGAGTAACTTTTCTTCTAAACTGTACTGATTTAATACAATCTTGGTGGGAGATGGATGGATTAACTGCCTCACCAGTTTTGAGTCTTCTCTGCAGTTCTTTCAAAGTAAGTTAAAAGTTTAGAAGATGGTATATCCCTGACTACATCAAGGATACCCTACTTCCTGTTCCTAATGTTATCAGCTTTCCATAGAAGTATTAGAAACAAGGACATTTTCACCTCCAAATTTTTTTCCCTATCAACACAAAAAGATGCTACATTATTTCCTATTGCTGTTCTCAACTGGTAAAATGTCTGTTGTAGGATTACACTCTTATAGATATGAATATTTCATTTTCCAAATTAACAAAATACCAAAATCCTACATCTCACACATATATACATTTTACTGTGAATGCTAAATTCTGTTGAGCTTTTCCAATTTTTACTCTTTAGAAAATAGTTTCATTTGAGGAGAAAAGCCATTTATTTCCAAAGATAAAAAACAAGACACAAACTACTCACCTCATCTTCAGTAAAGCAGATACTTCCCCTATTTTTTGATAAATTGAGGAATGTCTCTATTTGATAGAAAAAAAAAATATTTTGAGAATGGTAAAGAAGATAATTTTACTGTAAATTTAGTCAACTTTTGAAAAAATACAAGAACTATAGATTAAAAACAAGTATGCAAGTATAAAACTTCAAAACTATTTTTTCAATAAAAATAATTGGAAACTGTATAGAGTAATCCCACACAGTGTGATCCTGCCCTGCACATGTTTATTTCAAGTCATGACATGGTCTTTCATTGAAGCCTGTGCTGTCTTTGAGGAAACATCCCTCCCCCAAACAACTTCTGAAATTGCATTGAGTCCATTAGTTGCCTAGAGTGGTCTGAACAAATAGGGCCAAGGGAAATGATCTGTCCATGTCAAGGGGCTGAAGTTAACATTCTCCAACTCTAGATCATGACACCATTGTGTGATGTGATCCAATATGTGAGTTCCCCATGTGAGTTGGGCTTTATATCACTTGACATGTTTGAAGATGTCCTGGGGGCCATGAACTCCTGAGCTACCTCAGATTCCATGCTGAAGAATATTATCTAGCATATTTTGCATAGAGACCTTTTGAGTTACTAGGTGTAAAACTACCAAACAACCTTAAGTAACTTTTCAACATTAGCTATGAAGTAGCATAAGGGGGAAAATAATAAATATATTGATTATGAGATCAAGAAAAAATATTTTATTAGGTCTGTGCAAGGAAGCATTTACCTCAACAAGGGACTTCAGCTGTAAAAGTATTTATTTATTTATTATTTAAATTTATATACCGCCCTTCTCCCAGGGGACTCAGGGCGGTGTACAGCCCATCTAAAACCCACAAATATACAAAAATTAAAAAAGTATTAATCGGCTGATAAATGAGACTAAAAAGACCCCCCCCCTTAAAACCCCAATTTAAAATTAAATGCTATGGAGACCAAATTAAAACCATTATCTCAGCCCAGGCCGGCCTGCTCAAAGAGCCAGGTCTTCAACGCGCGCCTGAAGGCCCTCAGGTCCATGCCGGTACGGAGCTCCGGTGGCAGAGTATTCCAGAGGGCGTAACATGACATGCTTCAGTAATGCAAAGAAGCAATGGATTTTCCTCAATCAGTTATTTTCTAGAGTGTCATAGCTAAAATACAAGAACACTAATAAGTACTAATACTATTAATAGCACTGAACAATGAGCAGACCAGCCATCTTGTCTGCAACCCTGGCAGAGCCTTTTCAAGGCACTTTGTAAATCTCACTTTCTAATCACTTTTGGAAATTGACTATTAACCATCTTAAAGCTAGTAGAGACCTTTGAAACGACAAGTTTTTAAAGTTTTCATTGAGTAAATTTATCTTTAACTCAGAACAACACAAAAATGAATTAAGAATTTTAAAAAGTTGAAATAAACAGCAAAAACTAAATAAGCTTTTCATCTAAGAAAGTTATAAATGGATTAATGGTCCAAATAAATTTGGAATATTGACTTACTATAAAATTTTGGAATTAATTATAAACAACTTCTCTTGGGAAATAAATTTAAATTAGACTTAGACTAACTTTATTGTCACTTTGAATATATACTAATTGGCATACATTAAAATGCATACAGCTCTCAAAGGGTCACCACCTCCAATATACACTACATAAACATGACTAAATAAATACAAAATTATGCATCTACCCACATATATTATATGGCACAGTCTGGTTCGGATGTATGTTCGGATGTGAGAAAAATGAATCTTGCGAGTTTACCAAATGGATGGCATCAGGAACAAAGTTGTAACAGAATCTGGTTGTCCTGCTAGAAATAGAAATTTATCTACCCTAGCTATCATAAGTCATAACAAAAATAAATGATGGCTTGAGAAACAGAATAATAGAGAGTACCAAAGATTCTAAGTCAATTTTTTTAAAAAAGACAGTTCTTAATGTCAGTTAATACTGGGACTTACAAAATGGCACAAAATGTTATAATATCAAAATGTTAAAGGAGATTTTTGAAGAATCGAATCAGGACTTAGTAACTATATTATCAGTAATGATGTCTGTTTCTATGGATAAACTATGTCTAAAAGATGTTAATGAAGATGTGAAACAAATGTTACTTGATCATAGAGATAAGAGAAAGTACCAAAAATGGAACTACAAAGTCTAAGAAAATGGTTTTAAAAAAGATGCTTTACTAGTTATTCAAAAGGAACTGGCTGTAATTTTATAGAATTAAAGAGAAATAAACTAAGAGAATAATCTGGAAAATATTTTCTTATTGCAACTAAAAAAGAGGCTTGTGAAAACCTTGAAGAAATCTGTGCCTTGGGATAAAAAAAAATTGAAGAGAAATAAAATTTTGTTATAAAGGGTTGGTCAAATTAAAGATTAAGACTATTAAAAGTAAAAGGACGCAATGTAAATTTGGTCTATTTAAAATAAGATTTTTTTTTCAAAGTTCTGGCAGTCCTTTATGGACTCTGTGCTGACCTCAGGATCAAAAAGTTGATGTTTTATGAATTTGTTTATAGATTAGTGATGAAGAGATGATATATCTATATGCATGTAACTTTATGAGGGAGGAGTTATTGTTTATACTTCTTGTGATAAAGGTTGAAAGTCAATACTTTATTTTTTATTATATTATTACTTTTCTTTTTCTTGTTTCCTGCACTTTCCACTTTTTATTCTTTTATCTTTGTATAGCTTGTGTTAGTTTTTACTATTATAATTAAAATTAGAATAATTAAAATTCTTCATAAAAAGTTTCTTAATCAAAAATCAAATGATGACAATAAATAATGCATTCAGTTACAATCTGATGAGGAGAACAAGATACTTATACCAAGTATTAAGTTTAAGAACACAGTTTCTTTGTGTTTGGGATGTTGTCCTTTTCTCTGATATATGTAACATCAGAACCAACCTATATATGCAAAACCAAGACATAATTCACAACATCAAAGTAAATTCCAGAAGCCAAGCCATACTCCAAGGGAAAGGAAAATCACATGCATAAATGGCTGACTTGGTTCTTTTAGCATCAACCTGAACATACACTGACTTTAAAAGGCACATTATATATTTCAAACACATTATGTATATTTTTCTTGGTTTTAATTAACCTGCTCTAAACTGGCTTCAGTTAAGTTGCTTAGAAAGGTTAGCCAAGAATTCTCAGAACAATATTGCTATAGTCTTAATGGTGTTTCCTCCATTTAGTACAAATGATAAAGGAGGAGATTATTTTGATTTAGGTATTATTAGCATGATTATACAGGGAAGAAAAGCCTATTTATTTATTTGAGTTTTTTGTTTGTTTGTTTATTTATTTATTTGTTCTCAATTTAGGTTACTGGTATACTGCTTTTTTCTTCCCAATTATCTCAATGATCTTTTCCTGAGAAAGCCTCACAGGCAGTGTATAATGCACTTTAAACTTTCAGTAAAATAATAACTGAAAAGAATTAGTAAATGTTAGGTGCTTAGCTTGGAAGTGTAAATATTTTTTCAGTAGTTTTTGAAAGACTCCCTTCCTCCACCCTCACTGGCAATCAAAGGCTCTTTCATTTAAATACATATCCTTTCAAGTGACAATGTTTTAACATCCATGAGATGAAAAAATTAAGGAAATGGTCTATAATGTATTTTGTAGCCTGTGATTTTAAAAAAGTTTTTTTTCTGAATGGATTTTTTTTAGTAGTTTTACCTAGTAAAAATCCAGTCTAAGGAAAAGATCAAAGATAGGATAATGAAATAGCACAAATGCAGCATCAGCTCTCCTTTTGCCCTATTTTTCCAATTCATCAGAACAACAGCAAAACTTTTGATAACCAGGACAAAAGCTTATCTTGGCTCATCATTCTGTGACCCAGTAGCCAACCAGACAGAAGCTTATAAATTGGATATGTGAGTGATCTCTTGTACTTCAACTGCTGGTATTTGAAGGCTTGCGGCTTATGATTCTGTAGCCATCAAAACTTAATTCAAGAGTGAAAACCAGATAATAGGAAACACACATGAAAATCATTTAATGTATGTATGAGAGCTAATGTGGTATAGTTGATGAGACTGGCGAGACTCAAGGTGAAGTTTGCCTTCAACATAGATGCTCACAAGTTGATCATTTTCACTCAGCCCAGCCTACCTCCTGAAACTTCTGGAGAGATAAATATTTACCACCTTGAACTCTTGGAGGACATACCTACCAAACAAACACTGCTAGTTTTCATTTCATACAGCTAAATACAGATTAAGAGTCTACACACGATTGTAGAGTACAGATCAAAACTCCAACATAACACTTTAATATCTGTTGGGACTATGCAAGTACAAATTTGAAAGCATGCAAACGATTAGGAGGTAGTTTTAGACAAAAATAAAGGCTTGGTACTTTTACTACACAATCTGTTTTAAAGGAAATCAAAATGTTACAAGGATGTATTTCATTATTCTTTATTTGAAAAGAACAGTTTAACTATTGTGCCAAAGATATTCTGCATATTTTTTTTACTGTTGATCATTTAAACTGAAGGGAAAAAAAGTTACTTTCTTCATCCCCTCCCATAGGGAAAAAGATTGGTGAAATTCCTATCAGAGGAGTATGGTGTTCTTGCATTTATCTAGTGGCAAAGTACTCAGTGTTTGTGTGTGCAAGCATGCGTGTGTGTCCATCTGCATGCAGATGTACACGCTCAGTTTACATTTGTCTCTCCAGCTCTTTCCCATGCTTCAGTTGGGAAGCCATCATGAGGGACTAATTCCCATACCGTTTTGTGTATATTTGCCAATGGAGGCTTCTGAATAATGGAAAAAGATATTGTAAAATAAATATCACCAGCACTATTACTTTGCAACAGTAAATACGCCCATGAGCTTCAATACAAAAACTTCTAAAACAACTGGTACTTATACCTCCATAACTTTAGTTTAAATAAGAATATTTCTTTTGATATCCACAATGATTTTCCTTCAGTTTTGGGAAAGATGGAAAACACACTCTTAGCTCAGACTGTATGCTGTGATTATTTACATTTTTGGGTGGCTTTTCTGGTGTGAGGCTTTGGACTGTCACATTGTAGCAATGTTTTCTTCTTGAGTTTTGAACTCTGCTTAATCAAACCTTAATTCAAATCAAAACTTTAAATCAGTGTTTGCAAAGTTTATAAGATGGCACTCTGAATTCACAGCGTGCCACTTTCAAGGAAATCCACGTGGATAATACCATCTGCATCCCTGTAAAATGTAACTATGGGTTTTCTAGCTGAAACCTGGATTTTGTTTTTTGTTTTTTTAAATGAAGCAGTGTAATCATATATTAATGGACTAATGCTTTATTTTGTCAGTTGCCTCACCTTCATTTTTGTAGTATGACAGTGGCTGCCAATTCAACTCTTAAAGCTTTTATCTATTCCATCAGTATGCAGAGTTCATTTTGCACATAAAAATCCAATGCTGAAGAACATCAATAATGTAACTCATATTTTCCTGTGAAATGCCAAGCTCGACAGCAATTCCTTCACTGATTGGCCTTAATCAGTTCATCAACTTTTTACATGTAAAACTTATCAGTTGTTGTCACAAGATGTCCACTTCATTCTCAGCAACATAATGCATCTCTTTTTAATTCCTCTCTACATTTTTTGGCCCAGCAGTTCCCAGTACTCATATCAACATAGTTATGACCATAAACTATTAATCATACTTCGGCAGTAAAGCATTCAGTCACAGCATGTTGCTTGAAATGGACTGACTTCATGCTTTTATTTCATAAACAATAAGTGAGTGTGGAAATTCTCATCATCCAGCCAGGTAATAGTTGTCTCAAAAGTGCTTTTTCAAAAGGTAACTGGACTGTCTTCTTCTCCCTCAAGGGAAAAAAAAAACAGTCCAATTGCCTTTTGAAAAAGTTCCTTTGAGTTTACAAAAAGTAGCAACACAAACTTTATTTATTTTATTGATTTATCAAATTTAGAAACCACCCATCTCCCTCACACAGAGACCCTGGGTGATGTACAAATAAAATGTTAAAAACATATAAATGTTAAAAATATAAAAACTGGATATAAAAAATTTAAAAATATGATAAGAATAGTTAAAAAGTGATATTAACTGATTATATTGATTTTTCACCTAAATAAATATCATGATAATACTATTCAAGTTCAATCTGGTAAGGAGACCAATTACTAAAGTTATATTTTTTCACAATTGTAACTTTCCTCCAACTGCAGTAAAAGAACACATATAAGGTTCCAGCACGTAAATATTACCATCCATTGGCAACTTATATAATTGGAGACGTTACATTTCATTCAACCCTATTATTTGTGTTCTGTTTTCAGGTTCCTTCAAGTGAATCCAAGAAAAATGCATTGTCCAAATCTGAAAATCTTTGGTTAATTTGATATTACACGTAGTCCTTGCTTAACAGCATTAATTGGAACTGGAATTTTCATATTGAAGCAAAGAGGAAAAACATTCCGTGATTGCACTGCTTAGCAACAACACTTCCAGTAGTCCTGGTTGTGGTTGTTAGGCAAGGATTCCACATCTCCTGGTATGATAAAATGTGTAGATGACTTTGGGGAATGAGGGGAAGAGATGTTGTCTAGAAAACAATGGGATAAAAAAGCCCCCAATGGCTTAGACAAAGAAATTTAGGAATGACCTGCTCTAATGAATCAAGCAGTTAAAAGCAGAGATGGAAAGTCTGTACTTTCAGACATGCAAGATTCTCTTAATGTTGCCTCACAATAAAGTAAAATTAATTCAACTAATGTCTCTTGTCTGGTTTATCAAGGATGGCTGACATCTGTCCTGCATGAACTGTTGGCTCCATCTTGCTACCTCTTCCTAGCTGTGCTTGGAAGCTCCTTTTTGCAGATGATGGTAATCTAATCTAACCTCTCATCTCTGCCCTTCATATAGGATATCTCTTCCTTTTAAATAGTTTGGAATACAAACGGTATTATTCCTAGCACAGGATAAGTAGAGAGTGAACAGTCAGAAAATAGATTCCCATTCAAGATGAAATCTTTTACACATGCTTTATTGCAGGACCACTTTATTTTGCTGCTGCTCAGTGCATCAAATATCTGCTGAGTGTACCACTTACTTGACATTGTCTCAAGACGAAACATACAGCACACAAAATCAGGAAAGTTTATTCTCTGGGTTGAGTCTCCATAGCGTAAAACCAGGAGGTGGAGGACTTTGTCGCTGACATACAGGCCTACAAGCAACCATAGAAGAAAACCAGATGTTGTCAAATTGACACAGCATAACAATGCTCAGCAGCTGTAAGGATCTGCTACTCATATCATTTCATGCAAAACAACTTATTACATCAAACATTGTTTGAAACAGCTAACAAATTGGAAATAAATCTGTATGCGTGATTGGGCATTACACCAAATTACAACATAAACTACTGGTGTTAGATGATCTCAGTGAAGTTACTCCTACATGCATTGGTATTTAAAATCCCAAAGTAAAATTCACTAATGAAAGCATTTGTTTTATTTTTCTACAAATTAGGAATGTGCAGATCTTTATGTGTGTGTGTGTGTGTGTGTGTGTGCGCGCACTTGTGCGCATGTATGCACACATGTCAGGCTGCTTTAGTTCAGATTAGGACAGCACTTTTAACAAAACATTCTAGTTCCACGAAGCCCCAGAAAAACAAAGAATGGAATAAATCTATCAGCAGCCTACCTACTTAAAGAAAGCCAGAGGTTTAAAAAAATAAAACAAACCGAAAGACAAGTCTTCTTTAAAAATACATTTTAAAAAATAATTACACAATTTCATTCTTTTTTAATTTTGGCATGCTGTTGTTTGCTCATCCTAAATTCTTCTGAGGAAAAAAATCTAAATCTGACCCAAAAGGAATGTATGGTGGATTTATTTACATCCCAAGGTTAATTGACATGCTTGAATCATCAAAATGATGATTCAACCTGAATTAGAGTCAGGTTGAAATTTGATCTTTACCCAATGGATAACTAAACATATTATTAATTCCAAAAAATAAAACCATAGTGTCATGGTAAAGTTTTTTAGAAGCAAGAATGGGAGATGCTTCAGTGAATAGATTTCTCTTCACTTGCAGCTACTCAGGTTTCATGACAAAAAGACAAAAGGAGCAACTCCAATTGCAATGGATGGATTTCTTATCTTGAACAATTCATCCATGAACTGTTTTACTCCTATGAAATAAATGTTTTTAAGGTGCAATGAACTCCTCCATTATTTTTTCCTTTTCTTCAAGAAATAATTAAGTGATCTCTTGAAGAACAGAGATTCTTAAGTTTTAAAAACAATCTTATCTTGGCTCTTTCCCATCTACTGTGGGGGCACCTATCCTTTGGAATGGGCTGCCCCCGGGGCTACGGACAACCACTGACCTGAGGGCGTTCAGAAGTGATCTGAAAACCTGGCTCTTTGAGCAGGCCGGCCTGAGCTGACTTCAAATGGGATTTTAAATAAGGGGTTTTAGAATTGATTGGTTGGGGTATGAAAATTTTAGCTTATTTTAATCGGGGGTTTTAAATTTTTAAATGGCAGCCTATAATTTAATTCTCTTTTAATTGTATTTGTATTTGTAATTTATATATATATTTTAGTTGGCTGTTCACCGCTCTGAGTCCTTCGGGAGAAGGGCGGTATATAAAACTATTTTATAAATAAATAAATACTATAAGTCCCAACACAGGGAGTAATACTACTAAGTTTAGTTTTAAGTGAGTATGTTTAAATCACCTTGCTGCAATCTTACTGTTCTACTACGTAATAGATTTTAACACCAGTGAAACAAGATATAGTGAAAAATACACAGGGCAAGCTAATTATGCAAGTAACCTGAATTTTGGAGTTACTAGTAAAATATCAGCAAAAGGATACTAATAAAGGAGAATATTTGGTGCTCAGGGTTGATATGAGGGGTCTTTGGTACTCTTTGAGCTTGCTTGTTTTCTTGCAGACATTCATTGCCCAAACTAATATCAGTGCTAATAAGGAGTGCGATTTGCTGACTGTTTATATTCTGGTGGCTTGTCTGTCAGTGTTGAAGGGGGTGGTTTTAGAGATTCTTTGATTGGGCTGTTTATTGTTGGCTTCTTTGGCTGTTTCTTGATTGGGTATTGTTTACTTGATTGTTGGTCTGATGAGGTGGGATTCAGTCAATTCGAACCAGTTCAGGTGAAATTGTTAAAATTCTGCCCAGGTCAGCAAACTGGCTAATCCCACCACTGGCTGGCCCCACCCCCACCCATTGTTTGGCCCATTTTTGGCTGTTTTCCAGGCCATTTTTGGGCATTTTGGGCCCATTTTTCAGGCTGGTTTTGGGGGCATTTTGGGGCATTTTTCAAGCAAAACACAGCCTGAAAATGCCCCAAAATAGCTGAAAACAGCCTGGAAAATGGCCCCAAAACTGCCAAAAGCAGTTGAAGGGCTTTAGTTGACTTATGTCCTATGCTGATTCCATATGGGTATAGTAATCAGTTGATGGCTTCTAAGATATTCTTGATGTATGACAGTGTAATTCTTTTTAGAGTTTGTGTTGGTTGTGCTGTATTGGGTTGCATGACTTTTTAATAAAGTTGCGAAAATATCCATTTTGTTGGAATATGTTGTATAGGTGCTCTTTTTCTGCTGTTCTGAGTTGCTACAGTGTGTTTGGGCTCATCGTTGCAAAGAGTCCTCAGAAATCTAAGAGGATTTCTGCGGACTCTTTACAACATTACTGGGTTCTCATGTTCTACAATTTCCTTTGCATAAAATATGAATACCAATAATGAACATAATATGGCCATTGATTGTAGAAATAAAGGATTTGACCTGACGATACTTAGGATAATAATTCATCAAAACTGTTAGAATCCTATTAGTACTGTACTAAATCCCAATGATTTCAATGGATCTGTTTTATGAATGAATATGTATAGATCTAGTTAATTTAAAACCTTGTGGCAGAGCATATCCTAATATTCAATTTGGAAATTCTGGGTGCTCTGATATAAGAGATTTCATGTTATTCAGTACCCTAACATAGAAGAGATGACAATGAAAAACAATTGTGCTGCTCAGCTCACTTCCTGTTGTTATTGTTGCTTTGCATAATTTACTTCCCTTTGCAAGCTTGGGAGGGTATGAATTATAGGGTTTGTCTAAATACTTCCTGCATTTGGGAGCAGGAAAGTGGGGAGTGAGGATTGATTTAAAATCCTTTAGCTTTGACAATCTGAAGTGGAATTTTCTTATTAAACAATTGACAGGCATGAAATTTGGTGAATTTTTTTTAGGATTCATCAAGACAATATATAATACAACAAACTGCAAAAATATTAATAAATGGGGAAAATACAGATAGTATAAGGATTAATAAGGGAGTAAGACAAGGATGCCCCCTAGCTCCTCTACTTTATATATTAACAGAAGAGACGTTATTAGCACAAATTCGACAAAATCAAGAGATCAGGGGACTAAAATTTAAAAAAGAGGAGTATAAATTTCAAGCATCTGCTGATGATATGGTATTTATATTGGAAGACCCCCTAGAAATGTTTCCCATCTTAATGAAAGAAATAGAACAATATGGAAAGGTGGCAGGATTGAAAATCAACAAAGAAAAAACAAAAGTGATAACAAAAAGCTATACAAATGAACAAAAGAAAGAATTAACAAATAGATTAGGCATACAGGTGGTAAACAAAGTAAAATACTTGGGGATATGGCTGATAGCTAGGTGCTCATCAATTAAAAAAGACAATTATGATAAATTAACAATTCAAATATTTAAAGATTTAGATAATTGGGCTAATTTACAAATATCTTTATTGGGTCATATCGCAATAATAAAAATGAATGTTTTGCCAATATTGTTGTTCCTATTCCAGACAGTGCTGGTTAAGTTGGAGAAAAGCTTTTTTGAAGAATTAAACAAACATATATCAAAATTCATATGGCAGAGGAAAAAACCCAGAATAAAATATAAATTGTTATAGGATGACAGAAAGAAAGGAGGCTTCGGCCTTCCAGATTTTGAAATATATTATTATGCTGCGATAGCAACTTGGCTTAAAGACTGGGTTTAACTGATAAATAAAAGAATTCTAACACTAGAGGGCTTTGATCTCCAACTTGGGTGGCATGCATTTATGTGGGATGAAAAGAGTAAACACCATGCGTATTTTCAAAGGCATCGTATAAGGAATGTGTTATTAAATATTTGGGGAAAAATTAAAAAAACATACTATCCCAAGGTCCCACTTTGGTTATCCACAATGGAGGCAGTTACACATCCAAATGTTTTAGATTTTGATAACATTGTAAGATATAAAGACTTATATGAAAACGGAGAACTAAAGGGTAGGAACCAAATACAAATCCAAGGAAAAGAGATAGCATGGTGGCCATATGCACAAATACAAACGCATTATAAAAAAGATAAAGAACAATTTGGTTTTAATATGATTCAGCAATAATTAGACAAGATCTGGCATGGAAAGGAAAGGAAAATAATTAGTAAAATTAGTAAAAAGCAGTAGGGATGGGGGGTGTTTGACATGTAATCCACAATCAAAACCAAACAAGTATTATTTTTAAATGGTTTTATTCAGATAGATATTTCTATATTATATTTATATATTTCTATAGATATATCAGATAGATATCTCCACTCCTCTACTCACTTAGAATACCTTATGTTACCAGACTCAAAATTCGAAATTCTAGACCTAGAAAACCTTGAATTATGCCGTCTTCAGTCTGATCTAAGTATGGTATATAAAATCATACATTGCAATGACTTACCTGTCAATGAATACTTCAGCTTCAACCATAACAACACAAGAGCACACAATAGATACAAACTCAAGGTTAACCGCACCAAACTTGATTGCAGGAAATACGACTTCAGCAACAGAGTGGTCAATCTCTGGAATACTCTACCTGACTCTGTGGTTTCTTCCCCAAACCCCGAAAACTTTAACCTTAGACTGTCTACTATTGACCTCACCCCTTTCCTAAGAGGTCTGTAATGGGCATGCATAAGTGCACCAACGTGCTTACCATCCCTATCCTATTGTTTCTTTTATTTTTCTTATATGTACCCATTTCATGTATTCATAACTATGTATATACTTATACCTATTATCTTGTAAGCAATTGACAAATCAAATAAATTCTAAAATTCTAAATTCTAGATAGCCTTGAGGTACAGTATTAACCAGATTGATGGGTTCTCTTCTAAGAAGCCTAGATTATTTGCTAAATGGAGACCAGGAAAATAATTTTATTTGGGGTTATACTTTCCACTGTTTTAGAAAAAGAAGCAGACTTTGCTATATACATATTAGTATTTTTTCAGTCAAATAGAAACTTTTATTCGGTTCATTAACTATACTGTTTGCTGCTTGCCTTTAAGGACTGCACAGCATGGAGTTTACCATTCAGGACTTTACTGTATTGCCTTGATTATTACAATACCTTTTTTATCTCTATTGATGCAGTACATTAGTGATAAAAATCATAGTACTCTTAGAGAGTTAACAATTTCCTTCTCCCTTCTTCCTTGTCATGGTTCTCCTTCTCTTCCTCTCTGGCATTTGCTTACTTCTTCCTTTTTATTTCCTCACACAGGAAATCAATACTGTAACTTGCACTGCCATAGAAACTTGTAAATGTTCGTCTTAAAAGTACATTAGTGGATATTAGCATCTTCTGTACAATATGATGGATTGTATATATAAATACATCCAGCAAACAATTCAGTTACAACTCAGAAATGGAGGAAGTGAACATGAAACTGCAAAGGGAAGGTTTTTGGGGTGTTTTAAAACTCCTCTATTATCAGCAGATGGCAGTGTTAAGACAAATAATTTTGAAGTTGCATTCCATGGGAATGAGTGAAAATGAGAGTAAAATTAAAATCAATGAGTTTCCATTTAAATAAAACTGGAACAGAGAAAAAAGCTACCCTGTTGATTTCTACTTTATTTTTTTAAATCTATCAGGCTTCAAAAATAACTTTGAATATATTTTCAAGCAACATCTGTTTATCAACTACCTGTTTCTTGAACAATTCTTTGCAAATTTGAAACAGTTAGGAATCCAGAATTGTTTTCATCCTCTCTTCCAAATATATCCTGAAAAATATTTATATTTAAAATAATATATTAAAACAGGAAAAAATCTATTTGTAATTACTATGGAAGATCACAGTTTTCTAATGACACAAAGGTTGGGAACTGAAATATACTTAGTTTAATAATACAATATTATTAACAGCTTTACAAATAATAGGACAAAAAGATAGTCATGGCAACAGTTAAGAAACTGAATAAATTTCATACATACCTCATATTTCTTGAAAGCGCTCCACAGTCTTTTAAATTCTTGGAGTGAAAGTTTTCCATTAGCATTTATCTGTATTTGTAGTCAAGTTTTAAATCAGGTGTGATATAAATGAAGCCATAGCTATAAATGAGGAATAGATATAAACTGAGGAAAGACTACAGCTCACCTTGGAGAAGTATCCAAAATCTGCATTTTTTGTCTTATTGACTATTATGTTGTGACCTAATTCTTTCTAAACTGAGAATAACTGAGAATAACTACAGGTTTTAATGCCTCTCTAACCAAAACAAAGTAAAACACCTCAGAGCTAAAGCCTCTCCATGTACAGAGCAAAAACTTGATGAGAATCTACCTGAGATATTTGCTTTCCATCCAGCAGTAATGCTTCTCTGTATATGTTTTTAAATAGGAGATAGATCAGACTTCTTAAGAGACATATGCCATATGCAAAATGCCATATGCCTCAAAGAAGCAGACTTGGATGTGTGGTAGCTCATATATATATGATCTGTTGAGCTCCCAACCAGAATGCCTCTGGCTCTCCTCACAGAGATTACTGCCCATCTATCTGTCTGCTGTTTAATTCAGCAGGATTTGCAACAAGAAGAAGAAGCCTACACATCTTCCTAATCCACAGTACAGAGTAAGGGATTCTGTACAGTCTCCAGAGACTCCTATTTTTTTCCTGTTCTAATTGCAAACACTGTCTGAAGTATTTTTAAATTTGATGTTGCAGGAGAGAGACAGAGAGACAGAGAGACAGAGACAGAGAGACACACAAAGAGAGGCAATTCAGAAGGAAATAAAAGAAAGAGAGAGAAACAGGTAGAAAAGACCACCAAATTTTGGAGCTAATGCTTGAGCATCTCTTTATTTTCCAGCATGTGACTGAGGCAGTTAGTGGTGGTCTGGTCACAGAAGCCTTCTAAATTTGCTTTCCAACCCAGACTTTTGCGTAATTGTTTAATGGTTTATCCAGAGGTGGGATTCTACAGGTTCGCATTTATTCGCTAGAACTGGTTGTTAACATTCTAAGCAGTTCAAGAACCGGTTGTTAGAAAAAAAATACTGGCCTAATCCTGTAAGAAAGGCAGGAAGGAAACATTCTGGTGTTGCTTACAGAAACTGCCTCTCCGTTAACCCTTATTACATTCTTGGCAGAACTAGACTTCCTTTCTCAGGAACTTCTCTGGAGTTTTTTTTCCTTCTTTGCTGGTACTTTTCTTGTGTGGAGTGATGATTTAAAGTTACAATGGCACAGAAAAAAGTGAGTTATGACCATTTTTCACACTTATGACTGTTGCAACATCCCCACGGTCATGAGAGGCCAGGCGAGGAGATGCGCACCTCGATGTGAGTGATGTTGAGTTGGCCACACCCACCCAGTCACATGACCACCAAGCCACACCCACCAACTAAGCCATGCCTACAGAAACGGTTGTTAAAAAAATGTAATCCCACCCCTGGTTTATACTAAAGATTACTTCTCATTGTCAGAGCTCTAGATAAATGTTTCAAGGCTAGAACTGTCTGTCTGTCAGGATGAAGCAATTTTGACTGCATCCATTCTATCCTTTGTAACCTTGAGTTTGAAGGTATTGATTTTTTTTTATTCCAAGCTTAGAAAATGCAGCAGAAAATTAAATATTTTCCTATCAGCCTGATTAAAGAAATATGGTAAGAGGAAGGTGCAATAAATTGTTAGAATAGCCACCCAAAGTCACTGGAAGTTGGGTGACATTTAATAAATTATTAATATTAGGATTGGTTTTATAGTCAGCCAGACTAGATTGAGCCATTCCTAAGGATCTGGGATGAGCAGATGTTGTTACAGGTATAATCACATTACTGTTCCAAGTAAAAGTGTATTTTGCAATTGAGCGATGGTGATTTCATCAAAGCTGATGGCATTCAATTCAATTGATGCTCCAGATGTTTTGGGGTTGCGTTTAAGGTGTCTGTTACTATTAGTACTACCTTTGTTTTCTTTTGCCACAGCTGTTCTACTTATATTTGCAGATCATTGTATTTTGTTATTTCCTCCAATTATTTCCCTTATATTCTGCTGTGTCCAGGTATTATAACTTCACTATCCAGACTTTTTCATCTTTTCTTATTGGCAATTGTTATGTCTGAAATGTTACATGGCAGGTACCAGTCTGTATTTTAAAATCTCAGAGTACTTTAGCTTCTCCATTTTCTATTATTTTAGTTTGTGATCCCACCAGTTTTTTTACTGCAGGTAAATGGTATTTCTTGCAGGCATTCTAATACACTATTGTTGCTACTTAGTCATGCCACTGTTTGTAATTATCCCTGTGCCTCTTTCTTCAACTTTCCTGCTCTTAACCATTTCCAGGTCTTGTGTTATCTGTTTTTCCTGCTAATTTGTTATATACTGGTCGTATAATGCTTTGTCTTGCCATGTCTCTTTTCTATTTTTATTTGGTCTTTCTTTTCAGCCAGTTTGATCTCTTTAGCATTTAGTAAGAATATCTGATGTACTAGCTTCAGGGCATCTTCTTCATTATCCTTCAGATACTATTCCAATGTCCTTTTTTCTTCTACTAATGTACTTGCAACTTTCCACACCCACCTATGCTATTTGGTAAGAAGAGTCTGTCAATATCACTGCGTGGATGAAAGGAATGATCATCGTTATTATCATTTCTCTATCTTTTTAGAAATGATGGCATTGATAAAATTCCAGGCCAATGGAAGAAGGGAAATGATGCTCATTTATTCAGAAAAGAAAGGCTGATCCAGGGAACTAGTAATAATACTAAAAAAATTTTAAAGATTCTTAATAATGAGATTTCTTTATAAATATCTTGAAAACAATCTAGTTTGGATTTGTGAGAAACAATCCTGCCAGACTAAGCTTATCTATTTTTTAAAAAAATCTGGCACTTGCAGGAATGCTATAAATGTACTATATCTTTACTTCAGAAAGGCATCACAAAGTACTTCATGTCATTCTGATTAGCAAGCCCATTATGTTTGGCTTGATGGTAATTGGGTAGATGCAGAATTAGTTCTAATAAGAAGTGCTCATCAACAGTTCCCCATCAAACTAGAATGAGGTTTCAAGTGAAATGCCACAAGGGTCAATACAGGTTCCTGTACTCTTCAACATTACTTTGATTAAGAACTGAAGGGAAAGCTTAACACTTTTGTAGACAACACACATCTGGATGAGATAGCTAATATGTTAGAAAATGGAAACTTATTTCAAAACAGACTTTCTAAGTTAACAGAACAGGCTGAAAATAACAGAATGAAAGTTAACAGAAATGTGTTCTTCTCATGGGAAAAAGAAATAAAATGTACAGGTATAGAACGTAGGATATCTGGTTTACTAATAGTACTTGTAAAAAAGTGACAGAAAATGTAGTTGGCTACAAACCATGTATCGGGCACTGTAATGATATATTGTCACTCCCTAGGAGATTCAATGCAGGTTTAAGATATAGCTACAGAAGTATAAGTTTTTCTTCCTGTGATTTCCTGCATTCCTCTATTGGTCATACTCTGTTTTTCACATTGTATCTAATCTAGTTCACTAAATATTAAGATGCAGTCAGATAAATTGGAACAATGATCACAAAACTACAAACTGAGTACTGTGAAGAGAAGACTGAAGACATCTGATTGAGGCAAAGATAGAAATTTTCTGAACAGACCAATCAACCTGGAAATTGGATAACACAAAAGACTCCCAAGGCCTATTTTATACCATCCAAGGACAAAACAAGAATATGTGGGAGAGGAAAGCAGTTTCAAGTTGAAAATTAGGAAATTCTCAAATAAAACTATTTTTAAGTGATAAGAGAATCTTCCCTTGATTAAATACCTCTGGAAATTCTCAGTCATCCAGGTCATGGTTGTCCCAAAGGTGATTTTTCAAGAGGCAACTGGATTTTCTGGTTTTTCTTTGAAGACATTTTACTTCTCACCCAAGAAGCCTCTTCAACTCTGACCATTTCCCCACGTTCCAGTCAGAACACCCTAACCCATTGGGGCTTCCCCTGACTGCATGTTCAAGCAGAGGCCATTTATTACAGAAACTTTAAGTTGGATTCTTTTGTAGAACAAGAAGTTGGGCTGGGTGGCATAAATGGTCCTTTTATGAGACAGAATCATAGAAATCTTGTAAGGACAATTGGATTGATTAAATCTCAAAGTGTCTTTAGTGAATTTGGATCCTCATTTAGTGGATGTTTTTATTAATATACAACCAATCCATCTGCAGTTAGTCCCTAATGAAAGCTATAGGGGTGGAACATTAAATACTAAGATTTTCCCCAGTAATTTTTTAACACAAATACAATCCATGTTTTGTTTGTTTGTTTTGGATTGGGGGGGAGGGGATTAGGGCTTTCTGAAGCTGAAAAAAGTTATATTTGGGGACGATTATTATGAAGATAATAATGTAAAAATCTGTGGCAGAGAAAAAAGCCCAAAGATGAAGATCATGGCCATTCATTGCATTTCTTCATAAATACTTGGCAGATCTTATGGTAAATAGTTATTCACCAGACTTGTGCAATGGGAAACTCAGTACAGCTATAACTCAAAGCAAGGAAGGGGAAGCATAAGGAAAGTTTATTGCATTTGTTGAAAAGATACATCCATCAGAGCTAAAAGGCTTTTGCATGAATCAAAGCTGAATCCATCTCCAGTTCCCAGGCCAGCCATTGGATCTATAAACAGACAAATAAAAAAGCAACATACATCAAGAACAAGGGGTTAGAAGCTACACCACACTGAAATGGCTTACCTTGAAATCAGGAAAATTGGACTCCAGCGTGATTGTTGCTCACAGTATTTTATGAAATACATGAGCATCTGGGAAAGAGCTAGATCATGCCTTGTGTATCACAAAGAGGTTGACAAAGAGTATGGTTTTAATACATATAAAACAGCTTTCCTGACAGCAGGAATAGATTGGTCTGGAGAGAGAAAGGGCACAATAGTTATATTCCTTGGTGTGATACAAAAGGTGGATGAGATCACAACAGAACAGAACAGAATGGTGCAAGCTCTAAAATAACAAGATATAAAGGTCCAGACATGGATTCATATGTGTTTCACAGCTTTTCCATATAGCACAATCTCCCCCTACTTTTGCTAGCTTTACACAATATTTTAAAGCTGAAACTGAAGACAAACTCTTTTGAAACATTTCCCTCTTTTGAAACATTTCTTAGCCTCTCAAATATTTTGTAATCAGACAAGACAATAAAATGCAATTTAAAAAGATATATAGAACAATTGCAAAACATTTTTTTTAAAAAAATTGAACTTAATATAAAGGTTCAAAAGTCAAAAATAATATTATTTGGGACATTTTTCATTTGTCAGCTTAACTTTTCTACCCCAACTCTAAATACTATAGAGAAAAAGGCAATACTTTTAAGTAATTTGCCACCAAAGTTCAACAGCGTGATTTGCTCTTGAAATGTAGTAGCAACATTGAATTTTGGAGCTTTGGGGTATATTTGAGTTGCAAGTTGCCAAATCTGCCTTAAGAGACACTGTACAAGCTACCCTAACTTATCATCTTAACACAAATTGTTATTTTCATTCTCATTAGTAGATTGACAGCCAGTACAATAAAATCCTCCTGTTTTTCATGGCATGTCTTAATACCGTACTTTACTCAAAGGAAGTCAATATCAAATTTAAGATGATCCCTCAAATGAAAAGTAGATACCAAAAAATTAAAAGTAAATAAATGTCCAGTTTCTTCATTTTGTCTAGAATAGCCACTTCCAGTTGAATCCTTATTTCCAATAGACAAAGAAATATGGGTGTATATGTTATTATATATCCTGGGAAGAAGTCACACTTTGGACAAAAGTACATTTATATTATGGGTTGTTTTATGACTTATGACCACAATTGGGATCAGAATTTCTACCACCTAAGCAAGGCAATTAATTTAACAAACATTTTGCCATGGCTGTTAACCAAATTACTGCAGTTGTTAAGAGATTCATATGGTCATCCCAACAGACTTTGTTATAAACTGGCTGGGAAGATCTCCAATGGCAATCACCTGACCCAGGATGTTGCAATCATCATAAATACATGTTGGTTCCCAAATGTCTGAATTTTGATCACTTGATCCCTGGAAATGCTGCAATGGTCCTAAGTGCAAAGACTAGTTGTGAGCCAATTTTTTTTAATGCTGTTGTACTTCTAATGCAAATGGTTGTAAATTGAGGTCTACTTGTATTTGGATTAATCATTACAGTATTTATTGAATGTATTTATCTATAGAACAAATTATTCCATTTACAACATCCTCACATATGCTAACCATGGTTTCTTTCATATACAAATATAGAAACCTTCAAGTAGCTCGAGAAAGATTCCCCTCCTTCCTTCCAGGAGAAATAACAAGAAGTTATGGGAGAGTGGGGTAAGCAGGATGGAACCAGAGCAAAGGGGAAAGGTACTTACAATGAAAAGAGATGGAAAGCGTATGTGGGAGGGAGAAGGTGGGGAGACACAAAAGAGAACTGAAGGAAAAGAACTAACCAGACAGAAAAGGAAAGACCTATATATGAAAACTCTCTGGCTAGTATAGATAGATAGATAGATAGATAGATAGATAGATAGATAGATAGATAGATAGATAGATAGATAGATGGATGATAGATAGAAAGATAGATAGATAGAGATGTGTGTGTATCTATTTATCATCTATATCTATCATCTATCTATTTATCATCTATATCTATCTATCATCTATCTCTATCCATTTCTATGATAGTCTGAAATACCAATTTTTTTATAGTAATGTTGTTTAATACTGAATATATTTCTAGCCCATTTTTTTTCAGGTTAAAAAATTATGACTCAATAATGTAACATTCACGATTAAATAGCTGTCTATCTATACATTCCTATATCAAAATATGACAGCCTGAAATACCAATTTTTATCATAATATTGTGGGCATGTTTGTTTAATATTGAATACATTTCTAGCCCATTTTTTCAGGGCTAAAAAGATTATGACTCAATAATGTAAAATTCACAATCAAATCTAAAGTCAATATTCATTGTGTAAATATTAATTAGTGAAATAGAAGAAATTGGAAAGTAGCATCTGAGTTAAAATGCAGACTACTGAATTCTTCTTCTTGTTATATTTGTTATTCTATTCTTTCTATAGGATCTCTAAGCTATCTGTAGAAATAATAATAATACTCATTTCAATAAAACAATGTGACATAAAATAAGCAAGACAATAAAAATGATTAAAAGTACATATATAAATGTATAAATTAGCAAAATTCCTTTGCAAAGGACTCTGAACCTGGAATAATTGTTAACCAACAAAATCCTGGATGAGTCAGTGCATTCAGATTGCTAGACAATATTGGGGCCAGCTAAATTTAGATCAGAGCAAATAAATCTTTCAGATCTTCCAGAAGTCCAGGGACTTCCAAAGATATATGTCATTGTAGAAATATCTTCATTTCCAATTAAGGTTATGCAGACCTTTCAAGAGACATTTTCTTGTGGTGAAGGTTCAAGTGGAGGACTTCTTCGAATTGCTTATGTGAGATGTCACAATGCCCCAGTTCTTATTTGCAGAACAATTGCTGAAGCTTGATTCACTTTTTAAAAGTGCTTTCTGAGCATTAACAGGAGCCACTTTCATCAAAGCCAAACAACAGATCAGCTCTGCTTTGATGCCTTATTGGCTGATATATCTGTATGAGGCAAAGCGCCTCATTCAAGTGAATCAATTACAATCAATATATACAATATATATAGCCAAAAAAACAGATATTATAGTTAGGCCTCCAAAGGAGATTTATTTTTTTCTTTTTACCTATATCACATACTGGAAGTAAGGGAATCTGGAAGTGATTGATGGGAGGAATGTGGGAAACTGGAAAGCTTTAGTGCTAATCAATAAAGCCTTATTATGATCAGACTTGGAATATTGCATTGAGTTTTGGTGACCATATTATAAAAAAGATGTAGAGACTCTGGAAAGAATGAAGAAAACAGCAACAAAGATGATTAGAGGGTTGGAGGCTAAAGCATATGAAGAAAGGTTACAGCAATTGAGTTTGTCTAGTCTAGTGAAAAGAAGAACTAGGATGACATGATAGCAGTGTTCCAATATTTGAGGGGCTACCAGAAAGAAGAGGGCAGTCAACCTATTTTCCAAAGCAACAGAAAGCAAGACAAAGAGCAATGGATGGAAACTAACCAAGGAGAGAAGAAATCTGGAACTAAGGAGAAGTTTCCTAACAGTAAGAACAATTAATCAGTGGAACAACTTGCCTCCAGAAGTTATGAATGCTCCAACACTAGAAGTTTTTAAGAAGATATTGGCCATCATTTGTCTGAAATGGTACAGCGTCTCTTGCTTGAGCAAGGGGTTAGAAGACCTCCAAAGGTTCCTTCTAACTCTGTTATTCTGACTTTTGAATTCTAATGATCAGAAATTCCTTTTGCTAAGCAAATTGGAGCCCCTGTCCTACTGAGACACAGGCAGTGTTTAACTGGAGCTCAGCTGATGGCTTGAGGTCTTTGTCCCCACAGTAGTGAATAAACAGACTTAATATGGCCCAATTATGCCTCTTACTGAAGAAACAGCAACTGAATAGAACCAAACGCAAAGGAAAAGTAAGAGGACAGAATCGGATATAGATAACAATTAAAACTGGACACAAACTATGAATTTTACCTTTTAGAAGAACATCATTCAGAATCCTTTGTAATTGTGAAGCATCTAAGTAGGAGTTCTAACGTAGAACAAACATACACACAAACAAACAAAAAATGCTTATGAGCGGTATGGTTCCTTGGCATCTTGTCTTGTTGCTATATCCGCTTAATTAAAGGACTTATGGTCTAAGGTTACTGCCCCTTCCAAGCAGAACATCCCAGGTTCAATCTCAGATAGCACTTGAAACATAGGAATCCTTTTGTCTTATTTCTTGCAGTAGTTCTTAATTTTTCATCTATGGAAATAATTTTTATTTATTTTTATTTATTTGGGATAATTTCCCACTAGCTCATTTTCTTTTGCCCTTCTTTCTATCCCACCTACCCCTTTTTTCCTAAGCTTCATTTGTAGTTTGGTGGTTTATTTTTGCACTGTTCCAGATAGCACATTTTAAAAATGCAAGAAAGAGTTATACTTGACAGATATCTGAGAAAGATACAAAATCTAGATTTCATCATTTATTTACGTGCTAATTTTAAGATATTGTTTCTTCTCTAAATTCCCTTGATTCATTTATTATTGGGAAATACAAATACACATTCAGAGAGACAGAGATGTTTTCTTTATCATGTTCCATAGGCAAATAATCAGCTAATTTTAGTAACAAATATTTAAGAAGTGGATTCTCATAATATTCAGTTGCCTTGAAAATTACCAAACAGAGAGAAAGCAGCAACTTACATGCTGTCTGCTTAAATGAGCTTTCTATTTCCACATAAATAAAGAGCATAATAAAATAAAGCAAATGAAACTGAAACACAGAGAGAAAAATAGGTGACTGTTTCACTCCACAGTGTTTCACAGATGAGTGTTTCACTCCACAGGGATTTAGATGGTGACTACCATTTCTTGCCAAAATCAAGGTAAAAGTACCAGTGGCTTGGGGATTCAAAGGATGGCAGAAGTTTACAAATAAAAATTACAAACAAAAACAAAGAATTATGTTCAATTTATAAGCTATCTATCTATCTATCTATCTATCTATCTATCTATCTGTCTGTCATCTATCTATCATCTATCTATCTCTGTCAATCAATCTATCTGTCTGTCTGTCATCTATCTATCTATCTAAATTTAGTGGATAGATAGATAGATAGATAGATAGATAGATAGATAGATAGATAGATAGATAGATAGATAGATAGATAGATGGATAGATAGTTTTGGGTACATATAATATAAAAACTCAGTGGCTATATGTAGAGCCACTTTTATATTTTCTGTACCTGAAGCCATTTCTAGTCTTCCAATTTTTTTTCAAGTTAGGTCTCAACTAAAGCTTCTGAGCGATTATTAGAGAAGAAAGGAGGATGATTTGGCATGTTCAAAGAGTTTTAATTGGAGGCCTAAAAGATGCATAGAAGCTGGAAGTATCTGGCTTCCAGCAAGGACTTGCTTTGGCTCAGGAGACTGCTATCATTTTCTTTCCTTGCCCTGACTGCTTCTGGAGACAAACAGTGTGCACCTTTCACAGTCAGCATTGCTGTTTTCACCTTTTATGTGCTGATACAACTATTAGCTGTGCGAGGTCTATTGTACAGAAGCTTTTGGCAGCAATTTTTCTCTCGACTAAGTCAAGGAGTCTTTTATAACAGTTTATTAAGCCATTAAGAGCATCTCCTGTGAACACATGCAGCTTGGCTCAGAAAGAATGCAAATCAATTACCCAAACATTGACTGATGCCTGCTTTCCAAATGTGGTAAGTACAAACTGGAAGTAATTCTGAGAGACTAAATATGATCCAGGAAGCCACATCTATTTGTAGCTAAGGGTTACGGTTAATTGCTTGTTTGAGGAACATCTTTCTCTCCACAAGCAATCAACTCCAAACCATCTATTGTGTAGCCAGGTCCCTTGTCTGATTTGTCATAACAACTAGCAAATCAATAGCATTTTGAGAGATACCCTTGAGATCTACATGGCTGAAGCATGGATTAAAAACAAGATGGGAAAACTCTCTTTCTCAATTGTATAAGCCTTGTTGATTCACTCTTTTATTTCTATTCAACAAACCTGATAAGCATATCTGAAGAAGACACTTTCATAGTTGTCTGGATTCCAGACGAGCATATCCTGTATCCCAAAAAATATATAAAAAAAGAAAAATGCATGTATAAAAATCAGTCCACATGAGAAACCTCATTATTATTCATTCATTATGTTTCTAGCCATTTACAACAGGCAACATTGCACAACCAACCTCAAAAGCCTGACAGTGACAAAAACAGCCCTATTATCCGATCATTCATGTCTTTCTTATTTATCTAATTAAATTCCATCCTATGGCATCCCGTGTCAAAACTTCAAATTTCCCCAAGCCATTTGTAAGTGCATGATCTAAGGGGAAAAAGACTGCACAATACCAGCAATCAGCTAAAGAACAAAAAAGGAAGGATATTATTTTATGAAAGCTTTGTGAAATGGCAAGTTTTCAACAAAGTCTCAAGGATGAGGGCAGCTTGCAGTAATCTGTGGGGAGAAAACGCCCGATTTAGGGAGCAAGGAAGAAGTGGAATGAGACAAAAGAGCATCCATAAATCTAGAATGCTCTTGAGTATAACCTGTTTTTGAGATACGCAGCTGACGAGCCCTTCAGTGCTGGTTAAATACCAAAGAGCTCACCATTGTCTGAAAGAAAGGAAATTGGCACATTCTCATTGGTGCTGTATCAGTTCAATTTTTTTTACTACCAGTTCTGTGGGTGTGGCTTTGTGGGCATTGCAGAGGAAAGTTACTGTAAAATCCCCATTCCCTCCTCACTCCACTAACCTGCTTTCCAGCTCCATTCTACTGTGCAGGGCAACAAAAGAAGACCTAGCTGATCAGCTGGGACTTGGGAGGCAGAAAATAGATGGGAGTGGGACCAATCAGAGGTGGTATTTGCTGGTTCTCCAAACTACTCAGAAATTCCGCTACCAGTTCTCCATAATTAGTCAGAACCTGCTAAATACCACCTCTGCACTGTATGGATTTGAATCAGCTGAAGCCAGGATTCTGCAACCTGGTGCTCTCCAGTTCTGTTTAGACTACAACTCCCTTTGGCCTTTGCTGGTTAGTAATGAGAGAGATGCAGAGAGTGAAAGCAACCTTAAACAATAATCTTTTGGCAATTATTGTATTTTTGAACTACCAATGTGTAGCCATCACTGTGGCTGTATCTAATTTCTCTGAACTACTGGTTTATTGCCTCAGCAATAGTTAAGAGACTCTGCACATTGCTAGTGCATAATTTTTTCAGGGCAAATACGGAATTCACAAGACCAACCCTTCCCCACAAAAAAACAGTACCATGGTGGTTTGAGGTGTCTGCAATAAAAATGATTACACTGTAAGCTAACCAGAGTTAGTTGATAGTGAGATGTGTGATCTATAAATTTAGTAAATAAATAATAATTAAACGACATCGGCATAATGTACTCAAAGTTAAACCCAGTCACCCATAGCTCTTAGCCATAATGGATGATGATGATGATGATAATGATGATTATGCTGTCTGACTCCCCACAACTCAGGCCAATTTATAAAACACAAAAAACAAAATAAAAAAAGATATAGGTGGCAGAATAACAAACCAGCTGGAAACAAAACAAAAACAACCTAGGTTCAAAGAAGGCTTCTGTAATCCACATCAAAGGTTGTTGACTTATACAGCTGTGGCTCCTTCAGCAAATTATGGTTAAACCATATCATGTTTAAACCCAGCTCTTGGAATGAGATATGTGGGGCTCCCACCTTGTGTTCATTCTGTAAACCAGGAGTACCCAACCTTGGCCACTTTAAGACTTGTAGACTTCAACTCCCAGAATTCCTCAGCCAGCCATGTTTAAAATGGCCAAGATTGGATACTCTTATAGGAACTCTTGAAGATTTGATTATTCTTCCATGCCTTGGGGAGGGAGGGATGAGCCCTTTGGGTGTGTATTTTTGTTTTCTGTTTGCATTTTGGGTCCAGATGCTATCTTGTCTAGGTTACTATTTTTTTTATGTTACTATTTGTAAATCACTCAGTCTGGAATATCCAGACTGAATAAAAACAAGGAAATAAATAAATGTTGGTGAGTTACAGATAGCTGTCATTATTCATGGGACACCCATTTAAATCTCATTATCTATAACTGTGGATAATCATGAAAAATATGCACTTCAGAAATGTTTCAAATGTGTCCACCATTGTGTTCATTTATAAAGTAGCCCCCCCCCCACCCCCCCACAAAAAAAAAGAAAATAAAAAAGACTACACTTCTTGCTGCAAATTCTGTTCTGGCCCTATTTTAGTAACTTGAAATGTGTAAATAAAATGAGGGTCACCCACAATGGGGGGATGACTCCCCCAAGCATCAATGAGGTTTTCAGAAGAATCTACCTTATGGAAGAGTATTTGTTTCCTTTCCAGCATGAATGCTTAAGCAATTTTAAAAGTTATAAAACCATGGTTTGAATGTTTTCTAGTTGGTCTTAAACAAGTTATTTAACCCCTCTCAGGAGGCTGCAATACTTCCACTGTTGATAAAATGGTTGAACTTTACTTGGTGACTTTAGTGCTAAATAGCATAGTGTCACAAGGACAATTAGGCAATCTATTTTTCAGGACAACCTAAGATTTAAAAGAATAAAATAGTGAAGTGCTACAGCTCCTTTTTCATTGATCCTGAGTATTGCAGTGGTGGCATTAATGCAAAACAAATAATCTGACCTGTTCATCTCAAGAGAATAAGAAGATGAGATTTCAAACAGAAGAAAGGATAGCAGTGCTAGTCCCATTTTTCAATACTGCCAAAGAGGCAAACTGTCAACGTATTTCATTTTACTGATAATGGAGAAAATATACTGCTTAGTATATTTGCTTAGTTCCTTCTGATTAATACTAACAATACTAATAATAATTTAAAACATGATATAATTATGATGTCTAATATACAAGCTCAGTATAATCAAGATTTACCTTGGAATAAAGCTTTAGCATTCCAGGAAAGATTAAGGTGGCACTGTGATAACATCAAAACAGGCACTATATGAGCCTCTATGAAAGAACAGTACTGTAATTGGGATGCTACCACTTAAAAGAACCTTTCAATAGTGACAACCAACTTTACTTCTGGTAACAATGGCACTTGAAAACAGAGGCATCCATGCAGGCCTAAGGAAGGCAGAAATTATTTAGGTGTGCCATACTCCCAAAAGCCTTTCTAAGGATCAGCATGAACATCGGTTGCTTCAATAGTTAATAAATAAAATCATGACTTTAGCACTGACCCAATATAAAATCTAATGCTAGCCTACATTTCTAAATACAGGGTGACTGCTGTGGCTTGCAAGAGGGTTCAGACCAGTGGTGGGATTCAAAATGTTTTTACTACTGGTTCTGTGGGCGTGGCTTAGTGGGCATGGCATGGCTTGGCGGGTATGGCTTGGTGGGCGTGGCAGGGGAAGGCTAGTGTAAACTCTCCATTCCCACCAAGGGAAGGTTATCACTGGTTCTCTGAACTACTCAAAATTTCCACTATCGGTTCTCCAAAACTGGTCAGAACCTGCTGAATACCACCTGATTCAGACCCAGAGCCGCTTTTCAATTCTGTTTGAATCATAGCACATCAATAATAGATGCCTTTCATTTAAAATAAAAAAATTCTTCACCTCTAGGAAATGGCCCAAAAGGAAGATGGTTATCTCTAGACCTTAGAAATCAATTAGTCTACAAAGGCTGTACAACTATTTCTATTGAGGTGGGGCAACATTTTGGGGTCCAAGGGTTAATGATTTTCTAGTTTCTTTTCCTCTGCAATTTTGGGTGGACTTTTTTAAAATTTGTTATTTCTTTATCATCTAACTTAAATATATCTAACAGTTTAAATTGAATTTTATGTATTTGTTGCCTCAAAAAAGCACTCCAATATTGAGAAGTTTGGAGATTGCACATGTTGTACACCCTCAGGTAACCCATCCCTTCTTTATATCCACATACCTTTGTCATACCTTTGAATTCATTGCTTGGTTCCCTAAAAGGGGGAAAAAATCACACACATAAAAATGAGAACTTCATCAAGACAGACTCTTTTTATTTATTGCTTACAAGATCCAGAGAGGACAGTGCATTATCATATTCAACCTTGATGTGTGTTTATCAAGCAATAGTGCACAAATCATTATCTGCATCCAAGTACTAAATTATGGGTGTTTGCACAATTCTTTTTGACAGAATATTCTTTTGTCCCAAGGGGGACCAAGGTCCACATAAGCAGTATGACATTCTAAAAAGAAAATCCAGAATGAAAATTATGTTTTATTGTCTGATAAATCAAGACAATGGAATTTTATTTATTACACTCTAGTAACAGCCCTTTGCACAGTTAAGTGAACGTGAAGGGATCCAGGATAACACAGCTTTGCCTTAGGTCAAATTATCTGGTCCAATATTTGATAATCAATACCATAATTATATTAGACTGAAATATCATATAATATGGAGATTTATATTTGTTTTTCTTAATGGAGCTTTTCAAATGATTCAATTTCATCAACAATAAAAAAAAATCTTTTTAAATGCTACATACTGTTACATACAAACTTTCAAACATATTCAATTTCTCCATGTTACTCCATATTGATCATCAGATATTATCAAATGTAAAACACTGCTCCATGACGAGAATAAAGTATTGTCAAATATTAACCATAAAACCTAAGAGCAAAATATCATTGTCAAGTATTAAATAGTACAAATAATCTCATCAAATGTTCAGCAAGTTTATTTTAGACAGGTTTAATTTGTCATAAAAAAGCTAGAAGACAAGTGGATGTCTGCCCTTAAGAGTACCAAATTTCTTTAAATGGCAAAGGAAAAGGTGGATTTACTTTGCCTCACTCTATTCATGTTCTAATTGTGATTGCTTTACCTTATATTGCCTTGACCTCTTAGAAAGATTCGTAGAAGAAACTTTAATTCTTGGTTTTGTGATGATGTCGTTGGAATGATTATGTAATCTCCGGCTTTCAGTTGGTAGGAAACAGTGATATCTCGTCTTGCATTAAGCTGTGTTTCATGAATTATGGTTCTACCCTTAGAGAAAATATTATGGAAAGAAATTATTAGTTACTTTGAAGTGAATATTAACTTGAAGCCTTTTTGCTACATACACACACACATACAAATTTACCAAATTTATCCCAATCCTCATCAGAGAAGCTGTTGAGCGCAAACGGAAACGTCCAAATGCCATCTTATTTGGTTTAGACAACATCAATGACAATGATGACATCACAACTGTCCACAACATCATCAGTGATTATCAAGCATCAACCATCTCCCCTGATGAAATACTTGACATTTCCTACATCGGAGTTTCCTGCATCAGCCCAGAGTTCAAAAACAGAGATGGCTCTGTGGCCCCACGTTTCTGCAGGGTCATTTGCAAAAATGAATCAAGTAAATGTAAATTCATTTATACTATAAATTCACTTGCCAAAAGCAACACCAACAATAAGAATCTCCTTTCTCGCCCTGACCTAACCATACAGCAGCGTGCCCACTCCCATGTACTTCACACAGAACTCAAAAAACGTCTAGACAATGGAGAGATTGACTAGACAATGACTACCATGCTGACTGTATCAAAAGTAAATCACACAACCTGCAACTCAGCTTTAACCTTCAACCACAACCCTACTTCAACCAATCCACCATCACCCAAGACTAGGCACGCATGCCCCTAACTACCTCAATTCCAACTACAGCTGGCCTTAAATGCAAGCTACTCAATGCAAGAAGCCTTGTGAACAAAATACCTGAATTTCTCCTCTTACTAAATATGGCTAAATTCGACAACGTATTTGTCTGTGAAACATGGCTCAACACATCTCTCCCTGACTCCATTACCACAGTAAAGACTTATCATGTTTACTGATCAGATCATGAAATTCGTAGAGGAGGTGGTATTGCTATCTTCTATAAAAAGTCCCTACATCTAAAAAACATCCAAGTTACCCAGGAGCTTGCTCTTCCTGAGTCCATCCTCTGTGAAGTATCCTTAAATATCACATTTCGATTCTTACTATGTTACAGAACACCTGATTATGACATCAAACATGTAAAAAAGCTAAATTCATTACTAACATGGGCAACATCCTGCCCACATGTTTTTATCTTTCTTGGTGACTTCAATCTACCTCATATTAACTGGACCCTAAACGAATGTACAACTGAACCCATACATGCAACCTTCTACAATGCTGTTACAAATCTGGGACTGGAACAACTAGTAACCAACAATACTAAACTTAACAACTGCCTCGATCTCATCTTCTGCAATAGTTTGAATTTAATTTACGGAATACAAACTAAAGAAGCCTTTTCCAACAGTGACCACAATATGATTGACTTTTGTCTCAACATACGCCCACACAAAAATCATCACAATGATGTAATCCCCAATTATAACTTCCAAAAAGGCAACTATGATCTCATAGACAATGATCTCTCATCCCTTGATTGGCAATCTCTATTCACTGGATGCAATACTGTTGAAGACCATTACAACATATTTTTACTTGAAGTCAAAAGAGTCATCAAACTATATGTACCAATAACATACCCCCCCCCCAAAAAAAAAACAGATGACCCATAACAATAAGGAAACTTCAATCCAAAAAGAGATCACTCTGGTGGAAAAACAAATCTGGTCACTTTGCCAACTTCAAAAGCCAATACAAAAATTTATGTCACCAGATAAAGACTTAATGCACCAATTATCACATTAAATAAGAGGAAAACCTTCTACGCACCAATTCCACCCACACTTTTTACATTTTGTAAACAACAAACTAAAAGACTCAAGGTCCATCCCACCCCTGAAAAAACCTAATGGTAAAGACTGCAATGACGACACCATTAAAGCCAACACATTCTTTGGCTAAGTATTTGTAAACAGCAATGGATCATGCCCAGTATTTCCTAGCCGAACCACAGAAAACTGCAATGATCTAATACATATCGATTTTACAGAAGACAATGTTGAAAAAGCACTACACAATCTAAAACCATCTCTACCTATTGGACTGGACGGAATATGTGCATACTTCTTAAAAAAGCTATCCACTGCCATAGCAGAACCTCTAAGCATAATCTTTGAAAAATCTTTCAGGACCAGCTCCTTGCCTAACCTATGGTCAAAAGCCACGGTCATCCCCATCTTCAAAAAAGCCTATTTGAAAATTACAGACCAATCTCTTTATGCTGCATCACCTGTAAAGTCATGGAATCAATTATTAACCAATCCATTATCCTCCACTTAGAGACAAACAACCTACCCTCTAATAAATAATTTGGTTTCAGAAAAAAACTATCCTATAATCTGCAACTCTTACACTGCAAAAACATATGTACTACACAACTCGAGCAGGGCAAAACAACAGATGCAATCTACATAGACTTTTGTACAACCTTTGATTCAGTGGTACATGACAAACTACTCCTAAAACTAAAATCTTATGGTATCTCTGGACAACTGCATAACTGGATAGAAGTATTCCTGTCAAACAGACAACAAATGGTCAAAATTGGGAATGTCTATCAAATTCTGTACTTGTCAACAGTGATGTCTCCCAAGGCAGTGTTCTAGGACCAACCCTCTTCATACTCTACATAAATGACCTCTGTGATCATATTAAGAGCAACTGCGTTCTCTTCACTGATGATGTAAAGGTGTTCAATACCACAGACAATACTGCTACCCTTCAAAAAGATCTTGACTATGTATCAGAATAGTCAACTTGAAATGGCAACTTCAAATCTCAACAAATAAATGCTCTGTCCTACATATTGGCAAAAAAAATCAGAAAATAAAATACAGGCTGAATAGTCAAGACCTTGTTGATGATCCAAACTCTGTCAAGGATCTTAGAGTACTCATCTCAATTGACCTAAGTGCTAAAGCCCACTGTAACTACATAGCCAAAAAGGCATTAAGAGTTGTTAACCTAATCCTACGTAGCTTTTTCTCTGGTAATATCACACTACTAACTAGAGAATACAAAACATTTGCTAGACCAATACTCAAATACAGCTCATCAGTCTGGAACCCACATTACGTATCTGATATTAACACAGTTGAGAAAGTCCAGAAATATTTCACAAGAAGAGTTCTCCACTCCTCTACTCATTGTAGAATACCTTATGCCACCAAACTTGAAATTCTCGACCTAGAAAACCTAGAACTATGCCCAAAATCTTGAATTATGCCATCATTGGTCTGATCTAAGTATGGTATATAAAATCATACATTGCAATGACTTACCTATCAATGAATACTTCAGCCTCAACCATAACAACACAAGAGCACACAATAGATACAAACACAAGGTTAACCACACCAAATTTGATTGCAGGAAATACAACTTCAGCAACAGAGTGGTCAATGTCTGGAATACTCTACCTGACTCTGTGGTTTCTTCCCCAAACCCCAAAAACTTTAACCTTAGACTGGCATACTATTGACCTCATCCCTTTCCTAAGAGGTCTGTAGGGGGCGTGCATAAGTGCACCAACGTGCCTACCATCCCTGTCCTATTGTTTCTTTTATTTTTCTTATATGTACCCATTTCATGTATTCATAACTATGTATATACTTATACCTATTATCTTGTAAGCGATTGACAAATCAAATAAATTCTAATTCTAAATTCTAAAACTGATGATAAGAATGCTAGATTAGATTTGGTTGGAAGGTCAAGGTTTCATGGATATCCATAGCAAAAGTATAAGCCCGTGCATGGACTTTATGTGAAAGTGAGATTCATTTGTTACAAACAGGCTAACCTCCAAACATCTATGCCTGAGACTGTACTATCTGTAATTTATGGAATATATAGCAGAATCAACAAAAGGACTGGGGAATATTTAGAGAGAGGAGATTTTAATCTGCGTCTTAAGGCTTGTCTGGAGCACACTGAACCTTGTATCAAATCCACTTCTATAAGAAAATAATAGACCCTGCCACATTTCTTGTGGCTCCAATATTTTCAACAAGATGGCACAATAAATAAAATGCAACCATTATTACTGTGATGACATATAAAGACAACATAATCAAAAACCCCGACTAAACAAATTCTTACAAAAACGCTGAAGTGTATAAATCCCATTTAGAATGGTTATTCAGAGTGGCACAATAATTTATGAGCCATGCCTTTGTGGGGGGAGGACACACACACACACACATACATACACACTATCTTGCAAAAAGAAAAAAGAAAGAAACGGAAAAACATTTTCAAAGGGGCGGGGGGCAAAGGGAATGCTGAACTTAGAACGTGATGAATTAAAACTTCAATAAACCTAAATAGGGACAACACTTTTCAAGGAAATTGAATTTTTTATGTATAATCATTTCTTTTGTTCAAGATACAAAGAAGCTTTTATAGTATTTGGATATTTTTTTAACCAAGCATCTTATTCTTAAAACTGTCTTGATGCAAGCAAGCTATTCTAACAATGGGGGGGAAAACTCCAGATTTTCTGTATATAAATATTGGATGAATGGTTTTTTCTTTCATTTCTGTTTTCCTTCTGCCACCACCCCTTGTTGCCTTTATACTATATACATTTTAGACTGTTTTTAATTGATTTGTAGTGTGTGAAGTATTTTGTAAACAGCTGTAACATGATTAAGTATAGAAAGCAACATAAAAAGATATTGTCATGGTTTAATTCAGCACAGCCATCACTGAGTCTGAGATACCCCTTTTCTCTGGGGAATAGATACTGAACGGATGAAAAAATTGAACCTAATTACGATAATTCAGAGAACCATTTTGATGGGGGGAGAGTGGGGGGAGGAAGAGGGAAGGAGGGAGGGAGAATTCAGAAAAAAGTAAAGAGGACTTTACTTGTCTATACTTACTGTACTGTAAAATAGAAGAAAAGAACCAAAGCACATTAAGCATACAATTTGAGAATAAATATCTACAATATTATAATTACCACAATAATTTCCTTTAATTCTCCTTTGCTTGTTGAAAGGGTGTCAGACTTTTGTCATCATGGCAGCATCATGTGACATATTAGAACTTATTTCCCCTTCACTAAACCAGGTGTGGTCATGGTCAGCACATGATGTATCTGGGCTGTGGGCCGGGAGTTTGACAACCATGTTGTAGAATGCTAACCCTTCCACCTCAAGGCAGAGGCATGTTATTAACAGTTCTGAACTGATA
Source organism: Bungarus multicinctus (assembly GCA_023653725.1). Lineage (NCBI taxonomy): Eukaryota > Metazoa > Chordata > Lepidosauria > Squamata > Elapidae > Bungarus > Bungarus multicinctus. The sequence goes on along the minus strand of CM042836.1, from coordinate 54,025,313 downwards.
TTGATTTTAATTGTATACTTTATTATTTGTATAATGTTGCAAAAACTTTATGCCTTATGCCACCAGACTTGAAATTCTAGACCTAGAAAACCTTGAATTACGCCGTCTTCAGTCTGATCTAAGTATGGTATATAAAATCATACATTGCAATGACTTACCTGTCAATGAATACTTCAGCTTCAACCATAACACAAGAGCACACAATAGATGCAAACTCAAGGTTAACTGCACCAAACCTGATTGCAGGAAATACGACTTCAGCAACAGAGTGGTCAATGTCTGGAATACTCTATCTGACTCTGTGGTTTCTTCCCCAAACCCCAAAAACTTTAACCTTAGGCTGTCTACTATTGACCTCACTCATTTCCTAAGAAGTCTGTACAGGGCGTGCATAAGCGCACCAACGTGCCTACCATCCCTGTCTTATTGTTCTTTTATTTTTCTTATATGTACCCATTTATTTATTTTATTTATTTATTATTTCGATTTGTATACCGTTCCCTCTCCCAAAAAGGAACTCGGAGCGGTGAACAGCCACAGTAAAAACATACAATCAGAAAAGTTAAAAAAGAGTTTAAAAATTAATTAAATAGATGGCTAAGACCAATAAAACACATAAAAAATTAAAATCAAATTAAAAACCCTACTCATAACGTTACGCCAGACCGGCCTGTAGGAAAAGGTGGGTCTTAAGTGCTCGTCGGAAGGCCCGTAGGTCAGTAATGGCTCGCATCTCCACCAGTAGCTCATTCCAAAGGGAGGGTTCTCCCACAGAGAAGGCCCGCACCCTCGGGGCCACCAACCAACATCGGCCAGCCTGCGGCACCCCGAGGAGGCCAACCCTGTGGGAGCGCACCGGCCGGTGGGAGGCCAATGGTGGCAGCAGGCGGTCCCGCAAGTACCCGGGTCCCAAGCCATGGAGTGCTTTAAAGACTAGCACCTTGAATCGCACCCGGAAGGCTACCGGAAGCCAGTGCAGCTTGCGCAGGAGCGGTGTAATATGGGAGCTCTGAGAAGCCCCCAAGATCACCTGCGCGGCCGCACTCTGCACCAGTTGAAGCCTCTGGATGCTCTTCAAGGGAAGCCCCATGTAGAGAGCATTGCAATAATGTAGGCGGGAGGTAACGAGAGCAGAGGTGACTGTGCGTAATGCACTCCGATCCAGAAAAGGCCGCAACTGGTAGATCCTACGGACCTGATAAAAAGCCCCCCTGGCGACGGCTGATATATGATCGTCTAATGACAGCTGTACATCCAGGAGGACTGCCAGATTGTGCGCCCTCTCCGTGGGAGCCAAGATTTCACCTCCCACGGTCAGCGATGGAATGAATTGACTGTATCTGGGTGCACTCGGTTTTGGTTGGGTTGAGCCGAAGCCTGTTGACCACCATCCAACTCCACACGGCTTCCAGACACCGGGTCATCACTTCAACGGCTTCGTTGGGGTGGCCCAGGGTGGAAATGTATAGCTGAGTGTCGTCAGCATACTGATGGAACTCCACCCCGAAGCCACGGATGATCTCACCCAGCGGCTTTACATAAATGTTGAACAGCAGGGGCAAGAGCACAGACCCCTGAGGCACCCCACAACACAAGGGCCTTGAGGTTGATCTCTGCCCCCCTGCCAACACGAATTGCGAGCGGTCGGAGAGGAAGGATGAGAAGCACTGTAACATGGTGCCTCCCACTCCCAGCCCCCCCAACCGCCGCAATAGGATACTGTGGTCGACAGTATCAAAAGAGATCTAATAGGACCAGGAGAGAGGAACAACCCCTGTCCCGAGCACTCCAGAGATCATCTACCAACGTGACCAACGCCATCTCCGTGCTGTACCCAGGCCTGAAACCAGATTGGAGGGGATCTAAGTATACCACTTCCTCCAGGTGCTGTCGTGCCACCACACTCTCAACAACCTTCGCCACAAAGCGAAGGTTGGAGACCGGATGATAATTTGATAACAAAGTTGGGTCCAGGGACGGTTTCTTGAGCAGGGGCCTCACCACTGCCTCTTTCAAGGTGGCTGGCAAAAAACCCTTACTCAAGGAAGCATTGATAATACCCCGGAACCAACCTCACGTAACCTCCCAGGTGGCCACAACCAGCCAGGAGGGACACGGGTCCAACAAACATGTGGTGGCATTAAGCCCTCTCAGCATCCTGTCCACGTCATCCGGGGTCACAGGATCGAACTCCCCCCAAATGACCTCACCGAAATCCGCCTCCACCCTCCCACCCAGAATTGCCCAGTCAGAGTCCATCCCGGATCTGAGCAATTTTATCCTGCAGAAAAATAGAAAAATCCTCGGCCCGTCCTTGCAAGGGGTCCTCCTGTGCTCCCTCATCTAAAAGGGAGCGGGTCACCCTAAAAAGGGCAGCCGGGCAATTTTCTGCAGACGCAATAAGGGTGGAAAAGTACAAACGCTTTGCCACCTTTATCGCCACTAAATAGGTCCTAACAAATGACCGCAGTAGTGTTCGGTCAGATACGGAACGGCTGGCTCTCCAACCACTCTCTAGGCATCTTTTCCAGCGCTTCATCTCCCTCAGCTCCTCGGAAAACCAGGGAGCCACATGGGATCGGCACCGGGTCAAGGGCACGATCCAGTCACGGGCCCCGGTGGCCGTCCTGTCCCAGGCAGCCAACAAGTCCTCAACTGAGTCGTGTGTACGAGTCTCGGGAAGCGGCCCAAGCTCTGTCATGTACCTATCTGGGTCCATCAGGCGCCTGAGGCAGTACCATTTAGTCGGTTCCGCCTCCCTGCGACAAGGGGGTGTGAAATGGAAATTCATGTATTCATAACTATGTATATACTTATACCTATTATCTTGTAAGCGATTGACAAATCAAATAAATTCTAAATTCTAAAAAAAAGACATTTCTTAGCTCAAAAGAATGGTGACAATACTGTACAGACTAAGTAGAAGAAAGAATGGAGTTCATAGATAATGTGTGTTAATGCTGGTTTTATCACTTATTATCCATCTGCATTGACATGGCCTGTCATTATATGGCAATCTATTCAGATTTTATACATATAGTAGGAATGTGGTAATTGAGGTAAGAAGGCTGTGGGAACCATGCAGGCCACTGCATGAAACATTATAGTCTAACCAGACAAACATGCAAACTGCAGTTGATACTGGAAATGCCCATATTATTCCTCTGGGAAGAGCATCTTTTCCAGTGAGTGGAAGATCATTGTGGTAATTTTTGGCTTTTGCTAAAAAACAAAACAAAATACAATTGCCTAGAGTAGTTGGATGTTAGGGGGCTCTTTAAATGCAAAATAACTATGTTCAGTCTTGCAGAATTTTAATATGCCATAAAAATGAATGATTTTCTATTCTATTTTGTCTCTGTAATATTGAAGAAGTTGGGAATTACAAATGGGTTGATGAAGGAGCATAAGAAGTTATATGAAGCTCAAAGAACAACACAGTGTGAGATTATTCTTAGAATCAAGGGGCTTGAAGGGACCTTGGAGATCTTCAAGTCCACCCCCCTGCTCAAGGCAGGAGCCTTATGCCATCCTAGTCAAATGCTATTCTGTTCCTGCACACATTGGTATTCACTATGTTTATTTTTACTCCCTTGGAAGTACCTGCTCCTGAAGATTTCTAAATATGAAATTGTAATTCTCTTCCTATAATATAGATGACAATCCAAAGCAGACCCAGGTATACAGTATATCTCGAACCTACCTATGTGAAAGCTCTTTATATTGATGCAGAACTCAATTTTTGTGAGATTTTTGTTCTGCATGGACAAACCTTGCTTGTATTTGTACTGGATCTATACTCATAAGCTATTGTTTATAATAATTCTCTTCTGTCAGAGGATTTTCAAATAGCTTTCCTGATATTTTATTGTAGTAATCTTCCAACTAATAAAAATAGTAATTTAGTATAGGCTTGTTACAATGGTTTTGGGGGGAGAAACCGAATTGGTCTGTAAACCTCAATTGTGGCATATTATAAGAATGCTATCAGTAGTGAAGATGCTTTTAAAAGATAGTTCAGTAAAAATCTAATTAAAATCACACATTTTAAATTTGTGCTTAATGGCTAAATTATTTATATTTATTGTCCAATTAATAATTTAATGCTAATTACAGCTTCTTGGATCAGAACACATTTCTTATTCTCTGCAGGTTCTTTCTCTTTTTTACAAACTTTCCTTTGTATCAGGAATCACATTGTTATATTTTAATATATAAGCACACAGAACATGAAATTTTAATATTTCCCTTACTTCATTTCATATGCAAGGTTTCATTTCTACTGGTTCTTTTGTTGTTTAAGTTCCTTATTAAGGGTGTCGTTTGTTTCCTCAAAATCTAACTGGTTTTAAATGAAGTCCCCTTCTATTAGATTACAGCAGCTGTTTAAAAATATCTGTACGATTCAAGTAGCTTATTTTTAAAGAACACTTTCATATCAACTTATGACTGAAATGTGAAAGAAAAAAAATCAGTGTTTGCCAAATTAAAACAAATGCTTATCAAATATATAAAGAAATTAATTGTTTAGTCAAGCAGTAATGAAATACTGTATTTGCAAACACAATGAAATTCTATCCAAATGAATGGCTAGCAATAGTTGATTGCTAACTGCCAATTAAAATGTTTGTTGTTTGATCTATTTAGAAGAAAAACAAAAACAATGCAGCCAACATTATATAAACCCTCCCTTCAGTAAAATTTTGGGTGTTTTCTCCTTTATGAATGACAAGTTTTACAATCTTATATTAAGAACTTGATTTTTTGTATGTTTGGTGAAGTCTTGGAGGTGCAAATTACAAGTCCTGGCCTATATTGACTACTAATCACAAGGGGGGCAGAGTAATGTACAATAGATAGAGAGCTTATTTATTTGTTAAATTTATATGCCCCTTATTTCATTGTTGAAGCAACTCTACGCCACTTACAAAAATGTTAAAAAGAATAAATATAAAACCAATTAAAATTTCTGTTAATTAAATAGAGATTGAGAACCAAGAGGACTGATGGTACAGAAGTGGAATCTCCCAAATTTTAAGGCTCTTCTAGAAGGTCAGAAGGGTGAGGACAGATGTCACTTATGGCAGCAGGATGTACAAAAGGGTGGGGACCACAGCAGAAAAGATTCTTCTCCTAGACCCCAGTCAAAATTCCTTGAGAGACAGGGTCTGCAGCAAGCTCCTTTTGCTAGAAAAGATGGGATGGGCAAATCCCATTGGGCCAAGATGGCTCTTCAGATATGTTAAGGATTAATGAGTCAAGGATTTATTCTGTGCCCCTCTTTGTCTACCATTTTGCAGGCAGTTTATACAAAAAAATGTTAATATGAAATCATTTATTTTGTTATGCACAGAGTGCATGTTCTTAGCTTCTCCTGGGTAGGCTGTAGCTAGCTAAGTGCTTTGCCTATCTCTCTAATGTATTTCTTGTAAATAAATGCCCTTTCTGTAATAGTTGAACCACCTGCTCCACTAATCCTTGCTAAAGTCATATTCCTATTCCTAGAAATAATCGCATGCACATGTAGAACAGTTCAACCTCCAAGAAAAGGGCAATTTATCTTTCTGAGAATCATATGAAGCTGAAATAACTACAAATTTGCAGCCAGCCTCATGGGCTAAGCTATAAAGATTTAATTCTGATCTGACTCACTACAGGAGTTGCTATAAATGAGTTTAAACAACTGATGCTCTCAAAATGAACAGTAGCTGAGTTTTTACTGGGTTTGCAAAATCAGACAGGGCTACTCAGAAATAAGAGGAAATATAAAGCACACAAAGGAGCATCATACAGTCTGTGGAAGTAGATTAAAAGACTAAGGCAGAGAATATTTTTAGAGAATAGAGAGTTGCCTCCTTTATTATAAATCTCTTCAGAAGCTACCTCAGTGTGTAGGACTACTGGTAGTGTTGGGAAGAAGACTGTTAAAAACTTGCTTTAGGATGTTAAAAGTTAGGATAGCTAAAAGTTGCTCTCTTCCTCTCAACAGTCTTTGCCATCCATTTTGGGAGGATATAACCCCCTTCCTCCTGATAGAAGAAAAACAATGAAAACCAAGCAGTTGGAAAGTGAAAACAAACAGGAAACTGGTAGGGCTTCACAAAATTTCAGAACAGTATTATTTTTCAAAGATGCTTGAAGTGGATATATTTCATAGAAAGTCATTGCAATTAAATTTAAATGTTCTTTGTCTGGCACAACATGAGAAAAGCGGTATCTTGATTTAGACCAAGATGACAGAAGACCAGAATCTATATAGATAGTCTTTGTTCAGTGACTGCATTGGATAACATCCATCCACAGTCACAATAGTGATGAAGAAGGACCTTTGCGATCAATCCTTCCATTTATGACCTTTGAAGGTCTATAAGACAAAATGAAGCTGAAGCAAGATCATAAGCACAATCACAGTTTTACTTGCAACTACTTTGCTTAATGATTGAATTGCTAATCCCCATTGTGGTTGCTAAGCAAGGAGTAACTAGTAATCACAGCACCAATCCATATTTGATGCCTTTACTTACCTTACCTCCTAACCTGACTCCATTACCACAGTAAGAAACTATCATGTTTACTGATCAGATCATGAAATCCGTAGAGGAGCTGGTGTCGCTATTTACATCTTATAAACACCCAAGTTACCCAGGAACTTGCTATTCCTGAGACCATCATCTGTGAACTGTCCTTAAATATCACATTTCGGTTCTTACTATGTTACAGAGCCCCTGATTATGACATCGAACATGCAAACAAGCTAAATACACTACTAACATGGGCAGCATCCTGCCCACACACTTTTATCTTTCTTGGTGACTTCAATCTACCTCATATTAACTGGACCCTTAACGAATGTACAATTGAACCCACACATGCAACCTTCTACAATGCAGTAACAAATCTGGGACTAGAACAACTAGTAACCAACAACACTAGACTTAACAACTGCCTCAATCTTATCTTCTGCAATAGTTTGAATTCAATTTACGGAATACAAATTAAAAAACCCTTCTCCAACAGTGACCACAACATGATTGACTTTTGTCTCAACATATGTCCACACAAAAATCATCACAATGACGGAATCCCCAACTATAACTTCAAAAAAGGCAACTATGATCTTATAAACAACTATCTCTTATCCTTGATTGGCAATTTCTATTCTCTGGAAGCAGTACTGTTGAAGACCATTACAACATATTTTTACTTGAAGTCAAAAGAGTCATCAAACTATATGTACCATTAACAACTCCCAAGACCAGAAAGAACAAATTACCCAAAACAATAAGGAAGCTTCAATCGAAAAAGAAATCACTTTGGCAGAAAAACAAATCTGGTCATGTTGCCAACTTCAAAAGCCAATACAAAAATATATGCCACCAGATAAAAACTGAATGCACCAATTATCACATTAAACAAGAAGAAAACCTTCTACGCACCACCCGTGCTTTCTACAATTTTGTAAACAACAAACTAAAAGACTCAAGGTCCATCCCACCCCTGAAAGAACCTAATGGTAAAGACTGCAACGACGGCACTATTAAAGCCAACCTCTTTAACACATTCTTTGGCTCAGTATTTGTAAACAACAATGGATCATGTCCAGTATTTCCTAGTAGAACCACAGACAGCTACAATGATCTAATATATATCAATTTTACAGAAGATAATGTTGAAAAAGCACTATGCAATCTAAAACCATCTCTAGCTATTGGACCAGATGGAATATGTGCATACTTCTTAAAAAAGCTACCCACTGCCATAACCGAACCTCTAAGCATAATCTTTGAAAAATCTTTCAGGACCAGCTCCTTGCCTAACCTATGGTCACAAGCCACAGTCATCCACATCTTCAAAAAGGGAGACCCCAGCCTATTTGAAAATTACAGACCAATCTCTTTATGCTGCATCACCTGTAAAGTCATGGAATCAATTATTAACCAATCCATCATCCTCCACTTAGAAACAAACAACCTATTCTCTAATAAACAATTTGATTTTAGGAAAAAACTATCATATAATTTGCAACTCTTACACTGCAAAAACATATGGACTACACAACTCGATCAGGGCAAAGCAATAGACGCAATCTACATAGACGTCTGTAAAGCCTTTGATTCAGTGGTACATGACAAATTACTCCTAAAACTAAAATCTTATGGTATCTCTGGACACCTGCATAACTGGATAGAAGCATTCCTGTCAAACAGACAACAAATGGTCAAAATTGGGAGCGTCCTATCAAATTCTGTACCCATCAACAGTGGTGTCCCCCAAGGCAGTGTTCTAGGACCAACTCTTTTCATACTCTACATAAATGACCTCTGTGATCATATCAAGAGCAACTGCGTTCTCTTCGCTGATGATGTAAAGCTATTCAACACCACAGACAATACTGCTACCCTTCAAAAAGATCTTGACTATGTATCAGAATAGTCAACTTGAAATGGCAACTTCAAAATGGCAAAAAAAATCAGAAAATAAAATACAGGCTGAATAGTCAAGACCTTGTTGATGATCCAAACTCTGTCAAGGATCTCAATTGACCTAAGTGCTAAAGCCCACTGTAACTACATAACCAAAAAGGCATTAAGAGTTGTTAACTTAATCTTATGTAGCTTTTTCTCTGGTAATATTACACTACTAACTAGAGCATACAAAACGTTTACTAGACCAATACTCAAATACAGCTCATCAGTCTGGAACCCACATTACACATCTGATATTAACACAGTTGAGAAAGTCCAGAAATATTTCACAAGAAGAGTTCTCCACTCCTCTACTCTTTGCAGAATACCTTATGCCACCAGACTCGAAATTCTAGACCTAGAAAACCTAGAACTATGCCGCCTTCGGTCTGATCTAAGTATGGTATATAAGATCATACATTGCAATGACTTACCTGTCAATGAATACTTCAGCTTCAACCATATCAACACAAGAGCAAACAATAGATACGAACTCAAGGTTAATCATACAAAACTTGATTGCAGGAAATATGACTTCAGCAACAGAGTGGTCAATGTCTGGAATACTCTACCTGAAAGGTTTCTTCCTCAAACCCCAAAAACTTTAACCTTAGACTGTCTACTATTGACCTCACCTCTTTCCTAAGAGGTCAGTAGGGGGCGTGCATAAGCGCACCAATGTGCCTACCATCCCTGTCCTATTGTTTCTTTTATATATTTTTATTTCCTTATATGTATACATGTATTCATAACTATGTTTTTACTTATACCTATTATCTTGTAAGCAATTGACAAATAAAAATAAATAAAATCCTGTCAGGATTTGACTGGTCGAAGAAAACTGAATTCACAATTCTGCATTACCCAATTCCCCTTAGACAAAGCATCTAAACAGTTTTGCCATGCAGTCTCTGAAATAGCAAGATGGGGTAGTTTCTCATTGATGGGAATTCTTGCTTGATCACTCTTCTCACTTTTAGGTTTTCTTTTTCCCCACTGAAAGAAGGAGCAGGTTTTTTTTTTTTCTCTTTCTCCATAATGTTGCACAGCTTTGAGTGTTTAGCTGGCAAGAAGCCAGAAGAGGGTTTTGCATAAGTATATATGTACAGAAGCCTTTTCTGGCGTAGTCAGTAATCAGTGAGGCCTCAAAAATGGCAAAATATCTCCTCCTAGTTCAGCCAGGTGAATCATGTCACTTTCATGGCCCAAATGTGCCATAGGGACAATGTTTCATGCTCCTAATTGCTCTTTCTCACCTTTTTTATCTGGAAACCTATATTTGCCAGCGTCCGTGAGATATTTTCTGGTCTTTGCATCAATGCTACTACAATGTTGTATTTCGTCATAAACTCTGGAACTTTGATGAAATATTGATTATTTCTTGAAAGAGCATCTCCTGTGGATTAACAGACATGATCACACAACTCAGACTTGATTAAGACCTTCTTTCATTCACATATACACACGATCCTTAGATAAGGGCAAGGGAATCTGGTATCTTCCAATTGGTATTTAGCTAGCAGGTCACTACCAAATACTATCATAGAAGATAAGGAATTCCATTAGTAGTTACAATTCTGAAAAGTTCTCAGACCCATTTATATAGGAATAATGCCATTTTATCTAGAACACTTCCTTGTTAGAAGGAGCTTTGATTATTGAGCATCATGAAAATATATTCTGATATACTGCAGCCACAATATCCCTTTGAACAGCTAACATTCCTAAATAAAGCATGCAGCTCTCAGTAACCTTTGCCAAGAAATAGTGACACAGGAAACTGCCAGGTATTCATACAGACCACTGATCCATCAAGCTAAATATTTTCTCCATTGAGTGGAAACAGCTTCCCAATCCCAGTTTTCTGGAAATTTTGGAAATTGAAACAGGGAGCTCTGGCACGATTAAATTCAATGAAACTTAAGTCAAGCTGGATACACACAGATTATACATTCATGCATTGTAAATATCATAAGCTTCATTAAATGGAAGGCCATTCATTAGCCTTGTGTAAGCTGATCTTTGTTAAAGAATAGCAACACTGTAGATATAGTTTCATGTTGTATACAATATATAAACATTTTTAATAAATGCATGTATGTAAATAACAAATCTAAATATAAATGACAGACATTGGAAATAATATAAATATAACTAAGACAGCAATTCTCATCCAACACTGGAAGTTTTTAAGAAGAGATACAACCATTTGTCTGAAATAGTATAGGGTTCCCTGCCTAAACAGAGGATTGGACTTGAAGCCCTCCAAGGTCTCTTCCAACTCTGTTATTCTATTCTATTTGCTTAAGAGTAAGCCCTAGTGCCCTTAGTGGGTTGTACCTCTACATAAACTTGTGTATGATTTCATTGCAAAATGCTGAAGTACGATTTAAGAAGTCCCTGGTTTTGGGGTAGAGTTCCATCAATATGCTGATGATACTCAGCTATACATTTCTACCCCAGGCCACCCCAACAAAGCCGTTGAAGTGATGACCTGGTGCCTGGAGGCCGTGCGGAGTTGGATGGGTCTTAACAGGCTTCATCTCAACCCGACCAAAACCGAGTGGCTGTGGTTTCCTGCGCCCAGATACAGCCAGCTTACTCCATCACTGGCCGTGGGGGGGGGGGGGAATCTTGACCCCCACGGAGAGGGCGCGCAATTTGGGTATCCTCCTGGATGTACAGCTGTCGTTAGAAGATCACATAGTGGCCATCGTCAGGGGGGCTTTTTGTCAGGTCCGTTTTAAGTCCAGGTAGTCTTCATTTAACATCCATTTATTCAGAGATTGCTCAAAATGATGACAGCATTGAACAAGGGATACTTTACTACAGATCCTCCTAGTTGTAGCAGTTGCAGTGTCCCCATGGTCACATGATCACAATTTCAGTATTCAGCAACCAGTTTGCAATCACAACATTGCAGCATTCTGCAGTCATATGATCAATATTTGTAACCTTCACGTCAGAGGTGGCATTCGGCATGTTTTGACCAGTTCTGGAGAACCAGTAGTGGAAATTTTGAGTAGTTCAGAGAACCGGCAAATACCACCTCTGACTGGAGATTTTACAGTCTCCTTCCCCTGCCACGCCCACCAAGCCATGCCCACAGAACTGGTAGTAAAAAAATTTGTATCCCACCACTGCTTCAAATGGTTTCCACCAAACAAAGTCAATGGGGAAGCTGGCAGGAAATTGCAAATGGGAATCACATGACTGTGGAACACTGTGACCATATGGGAGTCATCTAATAGTGGCATCTGGGACTGTTGCAACTACCACCATAAGTTGGCATGGTCATGGATGTCATGTTTTACAATCACATTGCTTAGTATTAAGAGTTTTCATTCCCAGTTACTATCGGCAAAATTGGATTACCTGTAATCTGAATAAAAACTCAAGAGATACTACACAAACTATCATCTCTGTTCAGTCATCACATACAGGTCACAATTACCCATATCAAGATTTGCCATGTAACTAGAATATTGCTAAACATGATACGCCTGTGAAAATGGTTTAGGATACCAACTTATTACTTGAGGCTACTTACTTCGATAGTTGCTCCCTTCTGGAGATAATTGGTTGAAATACGAAACCACAGACCAAGATGTATTGTTCTCCTTACCAAAATCCAGGAATGTGGGCAAGTTATTGCAAACAGACAGGAATGAAAAATTGTCTTTCAAATCTTCAAATGATATCCTGAGAAAAGAGAATGTGGATTTGGGCTGCAGACAAATATTAGTTACAGTTTCTAGTGTGAATTTGCAATTTTTAGAAGCCTAAAAATAATTCCTAGTGTGCAAGTATCTATGTAAGTAGGTATGTGTGTAGATATAGAGATAGAAATATAGAGAGAGATTTAACAGAGAAATCCTTCAAAGCCTATTTCATTAATGTGATAATACCAGAATTCACCATCAGCCCTGTTCATATAGAATTTGTCCTTGAATGATTGAGAGACTCGATCCCACTCCATGGAACTGTAAAAGAAATCAAAATTATATATCACTTGAAAGATATCAATAGTCTTGCCATTGTAATGCTAGCTTGTAGACCTTTTCATGTATAAACCACTTTGAGGATTCACATCTAAAGCTTGAAATCCAAATGGTGAAGAATTGCACCAAAGAAAATGCCCTCCCAACTGTGCATTTCATTTTGGATGTTTTTTATGCAGAAATATTAATTTGTTCAGCATATTTTGTAGCAACTTTTTCATCTGCCTATGAGCTTGGCCTGCTTTACTGCAGAGTTTGTGGAATTCTTCTCATTACTGGATTCAGTTTGCTTCATTCGGCTGCTTCTAATGCTACTATGACCTTTACAACAAAATCGCAAGGATAATTACAGGGGAAGAGAGTTCTTCTCTAATGAGATAGTCAGCTTTCCACAACAAAACTCAGGAAGTGAATAAAATAGATCCTGGAAAATAGAGCTGATGCAAATACATCCTAACTAGTTGTTCCAAGCAATAGAATTGAAAACAGTGCCCTTGTTCTGTTCCTCATTGCAAGGATTTCTGCAAATCATGTAGTGAAGTTGCAAAGAATCATTTTATCATGATAACAAATATTAGATAAGCTGCTGGGTAGGTAGCGCTCTTTATGGCAGTTTCCTCCCATTTCTTGAAAGAATACATGGACCTCCCCGTCCTTTATTGTTACAGATAGTCCCCAAGTTACAATGACAATTGGGACCAGAATTTCAATTGCTAAGAGACATGTAAATAAAGTGTAATGTGACATGAATATACCACTCAGCAGTGGAAATCTTGAAAATCCCAGTTGCCATTGTAACAGGATTGTGTGGGTTGTTAAGCAGAAAGAGTGATGTGATTGTATTGTATGTTCATACCAAGATTCTGATTTAGGCACTGAAGACTAGTGTGCAACTGAACAGGAAAAATACCATTGAAAAAGAAAGCTTGATACAAATAGCAATAGCACTTAGACTTATATACTGCTTCACAGTGCTTTACAGTCCTCTCTAATTATTTACAGAGTCAGCGTATTGCCCCCAACAGTCTGGGTCCTCATTTTACCCACCTTGGAAGGCTGGAAGGCTGAGTCAACCATGAGCCTGGTGAGATGTGAACTGCCAAATTACAGGCAACCAGCAGTGAGCAGAAGTAGCCTGCAGTACTGCATTCTAACCGCTGCATCACCAAGGCTCAAATCACTATGTTATCATGTAAAGTATGTTGAATCTATGATTATCTGTGGCTCAGAATAGATGGAGAGGATTCAAGAAACCTACTACTGATTTACATGTGTTCACGTGTCTGTGGATGAAAGTCAACCAAAAAAATAACAGGACCCAAAGATAAAATATAGTTGTGCAATTCTCAATATAGACAAATGAACAAGTAAGTTTCAAATGTATTTTGAAACTCTTGTTATTTAATTAAGTAACTCAAAATCCAGACAGAAACTCAGAGTGAGTGATTTTTAAAACCTAACATTTACTTATGCAGGTCAGTTATAGGCTGGTCACTGAACTGTAATTGTTGGGAATAAAAGTTTACCATCATCATGAACTGAGGATATGCTTGGAATGCAGGTCAGGTTCAGTTAAGGTCAACCTCAATGCTCTCATTGGTTAAAGTGTAGTCTTGGATGGCTTCTTTATTAAGAAAATAATTCTTTCCATCTCTGACTTCTGATATTACCTCTCAGCAAACTCATTACAGGGAATTAGCTATCTAACTGTGTTAATTCCCAAGCTGCAATTTTATAATTAAGTGATAATTGTATTGTCTGCTTAGCATGAGCTAGGCGGGAATCAATAAATGTATTGATTCATGCAACTTAAGGCTGCTTCACCAAAATTTCAACTGAATCCAAGTTAGACATTAATTTTTTGAATATAGAAAAGCTGTAGAAGTTAGTTGCATTCCATTTTCAAGGAAATTTAATTTTTTGATACTTTTCAGCAAGAGTTCTGTTAATAGCACCAATGGAAAAGAAGCTGTAAAACTATAGCTTTGCTCCCAATCTTAAAACCAGAAAATGGTCCATATTATCTAACATGATCATTCTCTGTTTTCTGCATAGAGTACTATGGAAAAATCACAAACTGTTATGATTTTTTTCACTGATGTCAATAAAACTATGCAAAATTATTCCCATGGAAAGCAATGAGGCTTAATAATACTTTTGTTGTTTTGTTTTTTGGATTGAACCCAGGGTAATTCTAGCAAATTGTTTCTAAATGTGATGAAGGAAAATACTATACAATGTCTGAAATTAGGAACCAGATGATAACCTGCCAAAATTGAATAGCTGGCAAGACTAAAGGGAGCTATTTCAGTTTCTCCAAGCTATAATTTTGCAAATGATTTTAACAGCCGAGATGGACTATTTACTACCGTTGCAGGTTGCAATGTTGGTTTCCTTTCCTCCCACATTTTTAACTTATATTTATAAATAATAGATCTCCTACCGTCTGTGGTCTTGCTGGCGGCAATAAACAGCTGTCACAATGCTTTTCTTGGCACCTTCTACAGTTCCCTTGCCAGAGATGGTGATAGTGGTAGTGGCAACAATAGAGGATCTCTGCTTCTACAACTACTTTCCAAGGATTTTAGGGCAGCTGAAAGATCAGTTTCCAGCTTAGAATCTTTTAGATCAGAGATGTACTTTTGACAACTTTTAAGACTTGTGATCTTCAATTCCTAGCATGGCTGGCTAGGGAATTCTGGGAGTTGAAATCCACAGCTATTGATGCTGCCAAGGTTGGATATCCCTGTTCTGGATTATTTGGCTTCATGATTTCTGTATCCTTGCCCACAGACCATATTGGCTGAGATGTTGTATAGATACAGTATATAAAAGTTATCATTTACCCAATTTAAATTTTCCTCTAAGTGCAAATTGCAGTAACAATTCAATTTGGGGTGGGGGAGGAGACAATCAAAAGTGGTAGGATCTGGCATTATCCGGATGAAAATAAATGAAATGGAAAGGCCAAGGGATGCCTTGAATTTAAAATAGAGCATGAAATGCTGACCCGTGGGTTGCAAGATTAGTTCTTGCAGAAATATTATTATGCCAAGTCCCTAAAAATAATGTTTTCATTCCAAGACCTCAAGGGAGTCACCCTTCTTATGAAATAAAAGGTTGCAAAATCATACTGATCACTCCAAGCTCCATTCCATTCCACAGTGCCCCATGGATTCCAAAGTTTGATTAAAAGTTCTTTCCCGTACATGTAAGGAACCTGTTAAAAAGAAAGGAAGGGAAAACATCCTAACTTTATATATTTGGCATGAGGGAAGAAGCACACAGATATGTTTCCTTTTATATTTTTGTGGATATCTCTTTGAAATATCTTTAGTTGAAGATAAATGTGATCCTGTTATGGAAATCCTTTTCTGAACTCTCATATTACTTTATTCAGAATATCAAATGTTATCAGAATTAATTTTGATCCCAAGGATACTGCTATTTTAATTTATAGATATGAGTCCTTTTCCTTCATATTAACATTAACATTTATTATTGAAAAGAAAGTGAAGATGACCAGCAGTAAGATAGACAGGGGTCAGTTACAGTGATGATGGGTGCAATATTGGAAGATCTGAAGGACCAGGTTAAGAACAGATCATCCTGGAAAATATCTATCTCTATGGGCTCTAAGAAGGGGTCTCCAACCTTGGCAACTTTAAGACCTGTGGACTTCAACTCCCAGAGTTCCTCAGCCAGCAAAGCCCACAAGTCTTAAAGCTGCCAAGGTTGGAGACCCCTGCTCTAAGAGACTACATAATCTATCAACCATCATTTATTACAAAAATAAAAGTAACCTGTAGATTTATGAAAACTTCAATTTGGGCTTTGGGTGATATGCGGATTTCTAGGGGAAAAAAACATTTTTTTAAGGAGGCATTGCTTTATGCACTTCCATTTACAAATAAATAAGAAACATAAAAAGCTTCAAAGGAGATACATAATACATCTAAAAGTTCTGTCATCTTGGAATATATTCACTGAATTCTGAATTTGACTCTCATTTGGATATTGACCTCTCTATCTCAGTATCTAAGTGTTATCTGTTCACACTTGGAATGTATTTTTTTCTAACTATACTTATTGCCAAAAAGGTTTCCTTCAAGGTCTTTTTGGGATCCCTTTTCATATAAGTCTTTGAAATGTTTTGCTTAAGAAATATACTATAGAATATCATAACTTCTGGAGAGGGGGGAGAACAAGCTCAGATTTCAGGCAATTCATTCTCTTAGAAATAGCCAGGGATGGGCTTCTACCAGTTCGCACCTATTCGCTAGAACCAGTTATTAACATTCTAAGCAGTTTGGAGAACCGGTTGTTAGAAGAAATTACTGGCCTAATCCTGTAAGGAAGGAAGGCAGGAAGGAAATGTTTTGGTGTTGCTTACAGAAACTGCCTCTCCGTTAACCCTTATTACATTCTTGGCATTCTTGGCTCTCAGGAACTTCTCTGGAATTTTTTCCCCCTCCTTTGCTGGTACTTTGCTTGTGTGGAGTGACCATTCAAAGTTACAATGGCACTGAAAGAAGTGACTTATGACATTTTTCACACTTATGACTGTTGCAGCATCCCCACAGTCATGAGAGGCCAGATGAGGAGATGCATGCCTTGATGTGAGTGATATTGAGTTGGCCATACCCAGCCAATAACATGATCACCAAGCCATGTCCACCCAGTCACATCACCACCAAGCCATGCCCACCAACTAAGCCATGCCCACAGAATTGGTCGTTAAAAATTTGAATCCTACCCCTGGAAATAGCCAACATTTTCCCCTTGTTTTTATAATGAATTCAATCATGTTACCCAGCTGCTTTGACCTCCGCTTCTAATTCAGCATGGATGTTTCAGCCTGTGATAACACTGCATGGAGAATGACTGGCATGAGCCAGCAACTTATATAACTGCAATGCCATCATTTTATAACTCAGAAATTGCTACACATCATATCCATACACAGGCTACTTCACGTTAGTTTTCTCAGTATAATGGGGGAAAATGAACGTCTGCATATGAACAAAATCCTTCAATCTTTTGTTTGGGGATTGATTAGAATAACCTGAGAATATCATAAGAATTTCACCTCTCTATAGAGAAATCATTGGTAGATAAGTACAGTATTATCTAGTATAGTTCCTGTATGGAGCCAGTGGTTAATGCATCACCTTAATCATAAAAGTTTATGGCTTAAGCAAAGTCATTATAATAATTAAAGTCTTTATGCTTAAAAGGAATATATTAAATCATAATACTGAATGAATATCATTATCTGTTTAATCATATATTCTGCACAACAGTGGTATCATTATTGGCTTCCAAAGTGCTCTATGTAAATGCAAAGGAACATTAAAAAGCATTGATTACTATTTTTTTCTCATAGGGGATTGGCTGTCACCACAGTAACATTTCATACCTGTATGTGATGGTGTGCAGTGTGGGTGGGAAGGGTATCTGAAAGAGGTGTCTGTGTTGTAGCAACATCTGTGAACAGTGATAATTAAGCCAGCCAACTGGATTTGCTATTTCAATTTCCCATTAGACTCACAAAATACATCTCAAAGTCATCTAATGTAATACCCTTTTTTTCCATGACCCATTATCCACAGGTCTAGGAGGAAACCCACTAGAAGTTATGTTGTGAAAGGCTCCTTCAGAAATGGAGCTGGTCTTCAAAGAGAAAGGTCTTCATGATATATTTGGCTGCTTAAGACTAGATCAAGATATTTGCAAGACAATGGATGTCAGCAGCTATTGTCACCACTGTGCCCTTCTCTCCCTCTGCAGAAAGCCAGATCAATTCTGTATCTCATATTAAGGTGTAGGCTTGCTGCTACCGATGTGAGGAAAACCAGAGGATTAGATTAAAGTCGCTGTCTTTCAAGACCTCTTCTCTTGTTATGGTGGATATTAACATCAGAAATTATGTCTCTAGTGGGATGAACACTAAACTCATCCTGATCCTCTTAACTGCAATAACTCCTTTGCTTTCTTTCACAATTGTTGGATTATTTCTTCTGGCTAAATTGATCTACTCTGGAGAAGATGATATTAATATTTGGGGAGGGCAAAGGCTTGTGCTTTGGAAGAATAAGCTTGAGTAAATGACTTCTTCATCCTATTCCAAATTTCTGACCCTCCATTTCAATGTAAACTGCAAAGCTGAGCTTGAGCTCAGCATAACCCATATTTTTTGGGTGCTTGTCACTGGATGTGGGTTTTTTTTAATCTTTTAAGGGATGTATAATTCTACTAAGTTTTCTGTCAAATAGAAAAGGACCTTTAAGGCTTCAACAGCAGACTTTCTGGAAAACTTAAATTACATTCAATCTTTCTTGCCATCCCACTGTCTTTTATTACACAAAAGTATGATCCTTGTTCCCAGAAAATGAAAGAGAGATATTTTCAGTACCAATGAATTTTCTATTGAGTGTGTGTGTGTGTGTGCATGTATGTGTGTGATTATTTACTGTGGGATTACACACCTATAGAACCAGAAAATAGTCTGTTTGCATGAAAATTGAAAGTGTGAAAATAGCATGCCATTCAGAGCAGCAGCCATTTTTAGCGCTAAACTTATATTTATTCTATTTTTTTTTTATTCTGAATGGGATGGAAATCAAGGCCATGGAATATCCAAGTGGTTTCTTGCATAGACATTATTTAGATTTAGCTGTGCTTCAGCATCATGCACGAACTATCATGTGCTATCAGACAATAACTGAAAATCAATCCACAGAAATACTCAATGTTCTTATGATCTTATCTATATGGGGCAATTGTTTCATTTCACCCAAGAAACAACCTGTTATTCAGAGATTTTTGTAGGGGTGATGTCATTCCATAGCTCAGAGCAAACAGGTTTTTTTTTTTCTTTTGCTGCATCTCAACAAACTTACACACTACACATGTGGACAGGGAAGATTTCAGAAATGGTGCAGTGATGCTACTCTACTACACCTCTTGCAGAAAATAATGAAGAACCCCATTTTCTGTCCTTCCTAAGTATCTCTGGGTCCTACAACTTGACTCCCCCACCTTTTGTGTTGTAATTGAAATAAACTTTAGAGGTTTTGCTTTTCCTTGCTGTTGAATTACCGGATGCATTTTTACATTGGCCTCAGCTGTAGAATTGTTTTCTCAGTCCCTAGAAAGCCAAAAGTAATTGCTGTGACAATCTATACCACCATTAGATGATGATGGTGATAAGAATGCATCCCACCATTTCTTCACATAGAAAAAGGGGGATATGATGGAAGATTTTTGGTTATTGTTTGATGCAACCGCTTGATTCCTGGCAGTTGAATTACATGAATATTGATGCCTTCTCAACAAACAGAATGAAGAATCTTTCTTGGGCCTCTATGCAGGCATTTAAATGAAAGTGCAGAAGCTGGCAGTTGGCCAATGACTCATTAAATTAATACCTTAAAGGAGCATCTGTCATGCTCTTTTCAGGAAATCTTGTGAGTCCTCATCAAAATCACCTGCAGCTATAGATTTGAGGGTTGCCGTGGCAACTCCATTCTTTTGGCAGCTTGTCCTTGAGCAAGGTGGTTCTGCCTTGTATCAGATCAATCACCAGTCCTGTGAGGTCACACTAGCATCCTTAAAATATCTACTTCGGTTATAGAATGTCATTTCCACTATGTGGTTTTCAACTCTTGAAATCTTCTGACATTAAGAATGAACCCTAAGCAGCTTACTAGTTCTCACTGCATTGAACACAATCACTTTGCTTATGATAGTTTCAAATTAAATTATCTCCATGGAATGAGCCTACTTATGTCTTTATTCATTTACATTCTGTTAGCCTCTTAAAATTTGCTGGGGTTTCTTTTTCAGTAGCAAGTTATCTTTTAGTACCATTGGCTTAGACAATAAATATTAACTATGGGCTCAGAGTTCTTAATCCTTTACTTGAAAACAGTGAATTGGCTGGCTATGGACTTGACTAAATTAATCATTTATTTTTTACTCCAACAAAAAGTTGCTTGGAGTACTTTTGGAAAGCAGGACTGACGTGATGAAATCACTGTGAGGAAAGGAATATTGCCTTCTGGTTCATAAAGCAATATATCAACAAAAATAAGGAGAAAAAACAGTAGGACAGTTGCCAGTTAGAAGATAAGACAATAGTGAAAGTGGAGATTTATTTATTTTACCTCTCTGGCATCTATAACAGCATAGACATGTTGCTGCACAATTCCATTCTCCAATACTTGTCTACCCGTTTTTTTCTGAAAGAGTACAAAACAGTTTTACTTTCTCTAAAACATTTACATTTGGTCCAACAAATAACCAGATATTTTTATTTTGATGGCACAGTGGCTCAGTAGTTAAGATGATGGCCTTGTTGACTGGAAAGCCGGGAGCCCAGGTTCAATCCCTGGTACCACACAACAGGGTGAGTTCCTGTTTTAGCTCCAGCTTCTGCCCATCTAGCAGTTCAAAAGCATGCAAATGCGAGTAGATAAATAGGTCCCACTTTGGTGGGAAAGGTAACAGCCACATGACCTCAGAAATGTCTTCAGACAACACTGGCTCAATGGCCTTGAAATGGAGTTAAGCATTGCCCCTTATAATGACAACGAGTTATGGAGCAAAATCCACAGGTTTACGTTTATCTTTTTTTGATGGGAGATGCACACACAGCACTAAAATTATGGTGCTTGCCCTTAGGGTATGTACTACTTATGGCATAAGCATAATTGAGCTACATCAGCTGAATAGCTTTGACTTGCCACCTGCTCTGTTTGATAAGCTCCCTATTTTTAAAGCAACACAAGGAATCAAAAAAAGAGGTTTACTTAAGAGCACCACAAGGCATATGCATTTTAATTTGCTTCTTCTGCTTTTGAGAGGGGATGATTTACTTCCCCTCTAGCAGAGTAAATTTCTGAATCTCAGTCTTGTTCCTGAGAAAGTCTGCTTAAGCCCAAATAGTACGCTATTACTGAGAGTTAGCAGAGGCAGATGGGAATTGTATTTCAGAAAATATATAAGCTGATCAAAGACCCTTCCAGCTTTTGTTTAACCTTTAATAAATGTGGTGAGTTTATAGCAGCACTGGGCTCTATATACATAGTCATTGGATTTTCTCTGTTGCTCCATGAAATGACCAAGAAATAGAGGATAAGATGTAGAAATCTTTCTGCAGAAAGCATGCTGTGACTCTATGCCAATCTTTTTTTGAAGTTTTAAAGAAAACTAGAAAAATATTCCTTAACAACCTTATGCATCAGGGTTTTTTTCCACTTTTTTTGGTGGGCTGGGATGATAAATGCTAGCTGCCTGTACTTGTTTGTTTCCTGCCTTTATTATTTTTACAAATAACACAAGGTGGCAAACACCCACAATACTTTCTCCTCCTCTTGTTTTCCCCATAACAATCCTGTGAGATGGGTTGAGCTAAGAAAGAATGACTTGCCCAAAGTCAATCAATCAATCAGAATAGAGCTGGTAGGGACCTTTGAGGTTTTCTAGTCAATCCCCTGCTCAAATAGGAGACCCCATTTCAGACAAGTGAATGTCCAGTCTCTTCTTAAAAGCCTCCAAGGATGACAGCTTTCATGGTTAAGGTATCACAGTCTCCCAATTTCTAGACTGGTTTCTTAACCACTAGACCAAACTGGCTCTCAGTATTGACAATTCCATAATAAATTCTGTTGAAATTGACCATTCCACACCTTTTCTTATGAAACTTGGAGTTAATTTAATTTATATCTCTATTATATGTGATTAATCTACATTTAGAAAATGAAAAAAAAGAACATTCTGGATTCAGTTGTGGATAAGGAATCGAATTCCACCAATTCCTATTTAAGTAAAACACCAGAAAAGTAAAATCATCATCCCAAACTTGCTAATAAATGCCGTCCTATAAATGTCAATTTGAATAATTGAATTTCCTCTTCTTCCTTTTCTCTCTACTACTCATCCTTTTACTTCTTTTTATTGGTGGTTGTGAACTGGCTTTAGAATTTAGTCTTCTTTATAAATTGTCATGAGCTGCTTTGGGAAACAATAGTTAACAGAAGAACAGAATCAAATATAGGAAGTAAGTAGGCATGTAAAGGACCCTATATGATCTGATTTAGGCTGCAAGGACATTACTGAGGTTGAATCCTAAGGGCAGCACATTTTTGAATGTTCTTATCCAAGCCATCTCCTTATACCTGTCCATCTGTATTACTACATCCAGCTTCACTATTGGAAGCAGTATTGAAACAAGAAAAAGTAGCATTCGATCAACTCTTTAGGATTTTAAACATGGGAAGGAAATGCCAATTGAAATTCCAAGGCAACCCATGCCCTGCTGCATCATCATTACTGAGATAATTCCTTACCTAAAAAGAGTAACAGAATAACCAGAGGTAGGCAAAAAAACAATGGGCACAAGACTTTCTGCAAGCTTCCCCATTGACTTTCCTTATGGGAAGCTGGCAGGGAGCACTGGGAATCCTTCTTTCATTCTTTCCTTCTTCCTCCTTCCCTCCCTCTCTGTCTCCCTGCCTCCCAGAGCATTGTGGGAAACTTTCAGGGAGAAAGTCAAGGAGGAAGCATCAGGAAGTTGCAATCCAAGGCCACAGACAAGTAAATGGGAAAGGAGTGAGGGGATGCAGTGGAGTGCAGATTGGAAAGGGTGGATGGGGTGCACATGTGGATTGGACTGGTTTCTGGGTGTGTGCAAGAGACATAGTCAGGGAGGTTGTCAGGGAGGATTCATGGTTGGGCTCTGTGGATCAGGAAGTGACCCACGTAGTAGGGGTGTGAGAAATACTGAGTGGGTTGGGCAGGGCATATGGGAAAGCAGCATAGGTCAGAAAGGCACCTGGGGAGTTTGGCAGTTCACTAGAGGTGCCATGTGTGCTAGGAATAGCATGCAAGAGAGACAGCATGGGTCGGGAAGGGGAATGGACATCAGTGTGAGTCAGGGGTGGCATATGGGGGAACAGCACAGGCCAGTAAGAGTGTGGAGGGGTTTCTTCCTCCTTTTTCCTCCTTCCCTCCCTTCCTTCTCTCAGGTAAGTAGCTGCTCTGGGTGGGAGAGGGAAGGACTGCAAGAATGACTGGGAAACTGTCATGGATCTTTGATAATAAGGATCACATGACCACAACAGCAATCAGGAACAGCACTCTGGCATTTGAAGTAACCACGACTTTTGCAAACTTCATTCCCTTGGGAGTCATGATTTCTGGATTTTGGACATATCTTATGAGTTACCCCACTTGAGGTACGGTTCAAAAACTGTTGCTCTATGATGCATTGTTTCACCCAGTGAAAGGTTATAGAAATGAGGTTTTAGCAGTAATTAAATAACATAACACTTCACGTAATTTAATAAAATTACTACATGATAATCAGAACATTTATTGCACTCAAGATTTATACCATCTTCATAACATCACCCAGTCTTTGTGGCTGTAATAAAACATTCCTCCTTATTTCAGTATATCAATGATTGGATGACTTTAGAAGAGTGGGAAAATAGTAAAAATGTGATAAGTTCCAGAAGCAGCAGATTTCTGGATTTATTCAGGGTTGGGGGAATTTTAACTTTTTTTGTTTTTGCTACAACCTAAAGAATATTTGGGACAGGAATGGCTAATAATGAAAGATGTTATAATGTTACATAGTTCAAAGATTATGTTCTATTTATTTCCAGAGGGAAAAATGGCAACAATAAGAAATCAGCAATATTTAAAAGATGAACCTATGTAAAAATTTTACAAACTCAAATGACTAAATCAGAGATGGAAAAATTGTAAGAAGACCAACTAATCCAAGAGATATTAACACTTTTAACTAAATAGCTTCTGAATATTCTCTGTTGGCAGGAGATTTTATAATTGAATGGAACATCAGACATAGTTCTAGAACTTATAGTTATCTTAATTGATCAAAAGATCTAAAATAGTGTCAAATGACAAATGTGATATATGGAAGAAGCTACTCCAGAAACCAACTGGAAACAAATAGGGAGAAGAGAAATTCCTAGCTCCTGCATCAATCAGTTTCCTAACACATTTCATGGATAGCCCAAGAAAGAGTTTTGCCATCATTTAATCTAGAGTTGATTAAGGCATAAGTAACTGACAAGTACTGTTTTTTTCAAAAAGTCAACAGAACCCAGAAAAAAGGCACATCTCAGAATTAATCTGCACATGTAACAAGGAACAGTGCCAAACAAGTTTAATCTTCCATAGACAGTTTTTGACTCCACTTGGTTCCTTTAGTCAAATTCAAAATTTTCTATGGCTTGGATCTCCCAACTTTCTAGTATTATCTTGTGATAATTTATGTTTAGTGGATTAACAAAAGTATTAGTTCATTTTCTTGGTTTTCTGGCATTCTTTTTAGCAGTATCCAAAATGTGAACTGTTCTCCACCATAAAAGGATCATTTGTGTCCCACATGCATCATTTCACTACAAATATATTTTTTTTAATTTTCCAAGAACTTGCCATCAAAACTGTACATTGTTGTGGTTGTTGTTTTGATATCTAAAGGATTTTTTCCTAGTAATTTTATAGAAGCTATTCTGAGAATCTCTTCTGAACAACAAGGTACCAATCTCTGTAAAGCTAACTTCTAACTTACCATCTCAGGGGAGGTACATGCCATGAGACAGCCAGACAAAGCAGCAGTTTTCATTATTTCAAACAAATGATCAGTAGGGCTTCCAAGATTGAACGTCAACTGGACCCCACCTGTGAGATCGACGAAAGCTTCTGAGATAAAACCAAAGTGCAACTTCTCATAAGAACCACGCAATCTGGAAGAAAAGGGAAGACATCCAGGGTAGGCAGCAAAAGTGAAACCACACAGAATGTTTATATGTATAAAAATATAAAAGAAAATTGATGGTTAGAGAAGTTCAGGCAGGTTAATGGTACACTTTCTTTCTAGCACCACTAGTATATTCTGTTAAGCCAGACTAGAAATAGAAACACAGCTTTAGATTGAAAGAATATTTCTATTATATTGTCATTTTTGATTCACCTAATAGGCTAGATAATCTTTTTTCTTACTTTGTCAATTAAAAGTCAGTAAATGAATTATACTCTGTATTCATTAATAGTTCATTGTTTTAAATTTATTTCATTTCTCAAGTCAGCACAAACAATAAGTCTTTTCTTGATTCTAATTCAACTCCTTTCTTTCTTTTTCTTTCTTTCTCTTTCTCTTTTCCCTCCTTCCTTTCATCCATCACATAAATGAATCAATACACATCCATCCATATAGCCCTGTGCATATCCTAGAAAAGGTTCAATATCTCATATGCAATTAAGAGAAGTGAAGAATGTTTGTAGTCATCATACAATACAGTTACCCAGAGAAAAAAAAGAGACAGAGCAAGCCATCTTGTGCTGGATTTGCTTTCTAGAGTTATTGTGGAGCACAATATGACAGACTCTCCAAGGTGGCAGGTGTTGCCTCCCACTTTCTATTAATCTGAATGAAAAGTGACCTCAAAATTTCAGATGGTACAATAATATTAAGGTTCCATTTTTTGAATTGGTTATGAACAAGGAGTCTTATTTAATCATCCCTCTAGCCCAGAAGATAGTGGGTTCCAATAGGTTGGAAACTTTTCCAGTCTTCCAGGAAGAAGTGCAAACTCAAAAGTAAAGCTGGATTGAGATGATACATAAAGACGAGCTTCAGAAAAAGTCTTCTACAAGAAAAAGTTGTAAAAGATTTGCTTCTGATCTGTATTTGTCAGATTCTCAAAATATCTCTAAATACTTCAAAAAAAATTCCCTGTTGTTTTCTTTTCTTACAAATCTTTGTTCCCACATAAGCCTTTATATATTGTTTAATGCTGCATGCAACAATTACATAATGCACCACATCCTGAAAGATAAAACAACACCCTTGGTTACAACCTGAAGTTAAAAATATTTCTCTGTTGGAAGGAGATCTGCCACAGATAAGTAAACTGGAAAATTAGAATAAAGTTAAGCACAGCCTAGGTGTTTATTTTTTGCTCCATTTTCATTTACTTTACATCATTGAATGTTCATCAGATAGTGGCATACCAAAAAGCATGTTTCAAGTTTTTATTTTATTTTATTTTAGCTTGTATTTATCAATGCAAAAGAAAAAAGAGGAACTAGAGTTCATTACAATAGTAACATGTGCCATTTAATAAAAGTAAGTACACAAACATAGCTTCACCCTGAATTTAAACAAATGGAATTCCATGGTTTATCTTATTTAAAACTAGTGTTCCCAACCTAGCATTTATTTCTTCTTTAACCTTTTTCTTTTCTTGTATTTTTTGCTTTCCCTTTGCTTTCTTTCTACATCTTTTCTTCTTTACTTTGTATTAGTGTATATTATTTTTTATTTTCTTTTTTAAAATCTTTGTGGCATTTCCCATATTTATTATTGAACGATTTTTCGACCTTGGTAATCATTCATTATATACCATCTGTATAAGATTTTGTTCCAATTTGCCTTCAAACTGTAGCTTGGAGTAAACCTCATGATTTTTCCCCATAGTTTTTCCTATTATTCCACTGTTATTACTTCTTTAAAAGTTTTACATTCATTTGATCATACTATTTTTATTTTGTTCTATCCCTGTGTCATATTTTCAATAACAATTTTAAATATGTCCTAACATTATCTTAATTTTTATAAGTATTTCCAATTCTGACATCTTTGGGCTGTGTTCAGTTTCAGGGTTTATTCACCATTGTTTACACAAGAGATTTCTTGACGTTTCACTGGCAACCATAGCTGGCATCTTCAGAGGCAACTAAGCAAGGATTGATTGGGCTCCTATAGCTAAGTGACCTGACTTTGGATTGGTCTTAAAAATTGCTCAGTCACATCAACAATAACAGAAGTCACTAACCTTGTGAGAGACTAACAGGGCTTGGGCCATTTCCAGGGGGATGCTGTTGCACAGAGCAGGCACTGCCAACCAAAAAGACAGGACTCTGGGAACCCACCATTTGATAGAAAGGATTCAGAGCATACCATCTCTGCTAGATTTGAATTGAATTTTGCAATCTTCTGACAAGCAAAGTCAATGGGGAAGCCAAATTCACTTAATAACCATGCTACTAACTTAACAACTATAGTGATTCACTTAACAACTATGGCAAGAAAGGTTGTAAAATGGGGCAAAACTCACTTAACTATATCACTTAGCAACAAAAATTTGGGGCTCAATTGTGGTTGTAAGTGAAGGATTACCTATAATTATATGAGACCTTAATCTTAAAATTTATTAATATTGTACTATTGCTTTTTCAAGGACTAGTACAAGTAGTCCTCATGTAAACTCATAAAACATTTTGTATACACATTTTATAGTTGACAACAGAAAGAAGGGTGGGAGTTTCAAAGAGCAGGAAACTGTGGAATCGAAAGTACATTCCATTCATATTTTCTTCAAAGACTGATTAGATGGCTGAAATTTCTGCCCTGAAAAAATTTAATTGGAGAGCATGATTGATGACTCTTGGCTATGGATGTTTTTCATTGGATGATGCACCCAGAGGGGTGGGAGTGGGGAAACAGGATCAAGGATGACAGTGAATTACATATTTCAGAGTGGGCTACAGCCAGGTATAGTGCCAGATGTAGAATGTTAACTTCAAATAAATCCTCTTTAGTTTCGGGAGTGGGACTCGAGGCTCATGATTTAATTGGAGTAACTGCTGGAATCCTGACACCTCGACTTATAACTGTTCATTTACTTCTAGCGAGGGCTAGAAGAACATACTGCTCGGCGGAATTGCGGGCCCTCGGGAGGGTCCCCCACTCCCTGGAGTGGCCCTCCGGTCTATCGATGGCCTACCTCAAGGACGGTTCCTGGGATCCGGAGAGGTGGCATGGCCAAATCCAAAAAAGGATTTTTAGAGGGGGTTTTAAACTTTTTAGATTTTTATTCGGGGTTTTATCGAGGTTAGGGAGGGCGACGAAGAGAGGGTTGGTGGATGGAAATTTATTGGGGTTAGGGAGGGTACCCGGTCCGGGTTTGGGGGATAACCCGGGGGGATTTGGAGTCAGCCAGGCTGGAGTGCACGTCTGGGGGAACCCAGAGGGTCATGAGTCGTGGGGGCAAACACAGGGGGTGGGTTTCATTGGCACCATAAGTGGGAGGGGCAGATATGACGGGGGTAGAGGACCATATCAAGTTAGGGGATCACGTGCCCGCTGTCTCCAAGCGGTGGCGCGCTCCGACCCTCCCGACCCGTCTGGCAGGCCTGGTTGTGCAGAGTCTCAGGCCCTGAGTACCCGGCTGATGTTATGTAATGCCAGGTCCATCGTTAACAAGGCCCCCCTGATTTGCGATCTCATTCAGGAGGAGGGTGCGGACCTGGCAGGGGTCACCGAAATCTGGTTGGTCCCAGAGGGCGGTGTCCCTCTGGTAGAGATATGCCCACCAGGTTTCCAAGCATTCCATCGACCGAGGTCTCAGGGAAGGGGTGGTGGGGTGGCGGCGATTATTAGAGAAGTCCTTTGTCCTAGGGAGGCCACTGTCCCTCAGACGGCTGGTTGTGAGTCTCTCTTTGTGAAGTGGGGTCAGGGGGTTCAGATGGGCCTGTTGATAACGTACCTGGCTCCCTGCCACGTGTCATCGGCATTGCCCGGGCTCCTCGAGGTGATAGCCGGGCTGGCGGTTGAAACCCCCAGGCTTTTAGTCATGGGTGATTTCAACCTGCCTTCGCTCGGGGAAACCTCTGGGGTGGCCCGGGAGTTCCTGGCTTCCATGACGGCCATGGATCTGACCCAATTAGTTTCTGACCCCACTCACACGGGGACACACACACTGGACCTGATTTTCGCCTCTGGTCAGTGGTTGAATGATCGCATTGGAGACCTAGTTATAAAACCCTTGTCATGGTCCGATCATTCTCTTCTTAGACTGGACTTCGGTGCCGCCACCCCCCATCGCAGGGAGGCAGAGCCGAGGAGATGGTTCCGCCCCAGGCGCCTGATGGATCCGGAACGGTTCCAGATGGAGCTTGGGCCATTTCCTGAAACTCTGGCTCATAACTCGGCCACAGACTTGGTGGCCACCTGGGATAGGTTGGCCGCTGAGGCTCTGGACCGAGTTGTGCCTTTGCGACCTCTGACTCGGCATAGATCCCACCTGGCTCCGTGGTTCACGGGGGAGCTGAGGGGGATGAAATGCCAGAAAAGACGTCTGGAGGGCATCTGGAGGGCCAGTCGTGCTGAGTCTGACCGGACACAGGTGAGGTCCTATATTAGGACCTACCTAGTGGCGATAAGGGCGGCGAGGCGTTCACACTTCTCCGCCCTTATTGCGTCGGCAGAAAATCGGCCTGCTGCCCTGTTTAGAGTGACCCGCTCCCTGCTTGAGCTGAGAGCGCGGGAGGACCTCTTGCAGGGTAAGGCAGAAGAGTTTTCCCGATTTCTGCATGATAAAATCGCCCAGATTCGGGATGGGCTGGACTCCAGTTGGGTGGTCCCGGGGGAGGTGTCCGGGGCAGGTCTTGAGACGGTTATCTGGGAAGAGTTTGATCCTGTGACCGCCGAGGGTGTGGACAGACTTCTGGGGAGGCTGAATGCCACCACATGTTTATTGGACCCGTGCCCTTCCTGGTTGGTTTCTACCTCCAGAGAGGTGACACGAGGCTGGCTCTAGGGGATTGTCAACGCTTCGTTGACGGAGGGGGCGCTTCCGACCGCCCTGAAAATGGTGGTGGTGCGGCCCCTCCTCAAGAAGCCTTCCCTGGAGCCGGCTCTTTTGAATAACTATCGTCCTGTCTCCAACCTTCCCTTTGTGGCGAAGGTTGTTGAGAGTGTGGTGGCGCGTCAGCTCCCTCAGTATCTGGAGGAAGCATCCTATTTAGATCAGTTCCAATCGGGCTTCAGGCCCGGGCACACTACCGAAACAGCATTGGTCGCGTTGGTAGATGATCTCTGGAGGGCCCGTGACAGAGGTTATTCCTCTGTCCTGGTCCTCTTAGATCTGTCAGCGGCTTTTGATACTATCGACCATAGTATCCTATTGCGGCGGTTGGAGGGGTTGGGAATTGGGGGCACCGTCTTGCGGTGGTTCTCGTCCTTCCTCTCGGACCGCTCGCAATTGGTGTTGATGGGGGGGGAGAGGTCCACCCCTAGGCCCCTCATGTGTGGGGTGCCTCAGGGGTCGGTCCTCTCCCCTCTTCTGTTCAACATCTATGTGAAGCCGCTGGGAGAGATCATCCGTGGTTTTGGGGTAAAATGCCATCTTTATGCTGATGACACTCAGCTTTACATCTCCACCCCAAGCCACCCCAACGATGCTGTGGAGGTTATGGCCCGTTGCCTGGAGGCTGTGCGGAACTGGATGGGCGAGAACAGGCTTCGACTCAACCCTTCCAAGACCGAGTGGCTGTGGTTTCCGGCGGCCCGATATAGTCAGCTGACTCCGTCGCTGGCTATTGGGGATGAGATCTTGACCCCCACAGAAGGGGCCCGCAATCTTGGTGTCCTCCTGGATGTACGGCTGTCTTTGGAAGATCATATTACGGCCGTCTCCAGGGGGGCTTTTTATCAGGTTCGCCTGATACGCCAGATGCGGCCCTTTCTTGATCGGGACGCCTTACGCACAGTCACTCATGCCCTGGTCACCTCCCATCTGGACTACTGTAATGCCCTCTACATGGGGCTCCCTGCGGGGAGCACCCGGAGGCTTCAACTGGTACAAAATGCAGCCGTGCGGGTGGTTACGGGGGTGTCGAGATACTCCCACGTGACGCCCCTCCTGCGCGAGCTGCATTGGTTGCCAGTGGCCTTCCGGGTTCGCTTTAAAGTACTGGTTTTGGTCTTTAAAGCGCTCCATGGCATCG
This sequence comes from Bungarus multicinctus, assembly GCA_023653725.1. Classification (NCBI taxonomy): domain Eukaryota; kingdom Metazoa; phylum Chordata; class Lepidosauria; order Squamata; family Elapidae; genus Bungarus; species Bungarus multicinctus. The sequence continues at coordinate 53,994,019 of CM042836.1, read as the reverse complement.
GACCAGGATACTTACAAGACCGCATTCTGCCAGTAGTCTCCCACCGACCGGTGCGCTCCCACAGAGAGGGTCTCCTCCGGGTCCCGACGCCTTCTATGTGTCGTCTGGTGACCCCGAGGAATAGGGCCTTCTCTGTGGGGGCACCCGCCCTTTGGAATGGGATGCCCCCTGGATTACGAACGACCAGTGACCTGAGGGCCTTCAGACGTGACCTGAAAACCTGGCTCTTCGAGCAGGCCGGCCTGAGCTGACTAATGGGATTTTAAATGGGGTTTTTAGATTACTTGGGACGGGGTATGATGTTTTATTGATTTTAATTGGGGTTTTTAGATTTGGGACAGTCTAGTGTTTAATTCTTTTTTAAATAATTTATACTTTGTTTACTTGTATTTTAGTTGGCTGTTCACCGCCCTGAGTCCTTCGGGAGAAGGGCGGTATATAAAACTCAGAAATAAATAAATAAATAAATAAAATTTAGTGACTGTTCAAATTTACAAATGCACTTTAAAAAGTTACTTATAAGCGTTTTTCACACTTACAACCATTGCAGCACTTTCATGCAGAATCTGTTAAAGATATTGATATATTGAAACCTGGGTAGGCAATTGAAGTAGTAAATGATTGTGAACAAAGACATATCTATCTATTTTTTGAATAAGAATTCTTTCTTGGCAATATGCTTGTTACAATACAAATTATGGAATTATTGTCTGAATCCTGGCTAAGCAGACTACAGTGGTGAGACATGTAAGCAAAACTTGAAACAGAAGCAGCTTTTGGAAATATTTACTTGGCATAAGCTTTCTCAAACAGAGGTGGCCAGAATTCATTCTTGCTCCTGGGATGAACTGATAAGTAATTTCCATCAATGAAAGGCAATCGGTCATCTATCACCACATCAACCCAACTTCCAAAATACCAGAACTACAAACAAAAGAAAGAAACATAATTTTAGATAAATAGTTTTTTAATGATAGCACATCATAAAATGAATTTTTTAATTAATTATTGCTAGAGTTCTTTCCTATCCTTTGGAGATCAAAGGGAAGTGTCCTTTCACTATGAATTCACAAGAACCTTTTAAGTTAGACCTGATTGAGAGAAAATGTGTGTTTTGAAATTAACAGAGAGTTTCCTGATTGAGTGCAGAATTTATACATGCCTCTTAATGAAACAAAGTTAATTTTACATGTATATCCATATCTAGTTATACAACTGAATGAATAACATTTAAGTCTGTCTAATTTGGAAACAAATTAAACTACATATAAACTATTTTTCTTACCTTTAATTGGTAAAATAAATTTGGAAGGAAATTGCTGGAATATAGGGAATTGAGTTCTTCAGACCGTTACATAACATTTTGAGAATAATTATCCTTCAAATTTATATCATTTAATGTTACTCTGTACAAGAACACTGCATCCATTGCAACTGTCTTCCTGTTAATTTCCAAATTACTGGAAAATAATAATAATCATCTACAACAAATGAATTTTCCAAAACAAAATTAATGTTTTCAGTGAATCGAGGTTTTTATCTGGATTTCCCCAGTCTAACATCTTAACCAGCAGTCTAGCTTTAGCAAGTATCTAGAGCAATTTTCCACAGCCAGGTAGGAAATACTAGCCTTGGCCCTGGATAATTTCTTAAATTAATAAGGTATTATAATAAGAACCTTGTAGTATTAGACTACAAACTAGTCTTCTGTTTTTAACAACCATCATCCAGGTGTTGTAAGGACACTAACAATGACAACATAAACTCCTTCTATGTTGATTCTGTTTTTACATGCTCCAGCAAGAAATATTTAAAGATATATTGCATCTGAATCTATAGATAGTTATGATCATAACTGAATCTGTCTAAACCCATTTTAAAGTTCCTATACTTAACTCCACACTTATGACAGCCAATTATATAAGGTAATTACACTGTGACTAATGAACTGGGGTGTTTTAATCTATCTTGAATCAAATAGAATTGGTTTCACTGGATGACCCAGTCTCTAGAACTCTACTCTAGTCAAAGTATTCTCTTTCCCTTCTTTTCTTCACAACAAAGAAAAAGAGAAAAAATTCCCACCTTTGAATTAACTTTTGTCTTTTCTCTAAATCATCATTAACAACAACAAAAGAACTTTTTTCTTCTTTTTACAGTGAATTTTTGTATTTTTCTGCTCCATCTGTATTATTTTTCAATAACCATATTGAAAAATTAAACTTTCTTTAAACTCTAATTAAACTCTATATGTAATACAAAATAGGAAGATTGAATACTGAAGGATAGTTATCTAAGACTCCTGCATCTAAGGATGGTCTTGTCAGAAGGGTGTACACCCTTCTCAAACAACTTCCTTTCATAAAGCAGTAAAACACTTATTTAAATATAAAAATAGAGGGATATTGTATAGTAGAATGATGTATATGTTTATTTATTGTAGAATTATTGTGTGACTTATTGATTAAAACAGTCCAAGAGATAAACTGCTTTGCAAACAGCCTAGCTAACAAAGAGTATGTGAAATTAATTTTCCTAAAAAAATAAAACCTTCATTCTCCACAAGCATTATATTTTCAACAACTATTGATTAAGCATGAGTTGCTTGGTTTTTTTTTGCCAAATCATACAACAGACTGTGTCTACCATGAAATTCAACAGTTAAAATTTATTATTTTACCTATGAAAGAAAGGGATTCTACTGGCCACTTAAGCAGCAGGAGGGCACAGGTGTTCAACTATCAAATACAGGTGATGAATTGTTTCAAGAAAGGAGTAAAGAAAGCCTTCACTACGGACAAACCAAAGAATCCATTTCTGCCATCATTAGCAGCCTAATGGAGTGTGTCATGACTTTGTTAGCTCTATGGGACAAATCTCCATAGCTGTAAAACAAAGGTATAAACTGAAGTATTAGGGGTCAGTTTCAGCATTGAATGGTTGCTTAGATGGGGGGATTGAAAGGAGAACAGAATGAAGCCCTTGAAAGGTCACATCTTTGGAAGGTCATCAAAAAACATGAAGGGGATGGTCTTGCCATACTATCATTTAATAAGTAATAATCAAGTTAAAAATAGACCTGAAGGAATATGGAATTGAAAGCACTATGCATGAAAGCAAATCATGTTTAGTGCATGGTTCAACATTGAATGAGGTTTAAATCAAGGAAATGGGATGTATTTGTGAATCAATGTATGGGGAAGGCTTGTGATGATATTAGAGGAGTTTTAGTTGGGGGTGTGACTGCATATGTACTTTTGTGTGCAGTTGATGTTTGTTGTTGATTGAGAATACAAATTATTTGTAACAAACTTTAGCTGGCATAATGGTATGAAAATTAGATTATTGAAAAACAAGGTAATTGCCTTTGATGGGGAAGTAGAGCAAATTGCTGCAAGTTATACATAAATGGTAAAGACTAGTGAAAGTAGATTTTATACACTTTGAATACAATATTTAATAAAGATTAGAAAATGGAGAACCTTTTAAGAATACAAATGCTGGTAGAAAATTAATATAGTTATATGCTGAGACAGCAAGGAGCACTTTTTGTTGTTGCTATTGAAAGAAGAGAAAATACTTATGAGATTGCAAGTTTAAGTAGATAGGAAAAAACATAATTTGTTTTGAATTATGAAGCTGAATGCGGTAGGAATGGAGTACTTAAGTAGTGTGTGATAAAAGAAGTGATGTGTTCAAGAATGGATGGATGCTAAATGAATGTGGACAATATAGGCAAGTGAACTATCACTATGTAAGAAATGTGTTAAGGTGCTTTGGAGAGAATGAATGAGGAGTGAATTGTAAAACAAGTATATGAAGAGTGAATGGATTGAGAGACAACAAATAACTAGAAAGTTATGGGTTGGAAGGAACTGATGAGATCCATGAGAATTGTGAGAAGCTTAAAAAATAAAAGGCAAAATATAAATGGTGTATGGAGACAGCGGAAGCAAGGATGGTTTAAATGGATAAATAAGTATCAGGGTATAATAAGTAGGGTTGGCATAGTTTTAGCTACTATATTTTTCTTCTTTTGTCTTATCTCATGCTTTTTAATTCCTTTGGTTAGTGTTTCTTGCATCTTATGTGCACTCGGCATAAATTACTTACCCTGAAAGAATATAGTGTCTTGGATATGCATGTAACAAAGGTAGATAAGTAGATCTCTTTATTTATTTATTTTTAAAAAGAACATTTTTCGCAAAATTGCACCAAAACTAATTAGCAAGTTACGTTGTGTTACCTGCAACTTTGAAGAGATAATATAAAAATATTACAGACAAGACCTTTTGATTTACAGGGGTAAGGTTAGGGGTTGGTTTTCTTTGCTTCAGTTTGATCTTGCAGGAAGAAATATAGATCGAGGTGTATTGAACTGCTGATAAGGGGGCAGTGAAAAATGGTTTCAAATTGCATTTATAGATTCTGCTTCTTAATAAGAATAGGTTGCTTCCAATGAAGTGCCAGTCATGAAGCACTTCCTAGCAGAGTATTTTGTATCTATATTGGAATCAGCATTACAAAGCAAGCCATATAGAATATTCAGAACTAAATATAATATGTGGAATTGATTATCGTGGAGAATCTGACATGACTTATTCTATTGCACGCCGAATAGTATTTATATACTACAGTGACTTAAAACGGTTGCTGTGAATGCTTTAGCTCTTCTGGAAAAAAAACTCAATTGATATAAGTATACAACTTAACATTTTTCTGTATGCATCTTTTTACAATCTTAATTAATATACTGATAATTGTGCTTATTTTGTTATTATACTTGCATTTAAAGATCTTTTATCTTTTAAAGATCTTTTGATCTTTAATACTGCTAACAAGAAATACATGGTGTCATCCAAACTCTAGGTTTTAAAATAGTTGAAAAAGGCACTGCAAAATTTGCATTACCAACCTGAAAATGAAAGATTCCTGCATAAGTGTGATTAAATCCTTGGTCTGTAGGAATCATATTTTTCAGGAACCGTTGTTGTTGGGTCAAAGCACCCAGAGCTGCTAAAACCCAACAGTTACCTTAAAGAAAGGAATGATAAATTACAAAAGTTATCATTTATTTATTTTATTTTTATTTGCATTTATATGCTGCCCTTCTTCGGAGACTCAGGGCGGCTTACAATCTATGGAGCACCATCCTAAGTGCTTGGCAATAGCCTTCATTCCATTGTATATGCCTGCTTATTTCTAGGGCTTCCCCCCCCCCCAAAAGCGGCATTTTTACAAAGTCAGCTTATTGCTCCCAACAATCTTGGATCCTCAATTTACCTACCCCGAGAGGATGGAAACCTTGAGCTTGGTGGGATTCGAGCTTGCACTAACTGCAGGTAGCTTGATGATTAACAGCCTGCACCACCAAGGCCCTCAACTTCCTCTCTAAAATTCACAAGAACTTGACTATTAACCCAGCTGATAGGCCATAAGTCTTCAGGTTTGTAGAATATTGATTTTTCCAACATGTCTGAAACATACTGGGAAATCATGCAGGTTTCATTCATTCTCTTCTTAGAAAGCATGTGCTCTCCAGTGTGATACGGTTCTTTTCTATAGCTTATTAAAAATCCCTTATATTTGCCCAATTCTAATGATTAGATATTATTAACTGAATGGGATTTCCCCAAAAAGTTTATCTCTGGTTTGGAAGTATTGGTGTGGTGAGACCATGACCCCCAACCCCACTAATTCTGTAGACCCTTGAATAAAATATTTCTTGTATTTATTCCTTTTATTTTTACTGAAACAGTTCTTAATTACTCTGCAATTATTTTGTAAATGAATGCATTTTAAGTTTTTAACTGATATCCATGTATTCTTGATTGGACATCTATAAGTTGTTGTGGAATATTTCACTGGTTACCGTCTAGAGTAAGTGCAGTATCTTGTCTAATAAATGTCATATCTGAGTCAATCCTTCCAAATTATTATTTTTTTCAAATATTTTATCACATGAAATAGTTGCATATTGATGTATTTTCCCCAGATATGTGTTTTAAGGGGACAGGAAAAGTATAATTTGCAACACACACACACACACATGCACACACACACACACACAAACACACACACACACAAACACACACACACACACACACACACACCTGCTTTTGAAAATAATTCAGAAAATAAATGAAACCGCCTCTGCTATTCCTCACTTATGCTTAAAGGTTTAGGTCCTAGTGATGTTGACATTATAAAAAAAAAATAATTCCTGGTATATTCTTCTTATTTTCTAGCTTGGCCCTTAAAAAAGAGCAGCCCTGCTGATATTTTTGCCTGAAAATTTGAGGGAAATTTTCAGAATGTGCACCTGCCACAAGAGGGTTTGAGGGGAGCTGTCAATATCTAGCTTTCTAACTTTCTAGAAGTAGAACATGTGTGGGGTAGGGTGAGGGTTTGTGTGTGTGTGTGTGTGTGTGTGTGTGTGTGTGTGTGTGTGTGTGTGTGCGTAGGGAGGCACTTTGAATTCTCATTTCATTTTGTTCCAGGATCCACGCTGTTGTTCATTCCACCTTTTTTGTTTACCACACATATTTTTTTTTTCTTTTCCACTTCAGCTGCTAATATGCCTTGCATATCTGGGTCATCTTTCATGAAGACAATTTTCTTGTTTCCCTTGCTGTTGTTTGCTTTTCATTTACTCTATCCTTGGTCCGCTGGAAGAAGGGTGTCGTTTATCACTCTGAGTACATGATCTCTTCATTTTTGTTGAAGGCATTATTGCTTTAGCCTGCCATTTGCCACTTGAAATGCTTTCAGTTTGAAACAGACATGCTGTATATTTAGCTTTATCAAATATATTTAGATGCATAATGTGCTATATATATGCATTATATATTATTATATATGATATAATAATGTTAAGATAACAGTTAGTTTTCTAATGTGAGGATCTAATTGTATAACTAGAGATTACTGAGGGTTCCAGGGTCTCCTTCCTTGATTGGAGAAAGGCTTGTGTCTTAGGAGACCAGACACCCCAAGAATAACTGAATGTTTGTTATATCCTTGTCATGTATATTCTCCAATGAACTATGAAATGGTTGTTTTGTTTCCCCAATGTACAGATCTGCACATGGCTCACTGCATTGTACTGCACATACCACATTGCTCAGTTTCTGTTTGGGTGTTTTATCCTTGGAGTGGACAAGCTTCTGCCTTAGTGTATTCTTGGGGTTGAAGTGTGCATGTATGTTGTGTTTCTATGTGTTCTCTCTCTCAGGTTCATTACTATATTGTGGTAACTTTAGTCCCTTATCCCAATCCACAGCCGTCATCTCTCCCCAAGCCTGTTCTTAACACTTTTTCTTTCATCCATATCCTATTCATTTTTTCTTCACTTGTCATTTGCTTTGCTTCTTTGCACTGTCTTGCTTTATCAGCCAGACCATCTTTCTTCTCTTTAAACCTCTCCTAATCAAACCTTAATTTTCTTTTTTTCAAAACACATCCGTCACACATCATCAGTTTCCTATTTGGAACTATGCTTTCTCTGCTACTAGTTAATACTCCATCAGCTTTTCTTTTCACTTATCAAACTCTAGCACCTGTTTTCTGCTGTTTTGTATTTATTACAAAGCTGATGGATGAAATTCAGAGGATAAAATTAAATGTATGCTTAAATCTCCCTCCGAAATCAGTAGGCTTCAGACAGCTTAATTTTGGTGAGATTGCTTCCTGGACCCAAACTCTGTTCTCTTCCACTTAACACCATGTCCGGCAATACTCAGTACAGTCCTACTCAAAAGACAGAGTGGATATCAAAATATAAGTACAGTAGGCTAGAAGAGAAATTAAAATAAAATAAGTGGAGAAAGTAGATAGTGAATAGAGATTTTTCCCATTATCTCAAAATGATAGAATATATGTTTTGTTATGAATCTGAAGAGGGGGATAGAGGTAGGGGAAAGGAGCACTTTCTACAATGCAAAGTGAAATTATAGAACGGGGGTGTCAAACTCACTGCCTGTGGGCTGGTGTGTCATGAGCTGGCCATGTCAACCCCCCAGCTTAGTGAAGGGGAAAATGTTGCAATATGTCACATGATGACAATGTGACACCATGAATTTGATCCCCCTGTTATAGAATATGCTGTGGTAATATATGGTATATAACTCTAAGTCTGGATTATACAAATTAATAGAGAAGGTTATCAATATCTTTTATTCATAATGGTTACATCCCGTGCTCATTATCAAAGATGTTATACTCTTAATACACATTTCTGGAAGCCACAAATTGCCAGTTGTAAACAATCAGATCAACATGTGAAAGGTTCAAGTTGGCTACTCTATTGTATTCTACCTAGAGTACAAGAATCTACTCAGATGGCTCGCCTTCACTTGGGAACAAACAGATAAAATTTTGTGGAATGGGAGTGGGGTGGGGGGTAAGTCTTAGGTCTCTTGCAGTTGTGCAATAACTCAAGGCTAACTCCCCATTTGATTCCTTTTCCTTGCCTGGCTGAATTCTTGTGTGGTGCTATTGTTTTATGTCCTATTTCTCTTAGGCATAGCTTTGACTATTATGAGAACATTTTATGCATACACAAGATCCACTGAAATCCTTTAAAGAAGAAGTAGAATGAGGCAGCCAGGGATATTTCCAAACTCATACTCTTATTACTTAAATATTCAATTCCTTACCTATTTTTTGTCCTTGAAGAATATCAAATCGGCTTATTCCATCCACAAATAAACGTGGGTTTCTGTCCAGCTCCTTCAATGGAAAGTAATAAACAATATTTATTCATTCTTGATTAATGAATTATTTAATCAATTATTATTACCAGTAGCAGTAATTTCAATAATTATTTATCCTAGCTACTGCCAGCACTTCTATATAAATGAAAAAAAAAGACATCCTGTGCATCTGGAAACTATGGCTGCCAGTGAGATGTATACACCCAAGAAATACTTTAGAAGAGGTGTGTTTCTTGCTACAAAAATTTCCAACTTCTTCTACCAATATGTAATCCCGTTTAACGAATTATATTAGAAGAGAGAGATTTAGAATGTACTTCATTGCATTTGAAGATATTGCATTACATCAAAAATGGAGTACTTGGTGCGCTTTAGCTTTTAGCATCTTTGTTTACTGGACTTGAAAGAAACTGCTGGAGCTATCCAGCTGAGCCTTGTTACCTACGGCAAGAAATTATTTATCTAGACATCCGTTGTTAGTCTCACTCCTTTTTATTTCTTTAAAGAAAAAACCAGATATCTGCAAAAACCTCAGTGATTACTCTTTCACATCTTTCCCAGTCAATTTAATTAACTGTCAGGGACTCCTCAAGGGTAGTATTCCCCCTCCCCCCACCCTCCTTGGAAAGCCACATAGGTTTATATTGCTCTAACTTAAAAGAAAGATTCTGAGTTGTACTCCACCCAGTCAGGTCTGCTTAGATGTGTGAGGTGAGGTCCTGCTCAGCCATCTGGAAAGTATTTGAGCCTGTGAATCACAGGGGAATAATAGTATAGGCAGACAGTGTGAGTGTTTCAATGTTAGATCCATGCCCCCTTTTATTGGATGTTTTGGTGAAGGCAACATGGGTCAACTCCAAGCAATGGTAAATTCATTCTTTAATGAGGTCCCATCTGTTCTGAAAAAAAAGTTTATTGATAAGACTCCTTATCAATAAACATTATGTACCCAATAGTGTTGGATAATTTTCAATTAATCCCCACCCTTCTCTTTTGGGATAAGTTTGTGGAGCTGATGGTATTACCTGGTGGGAATAGCTTATCTGGACCTTTTCAGCCAGGTTTCAACCCTGCATGTAGTACTGAGGGAGCCATTGATTATGCTAGTGACCTGGTTCTCCTGTGACCTGGTTCTCCTGATCCTTCTTGATCCCTTAGTAACTATCAATGCCATCTGTCATTGTAATTTTTGTACTGTGTGTGAATGCTAGTATGGTTCTCCTCCATTCTGTGTGGTCAGTTTCAGTCAGTATTAATAAAGAGGAGAAAATGCATCTTAGGATCTTTCTTTATGGGGTTCTTCAGTGGTCAACACTTTTATTTCTTCTGTTTAGCCTCTAAATTAGGCCATTGAATAAGTGAATCTGACAACATGGGGTCAGGTATCATTAGTTACTAAGGAAACAAGAAGGATCAGGAGAACCAGGTCACAAGCCACTAGCATAATCAATGGCACCCTCAGTACTATATGCAGGGTTGAAACCTGACTGAAAAGGTCCAGATAAGCTATTCCCACCAGGCACCATCATCAGCTCCACAAACTTATGAACAATGTACATAATTGCATATCTCAAATCCAGGCCAACTGAGTGATTGAGCTGCTGTCTCATTGTCTGGAGTTAGATAAAGTTTGTATGGGGAGGAATAGGTTTAGATTCAACCCTAGCAAGACTGAGTAACTATCAATTCAATATGTCTATGGAGATTCTCAGTCATCCAGGTCATGGTTGTCCCAAAGATGCTTTTTCAAAAGTCAGCTGAACTTTCTGGTTTTTCTTTGAAGACATTTTGGATGAGCTTCTTGGATGAGAAGCGAAACATCTTCAACGAAAAACCAGAAAGTCCAGTTGCTCCTAGAAAAAGCATTTTTATGATTCAATAATCCTCTGTTTCAGTTATTATTTTTTGCTTTAATTTTTGATATGGGAACAATTCTAAACACATGGAGAATACTCATAATAACTATGTTTAATTAATGAAGTAGAAATATAAATATGCATGTTTAAAAATATTTTCCCCTTGTTCCATCCAATGTTTGTCTTGGTCTTACTTCTTTTCTGGACTGCAACCCAGAAAAGCATATCCCTTAGCGCATAAAACTATTTACTTCCAAGCATGAATTCATCCTCTCCATCACCATCAATCAATAGAATTAGGAAGCTGGACTCCTAACTATTCAAATCTATTTCTCTTTGTTCTATGTAATACAATTTGATGGTTTTTTTTTTTTTTTTAATGAGCATTACTGGGCTTTTTGGGCTACCAACTCAATATCTCAAAGTTAAAAAAAAAATGCATTCCCTCAGCTCAAGAAGAAGTAGAGCAACATTTCCTGACTGTGACTTCTTCATTAAAGTCATGTCACTACTTATTTATCTGAATAAATTCAGTTCGGATTTTGAATTGCAATTGATGGCTGAGAAGAAGAAGCAACAGCCTGTGATGTTAGTATTTGCACCAATTCAGTTTCTCCAGCAGGAAACCTTTTCAAAAAGGGGATGATTCATTACCCTGAGGTCAGTTTTATTGTCTCAGGGCAGAATTCAGTCTTTAGAAAACTTGTCAGAAAATCCCTGACAATCCCTGTGATTTTATTAATCTTTTCTATGGTGGGTAATACATGAAGCTTTATTTTCCTAGATTGTGCTACTGTAGTGGACTGTAAAAGGAGGAGAGAGGGAGAAAGATTTAGACATTTAAGAAACCTGAAGTAAGTTGTTATGGATAGTGCTCATGAAAAATACTTTTGCGTAAGATATTATGAAAGAGACATAATATCTTCCCTTTCTCTGACAATCCATTATCCATAAATTATTGCAAAATAAGAAAAATCCCACCCACTTTTCATTCATTTATTCATTTTTTTTCTCTTTTTCTGGCCACTCATTTAAAAAATGCAATTCAGGCCAGCTTTAACACATTAAAATACTTTTAAAACCAATATTAATACACACTATTTAAAAACAACATTCTATTGTTGCTTAAAAACGACAGCTATTGCAAAGGAAGAAAAATCCCACCCACTTTATTTGTGTATTTATTAATTCTTTTTATTTTTATGGCACTCATCTCACAAATACAACTCAGGGCAGCTTACAACATGTTAAAGCCCAATATTAATAGACATTTTTTTTAAAAAAAGAACAATGAAAGATCATGAAAGATCAATCCAAATGAAACAGTTAACAGAAACCTATCAATTTCTCTAAACTTCTGATCCTCAGACTGAAGCCCAGTCATGAAAGTTCAGAAAAGATAAATGAAACATATGAATAGTTGAGGTTCAAAGAGGGAAGCTAATTGATGGAAGATTTTGATAGCAGATGCAGTACACCATAGGGAGGTTACTCTGATTAAGGGGCAAGGCCACTTCAAATGTTTCTAAAAATAGATGAAATAAAAATCAATAATACCATTTAGATTAATTTACCTAGAAGATTATTATATACTTACCCAGCATTTTATGTGATTTTCAGGTTTAAAATAAATTAAGAGTTAATTTAACTGGCATAAAATCCAGATAGTTTACTGTTAACGTCTGCCAATCAAGCTGCCAGCATTGGCAAAAAGATTAGCAACCTCTGTCTCTCTTTCACTCCTATGTTTCCAAATTCTTTAAATGACCAGACGCCCAGAAGAGACTAACATGAAAGGAAAGAGTTCTTAAGCATCCCTTGCTACTAAAAAGGAAGCAGTCTAATTCTCTCTAGCCTTTGACCACTCTGCTTGGGGATTCTAGGAGTTATAATCCAACTCCCTTGGAGGGCACTAAGGCTGGTCTTAAACCAGTAGCAATCACTGCATGGATTGGAATTTACTCAGCCATGCCATTTCACTTTAAAAGGTGAAATGAATTGTGCATACATATCAAAGATGTCTCAGCAAGGTGGGGCAGGGTGGTCTTGTAAGGAAGCTGAGCAAGGTTGGGCCAGGTAAATTCTTGAATGGTAAATAATCAGAGAATATCAGAACTATAGGCTAGATGGGAAATTGAAAAACTATCTTGGAAGAAGCCCTGGTAAACCACTTCCATGTTGTGGCTAAGAAAACTGCACAATTATCAGGAAATCAGCTTGATTCAAGGGCATCTTCTTTTATTCTCATCAGTAAATTAACTATTTGGTCAGTGTTAATTCCTATCCATAGTTATTAAAGTGTAAAAATAACTAACTACCAGATTTTTGCCTATTGGATGGAAGTTTAAACTAGTATCAAATGTCTACATCGAGGTATTCTACATTTTTAAAAGATAGTATTTTTAATTTTAAGCATAACATACAGGATTGTGCGGTTTTGATTATGGGCAAATCAATGACATAATATGTGTCTGCCATAGTGGAGAATTTCCATAGCTCAAGGCTGAGTTGTCCAGTTCTTGATGTTCTTTGAGCTTATGTCTCTTCCTGGAGACATTTCATTAGCAGGCTAGGTAACATCATCAGTGTGTGGAGGAATGAAGTTTTCTGGCTGTTTAGTTTGGTAGCTTGTCTTATCAGCCATGACCGGGGCACTGTTTCTTCCAATGGTGGGATTCAAAATTTTTTACTACTAGTTCTGTTGATGTGGCTTGGAGGGTGTGGCAGGAGAAGGATACTGTAAAATCTCCAGTCAGAGGTGGTATTTGCCGGTTCTCCAAACTACTCAAAATTTCTGCTACTGGTTCTCCAGAACTGGTCAGAACTTGCTGAATACTACCTCTGGCTTCTTCCTTCATTGCTTTTGTGGTGGAATATTGTCTATTTTTCTTATTCTTGTTTCTCTAGTGCAATGAGGGAAGATCTATTTAAATCTATTTGCTTCTTTTCCACTTTAGATTGATTCTTGAACAGTTTATGCATGGTTGTTATCTCATTGTGACCGTTTATGCCTGATTCATCAGAGTGCCGTGGCCAAGCCTCTGGGAGTTCTCCTGCATTTTAGTGATTTCCATTTCTATTGGAAAGAAAGCAACCAAAGTTCAAGGAAGAAACAAAAGACCCAAACACCTCCTTTCTCATCACACACCTATTAACTAATAGAAAGATAACCAGAAATTCTAATCAAGGCTGGTAAAACAAGCAATCTCACACACCATAAAACCCCAGCTCTACTTGTCTGTGTTTCTTGTCTATAGGAAAAGAAGGCAACTCAGGGAACTCACAATACATGTTTACTATGAGTACATCCCAATGAATTTCTGAATGTGTTGCCTTTTGGAAGAAATGGAACAAATGATTATGGTTTTTATAAGGAATTTAATTTTAAACCAATTTACTTTGTCAAATAGCATCCCCTGCAAACTGGCCAAGCTCTTTCAAAAGGCAACGACTTTTTGTTTTTCTTTGAAGACATTTCATTTCTCATCCAAAAAGCTTCTTGGGTGAGAAGTGAAACATCTTCAAGGAAAAACAAAGTCCATTTGCCTTTTGAAAAAGCACATTTGGGACAACCATGACCTGAATGACTGAGAATTTCCATAAACCAGAGGGTGGGATTCAAATTTTTTTAACAACTAGTTCTATGGGCATGCCTAGGTGGATGTAGTAGATGGGTATGGCCATGTGACTGGGTGGGCATGGCTTCCTCTTTTGCAGCACCCCCCCCCCATTTTTTTTTGCCTCCTGGGCCTCAAAGAAGCCTCCTGGGGGACATTTTTGCTCCTCAGAAGTTTCCCTGAGGCCCAGGAAGGCAAAAAACAGAGTGTGGGGAGGCAGAACCTCCTCTGTGTACCTCTTTTTGTCTCCTGGGCCTCAGGGAAGCCTCCTGGGCGAAGCAGTAAGACAGCAAGAGGGATCCCAGCACAGCTGATCATTGGAATATCATTGGAGGAAAAAAAGAAATACCTTTAGGAATGACTGGGTGGGGGACAATGCAGTCAGCGATGTCAGGCATGTGTGTGATGTTGTGCATGCACGATAAGGACTGACTGGGCGGGAAGGGGAGGTGTGGGTAGAAGGGGTGGGCCAGCCAGGGGCACAATTTGCCAGTTCTCTGAACTGTGCAGAATCATAACAGGTTCTATAGAACCAGTCCGAACCAGTAGAATCCCACCCCTGTCATAAACATATGACTGAGCTCATAAGTAAAGCAGATTTGGCCTTGGCTGGGAACCATCAAGAAATTCCAAGGCAGAAAGCTCTGCCATACCTATTTCAAGAAAAATAGGTGGAATACAGTTACTGCCTCAATTTGAAGTTAATATCTTTTTAAGCATAATAAAGCCCAACACTTTACATCTATAACTAAAGGGTGGGGAACTCAGGCTGTGTCAGGAATGATAGTTCTGGGTTCCAATCCTGATCCCTTTGGGGATTCCTGTTGTTAAATTGGCTCACTTTACAAATCAAAATAAGCTGCTCCAAGCTGTCAGCACTGCCTGGCATCTGCAAATCAAGCTGTGTTCTTTTTCCTTTGTGCTCCAGAGATTCCAGGTTTGAATGTAATTGGCAATTCTCTTGTCAATGCACGAGATAAAACTGAAACCTGCTTTACTTCTCAGCTGCCACATTGGATCTGGAAGGGTGACAGTATTAAAAAAAATGTTATCTGTCACTTAAATAACCAGATATGGCATGACTCAGAAAATGCAAAACAAGCAAAGACTTCTTAGATTAAGGTACTCTTCTTTCTTTATTGTCACTTTTCAAAAACCAATCTTGAGGTGGAAAAACACAGAAAAAACATCTGAGAAAAAACATGACTGTTGTGCAAAATGGATGTTTCATTGAATGTGGATTGAGGCAATCGCTCATTGGAGCTTTCAATTAAAATTAACATTGCGATTCTACTACTTTGTATAGAATCACATATGTAGCCTTTTAAATGCAAAACACCTTCTGCTCGGCAACTGAGCTTCACTATTTGTCTTCACTTTATAAAACAGCCAGGAAAATAAGTCTTGTAAACTTTCTTAATTAATTTTAAGAAAAGGGAAAAGGAAAATGCTGTAATGGGAGATGAATGAGATATTCCATACTAATAAGGAAGTGTAACAGGATAATTGTATCCTGTTACACTTCCTTTTTCACACCACAGTTACTCAGACATAAGTTCCATGTGACTTTCTCCCAATTAAATGTATGTGCAGGGGCAGCCTAATTCTCAGAATTCAGGCTACACTTGAACCACTGAATGTTCCTTTAAAAAAAAAGGACTATTAATTATTTGAAAATAGTTATCACACTTTTCAACTTCCAGAAATTTCTAGTGCTATGTCAAGAATTATTTTAACTGCAGTAATATAGCTGTTGGTAGCAGAGTCAAGCTAGAAAATGGCTTTGCTGAATTTTGAACACATGTAGGCAAAAATCAAGACTCTGCTGGAGATGTCTGGCACAAAAGTAATCTAGTTATAGTATATTCCAAATCCTTTGAATTTTCCAAATTAAGGTTGTTGTTTTTTTAACTTTTTAAACTTTCTTCCAGGATTTTTTTTAAATGTTATCATCTACTACCTGCTGCTACTCCAACCAAAACGTTTGTGGCCCAGAAACTATTACAAAGCTTTACTTATACTAACATGGTCCATTTCAAACAAATTGACTGACTTTATGATGGTGAAGTTGTGTCATTAAGGTGGTATTAACTTTTAATGATCACAAAGATTTTTCTCAAGAAGATCTGTCCTCAACCTGGTCCTTCAGGTCTGCTAACTTTATAATTATTTTAAATTCCAATGTGATTAGGGATGGATGTATGGAAGCATGGATGGATGCATGGATACATGGATACATGGATGGTTAGACTGATGCCTGAATGAATGCCTGGATAAAGAACTGAAGACAACAGTTGAGATATGTGTAGATGACCTATAGGCTATTCAGAGCAGGTCATAAGAGCAGTTGAGACTTGAATATTTAACTGGGCAATTTATTATTGAGGTGAAGATGGATTTAAGTGAAACTAGTTTGGCTATTGAAAAAAGGTTAGGATGAATTAGATTGATTAGAAAGCAACGTAGCCAATGATAAATTAATCCAAAATATTTGGTAGATATCAAGCTGCTTATTGTTGGATTAGAGAAATACTCTTTAGAATTTGATTTATCTTTCTAATTCTGTCCCATGGGCTAAAAAAGTGGGGAACTAAGCTCTTCCCTTGGAAGATTGACATCAAATAAAGCAGTTTGGTCTTAATTCAATGTGCAACTGACAGGAAGAAGACAGAAGAATTTGTACCTGTTAGAAGAGGGAAGGCAAGGAGACATATTCAGGAGGTCGAGCAGAATATGTAAGGTAGATTGGATTTAGTTTGGGTTGTGAAGGTACTTATCATCTGTATTTTCTGTACAAGAACCTAGAAGTAGGTGTTACACCAAGCAGATAATTCCCACATAAATTATAAACATATACAGATATCCAAAGGGCACAAATTTTATCACTACTCACGTTTGGTCTCAACCACTGTATTTTTCTGAGTTTCTCTTTTGAAAACAAATTAAGTCCAATGGAATGACCATTTGCTGGGAATGTATCATCTTCAAAAAGTAGGCCCTGATGCAGGCAGTAGTTTTGCAGTTTAATAAAATCCTGGTTGTTAAATTGCAAAGGGAAAGCTGGGCTTCCTTCAGTTGCTTGATTTTGCTTGGGAAGCAGGTTCTTGTCTTTCTCCTTTAATGACAAAAGGGGAATGGAGAAGAAGTTCATTAGCTGACAAATTTAAAGGAAAAAAGATAACTCCTATATCAGCAAATCAAAAGGACCCAGATTTGTCTAAAATATGCAGTCATCTTACACAGAGAAATGTAGAAACAATTAACATTCAAACGGGGAAAAATCAATAGTGGGCACTTTTTCTAGAATTTAGTTTCCTTATGATCGATGAGGAATTTAACTCAGGGATTGGTGACATTTGGGAGCCTCAGAGCTGCATTTAACAATTTTGGAGGGTGGTGTCAAATCTTTTACACAGTCAAAGAAGTAAAAGTGTCCAGATTCCATAAGGTGAGTTAATACTCACATTAGGATTAAAGGACATACTATTGGAAATTATAAGGATCTCCATCTCTAATTTATTAGTAAGTTAATTCAAGAGTCTATTGGAACATTTTGAATCTAAAACATAGAACAATAGAGTTGGAAGGTACCTTAAAGATCTTCTAGTCCAATTCTCTGCTAGAGCAGAAGACCAGATATTATTCCAGAGAAATGGCTGTCCAGTCTTTTTTTGAAAACCTCCAGTGATGGAATACCTACAACTTCTGAAGACAAGCTGTTCCATTGGTCTCTTCTTCCTTTTTTTCCCAAGCTGGACTGAACTGCCATTTATGAGATAAGCTATGATTAAATCACCTTATCTGTGATCGTTTCTGTCTAAATTCTTAATATTTTCTGAGTCTCCTGCCAACTTTCACAGGTAGAGCATATGTACAATTCAGAGGAGTCCTTCTTATTCTCTGCAGATCAAGTTGATTAAATACCCTACTAAAGATCATGATCTGATAGGAGCAGCTGGGCTATGAAAGTGTGCAGTCCATGATTGAGTGATGTGCATGCCAAATTGGATGTTATAAGCAGGATTTTCTGCACATGAAAATAAAATCTGGGTTTTCAATCCACTTGCTGCTGCCTACAAGTGCTTTACCCAATAAAAGCAAAACCACTGGGATAATGAATTGGGCACCATCTGATTTGATGAAAATGAATTAGGAATTAGGAATCTGACTAAAATAATGAGTCTATATAAAATTGCTTATGTAGCAGAACATTCACACCAAAGCTTCTCCCAGAGTTTATTAAAGCCCTTATTTATGCCCTCATCCCATGGACCAAATGTTTGCTTAAACAACACATTTAGACCTGGATTCTAAAGATTCTAAGAACTGTGGTGGTGCAGTGGTTAGAACGCAGTACTGCCGACTACTTCTGTTGACTGCCAGCAGTTTGACAGTTCAGTTCTCACCAGCTCACAGTTGACTCAACCTTCCATTCTTCCAAGGTCGGTAAAATGAGACCCCAGATTGTTGGGGGCAATGTGCTGACTCTGTAAACTACTTAGACAGGGCTATACAGTACCGTGAAGTGGTATGTAAGTCTACATACTATTGCTATTCTTTGCAGACTGATTTTGCATTTTGCACTAGCTCTCTGCCACAAAGGTACATTTCCCATTAATTGATTAATTGCTTTCTACATTGTCTTAAATAAGGAAAGCAGCTCCTTTTAAAAAATGAAATTGGGTGACATTCCATGGACACCAAGAATTAATATTCTTTTCCCGGTTCCATTTCTCCTACAGTGGATATAAATCTTATGTAATGTAGCATAACACGACAAGAGAATGGTTTCCCCTTAACAACAGAGCTCAAGTCCCTGCATGCAAAGATCTATTTCTCCTAATGCAGTCCCAGCAAAACTGATGACTAATTCCACAGCCCAAATTAAAACTAACAGAGCTTGAAGACTGGGGCTGACACATGCCCAATCTTTCTTTTCACTCCCTCTTGATGAAGAACAGAAAGAACTTTTAGCATGTGAGCATGTATGCTTAATTACATTGTTTAACACACTGGGAATAATTTAGCAAGTGAAGTGAAAAAAAGGAAGGTATTTCTCCTCTGTGCTGCAGAAGAACCTTGTCAACTTCATAAGAAAGGGTATTGGGAGACATATGAACAAATGTCAGAGGCAGCATTCCCTGCCATTTAAAATCTCCTGTTAGAGAAAAAGAGGTTGATCACTAGCCAAAGATAGATAGTATTTAGACTTGTGATTGTAAAAAGCTGCTTTTTTGTTAGTTTAGCTGGATTAGTACTATCCACTCTAAGAACATAAGAAGAGTCACAGTGGCTCAGATTATAAATCCATCACATTAAGCCTGCAATTCCCACACCAACCAACAAGCTTGGATACTTTTTTTTTTAAACTGTATCTTGCATTGATGACTTTAGAATGATTATTAGAAGTCACTTAAGACAGCCAATACTTAATTGCAGTCTGGAGATTTTTCTAAGATTCCCCTCAGATTTCACCAATGAGTTCAGAAAATAAATGCTTCTTGATTGCCTGAAAAGATCTGATGCATACTAAATTTTACAAGACAGTTTGAACAAATTAGAAGCAGTGCTCATCATGGCACTGGCAGGTTAACATACGTACATAGTTCACATCATAACACGGATGTGACGAACTAAAGGAAAGAGGTATCTGTGTTCAACTCCTCCATAATAGTAGTTACTAAGCCTGGGTGGATCTTTGAGGATACGTTATTTTGCTGGATATCTGAATGAGGTGGCTTTATTGAAAAGATGGACATCAGATTTTCTTTGTTGAAGGTGTAACAAAATTGTGAGTCATGTGAACATTTGGTATCTTTTTGGAGTGATATTTCATGTTTATAATTCATCTCGCTGATCCCATGAGCCCATCTCTGAGACTTGGTCATTTCATCGATTCCCTTGTCCATTAAAAAAAAATCATTAGATAAGAATGCAAAAAATTAGAATAATAGGAGAAAATCTCCAGTGTGATAACCTGGCAAGTTTCTTGATAGAGGAAAATGTGAGTATGATGCATTGCATTCCAATTATGCTTGTATACATCTACACATATCATTTCTAAATGCCATAATTACTCATACTTCATCTCTTTGCTCACATATAGTTGTCTCCGGCTGGAATACCATCTGTTCTATAGTGAGGATTTTTAGATAGTAGTAACTCAGCAAATGACTGAAAACTTACTTCAGTAATTAAGTTATACAAATTAATCTCTCTCTCTTTTAATTACCTGGACAAGATTGTTTTGAAGACTCTCACACACCCACACACATACTTCCATTCTCTATGTAGATACTCTCTTTTTGTATTATATGATCAGAACAAATTAAATGTAAAAGATGCCTTATTGTAAACGTTCATTTGGAGATTATCAACCACAATTCTAGGGAGCAGTCTGTACAATTGGGAAGCCCTATGCAGAATAGTAAATAAATTACAAGCCATATATCTGGAAATTTCAACTGTAGTGGGAAAACTCAAATATAAGATCAGTGCTTGCCAAAAAGAAATAAGACACGACTAATGGACAAACATTAAATAAATGCTTTAAATCTAAAGCAACCATTTGAGATAAGTGGAACAAAAGAACCTTTTGGGATATTTGATAGTAGTTGTGAATTCAAAACAAATCTGATAAATAATTTGATAGACATGAATGAACTGAAGGAACAGGTAAACTATACCCAGCGGTTAGATTGTTCAATCAGTTCCGTAACCATCTAATGAGAGTATAGTCCACATTTTCCCATTTTTAATAGGATCTCATTCAACACTTCATTCCTCTGATTAACTAAACTGGTTATTCTATTAATAAAGATTTGTTTTCTTAATGGGTATTTGTCTTGGCCACTAAAAACTGCTTGGAACATGATGATGAAGCATGCTATTTGGAGTTTGAGTGGGGTTACTATCTTGAGTACCTTAAGCCTAGCAGATGTTTAATATAATTATTTTTCTGATAAAGTGTGCCTGCTTTTGAATCTAAACTTGGGCAGAAAACATACAATATATCACAGAAGTGAGTACACCCCCTCACAGTTTATAAATGTTTAAGTATATCTTTTCATGTGGTAACACTGAAGAAATGACACTTGGCTACAATATAAAGTAGTGAGGATACAGCTTATATAACAGTGTAAATGTGCTGTCCCCTCAAAATAAAGCAACACACAGCCATTCCTGTCTAAACTGCTGGCAACAAAAGTGAGTGCACCCCTAAGTGATAATGTCCAAACTTTATATCACTTTATATCAGTCTTCCCCATTGTGCAAGCATGTATTGTGTTTCTATTTACACAGAAAGTTTTACATATAAAATCCATACCTACAAATGAGTATATATCTATTTCAAGCAACCCTGGTTTCTTTTTCTCTTCTTTGATGATGATACATTTTAATTTATTTAGTGATGGAAAAGATTGCATGCCATATAGGATTTGCCTGCAGCTGGCTATTTATTTTCTAGTACAGAATAAACTAGGATTGTTCATGTGTCATCATGATTTATCCACCGCAGTGGGGAAAATTTAATTAACTTAACCAATCCAGAAACAATTTGTAAAATATAAAGAACATGGAGGGAGAGAGGTTGAATCCTAAGAACATTCAGATTGATCACTGAAGCTCAAACCACGCCACCTAGGGACACACATCCACAGACCTGGAATAGTTATGCATTTTCCTGGCCAGGTATATAAAAAAAGCTTGAAAGGACTACCACAATTCCAGTTACCATCACAGGTCTAAAATAATTTTTTATCCAGGGTTCTGCTTTGTACCCCTTTTAGGAGAATTACTCATAAAGTCTGGAAATTGTTGAAGGGTTAAGACAGAAAATAAAATATGATACAGCAGGCCATTCAGCAGGAAGCAATACAGTCTGAAGCTTTGTTTTGTAGGCTCGGCTTCCTACCTGGGGATCCCACAGACTTCTGCAAATTGTTGAACTGCACCAGGCCTTGATTTCATCTGGATCCTTCTCTGCAGCCACGCAAAGAGAGGCCTTTCTAATCACTGCATTCTGTAACTTGGAAAAGTGACTGCCCAGTGATTTGTGCCAGTATTACAGCTATAAAAGACTCCGATCTCACCCTTTCGGCCCAGAGGTTTACTTTTGTATTATAGAAAAAAACAAATTGCTTTCTCTGATCATTCTTTTTATTAAAAAAAAGGAAGGCCTGCACAGTTTCAATCTGAATTTATTCAATTGCTGTCCTGAGAATATTTATTACTGTTTCTGCTGCTTCTATAATGAATATGTAGCTAAGCCACAAATGCCTCCTTTTGCTTTAAAACTGCCATTGTTATTGTTATCATCATTTTCATTTTGAAAGTATTTGCTGCTGCAGTTTTTGCTACTAAGAATAGATACTTAACTTTACCTATGTTACTATGCCTGTTTAGATCTTATATATGGGTTTGTGAAAAGAAAAGTAGACATGAAACAGGATTGATTCTTACTTAAAACAGGACTTTCTGATTTTTCTTTGAAGACGTTTTGCTTCACATTCAAGAAGCTTGTTCCGCTCTGAGGTGAAAAAGCTTCTTGGATGAGAAGTGAAGCATCTTCAAAGAAAAACCAGAAATTCCTGTTGCCTCTTCAAAAAGCACCTTTGGGACAACTGTGGCCTGGATAACTGAGGATCTCCATAGATGCTTACTTAAAGCATTTATCAAATGTCCTTTCTCTCTCTGTGGAATTTGCCACAAAATTCCCAAAGTTTCCTAGTGAAGATAGATTCATTTATTTCCTGGAAAAAATAAGTGTGAACCTTACAGGGATTGCTGTTTGCTTTCTCTTACCTAGATTCAACCTTGGCTTGAAAACCCCCCATGATGGAACATCCAACTTTCCAGAAAGCAGACTATTCCACTGTTTAATAATTCTTACTATCCCAATTATTATTTTTTATTTGAATTTATGTCTCTCTGTAAAATTTTCACCCATGGGTTCTTGTTGTACCCTCAGGGAGTAAATCCACATCTTAAACCCACAACCTTGTTGTACCCTCAGGGAATAATCCCACACCCATGTCAGACCTTCAAGAATGCTATAAAATTGCCTTTTCTACTTTAAGTTAAATGTGCCCAATTCCTTTAATATTGTTCATCGGATTTAGCCTGCAAGCCCCTCACCATTTTTGACATTCTTCTCTGCCCTCTTTCAATTCCTTCAGCATCCTTCTTGAACTGTGGTAAGCGAAAATGGTTACAGTGTAATCTGCCCAGTGTGATGCAGAATGGAATTATCACTTCCTGTGAACCTGGCATTATTTCTCTCTTGATACAACTCAGGCACCACTTACCTTATCCCCATGCATCTGGCTTTTCTTACCTTCTTGAGTGCAGAACTCTATATTTTTCATCACTGGTTGCATTTTATTAGGGAAGGTCTTATGTTCAAGTCTATCAAGATCCTTTTGATCTACATTTCTTTTTTACCCCCATCAATGTGGCTTCTGACAAGTTAGACCACTTTTTCCTTTAGACGATAAATGATAATTAAAGAGCTCAGCCTTCACCCTATTGACTGTTATTATTTTCTCCAACTAATGAACTAATCACTTCCTTGGCTTTCTTCTTGTTCCATGAATACCAACCCCCCCCCCCCCCCCCATGTTTTTGCTATTTTTAATTTTTGTTACAAGCTGAACTTTAGTTTTTCTAACCCCATTGTTATAATTTCAAACTATTCTCTGATATTTTGTTTTTCATATGTGCTTCTCTTTCCTTTTTAAAATTTATTCTTATTGTTTTTCAGAGAGCTATTTATGTCACCTTACTTATTTTATTAGATGTTTCCTTTTGTTTTATCCTTGCTATTGCATTTGGACCTTATCTCACTTTTTTCAGAATTTTACAACCCTTTTTTTTTCCTTTCACAATTTTATTAATATAATTTCTAGATTTCCTCTTAGCCTATCCAGGTACATTTTCTTGAAATCTAGAACAACAATCTGTTTTCTGTTCTTTCTTCCTGTAGTATATTGCATTCTAGTATCACATAGTCACTCTCACAGTGCTTCTACAATTTCTACTTTCTCTATGTTTTCTTTCTTATTAATAAATACTAACTCCAGTATATCTAATCTCCTAGGTCCCTCATACATTTTGGGGGGATCTTGACATTTTCTGCAAGGCACATCAAAAACCTGTTGGCTTTCCATCTGCTGCAGAGTTAGATTTCCAGCTGATGTGAGGGTAGTTGAAATTCTCCATTACCAAAGTAATGTGTTTCCTGCACAGCTCAGTCATCTAATTTGTGAAAATATGATTTCATCTATATCTTCAGCATGGTTGGGTGCTTTTGGCATAAATTCATAGACCAAACCTGCAAGATTTTCATTTTTCTTTTCTTCTAATTTTTGCCCTGACACTTTCAGCAAGATTTTTACCATAGCTGTCATAAATTATATAAGTTTAATCATTCTTTACATATAATGCAATGTTCTCACTCTCTTTTTGTGGTGCCAATTTGTTCTTTGGAACAAATTATATCACCATATTTCAATCATGAGTTCCATCAGGTTTCAGGAATACTAACAATGTCATATCTGCCCCTTTCCCTTTACCAAAATTTCAAATTTTCCCTATTTATTTCCATACTCCTCCCTTTGTACCGTTCCTTGGCTAGACTTCACCCTGAGTCCAACGGCTTTCCTGCTCATAGCAATTAGCTTTGATTCTCTTATCTTTCTGATTCTAAAGTTCCTTCTATTTAATCAGCTATGATGACCTTGATGAAGATTAAATGACCAGTAAGGCCTTTGAACAGTTTACATTCAACATTAAACCAAGTTATAACTAAGAATATTAACAAATTAAATTCTTCAACAATCAAAAGCTTACTCAAAGAGTTATGTTTTACAATATAATGCCATGCATGCATATTTAGAAAGATATTTCACTGAATCTTACCATCAGCATCTTTGGATCTAACGTGACAGAAGCTAACTTGGTTAAATGAGAATTTTCACTGCAATCTAAAATAAAGCCATGTTCAATAGCTAATAGCCCAACATCAATTTGAGAATGCAGTCATCTCTTATATTCACTGCTATATAAATCTGGCCATTTCATCCCCCCCTGCCCCCCTCCCCCGGCCTTTCTGCTAGCTCAACAGACATTTTGCTTTGTCTTCCACAAGCTTGGTGGTGCTAAATAGATGGCGTAATTGGCATTCCTGTCCTGGGAAGTTCTGTCAGCATAACTCCAACATTTCCTCCAAGAAAAATCTGTGCAAAATGATGGCTTTACTTTGATTTTGATTGTATCTGATACTTTTATTGCACTGAAGATCAGTGATGCGTACTTATTTTTCAGCATTCAAATGTCCAGCAATAGCAATAGCAATAGCACTTAGACTTATATACTGCTTTACAGTGTTTTATAGCCTTCTCTATGCAGTTTACAGAGTCAGCATATTGCCCTCAACAATCTGGGTCCTTGTTTTACCAAACTCGGAAGGATGAAAGGCTGAGTCAACTTTAAGTCATTCAGAATTGAACTGCCAAACTGCTGGCAGCCAGCAGTCGGCAGAAGTAGCCTGTAGTACTGCACTCTAACCACTGTGCCACCGTGGCTCATCAACATAGTAGTTTGCATTGGACTGAGTATCCAGAAATCCGATTTTAAAAACTATCTATCAAGAAATCAGTAAATGATCAGTTTACTTTCCCTTGACTGGGTTTTGAAGACTTAACAGAAATTATTCTTCCTTTTTAACATTATAAAGGTATGTATAGCGCCACTCTTCTACACATTAAAGCAGTTCAACTTTTTTCAACTTTTTACACAGGCCTGAAAAAGTTGCTTCTGCAACTGCTGCTGCTTTAAGGAGTTCATTCATTATAGATGATGCAGTTCTTTATTCATAAAGCAGAAGAAGCAGCTTTTTTTCTAAGTTTGCTTTCACAAAGTCTAAACCACTTGTTCTGAATCATTTTTGAAGTATGCATAGCCTATTTATACACACACACACACACACTCATTTTATGCATGCATTAATGTCCCTTCAACAATTTTACAATAGTTTCTTTTGATCAGCCTTCAGCTGACTTTTTTTTTGCTTTATTGTTCCTTTATTCTAAGTTGGCATCTGATGAAGAAGGATGTCATTTAATAATTTCTGAGAAGTATATCTCAAGGTGCCATCAAGCATATTTCCCAAGCTTTTCCAAGTGTTTTGTTGTTGAACTTGCTGTCTTCCTCTGATTTATTGCATTATATTTATTGAAGTTTCATCAGTTTAATATTTCTCTAAACTGCTTTAAGTATCTGAAAAAACATCATAAATATTTAAAATAAAATAAATCCTGCTTTTTTTTTTTAACTGTCACAAAGCATTAGCTGAAGACAGGGACAAGATCAGCCATCACATTTTCAGCAAGCACTTAGATGGTTTAGATGCTAGGGAACAAAGATATTTTCTTTACAACAGAAGCAGCTTCTGGGGTTAAATCATAACAATCACTGTCCTCTATTGTGCAAAGAAGTGGAGAAGTTAAAAGAAAAATGGTATGAGAACTGAATTGGTTTTAGCTGAAATTATGTAATAACATAATTCATATCTATATGTAATGACATAATTTCTGCCAGATAAAAACGACCAAAAGAATATACTAGCATATGTATGAAAGTTTTCAAAGTTCTTAGGTGATAGAATTTATTCTGGGGATTGATTGGGTGAAACTATTATTTAGAGCAGGGCTGTCAAACTCACACCCAGTTTAGGGAAAGAAAAAAAGTCATGTAATGCTGCAGTGATGACATGAGTTTGACACCCCTGATTTAGAATTATAGATAACTACTTCTACTGGGAAAAGATATCACCAAGACACTGAGCTCATGTTTTAACTGTAAAATATCCCAGGTTCTGGTCTCAGCCTCCATAACTAGGCACAAAGAATTTGATGGATTAATTCAACCTTCTAATGTGGTGCCACCCAGAGACCATTTGGATTAGAAATGTAAGGAGGCTGAAACCAAACAACTGCAGGATACCAGGCTAGGCAAACTGAGTGCTTTCCTTTTCCCTTTTGTACATGTGCCTCTAACTGGAAGATCTCATGCAGCTATACACCATTCAGTTTGAGTAGCCTGAATTCCCCACACCCCCAATCAGCAAAGATCTGTCCATACAGGCTCTATAAAGGAGACTGATGGATGATCAGATAAGACACAAGACACTTTGTGGAAATCCAGTGTACTTGTACATCTCTGGAAAAAGGAAGAATTAATACAGGTGTTCTTAACCTTTTTATACCATAGACCCCTTTGAGAATCTGATGAAAACTTTAAATGCTTATTGATGAATATGCATTGAAATACATATGGATATGGGTTGTATTAATAGAAAATCTATAGCTCAGACTTGAACTTTGGAGTTCTTGGTGCCCTCTAAGCTTGGTTGAATACTGATTGCTGGACACTGCTATATGAACCTTCAGTGGACCCACTGAGATAAACCACATTTACACACATTCAAAAGAGACAACAAAAAAGACAGAAGAGAAAATAAAAAAACATAGGAAGGGAACAAATGATCAGAACATATCCCCACCCTCAGTCACTATTCAAATAACCAGGGATCAATGCCAGACAAACCATCAGGCAGAAAGCAATATTCTAATCAAAGAATCAATAAGGAAGAATCCCCTTCCTCCAAAAAAAAACCTGGGAAGGCAAACTGCTGTATATAAATAGGGAGCAAACTGCACAGTCACTTGAACTGATACTATTACCTAGTTAGGTAATGAAACATCTGCAAGCAAGCAACCAGGCTCAGGGAGCATCTAGAACTCTGTAGATTGCATTATGAAGGAAAACAATTATTGTTAAATAAAGTTTTCGAACTATAAAAAGAAAAAACGTCAGATTTAAATAAAGAGCTTGACACCTCTGAGAAATTTCTAATGACCATAGTTATAGCTAGACTAATCATGTAATATAAATTAATTGTCTAATCAAAATTATTCTGGATATGTACCTTAATCCTGGGCAAAAAAAAAGTCTACACATTTTGTTTGTGGCATAATTTGTGTTCACCACAATTTTATTTCTAATTTTCAATTTAGCCTCTATTTGTTAAAGTGCTGCTGTTTTCTGTAATTATCTATTACTTAGAAAAAGCTGTAAATAAGCCACTCCTGCTACAATTACTGCTTGTTAATGCCTTGGGAGATCAACATTAAGCTAAAGATATTGTATGCAAATCCCAGTCATACATACTATTTTGGCACTTTATGGTCTTTAATCCTATTAAAGGAGATTTTCTTATTTGTATTCATTAGAAGATGACTATTACACTTTGTATATAAAACAGGCTCTACTCAAAACTTTGCCATGTAATTTAACTGGAAAATGTACAATTACTGTCACATAGCTTTTTTTCCATTTGAAGTTTTGTGACAGGTTGTTGTTTTTTTAAATCATGCTCGATTGGATTGATCCAGACTCAGGAGAGTCACAAACCCATTAGACCCTGGACAGGTAGGTTCTTTATATCTCTCTATAAGGATTGGATAGAGAGTTTAATTTGTGAAAGCAAACATAAAAGTGATATGAAAATGCTTTCTATATTCTATTCTATTACAATCTCTATACCTCTATCTCTATATCTCTGTTATCATGATCTTTACTATTACCATCAGAGGTGGTATTCAGCAGGTTCTGACCAGTTCTGCAGAACTGGTAGTAGAAATTTTGAGTAGTTCAGAGAACCGGTGTATACCATCTCTGACTGGAGATTTTACATTATCCTTCACCTGCCACGCCAACCAAGTCACACCCACAGAACCGGTAGTAAAAAAATTTGAATCCCACCACTGATTACCATATACTATTATTCTTCTGTTACTATTATTATGACAATGTTTATACTCTAAATCATTACCAATGGATATACTATATTCTCTACTATTACTATTCAATTATCATTACTTATTACTCTATTATCTAAACAGCTACTATTTGTATACTAGCAATATATCAACATTTGAAATTTTGATGCATTAATTAATTAATTAATTTATTTATTAATTAAACTTTTATACCGCTCCCTCTCCCAAAAAGGGACTCGGCCTACTAAAAACACACAATAAATATATATAAATACAATTAAAAATACATTAAACATTAATACTATGTTAAGGTGGTAGGAAAGAACATTTCTGTCTTACGTCTGTTCTTTCTATCCCCTCTATTTCATCCTCTTTTTCTGTTAATAGCCAACATATCCAGCTCTTGCACCTTTTTTACATTGTGCTTTGTCTTCCTGTGCTACTATACTTCTTTTACCTCAAATAGGAAGGGGAAAAAGGCAGCACAGGTGCCTGCAATTTTGCTAAAATCCCTGCTATTCCACAGGCCTCATTTTTAATTCATTTTATTTAAAAACCTCAAAGACTGTATTTCTGATTAATCTATTGGCCTAAGCTATGGTTTCCTTTAAATATATTTTAGAGAACACACCATAGCAGTTTAGTTTGTACATAACACTAATCCATAAAGCAAGGCTTATAAACCATAACCGCTGGGCTTATAGACATCTCACTAAGCAAATCCGACAATTTTGGTTTTTCATATCAGCACCTGGGGGTCCATTCTTACAAAAATTCAAGATTTTATTCCAAAAGGCATAATTTACATAATAATTATGCTTGTTTTCATCTCTCTACCTATTTTTTTAAATAGGATTATGAGCACAAACTAACTTGGGAAGGGGGCATGGATTAATGCTTAGCATGAGAAATATAGTCTAATAGCATAGTGGAGAACTTCAGCTGTTTTTCCACCAGTAACCTTGGTTGGATGGTAGTGGAACAGACGGCTGGTTTTTTGTATCTAATGGTGAGTGGAATCCAGCAATTCCACTCACGATTGATGAGATTTCTCCCTGTTTCCCAGAAATTGGTGATTCTTCCCACAGGTAATCAATAGTCTTCAAGCAGGCAGGCCCTAGTTCTGAAAAGGTTAAGGAAAATACCCTTAAAGGAAGAACTCCTCTCTTTTTTGTTTTATCCTTATTTTTTTCCCTTGTTCCAATGCCATTGTACCAGACTGATTAAAAATGTGCTACTGCCTCTTCCAGCCAAATCTTGGGGTTAGATACCAAGAGTCAGTCTGGTGGTATGGTGAAGGCATCAAGCTAAAAATCAGGAGACTGTAAGTTCTTCTCCCATCTTAGGCCCAAAGCTTGTTGTTGAATATCTTGGGCCAGTCATTTCTCTTAGAACTAAGAAAAAGGAAATTGCAAACTTTTTCTGAACAACCTTGCCAAAAAACCTTCACGGACATGTCCAGGGGTGGGATTTTACCGGTTCTGTCTGGCTCTGTAGAACTGGTAGCTCTGAAGAGCAGCAGACACAGAACCAGTTCTGTGTCTGCTGCTTTACGCGGCACAGCTGTGGTTGAAAAAGCAGGAAACTAGCACTTTTTCAAACGCTGTTCACCCGTGCACAGCGCTGCTCAGATGTCTGGGCACTAAAGCTGACGACGTTCCACATACACACGCAATAAAATGTAAATCACCGAACTGGTAGTTACACCAGTCGGATCCCACCCCTGAACATGTCCATCAGTTACCAGAAGTCAAGGGGGAAAAAAAGACATCCCCTGACTCAAGGTATAAATACACACTCAAGTTTGAAAGCAGGGCTGCAACACGTAGGCAGATGAGTTTTGTTTTCTCTTCTTCTAGTGAAGAAAATTGCTGAGAGAAATGGAGAGCATTACTGGGAGAAATGGAGAGCCGCCCCCCCCCCCACCTCTCTCTCTCTCTCTCTCTCCCTCTCCCTCTAACATTTTCTTATAATACTTGGACACAGACCAAAAAACCAATGAGGTCTTACTTTTTAAATCACCACCACCTTTCCGCAAAATAGGAACCTACAAACAATAAATTTGTTTTTTCAAAAGCAAAAAATCAGGAGGGCTCTGGCAGCACCTTTTGCCACTAACAAATGGTTATTAGAAGACATAATCTTTTAATGAGCTCACTTCATTGGATGCTTTAATAATAAAAATGTATTAGTTGAAAAAAGAATTATCACCACCCCCTGATTTTTTGCCCCCATTGCCTAATACAGCTCTCTTTCTATCATACCTAGGAAGGGTAACATTTAGCAAGCTTTTATGTAGTCTTAAGGCAGAACAAATCCTTTGGCCTTTAGAATGAAAAGGTTAGCCTTAATAGCCAATACCCTACCCATAGGAAAATATTATCCTCACTCTAGATTCTATGAAGGATAAAGAAAAAGAAATCTTAAAAAAAAAAACTCTCTTCTGTTTGACTAAGACAGCAAAATTATTTGCTAGGATCTCTCAGATAATCACTAGAAGAAAACTTCATCAGAACTACATTCATTCTTTTTATTTTATGATTTTTCTCCATCTCAGAGTTTCTAATTCCCTCGATGAACTTGTTCTATGCACTCAACAGTATAGCCAGTCCACATCTACAATTTATTTTTCTGATACTCTATCAAAGATGGCACAAAGAGCCATGGATTTGAAACAGACAGATTCACAATGGTGGCCAAAGTTCTTTTTTGAGACATTTGCACATAGTAGATTCTTTTAAAAAAAAAAACAGCATTATTTACTCTAGTTGCTAAAACATAATCTATAAAGCCTGTGGATTTTCCAGATATGCAAGTAATGCATCCTTCAAGAGCAGAAGGATTCAGGAAGCTGACTCTAACTTAAGAAAAGATTGATAAAATTAATCCAATGGTAAATAGGCTTCCGTAAGTTTTCTAAAAGTTACTTCTAATTAAAGAGAAAGCTGACATGATGGATATTAGGCTGAAAACTTAGCAATTCCTCTATCCCTCACACATGCATACCAAAATTATCCCCTTTGAGCATTTTCCAGAAAGAATTTGAATGAGGTATTTTCGAGAACATACCATTTTGGTCTGAGCTTCTGTACAAGAGAATGATCCTAAGCCTTCTTGCTCCTCAGATGCACACTGTCTCCAAGGAATATCAGTTGCAACAGTGTGCCTCAAATAGATGATACTATCTTTTAATTCTTCCAATGTTTGTGCAAAAGGTACTTTTCCAGTATCAGAGTTTTCTTTTTTCTTTCTTGAAAAGCAGGACAATAAAGTTATATTTTACCTATAAAAAAATTCCACTGATTAGCATGGTTACTAACTCTAGCAATGTATGTAATACTGTAAATAGAGTTCAACTTTGTAAAATATGTTATCACCACCTTGAATAAATACTGCTGGGGTGAATATGAGCTCTGGATTAAAGGTCAAAGCAAATAAAAAGCACAATATAGTACTGTTCAATTTTTAATCCCTTCTTTCAGGGTGTTGTTCAATTCTTCTGGATTTTCCACCAAGTTTTATTTGTTTTGTTTTCTATATTCTTTCAGGACATGAAGAGAAATTTATGAAGGAAATGAAAAGGCAATCTAAAAATAGTACTTGAATTTTCACAACTCCACTGATGAATATAGGCTATGATTTATTTAGGGCTAGGCAAAAAATAAAGAAATCACTTACTTTGAAATTGCATTTTAATCAATCTATGATTGGAGTTCTCAGACTTTTTAGTACCTTAGTTGTCGACTTAATTTTGAAGAAGAAAAACTAGAACACATGATAATGTCCTACTTGCCTATGTAAGGCTGATCGGGTGTTATGAGGAGCCCAATCAAAGTACTAGTGAACTCCAAGAGGACCTTGATCCACTGTTTGATAATTCCCATATTATCCCATTCAGTGTAAGAGTTCCTGTATTTTTGCTTTGCATTTCTTTACTTTTCATTTTACACATTAGTTATAATAATTCTGTTGGCTAGCATTCTTCCTTTCATTATATCATAATGAAGAAGCATTATAGGATCACTTTCTGCTTTTTAAAAAAATATATAAAGGTGGTTACTCCCTCCCAACATTTTTAAGCATTAACAGTCCTGTCCTGTTTACAACTGTTTGCAAAGTCTGTCTCATTTTCTGATTGCTTGCTCAACTGACTGATCATGTCAGACTTTGTAAAGCTTAAGCAAAACTGAGAGAGATTCCTATCTCAGTTTGGTCAAAAAATATTATTTAAAAAAATCCATTCAAAATAGTTTGGGATCTGAAAATACTTTACCAAAGCAGAATTAAAGATCTAAACATCTCAACTAGATGTCTATTAGATGGGCACTCCTTTGGAAAAGCTTGGGAAATTACTTTGAAGATACTTCTCAAAATGTAGAAGCCAGGTAAAATTAGTGTTCACAGAACTGCTCAGGTTTAATAGTGAAGCAAAGGAAAGGATGCTGATACAGTCCTTCCTTGATTTAAAGGGAGAAACTATGGCTTATTATAAACCAGTCAATCTTCCCTTAGGCTCCAATCATTATATGGACAACTACCTCAGAGATCTGGATTCACTCTCAAGATAATATTCTCTGGATAGTTTTCTGCTTGTTTCTAGTGGAACCTCTACTTAGAAGCAAGTTAAGTTAAACTAGATGAATTTCTTCCCACTGCTTTGAAGCAACATAAATAAAAAGCTGATTACGTTAGGAGTATATAGAAGGCCTCCTGTGTTTTTTTTCTGATCAAGAAGCTCAGAGGTGATAAACATACCTTATTTTGGCTTATCTTGATAACAGGTATACTCCATTAATCACTGGTTATCTTGGGAAATAGCAGATAAATTCCCCTCCAGGTGCTATAATTGATTGTCTGGACCTGGTATCTTGGTTTAATGTGATTTAAGAAAATATTCATTGCCAACTTGATTAGAAAGTCCTATCAGCAGCTTGGCAGGGGAGGCACTTAGGGTGGAATGGCATAATTTTGAGATTGTCAGCCTTTGTTTATAGGAAGTGCAAAAACAGATGTGTCAGTTGTACATTGAATTCAGAAACACTGTTATATTTCACAATGCACTGGTGTCCTTCCATTAATAAAAAGTTGGGAAATTATAGCCCCAACATTGCATGTATTCTTGTATTGACAATTGGGCCATACAAGCCTTTTTTATCATCTCTGGAAACTCTTCTGACCATAGATGACTTTTTTTCTCCCATTTTGAGGCAGGAAATTCTAAAGTATTTCCAAATGCTGTTGAAAAAATGTCTGCCTGTTTATCAGTATTATTGCTGAATCCATGGCTAATCTTTGGGTGTTGAGATGGCCTGGGCAGTTGAGCCTGTTATTCCTATTTATTTTGTTACATTTGTAATCTGCCACTTCTCAGCTATCTTATTTCCTTGACTTAACAAGGAGAATGCTTAGAGCAAAGAAGCAGATTGGTTGGAGTTCAAGTGGAAGAGCTTCTAGGATGGTTTGAATGAATGTGGAATGTAGCCTTTTTAAAGATTCATCTGAAATCCTACTTCTTAGCAGGTTTTGAAGAGCTTTGATTCTCTGCACAGAAAAAGGTGACAATGCTTTACAATGCTGTCTCTATCAAGATATTGGGTAGGGAAACTGGCAGTTGGAGATTTGCATTGGACACTGAGCATCATCCTGGGAAAACTCTTGAGGAATAGGTCTACCTCAGGACTTCACAGAGAGAAGCTTCATAATTCCTCTCAAATATTTGCTAGCATTATTGGTTATGTTGCTCAAGCCTAACAAAGTGGTAGCTTTGAGATTACTATGTGTGGAACAAGTCAAGTGGAACAAGTCAACTTCATTCAGAATGTTATCAAATTGGTTTCTTTCCATTGAGTATTGTCTAGGTTTTTTTTGACAGCGTGCTTATTTGTGATTGTTCTAAAATATTTCATGGCTGCAGAAAGGAGCAGGAGATGAACAATATGGGAACACCCAAGTCTGAGATTTCCTGAAGCTTGATCTCATGAGGCTAACTTATGGGATGGACTAATGTTTGTTAGTCAAGAGTTCACTTAACTTAATTTTTGCTAGTGAGAAGACCACAGTACTGTAAGTGAGATGGTGAGATTAGAAGGTCAAGTCTATATAAAGCAGGTTTGGGGTTTTCAAGGTTTGGAGCTGTAGTTTCAGAGACTTTCTTGGTGTGTTTCCTGCCTCAAGGTGGCAAGAAAAAGAACTGCTGATTTTAGGAAACTGTGATTATTATAGAGTGCAAAAAATATTTTTGCTGATAGAGAATTGGAGCTTCAGTTCTTCTGTCTTCTGAATCATAAGTTAGTTTTGCGCATTTTGTGTACACATTTTCTCTGTATACACATACAAACTGGAAGACTGCATTGCATATCATGAATAGCTGCCATGCTCAAGGACAACAGAATTTCAGTTTGTATATTGCCACATTAGATAAGTTTGTGATAAAAGATGAAATACACACATTTCTTCCCATAGGGATGTAGGATGTACAGTTCTTCAGTCTTCAACTTTTTCAGTGCTTGGAGGTTCAGTTATTTTCTGTAAAAATTTATCTGCTTTTATTCCAAGCCTCTGTTCTTCTTTTGAGGATCTGTATTAGGTCTGAGATTAGCAAGCTGAGGTATATTCTTCTTGGTTATGGCATGCCTTTCCCACAGGAATTAACCTGATTATTCCCCCGCCCCCCATCTATAATGTCATTTGATAACTTCTATTGTTATTATTAAGTCAAGTAATTCATAATTCCACAGCATTGTTTTATTTCATGTATAATGTGACTTTCTGATGCTCTTCCTGTGTACTTAATGTCTCATGAAAGCTTGATTGCATAAGCTAAGGTTACAACTAATACTATTGAAAGTAAGTTTGTATTGAAGGTTTGCATAGTTAAGATCTAAATAAATAATAAGCAAGCTACAGCATAGACACTGGCTCCCTAATGAGGTCAGAATGCTTATTATGATTTGTTTTACACCCATTTGAATAGCTTGGTCCATGTGCAATTATCTGTTTTTGGCTGCAACATTAGATAAATGTTATTAGCTACTTTGTTTCCTTCTTTTTTTCTTGTATCCTCCAGGGGTATCTTCAGGAGATGAAAGTCAAAAAAGTCAAGATGGCAGCTGCAATTGTAATCAAAGCTCCATTTCGTTTTTATGTGTGTAGTTTCTACCACTTTTCACATGGTATCCATATCTTTCTATACTGCAGGTTCCCACTGTGCAGTGCAGATGCCAGCGTGACTTTTCTAACATACACAGATTACTTTAAACTACAGGTCTCAATGAATTGGAAGAAACTGGCACAGTGGTAGAAGGTTCAAGATGTACTGAAAAAAAAGAAACAAGTTAGATCAGTTACTTACTGCAGGTACCTGATCTTCATCGTGCATGATTTACACACACAATTAACTTTAGCAAGCTCTGGGTTAGAGTGTGACAGCTGTTTAATAGTGTGTCAGAAAGACACACATCACATTTGAGCAGCCAGTAATGGATGTCTTTGAATCTGGGCAAGCAATCTGGTGTGTGAAATGGAGTCCTTTGAGGATTTGTCATATCATCTGCTTTCAAACCTTCATTGAGTCTCAGCCTCATCAAACTATTCTTTGCAACTGAATGATGTATGCATATATGTCACCACACATATGTCTTTCAGAGGTAGAAATACATTTTGCTACATATTAAAAATGTGTGAGTTTGTGAAACACAGGTGAAAAAAGATGGGGTTACTTTTGAAAATCCATTAAATGCTACTGTTCATCTTTCAGTAACAATTCACATTGACACAAAGACCTACACTTAAGTCAGAGCAGCCAATATAAAATAGATGGTATTGAAGCTGATATTGCTGGATTAACTAGTGATAGATAATTTATGCTGTACACAGTTTGGGAGGTTATTTTAAATACAAATTCCAACCTTAACCACTTCTTTCCTTTTTTGCAAACACATTACACATTTGATTATGAATATTGAAATATGCATATCTGAATGTGTGCTCACTTTTGGTCAAACAGTTTATAACAGAATATTTGTTCTTTTTTCAATTTATAAATAGATGATATTTCAAACTTTATTATTCAAACAGTCCAGTGTGTGGGTAGATTCTAATGATGAACAAACATTAAGATAACTCAATGCATAGTTTCAACAGTCTCAAAAGTGACATACAGAGTTATGCAGAAAATGTGCCATAAATTAAAAGATATGGTAGCACTGGGACAGTAACTTTCTATGCCTAGTATATGGACAACATCTGCTTTAATCCATTAATTGTCTGCCTTTCTATAAAAATCCAGCATTTCTGCAACAGAATGCTCTAACCACTGCTAGGACATTGCGAGGAAAGAATGAAGATTCTTAAGATGCCTTTAATATCTGGCAGCTGAGACCCATAGGTTCCAACAGTGTCCACCAGCACTGATGACAATAAACTGTGATCTACCCATTGTATCTAAGAGGAGCCAGAATGTCATCATTCTATGGTCATACTGGGAAATTTAAAGGAGAGACACCTATGCTAGACAACAAAATGCCATTATTGTAACATGAAGCCCTTATGCAGAGAAGGGATTTACAACAAGTTTTATATGAAAACATCTCATAAGCTTCAGTCAGTGCTGCCCACTGCATCTTGGTTTGATCTAGTATTCTGTCCTTTCCCCGTTCTGTAGTGGAATATAATTCTGCAGTGACTTTGATAGTCAATTTGTTTTAAAAAAATGAAGCAGAAGAAACAAACTATGAAGAGGGTGTATTCAAAGGGAAATGTGAACCATTTTGAGAAGATATGGCTGTCACCTCTATACAGAAAAAGGAAGACCACATATTTCACCACCACAATTTAAGAAAACGAACTTGTATTTCTGCAGTCATTTTCTTTTATTTATTTAACTCTCATATTT
Organism: Bungarus multicinctus; assembly: GCA_023653725.1. Taxonomy (NCBI): domain Eukaryota; kingdom Metazoa; phylum Chordata; class Lepidosauria; order Squamata; family Elapidae; genus Bungarus; species Bungarus multicinctus. The sequence continues at coordinate 53,956,096 of CM042836.1, read as the reverse complement.
GTGTCATAAAATAGTGACTCTGAGAGACCTTTAGAAATAGCACTAGCACTTCATAGTGCTTTACAACACTCTCTGAGCAGTTTACAAAATATATTATCCTCAACAATCTGGCTCCTCATTTTACCAACTTCGGAAGGATGGAAAGTTGTGTCAACCTCGAGACCTTCTCAGGATTAAATTCCAGACTGTGGGAAGAATTAGCCTGCAATACAGCATTCTAACCACTGCGCTATTTGGAACTTTTTGCCTTTTGATAAGAATTAGGGTTTTGTTTCATTCTTGTTTTGTTTTCTTTCTTTTTTCAGTATGCAGTGTTACACTGGAGCCTTACATTGCAATTATACATATTGGTAATTTCTTTTTAATGCAGTTTATTTTGTGTTTATTTGTTATTATATTAAAATTCCTTTCTGTGAGGTGACACGAGGGTGAAGGATAACCTCTTATTCCTCAGACTACAATTCTGTAAGGTGAGGGACTGAATGATGGCACAAATTCTTCCACTGAACTTTAGTAGTCAAATAAAATATCTAAAGGTCTCTAATTACATTTCAAACAGAATTCTGCTTTTCAACCAGTTCTTTCAAGAATTAGGTTCTTCTTCTATATCTTATTTTATTTATATATTTAAAACATTTCTATAACTGCCTATCATATAACAAATGCTGGGAAGCTCCCAATCAAAAGTTATTTTGTTTAAAGTTCATTTATTTACCACATTTAGCCATCAAATTTCTAAATATTAATGCTTTTCGGAAAAAAAAATATTGTACACCAAAGAAGTATCAAAGATTGTTTTTGGTGACTGTATTGAAATCCCACTTGTTCTGTACTGTTGTCAATAAAAATATTGCACCATTCTTCTTCACAGTGGAAGCTAATTCTAGCAGAGTGACTTACCTGAAGGAGAGATCTGATATGCTCCTTCATTCGCCCACTTTTTCTATAACTGTTAAGAGGCCGAAAGAGTATTGAGCTATAGTTTGGATCCAGATGCAGATGAGATCTGTTGGGAGGAATAGCACCCAAAGTACAAGTAAAAATGTGTACAAGAAACCCTCCTTATCCTCTGCATTATCTGCATTCTTAGGCATTATCTTTTATGCCTTAAAAATGTAGAAAATTCCACAATCCTTTACATTCATAACATCTTGTAACATATGGTAGCTTTATCTGTATATCCTTTAATTTATGTAACTGTTCAATTTATGCAACTGTTACCCAAGAATTCTTTTTATAAATGCAAATCAATCTGCTTTCTTTTTTTTCACATGCAAGTCTTCATGGTGCAGGCTTTTTAAATGCAAAACTCCTCAATGTAAGCTCCTTTTAAAAAGAAGTACAATTAATAAGGGATAATATTTGTAGCTCTGGGTGGAAATGAGGGCTCCTTGGTGCTGATTACTGGTGGAGAGGTGCTGAAGTCTTTTTGTTCTCTTTTTGGTTGGTTGATTGTCTCTTTTGCTTAGTCTATATGTGTTGCTAATAGCTATGTGTCTATTGATGGCTGATTTGTCAGAGTGCCAGGCTTCTATAGAAATTATCTGCCATTTTTGGACTTGGCCTGGTCTAGGATTGTAACATTTTCCCAATTGAAACTATGGTTAAATCTGTCTATATGTTGTGAAATTAAATAATTTTCATCATGTCTTCTGACTTCCAGTTGTTGTTCATGTATGTGTTCTGCCTATTCCATCAATAATCAGCATCCAGATCAGCACTGATTAATTCCAAGGTTAACTTCAGACCAACAATCATACCCCAATCAAGAAACTGCCAAAAAGCCATCAGTAAACAGCCCAACCCAAGACCACTCTCACCCACACAGACAAGCAAGTTCTCAGAATATAAACTGACAGCAAACAGCACTTTTTTTTGTAAAAAACTTTATTTGGGTTTTCACAAAACATAATACAAATAAAACATCTTTTTTTGAGAATAGCATGATCCCGGGCTGTCACTTTTCCATACAGACACAAACTCAATTTCATGTTCATCTTTTATTCTATTCCATATCTTATTACTATTTCAGCATTTTCTCAGTGATTTTTCCCTTCCCTTAGTTTTCTCAACCTTGTTTTTGATTATCTCATTCCTTTCTAAGTTCAATTATATATCTTTTTCTAAGTTTCAATATCTTTCTAATCATTATGTTTATACTTTTGTCTGTACTGTTTCAATTTCATATTTTCTTTTCTCATTAAAAAAGTTTTCCCCTGTAGTTATCCATTCAGATCTTATTTAAACTTCAATTTATGCCTTTACGATTATAACATTCAATATCTAATATCTATTTTATAACACATAACTTTTGCCAATTGAATTCTGCTTGGTACATTCTTAATATACACACTAAGTTCTTAAAGATAAAAAATATATATAACACTAATACATAAAATACTCATTTTATTCCAATTCGACTCAACCATTAATGTTAGTTACAATCTTCCATTAATATTAATTAACATCTTTAACATTTCTATTAAATATCATACATCCTTAGGAACACTTGTAATATTTCCATAATTTTTTCATATTTCTTTCATATTTCTCTTCACTAAATTTTTTATAAATCATTAATAACAATTAAAATGTTCCCATCCTTTCCTAATTTCATTCTCTCATTCTCTTAACATACATTCCATTCCATTACAATAAGTATTTTATCTATCACTTTAACCATACTTGTTTCATATTTTCTAAATTCATTTCTATTTCTAATATAACAATGCTACCTTATGTACCCTTGCAGAATCCTCTCTTTCAATTAAATTTTCACCCATTATCTCTATGTCTTCTAAATAGGTTTATACCATTAATCCTTGTATGTTTTCTCTGTTTCTCTATATTCTGTTTCTGTCCTTTATAACTTCTTTTCGTTTCCTTCTTCCCCCAAAGCCCAAACTGGAAGTCAGCAAACAGCACTTCTTATAGCACTGATGATGTTACCTAGTTAGGGTAATGAAATGTCTGCAAGAACAAGCAAACTTGGAGAGCACCAAGGACCCCTTACAACTATAACTACTAGTGTTTATAGCCAATTTTTAGTTAATTGCCTTTTTAAAAAACAACATGCAGATTTTTTTAAAATTTTGCTGCAAAGTTCATGGGATACAGGATACCTAGATTCATGAAACAAAATTCATGGTAGAAGTTTTCACAAAAAGCAGTCCTTTTTGCTAAAGGATTGAAGAGCTCCAACTCTTGAAGAACGATCCAGGAGATACGATGGTGCCTTGTATGGATAAAATCCTCCATTCAGTTCTAGATTTTGTTGACCTAAGCTCCTTACTTTGAATTCCCACAGCATTGTTTTTCAACTTGGACAAGTTTAAGTTGTGTGGACTTCAACTCCCTCAGTCAGTATGCTGACTGGGAAATTCTGGGAGTTGAAATCCATGTATTTTAAAATTGCTGAGGTTGACAAACATTGCCTTAGAGAGTTCTCACATAGCAATGGCCTGCCTTGCCTTGAGGCATATGCCAAAGCAAGAAATGTATGGAAAGCCAATCCAAAATAGAAGTATATGTATATCAATTTGTACAATCGGGAGGACAAACGGGACTTGTGGAAATTATTTAGGAGAAAAGGCAGAAGCACATGCTGACAAATAATTTTGTTAATTTTAGAGGGGATACATTCCACTGATACAGATTGTTGCAATTTATATGGATTTTGCTAAAATCTATGGTTGCAAATAAACATTTCAAATCAATCAGAAAATGAAGATGCCACTTTATGCAGTGTGGGTAGGGAGGAAATTGTTGGCATAGGGAAATGTTGCTGGCTAAATGATGCAGTCATCCAATACCGTGTTAAATTGTATTAACAAGTTAAGAAAATAGTATAAGTCAGTCAGGGTATCTTTGCAGCTGATTGACTTTGTAGGTAATCTGGGATAAAGTACATAGGCTCTTAGGTTTGAAGAAGAATGACAAATATGTATATAATCCAGGAGAAAACATGCTTTGGGCGGAAATAAAAACGAGCACAGAACAATAGGGTGATGAAAAGAAGCTGAGTATTATAGAGAATTAGAGAGGTTAGGGTTCTTTCTGTCCTCTTCTTCTCTCTATTTGGCTGAAGTTTATGCCTATTGAAAACTGCACAATACAAGTAGCAACAACAAAAATATTGTCGATGGTGAAAAGGGAAGAAGCAGGACTGGGTTTCAGGTTTGTATATAATATTTGGGTGCATCTTTCCTTTATGGCTACCATTTCCCATCAGTGAAAATGTTGCTACCTAGCCTAGAAAATGCCACAATGAACATAGAATACAAAAAAAAAGAGCTTTTTCTGAATTTGCTGCACTGTAAATATATTTCCATGTTATACCCTGCATAACAGTATATAATAACAGAAACATTTCTTCCCTTACCTGATTGCAGAGATTTCAGTTTGACAATAGATTGGTAAGCATGAGAGGTATCTACTAAAATCTAAATATCTTAATTCCTTCAGGAAAATTTTGGATTAGCTGTTTGGTTGGTTAAGCAGTTGTTTTTAAGCCTTAAATGAACAAACGGGGCTTCGTATTTTTTGAGGCATTACTGACATTGCTTCATTCAATGTTGCACTTAGGCTTATTCTCTCTAGAATCTTGTGAAATAACATATGCAATCACCTCTTGCCTTATATGAGATGGTAACGATAATGATAATTTAAATTTATAAGGCTTTTCAATTTAAAAAAAAATACCTCAAAATGGTGCGCAGAGTTTGTTTATTAGAGTTCTATGGCTGCCCAATTCACAAGAGCAACCCTGGGCGAATTGCAATTTGAAGAAATATGTCAACAGGAAATTAAAAATGAATAGAAGATGCAAGGTATAATTGTAAAATAAACACTAAAAACAATAACAACAAAGTAACCACCGTATGAATAATAAGAAGAACCAGGGATAAGCAATAGATATTTCATCCTAGGTCCTGTCACCATATGGAGACACATTCTGTAATCTGGTCAAATGTTCAGGGAAAGGAAAATGTTTTAGGGTCTTGGAGGGCCACGAATGTCTGAACCTTACAGAGCATAATGTTCCCTGGCAGTGGTGGGATTCAAAAATTTTTACTACCGGTTCTGTGGGTGTGGCAGGGGAAGGATACTGCAAAATCTCCATTCCCTTCCCACTCCTGGGAGAAAGTTACTGCAAAATCCCATTCCCTCCCCACCCCACTAACCTGCTTTCTAGCTCCATTCTCCTGTGCAGGGCAACAAAAGAAGACCCAGCCAATCAGCTGGAACTCCGGAGGCAGAGAATAGATGAAGGTGGGGCCAGTCAGAGGTGGTATTTGCTGGTTCTCTGAACTTCTCAAAATTTCTGCTACTGGTTCTCCAGAACTGGTCAGAACCTGCTGAATACCAGCTCTGTTTCATCGGTCAAGATTGAGAAACACTGCTTTTTATTATACTGGTACCAAATCATGAGTTGAATCCTTCAGTACAGTGAAGAGGAGAGATTCCCTCAGATGTCTTAGGTAACCAATTGGCACTGTCAAAAAGGTATTTAAATCTTTAATTTGCTTCTCTCCCAGGATTTGCATCTCTATGCTTTTCATTCTGTACTGAATTGTAGCCATTAACTAAACTCTTCTAGTCATTAACCAGAGAATCAAGCTGCCAAGTGTTTCCACTGCACTTACAGTAGTTTAATAAAAGTGGCAGGAAATAGTACTAAGAAGGAAATACAGCAACCTAGAATGTATCAGGTTTTTCCCTGAATACAGAATTGCCTGCTTTAATTTTAGGGAGCTTTTTTTCCCCTCTAAAAGTCAATTGCACATTTCCTTGGTGCAGATTGCTTTCACACCAATGGTTTATTTCTTTGCCCTTTGCAGAAACAAAAGGGTTTAAGTTCAAATCTACTGCCTAATTAACAGTCTGCTCCATACTGTGCCCTGCGTTTCAGCAGGGACCAAAGAATGCCCTTGCTCAGCAAAATACCAGACTAGTCAATTCCCTGTCAGTTTTCCCTACCCTCTCTCAATTTGAACAACCTAAGTTGTTGTGAGCATCCTAGGCACTGAGAAGACCACAAAGTTCCATGTGATATTACCGAGATCCCCTCCGCTTGTCTATGCTGTCATTTCCTCAATCCACTTTCAGCTCAATTACACAGCTATTGTTATTTCATGTAGTGGTATAGAGGTCCACAGACATGGCTAGAGGTTTTATTTTTAATGTTCTCTGTGTTATTCTTACTTGCCTGTGTTAACCTGCATTGACATTATCTACTTAACTCATCCAATTGTTAATCTAGCTGTAGACCTTAGAAACATGCAGTCTTGGTATCTGGGACAAGGGCTGCCTTTTTAGGAATCATGTCATTTGCTGGCATGATTTCAACAGGCCAAGGGCCCAATCCCCATTGGCCAGGCTGCAATTTGACAAATCATTTGGCCTGGCAGCAATTTTTATTATTTCCTTGTTCTCTATTTTGCATTGTCACCTCTTGGAAGGTGGATGGAGCACTGGCATGTTTTGACTGGTTTGCAGGAAGTATATATCATATTTGTCTTCACTTGTTTTTTAATCACTCCTGTACATTTTGAGGTTAAAACTGTCCCTCCTCTTCTCAAGTATGTCAGGATTATCAGGTTCATCAGATTATTTAATTATTATGCAGACAAGTTGGAAACTGTCCTCTGACAACATTGATCTTACCCATTGATAACTTTTTCAATGGTAATTAATGGATCACCTTATTAGGCTTTCATAACTCTTGGATGAAGATGGATACTATTACTGTGCATGAATTTTCCTATGGGCCCATCCCTCTTTCTTGGCAGGCAGTATTCAGTATTCAGAACAAAAGGGGAAGATATTCTGTGTGGAAGAGACTGCTGTCCCATTAACATGTTTTTTCCTATTAGTTTAGCACAATGTTTTTCAATCTTAGCAACTTTAAGACAAGTGGACTTCATTTTCCAGAATTCCCCAACCAGCAACATTGTCTGAGGAATTCTGGGAGTTGAAATCCATTTGTCTTAAAGTTGCTAAAGTTGAAAAACACTGATCTAGCATCATATTCCTGGAGACAAAATAGAGGTTGAGTTACATAATTGATCATTTTTTCAATGAATTAATTGATCCTTTTATTTTGAATAGCTAAGCAACAATGGATAAGTAATTGGAATTCTTTGGATGTTTTAATTGTTTTTAATTGTTTTCAGTGGGGGACGGCTATAGACATTGAATAAATACAGTAAACTGGTAGCTTAACTTGTCTCTGGAGGTCACTGTTGTTTTGCTATTCCTGCCCAACTATGTAAGTCTGCAGAGGAAGTAAAAAAAGTCAAGATGACTCCTATAACCACAGTTATAAAGCTCTGCCCCTTTCTATGTGCATCACAACACAGATTTTAAAAAAGGGAAAGGGCTTTGATTGCATGGATACTGGTCTTGCTCCCCTGCAATCCACTGTAAGTTACAAGTAGTTGGTTTGACATAACGTGTTAAATTCTATACCTTGGCTACCAGCACAGAATTGTTCACATGGAATGTTATGTGGAAATTTAAAAAAACTATATCATGGCCTTGTGTGATGGCCCATCAACACTATCATATTAAACCATGGTTGAGTTTCCACAACAGGTTGAACCACACACCCTACAGTACCTCATTCCATTTTACCTTCTCTAGAGTCTAATACTATTTCCATGTTTATTGTTCTCCTTGGTTTAACTGGAAGCAATCCGCAACAACACCAACTGGTCCCAATGTGATAGAATAGATACAGGGCTGTCAAATTCACATTGTCACAGTGGCATCACATGACGTATTGTGACTTTTTCCCCCTTCACTAAACCAGACATGGGTGTAGCCAGCGCGTGACGCATCGGGCCCATAGGCCACAAATTTGACTGCCCTGGAAGTTTGACCTCAGGAATAAAAATAAATAAAATTCTTCAGAAGCCCAAGCCTTGATGTTGTTTAATAAGAGAAAACTGAAGCAGAAGCACTTTTCTGATTTGCTCCTGCTGATTGCCCTTAGTTATGGTCTTTAAGCTCAATTTGTCAGTTGTTTGTGAATTAGGAAAGCAGCTGATACAGTGTGTTAGTTGTGAAGACTATGGACTCTCTTATTCTCAGCTGAGCTATCAGCTGTCCCTCAGCATCTGCTCCATTCCATCATTATTATGTTAATACAGGATACATCATGTGCTCCAGACCCTCCTAATGAAGTAATCCCACATGAAATGATCTTTTCAGGAACTAGGTGCCTCTGCTTGGCTTCTTTTGCAGCATATTTTTTTTAACATGGATCTCATGTTATTCCTAATACCAAGGCATAGTTTTCAGACCTCCATCATCTTAGCCTAACTAAAGATAAACGTAGAATGTCGGCTCAGAGAGTTCCAAATGAACTTCAGCATCAATTAGGGTCAGGGATGGGATCCTACCAGCATAACAACCGGTTTGGTGAGCATGTGCAGTACTTGAAAATCAATTTCTCCTGCAAGTAATAACCTTCTCCTGCTGACACACGGCACTGTGCAAAGCAACTAAAGTTAGAGCCTGGGCAGGCAGGTGGGTCCAACCAAAGAAAAGAAGATCTTTGGAGCAAACCGGTTCGGTGTCAGCTGCTCTTCAGAGCTACCGGTTCTATAGAACCGGGCCGAACCAGTAGAATCCCACCCCTGATTACGGTGCTTCTCAAATGCAGTGGCAGCACCTAAAAAAAGAAACTGTGGGAGATCCAGAAGAAGCAAACATGAATTGCAGAGAAATGGGTGATGGGGAACACCAAATACAGTCCCACAAATAAGATATCTGAGCATGGAAGTGACAAATCATATTCATTTATAGCCTAGTAGTCATGTGTGTTCCTAGTAATTGAGATACATATGGCTAACTAAGAATGAGCCAATGCTGCTTGCACAAAGAAGTAATTGATATATTTATTCTAAAACATCTGTGTCTTTTGGTAATTATCATTTCTATGATACAAAGAGTTGTTTTGATTGGAATATGTACGAATCTGCATGTTGTTCTTGGTTCAAAATACTAAGTGCTCATCTTGCTGTATTAGAAACCCTATTTTACTGAGTGGGGTATAGGATTTAGGTTCAAGATCCTGTTTTGATGAGACTATTACTCTCAGGCCCATCTCAGTAGCATACTTACCTCCCCTTGTCTTGTTTGTTAACCTTTCATTTCAGAGACTGAGCATATATTTGCAATATTTTTTTTTAATGATGTCGAACTGCAGACCTTATTTGACAGATAGTCCTCCCAGACACACTTAGAAGCATTTTTCTGTTCAGGGAGGGTTAATTAAAAAAGAAAAGACCCCCCGATACTCTGTATTAGTGGAATGATGAGTCCAGAAAAATAACTGTGTTTGACTGTAGCAGTGAAATGTAAAGCCATCAACTATCTCATCAATGGAGCATCTGTTTCATTTGTGAATTTTTGTCCCTGCATCACCAGTGATCTGCAGGGCTCCTGGACATATAATTCATGTTGTAGCCAGTGCTTGTCACAGACCGAGTGTTTCACTGGGGTTCAATGTAATTGCTTGCATTTATCACTTTAATAGCCTAATGAAGGTGAGATGTAATTAGAAAGGGTGTCAACTGGAATATGGAATCTGTTCCTCAATTATCAGTACAGTGGGTAACTACTGTCACAGCACAATGGCAGTTATATAACTGATAATGAGAAGCAAAAAATGAATAGCATGGGTGATGCAACGTGACAACTTTTCAACAAATGCCACTTTTCTTTATAGTTAGCTTTCAACAAAATTTGCGGGAGCAAAGCCTTACTTACAGCATACTAGAAAACTCTAAAACAAGTCTTTTCATTTCCAGGTACAAATGTCCAGATCACTCCAAAAGGAGATGATGCCATTGTGATCAGGAACTTGTGCAATAACCCTCAATTGAGCCTCCAAATGGGTGCTTGTGTAAGAAAGCTTCTAACACATCTGACAATATTCATACAATTTTTATTTTTGCTTCCATTCAATCATGTCCAGTTCTCAGAAACTGCTTGGACCAATCCTGCAGCTTTCTTGGCAAGGTTTTTAAGATGTGGTTTTGTTCCTTCCTAGGGCTGAGAGACAGTGACTAACTGAAGATCAAACAGCTGACTTTAAGGCAATACTGGATCTCACGATCTTCCAGTTTCGAGCCTGGTGCCTTAACTACTACACCAACCTGATTCTCAGAAGACTTTACAATGAAATAATTCTTGGCATAAAGCGATGTCCAGGTTCAATGTATTTGTAGTGCCTTCATTTCTAAACTGCAATTAAATTGTTTGCAAATGAAAGGAATATTTGATTGGTTATTCTTTATGTTGAAATAGCACTTCTGGAACATTTTGAAGTGCTTTCTAGAAAGCTAGGTGGTTGTTCCTTATTTAAGAGGGAAAGATAAGTAATATAAAGAAGATTACCACCTGATAATAGTCTCCCACAGTTTGATACACACCATGTTTTCTGTCTGATTGGAGCAACAGGGACAGAGTTCTGACTGAACTACAGCAAAGTGATCATAACAAGTTTGCACATAACAATTCCAGGCAAAGTTATTTTTGAAAACATTCACTGGTACGTTGGGTGGCCAGTTGGGGGCAGCTCTACCCTTGGGAATGAATTCTGCCTATATATAGTTGTCCTTGATCTTCCAGGCTTTTCAAAAGGAGATTAAACTTGGCCCTTTCCCCTGCCATTTGGGCCAGGATGGGCAAAGCAGCAGTTAGTGTCATGATGGTAGCAGGATCACTCCCTTTCTTTTTACTTCTTCCACTTTCTCCTCATAGGCCAAGGGTGTCCACCGAGGTAAATTAAAAAGTCAAGATGGGGACAAATATTTAGAAAAGGCATGTGGTTGGGCTGCTTTCTTGATTTTTTTACCCTCTTCCCAAGTTGTCCACCTAGGAACACTCTACAATTCCATTTATTTATTTATTTATTTATTTATTTATTTATTTATTTATTTATTTATTTATTTATTTATTTATTTATTTATTTATTTATTTATTTATTTATTTAAATTTATATACCGCCCTTCTCCCAAAGGACTCAGGGCGGTGCACAGCCAACTAAAACAACACATATACAAAAGTTAAAATAAAATTAAATATGGGCTGCTTCCAAATCTAAAACCCCAACATTAAAACCATAATTAAAACCCCATTTAAAATCAATTTAAGATCAGCCCAGGCTGGCCTGCTCAAAGAGCCAGGTCTTCAAATCACACCTGAACACCCTCAGGTCGGTGGTCGTTCTCAACTCAGGGGGGAGCCCATTCCAGAGAGCGGGTGCCTCCACAGAGAAGGCCCTATTCCTCGGAGTCACCAGGCGGCACATAGAGGCCGTTGGGACCCGAAGGAGGCCCTCCCTGTGGGAGCGCACAGGTCGGTGGGAGACTACCGGCAGAACGCGGTCTTGCAGATAGCCTGGTCCGATGCCATGAAGTGCTTTAAAGGTCAAAACCAGAACCTTAAAGCACACCCGGAAGGCCATCGGCAACCAATGCAGCTCGCGCAGGAGAGGCGTCACATGAGAGCTTCTAGACGTCCCCATAATCACCCACGTGGCTGCATTTCATACCAGTTGCAGCCTTCGGGTGCTCCCCAGAGGGAGCCCCATGTAGAGGGCATTACAGTAATCCAGGCGGGAGGTGACCAGGGCATGAGTGACTGTGCGTAAGGCATCCCGATCGAGAAAGAGCCGCAACTGGTGCATCAGGCGAACCTGATGAAAAGCCCTCCTGGAGACAGCCGTGACATGATCTTCCAATGACAGCTGTACATCCAGGAGGATGCCTAGATTGCGAGCCTTCTCTATGGGGGCTAAGATCTCACCCCCAATAGCCAGTGATGGAGTCAGCTGACTATATCGGGATGCCGGAAACCACAGCCACTCGGTCTTGGAAGGGTTGAGTCAAAGCCTCTTCCCGCCCATCCAATTCCGCACGACCTCCAGGCACCTGGACATAACCTCCATAGCATCGTTGGGGTGGTTTGGGGTAGAGATGTAGAGCTGAGTGACACTTTACCCCAAAACCACGGATGATCTCTCCCAGCAGCTTCACATAAATGTTGAACAAGAGAGAGGAGAGGACCAAACCCTGAGGCACCCCACAAATGAGGGGCCTGGGGTGGACCTCTCCCCCCCCCATCAACAAAAATTGCAAACGGTCAGAGAGGAAGGAGGAGAACCACCGCAAGATGTTACCTCCAATTCCCAACCCCTCCAACTGCTGCAATAAGATACTATGGTCGATAGTATCAAAAGCTGCCGAGAGATCTAATAGGACCAGGACAGAGGAATAACCTCTGTCACGGGCCCTCCAGAGATCATCAACCAATGCAACCAATGCTGTTTCAGTACTGTGCCCGGGCCTGAAGCCCGATTGGAAGGGATCTAAATACGTCACTTCCTCCAGATACTGAGGGAGCTGAAATGCCACCACACTCTCCACAACCTTCGCCACAAAGGGGAGGTTGGAGACTGGACGATAGTTATTCAAAAGTGCTGGATCCAGGGCAGGCTTCTTGAGGAGAGGCTGCACCACCACCGTTTTCAGGGTAGTAGGGAGTGACCCCTCCCTCAATGAAGCGTTGATAATCCCCTGGAGCCAGCCTCGTGTCACCTCACTGGAGGTAGAAACCAACCAGGAGGGGCACGAGTCCAACAAACATGTGGTGGTGTTCAGCTGCCCCAGCAACCTGTCCACGCCCTCGGCGGTCACAGGATCGAACTCCTCCCAGATAACCATCTCAAGACTTGCCCCGGCCATCTCCCCCGGGGCCACCCAACTGGAGTCCAGCTCGTCCTGAATCTGAGCGATTTTATAATGCAGAAATCGGGAAACCTCCTCTGCCCTGCCCTGCAAGAGGTCCTCCCGTGCTCTCAGCTCAAGCAGGGAGCGGGTCACTCTAAATAGGGTGGCAGGCCAATTTTCTGCCGACGCAATAAGGGCGGAGAAGTGCGAACGCTTCGCCGCTCTATTGCCACTAGGTAGGTCCTAATATAGGACCTCACCTGTGTCCGGTCAGATTCAGTGTGACTGGTCCTTCAGGCACCCTCCAGACATCTTTTCCGGCACTTCATCTTCCTCAGCTCCTCCATAAACCACGGAGCTGGATGGGATCTGTGCCAAGTCAGAGATCGCAAAGGCACAACTCAGTCGAGAACCTTAGCAGCCAATCTATCCCAGGTGGCCACTAAGTCTTCAGCCAAGCTATGAGCGAGTCTCAGGAAATGGCCCAAGCTCCGTCTGGAACCATTCACGACCCATCAGGCACCTGGGGCAGAACCATCTCCTCATGTCGCCTCCCTGCGGTAGTGGGTGGCGGCACAGAAGTCAAGCCTAAGAAGAGAATGATTGGACCATGACAAGGGTTTTATAACTAGATCCCCAAAGCTACGATCATTCAACCACTGAGCAGAGACAAAAATCAGGTCCAGCGTGTGTTCCCCGATGTGAATGGGGCCAGAAACTAATTGGGTCAGGTCCATGGCCGCCATGGAAGCCATGAACTCCCGAGCCACCCCAGAGGTTTCACCGAGCGAAGGCAGGTTGAAATCCCCATGACTAAAAGCCTAGGGGTCTCAACCGCCAGCCCGGCTATCACCTCAAGGAGCCCGGGCAGGGCCGATGATACGTGGCAGGGAGCCAGGTACATTATCAAAAGGCCTATCTGAACTCCCTGACCCCACTTCACAAAGAGGGACTCACAGCTGGGTAACAGTGGCCGAGGAACAGTGGCCTCCCTAGGACAAAGAACTTCTTTAATAATGGCCGCCACCCCCCCCCACCCCAGCCCTGAGACCTTGGCCGATGGAATGCATGGAAACCTGGTGAGCACATCTGACGCAGAGGAACACCACCCTCCGGGCCCAACCAGGTTTCGGTAATACCTGCCAGGTGTGCACCCTCCTCCTGAATAAGATCGTAAATCAGGGGGGCCTTATTAACGGCAGATCTGGCATTGCATAACACCAGCCGGGTACCCAGGGGCTGAGACTCTACACAACCGGGCCTGCAAGACGGGTCAAGAGGGTCGGAACGCGCTACTGACCGGAGACATCGGGCGCGCGGTCCCTTAAACCTTCTTTCCTTTTGAGAAATTTTTTCAAACATTCTCTCCTCTCTCATGTTTGTTCTTGGCTTCACTTCTTCTGAACTGACTCTGCATATTATTATTTATTAAATTTAAATACTACTTGACTCCATTAAATATATTTTGTTCAGTGCAACTGGGGATGTTTTAAGTATTATTTTTGACATTAGATCATTTCAAGTTCTATATTACTAGGTCCCATTCATTCCTGACCTTATCTCTTCTATTGTAGATTAACCACAGGCTCATTTCTTAAGTACTCTATTTCCATTTCTTCAACTCTCTTTTTTATTTCTCCTGAGATATCAGTTCCTCATTTTTATGTAACCAAATTGGCAGAATCAAATTTTTACAGCACACACGGTCATTTTAGCAAAAACATTCATCCCTAGCAACCATCCAGATACCACCCACTTCCTTTCTACCAACCAAACATATAACAAACTTTCTTTCTCGCTTTCCTAATTTCTCAATGACCTGCTAAAGAACAGATATCTAATTTGCACATTCTCTGCCTGGCATAATATCACACTACTTTTCCCAGACTTTGCTCATTTTCACTTCTTGTAGCCTTTCAATGGGGATTCTGCCAAACGCCTTCTCAGGCACACACATCACCACATCATTCGCGGGTGGGCTTGGCATTCAAGCTTGTTCTCTTTTCCTTGTAGGGGGATACAGTTACAGCATGCTTTGAATCATTTGTCATAAACACGTTAAACAAGATGCACAAGCTAACCAACACTTGCAGCCATACTGTTTTTCAACCTTCCAATACTGAAATAATTATGACTTACCTTTCAGCCATTTTTTCCCTTGGACAATAGCATTTACAGTTCCTTCCTCACTTCATTTTCATTCTTGATAATTTCATCACTTTTATTTTTAACTCCATTCATAGTGCTGGATGTGCCTTAATTGGCCTGTTTGATCCTTTTCAAAATAATGTTTAATTTCCTCCAAAATTAGTCTGTATTTTCTTTACTTCTTTTAACACTTCTTTAATATCTTTTATTATATTCTTTGCAATTATTTTTCTCATAATATGTATCATACAGTGTCTTTCTCTCATTCTCATTTTTTTGTAGCAATTATTCTCTGCCATGCATTTTTCTTATCCACAGTTTTTTTCATTTAATAATTTGATCAAACATCTTTTTTTTTCCATTTTATTAGAATAACATCACACCTTTCTATCACTGCTTGGTCATGTGTGACTCTAGGGGGTAGTGCTCATTTCCATTTCCTAACTGAGGGACCAGCATTGTCTGACTATGCTTCTGTGGTCATGTGGCCAGCATGATTATATATTGAGGTGCACAGAATGCTGTTACCTTCCCATTGAAGGGGTACCTATTTATCTACTTGTATTTGCATGCTAGGTTGGCAGGAACCAGGACAGAAATGAGACCTTATCTTGTCATGTGGTATGTAAATCTTAAACTGCCAACTTTCCAATCAACAAGCCCAGCATCTTAACTGCTAGACCACTGTTCTTCCTGTATGTATGTATGTATGTATGTATGTATGTATGTACTTCCATTTCTCTTATATTTGCAACCATGCAACATATCTACTTCTTTTCTTTTCTTTCCTTTCATTCATTTATACTCTTTACCACTTGCCTATCTCACATTTCATGTCACAGGTTTTCACATGTTATTTTCATCACCAAAAGGGGAAGTTGGGGAACAGGTGACAGCAACCTTTTGTTGTTTATTTAACATCCTGCTTTCATTACTTTTTATAGCAACAACCTTGAGTGAGTTGGGCTAAGAATGACTGATTCAAAATCACCCAGCCAGTTTTTCATGTCTAAGGCAGAACAAGAACTTATGGTCTCCTGGTTTTTGGCCAGCACTTTGAGCACTATACTCAACAGGCTTTTTAAAACCTCCATTCTATTTATTTACCCCAAGAAGTGTTGATGGGATGGCTAATCCCGTTGCTTAAAAGAGATAGATGGGAGGACAACCAAAGAGCTTGATAAAGTTGGACTTCCTGCGTTGTTGCTCTTTCTGAACATTCCTTCCAAGCAAAAGCCAAGTCAGAAATTAATTGACTTAGTTGCCTAAGGGAGGTAGGATCACAATGGTGTGCTGGAGTGTTCAGTAGTGTCAATGTTCTGGGTAAAAGTGCCCTTTATGTCTTCCTTTTATACCTTACTTTTAGGGAAGAGACAGTCCTCAATACATTCTCCAAGTGAAGGAAATTTCTTTATGCAAATTCATTTCTAGTTTCAGCACCCATAATTAGCAATGCATGTTTAACTGCTCTCTATTTCTTGGCTTTATCCCCCTGGATAAAGCAGAATGAATGAACGTTCCTCAACAGGAATGGTTTCTTTCTTATCTCAAAGGACATGGCTTTTTGGCCTTATGGCTACTGACCATTGCCCTCCTAATACATTTATGTATTTTCAAGGTTACATAGAGAAAACACAGACTTTCCCAAGAGATAAACCACAATATTAGGGCAAGAAATTGTTTCCAAATTGCAAATTCTCCTCCCATGGTGTTACGGTTTACTGTTCTCCAAATCAATATGCTCAGTGACAGAATACATGCTTTGCATAGAAATGATCCCAGATCCCTCTGGTAAGGCTAGAGAATCTGTGAGAGAATGCTGGAAAAAAATGAGCCACCCAAGTCAACAATACTGGGGAATGTAGATTAATGGGTGACTCAGTCTGTGGTCACTTTCTAGCTCCTTGTGTGAAAAGGGAGAGTGATATAAAGCAGTGGGTAGTGTGGCATCAAGTTGCTTGAAGGATCAGTGTTTGCATTGTGAGTTTTGTCTCATACACTGATTATACACTGGCTCCATGAATGATAATAGAATGAATGGTAGAAATATTAGAGCAGGTAAAGGGGGAGGAAGCTTGTCTGGGAGGGGGGAAAAATATGAGTGGTCTTAAACTGCCTAATCAGGGGGTTGGACTAGAAGACCTCCAAGGTCCCTTCCAATTCAGTTATTCTACTCTACAGTGTTTAGTTAAACTGGAAGCTTATGTAATGACAGTGATGGTTGCTAAGAAAATGAAGCGAATAGTAACAGCCACAGTTAATCTGTAATGATATAATGGATATAAAGATTATGCCTGGCTCAATTCCAAATTCTCAAAATGGAAGAGATGTTGATCATGTTCAGACTACATTTTTTTTTTCTTTGCTGTACCAGTATCAGCCTTTTTTTAACCAGCAGCAATGGGGACATCAGAAAAAGAAGAGAGTCTGAGGGCATCAAAGAAACAAATGCTCCCAAGTGATTAAAACAACAACAACCCAAGGGGGGTCTACAAGAAGCTACCAAAGACAGCCCTTTGGTGTAAAGCAAATCCAAGATGATCCATATGGATTGAAGTTCCCAAAAAAGAATCAGTCATATTGATACAGAAGCAGATTATCAAATAAGGTTTCCATTAGTCTGCTTAGTTTGTCCGGGGATCTGTGTGTTGGGCAGAAATAAATAGGTGTTGAATTGCTTGCACCCAGGGAGTTTAAAGCAAGATTAGGAGTATCAGGCCTAATGATTTCCAGCAGGAAAACTAGATTATATCCTGGAACTGGATGCTGCTTATTGTCAATATTGTCTCCACATGAAAGCTCTACCCCATTAACGTTCAGTGTTAATGACACGACCAGTCAGGATGAAATCTCTTTTCTGCATTGTGCCTCCTTATAGAAAGAAAGACATAGCCAGTCTTAGAGAATTTACTCCATTTTCTGATCAGGGGTACAATCTCAAGCTGGGTCTCAATAGATTGGATGAAAAGATCTTGTGAATAGCATCTGCCTCAGAGGCCACGAGTTACCCATTTTGACCCATAAACAAATATAGATCATGCCATTTACATAATATTTGGAAAATAATAGCCATATTTCCCCTTGGTGCTTTAACTCAAAAAACTTTCTTGCATAGCTCAGAAAAAGTTTCATGCACCTTAACATATTCCATTGAAACTTGAATGTCAAGTTCTTTTGGCAAATAGTCCTGAATGATGCTGTGGATGATATTGGACATATAGGAGGAGGAGGAAAAAATACCCTTGTTGTTGCTATGTTGCCTATGCTTAGTTTCCCAGATCCACTTTCAAATGTTTACAGACCAGCCAGTCATAGTTCAGGGAATCATCAAGCATCTTGCTAGCGTATCCAGGTGGAAGTTATGGTTGATCATAATGTTCCGTAGCTACATCAAATCTTCCAACAATGAATTTCATAGGATACTGAAGTGTTGTGCAATGAGCTTTTTACTTTTATATGCTAACAATGTTGCCAATCATTTTATAGGATGAGCTCAAGCGACTGATGTTTTGACTTGAAACCTGAGCAGAATTTTCCTTGAGTACATTTGAACTAGTCTTTCAATGCATCTTGCCAAACTCATAAGGATTGGGAACAATTTATTCTAGTGGTAGAGATGATCAGTAATGCTGTCGGTATTGTGATAGGTGTATGTTATTGATGTGTTACATTGTCTTCTCCATGCTAAGTAAAATGCTATTAGTTGTAACAGTTCTATGACTACGACTACTTTCCACACACTGACTATGTTTCCTATCACCTTCTATATCCTAAAGATTGGGATCAAATGGTAAGTCATGCCTTTAAAATCTATTATTTGGTGTCACACTAGCCTTACAAGGTGATTTAGTGCAGAAGGATTCAAAGCAGCCATTATTTTTTAAAGACAATCTAATTCAGTTCCCATAGCAAACATAGCTCAGGTAATTTAAATTCTGATTTTAGAAATTTGTCTCATTAAATAAAAATGCAGTTAGTTGATTGGCTAAAACTTTGGAACTTTGTAAATCTTGTGCTCCAGCAATCCTTTGAGCCATGGATTGTCTGCCTTGCATCTAGCAGCTGATACTCTCTGTTTTGCTGTTTCATGGTTTTTCTCCCAAAAATAATGAGCAACTTATTTTGCAACATCAGATATATAAATTTTGCCTTGTAGATAGAAAGTCTGCTTTATGGATTAGATACTGTAATTACTAGTGTCTTTAAAATGAAATAATTTGAAATGAACCAAAGTTTTGCTCACTGTTGGGCATAATGGTAGGGTTTAAAACAATATAATGAGGAATTTTTATTTGCCTAGGATAGAATTTGCAATAAAAGATCACGAAGTCCAACAAAAAAGAGATTCAGAATTTGTGCTCCTCCGGCACCATCTTGGCTGCATAAACACATACGATGCTCAATGACTGTGGAGAAATAATGACTTTCCATTTAAACTGTGGAGCATTCTGCTTAATAATAAATACTCTGCTGACATTGTTAAATGATAGCTTGGTTCTAATAAACCCCATGTTGATCTGTGTGTTGGTTAAAGTGGGTGATTCATCTTCCAGGGCTGCTAAAACTATAGCAAGGATTATAAAGATGACATGAATTAGGCATCTAAAAAGCAGCTTCCCTCCTGCTAGGCTGCCTATTTTTAAAGCCATCAGAAAATATTGGCCAT
This sequence comes from Bungarus multicinctus, assembly GCA_023653725.1. Classification (NCBI taxonomy): domain Eukaryota; kingdom Metazoa; phylum Chordata; class Lepidosauria; order Squamata; family Elapidae; genus Bungarus; species Bungarus multicinctus. The sequence goes on along the minus strand of CM042836.1, from coordinate 53,936,539 downwards.
TTATTTAGTCACGGCTTCCCATTATTAGCTAACTCCACCACTCATCGGGGAAGGAATTTTGTGATGTGCTGTTTATTGAAGCCACACAAGTGAAGGCTCTGTCTTACATCCTTTTCTCTCTTGTGTTTAAGTTGAACTATCTTCTTCCCAGTGGCTTGTCTAACAACTGTTCTGCTTCATTACAACTGGATGGTCTTTTACCAGAGCAGCAAATGAAGGTTGCTAAAAAGATGGACAGTATCCAACAGTTTGTAATAATTGGATTCATACCACCTAATTCTTGGTGTGGCCAAAAGACATAAAAAATAAATCCCACAGTAGCCAGTGCCATCTCTCAGGTTGATCTCACTACGAAGAGCTGCTATGAAGGAGTCATATGCAGCAAAATTGGTGAAAAATTACTGCTGAACTGACATCTCGTAAGGAGAAATGGGCTTAATCCAGTGGTGAGATTCAGCCAGTTCACACCATTTCAGGAGAACTGGTTGTTAAGTTTCTGAGCAGTTTGGTGAACTGGTTGTTGGAAGAAATCATTAGGGCAGAGAACCGGTTGGTAAATTATTTGAATCCCACCACTGGGTTATTTATTGCAGGGGTGTCAAACTTGACTTCATTGAGGGCTGCATCAGGGTTGTATTTGACTTCAGGGGCTGGGGTGGGCATGGCCAACTTGACATCATTCATCTTGGGGGCATCTGTGGTGGCCTGAGTGCTCTGCCAGTGAAAACAGGCTCCTAAGCTCCATTTTCAGCTGCAACAGCCTCCTGAAGCCCACTGCCAGCAAAAATGGAGCTCTGGTGGGCCTTGTGTGCCCCCCGAGCCCCGTTTTCAGCCGCAACAGCCTCCTGCAGCTGAAAACAGAGCTCAGGTGCCTGTTTTTGCTGGCAGAGGCACCATGGGCCAGCCCTTCGCTGTTTCCAGGGCAGCACTGCGGGTCAGATCTCAGCATCCCCAGGCTACATCTGGTCCCCAGCCCTTGAGTTTGACACTCCTGATCTATTGAATGTGCTTATTTATATATGAAGTTCTGAGTTCAAGGTTGTAGATGTTTTCATATGTTGTGACTTACAGTATCTAACACTATTTCTGAGTTATGTATGGAACATGCATTTTTCAATGAATGTTCATCCTTTTTTTATTTTTAGAAAAAAAATCCCCTAAACTAGTAATTATAAACTGTCCAGGTTTCCTTTTCTAGTTAGTTGACCACCATAGTTGTGGATGTTAGGAAAAATTACCTTTCCAAAGTAGAATAGATTTTCCCAGTTATACAGAAGTCTCAAAAAGCTTTCATTTTGTTCACATGCTTCTAGGGTTGCTAAAGCTGAAGAAAACTCAATTTCTTTCTTTCTTTGTAAATGACTGTTGAAAGACGAAATCTAATTATCTTAAAATCTAATTATAGTTCCAGCTACCTGCAACAAGGGGGTGGGGGATCCATCAAATTGATTACAGAAGTCATGTTCAGCATCCTGCTCATTAAAATTCACTGTCCAAGGAATTCACCACACATTAGTAACTTTCTTTTAAGGAACACTCCATTTTTCTCTGAGTTTTGCATTATTGAAGGCAGGAGACAATCTGATGCCCCCAAATATTTGAAGCATCAATCATTAGCTCAAAAGAGCATGGTCAACAGCCTGTGTAATTCAAAAACTAGATTGTTTCCAGTCCAGATATGAGTGCAGCAAGATGCATTGAGATGATGTTACTCAAGGAAACCACTACTCAGGTTTCAAGTCAAAACATTAGTATACTGAGTTCATCCTATAAAATGATTGGCAGTATCTTTAGGATATAAAAATAAATAGCTCATTGCACAACACTTAAGTGCCTCATGAAATTCATTGTTGGACAATTTTATGTGACTATTAATATGAGATCATTAAAAAGATTACATTAATTTGTGACAGCTTTACAAATGCATATTGCCACAAAAATTAGAAATATTGCTGTTGTGCAATATACTGTATCTCTATTATGTATTCCTAAGTACCAATTTCTTAGTTCTTGGTGACCTGGCATGGTTATCTAAATCATAATATAATTCTGACCTTTCCTGCAGAATTTGTGTTGACTAAATTCACACATTGTGCTAAGTCATAATGAGATTTCTAAGGTGATGGCTATGATGTTGGGTGAATTCCTCTCCTTCAATTAGACCATACTATTGGGTGAGCCTTTCTTAGCACTGCTGGTTGCATGTTCTGAGTTAGCCTGAAAGCAATGTTTTATTTTTGTTTTTAATTTTCACTGTTTTTCATTTGGCAAACAAAGAAATATAGGCATTATATCACACAGAATAACTCAGCTATTACGAGTAATCCCACAAACAAAAACAAACCATGGATAAATAGTCTTTTTTTAAATATAAATTTTATTTGGGTTTTCACAAAAACATAATACAAATAAAACATCTTTTTTTGAGAATAGCATGATCCCGGGTTATCACTTCTCCATACAGACACAAACTCAATTTCATATTCATCTTTGTGTTCTATTTCATATCTTATTACTATTTTAACATTTTCTCCATAATTTTTCCCCTCCCTTGGTTTTCTCAACTTTATTTTTAATTATCTCATATCTAAATTCAATTATATATCTTTTTCTAAGTTTCAATGTCTTTCTAATCATTATATTTATACTTTTGTCTGTCCTGTTTCAATTTCATATTATCTTTTCTCATTAAACAAATTTTCCCCTGTAGTTACTAATTGGAGTAACTAATTGGAGTATGACTAATTGGAGTATGACACCTTTATGTCTTTTGATTTTATCCATTCAACTCTTATTTAAACTTCAATTTATGCCTTTAGAATTATAACATTCAATATAGTACATAACTTCCAATCAAATTCTGCTTGGTACATTCTTAAAATACACACTATGTTTTATATATGTGTGTGTGTGTGTGTGTGTGTATCTTTGGTTCTTCGGTTTTTTCCCCACGTAGAATTGGAAATATCTAGGCGACGTTTCGATGAAGTCTCATTCATCATCTTCAGGCTTGTGTCTTCGGCCTTGTGCTTCTCAGAGTAATGTGAGCTTTTAAACAACCACCTGATTAATTTTAGTCATTTAAATCTAATAGCCAAAAATCCAAAAATCACCAAGTAATCCAAATAATCCAAAGCTGTTTCTTCTTGCTTCTTTTTTCCACTTTCTCTTCCTGGGGTTCTATTATTTTGTTACAAAGTTTCAGTTAGAATGTATCTTTTAGGAATCTTGTTAAAGTTTCACTGTAAGTTCCTTTTAGTTCTAGGCAGTCTCCTCCATTTTTCCAGATCCCACCCTTTTATTCTTTCCTTTTCTGTCCTTTCCTTCTTTTAAAGGTTTTTGAGTATCTAAAAGTCTTTATTATCTCTCTGACATTTTATTTTCAGCTTAAATGCCTATTGATGTCAAAGTGGATTTTTGTCAATTTCTTACTTAAATCTCTTAGCTGTCAGTGTAAGGAAGGGAAGAAAAAGAAAGCCAAATCCTTTCCCTTCCCTCTCTCCTTCGCTGCTTCAAAATCTTCTTTGGGAACAATGTTATTTTTTTATAGTTCAAATTCCAGGGTACCTTACATTGTTGCTTTTTCAGTTCAACCTGGTAAACCAAAACTTTCTCTTCTTATCTTCCTCCTGCACATTCTTTTCTGGTCGAGTTCTTCTTTGAAGTGGCCATATCTGACCACTGCTGCAACCGCCTTCGGGAAAGGGAGTAATGGCCAGCTGAGGAGGAGAGATGCAGCTCTCCTTGACCCTGCTGGCAGTCTCCTCCCTCTTCACCACCTCTACGGGATGGTTTAGCCCCAAATCCAGCCAGCTTGGGGTGCTCCAGCGGTGAGCACAGATCAAAACAGCGCATAATCGCGGATTTCGGTCCATCGCCGAAGAAGCTCAAACCGGAAGTTCCATAAATACAGTCTTGACTGCTTTAAAACTCATCAAATTTGGCACTCAATGCATTTTGATGTGAAAATTTTGTCCCAGTACTTGTCATTTCTTTGGTACTCAAGGCACAAGCTCAAATTTCTTGGTGTCAGCTGCCTTGTGATTTACAATCCTTTCCAGTTGAAACAAAGGGCCACTTGTTAAATCACATGATTTCTTTGGTACTCATCATTTTTAGTATTTATCCTGGAAACAATTAACAATGAGGTTCAAGGTACCACTGTATATGTATCAGCTCAGTTGTACCTTTTTCATGCCTATGGAATGCCTTTTATCCTTGAGATCTGGCAGGCTCCTTCAGGTTTAACATTTTGGAAAGCTGTGAAGATATGACCTTTTCTTTGGGATAGTATACCGATAGAAAGAAGCTGGAGTTGGAAGAGAATGTTATGGGTCATATCAAGGGAGTTTGGTTTTGGTGTTAGATTTTTCTGTTTTCATTATTTTGTTATTATTTGTCTGATATCGTCTTTATTATGGTTATGAGCAACCCAAAATTCTGGTTTTAAGATTGGTGGCCATACAAGTATTTTAAATAAATAAATGATCAACAACAGAGTTCTGTGTCATTTGGAACTCTCATTTAATTTTTCATGTCTTGATCTTGCATTTGGCACTTGAATTTAATTGTATTGGGTAAAGCAACACTGCTACAATAAGCTTAGCATAAGTCTGCCTTTGAAGACAATGGTTGTGTTCATATGTACACTGACTGAACTATATAGTGCCAAACCCTTATCATGCTGGTAGTTTATAACGCAGTATATCTTGCAAAGCCCAGTATTGAGAAACCTAATTAGTACAGTAGATGGCAACATTATTGCCAGCCCTTAACTAATCTTGGAAAACTAATCAAAATTGACCTAGTTAGTATTAGGCTGAGAAACCAGGAGGAAATCCTGACTATGCTGTCAAATTTGGAAAAACACTCGGGGGGGCGGGGGGGGAAGCAGTAAGAAATCATTTCTATTTTGTTGAATATCTTCATAGATATCCATAGATACCCATACAACAGTATTGCATTTTTTATCATAAACCTCTATCATAAAGTTTAACAAGGGTATGTCATATGAAAATAGCTTTATAGTAACAATTCTGCAGGATTATTGAAAACTATGTCTCACTATCTGTGTACCAAGATCAATTGTATTTGTGTGGGTAGCTCCAAATGATAATCTCTTTGAATAAACTATGGCTAAAATCTAGCTACAATTAGAGCTCATCCTTTCCTAATTGGCGCAGCACACCTATCTGTTCCATTAAGGAGCAATATTATGAAATATTAAAGTATACTGTACCTAAATACTGAACTAGAGCAAATAAACTTGGCAAGATTCACGGCTATCTCATGGATGGATAGAGATCAGATTGTCTGTAAGAATTTTTTCTATTGTGTCACTTGTTATTCATGGTTGGGTAGAAATAGTTTCAAAGGTGATACCAGGTGTATCTTCTTGCATTGAATGTACTTTATACAAACAAAATCGGATTTTCCTTTGAACAACTCTTGTAGAAAAAAATCAATTTTGGGTTACAATGGCTTTGATTTTTCAAGCTAAAGATCCATTGCAAATGTGTTAAGTGGTGAGGATATAAGGCCACCGCATAAATGGAAAGTGTAAAGATGCATTCAAATCAACATTTAGCTTTGAATCTATGTAATGAACACCCACAAAACTTTTTGGCTTTTAAATTTCTCAAATGGATATCATCCTGCAAGGTTTATTTAACTTTATGACAGTAAAAATGATGGGGCAACACACACACATATTTATGTATATTTACACAATCTATTTTTGTTTCAGCCAAGTTTAATTTCTGATGATACCTTGCAACAGGCCTAAGCCTGGTTAGCTTTTGGGTCCAGAGAAGATTGTGGAGATGCTGTCACTTGCTGATTACTATTTGTCCCAGTGTGGCTGTTTCGGGGACAGAGTTTTTCGTTTTTATCTTGGATTCTTCAGAATAAAACAAAGTATTTGAACTGACTTCTGTAAACAGACAAATTAATCAATCAATTCCCTTTCCCTAAATTTAAACATGCCACTTTGATGATGATGAGTCATAAAATCCAATGATCTCATTTTCATTTTTTCTAGTCTTAAGTAACTGAGCTTTCCCACACAGATCAGGATGAGTTCTTGATTAGATTAATATCCCACTTTTATTTAGGATCTGGGTGTACCATACTTGGCACCCTCTCCTCCAGCTTCATCTTCACCTTCTTATCCTATCAAGTTAGTTTCACAGATACTGGTTCAGAGTCACTGAATGATCTTTTATGGCTGAATATGGATTTAAATTCCAATCTTTCTAGTTCTAGCCCAATGCATTAACAATTGGGCATGGTAGTGGCTGCCCATATTTGGCTCACCTGTTGTATAGAAAGTTTTTCAGGAATTCTCCATATCTGCTAACATCTTCCAACTAGTCACCTTTTGGTGACTGCATCCTATGTGAAATAGCATATGTAGACTGGCACTTCCATAACGTGCCTGGAGTCATTTTTAGTACCGCTCTCTCTCTCTCTCTCTCCCCCTCTCCCTCTCCCTCCAGTTCCCTTGCTATATAAGAATTGTCCTAAAGAATTAAAAAAAAAACACAAAGTTGCAGCCACCCAATTAGCTCACCTTGAGTACCTTAGACACAAAAATAGATAAAATGCTATTTAAAAAAAGCAAACACAAATGCAAATTGTCTTGTGCTTTCAGTATGGAGAATATAAACTGAAATAATTAAATAAAAATCTATTTCTGTTCTGAAAGCAATATTGACTTAAATTGCAGACAAGACTGATGGAAAGGGAATAGTTTGGTTTCTCCTCCCTCCTCTTTTTTGTGGAGAGACAAATCGCATTATGATGTATAATGTTATGTATAGTTTTGCCAATAATGCATTCATTTTTTTTCTGTCTCATGAAATCTTTTGCTCCTTAATTTCACACACATTTACGTGCAGCTAAAGTGCATTATGTTTCAGGCCTATATCATTAAAATAATTTATCTACCAATCTCATTAAATAAAGACAGCATTAGTTTCGATCTTTGTTTTAAAGTTTTGAGAGGGCTTGAAACTCATTTCAGTACTACATTCCAGGTACGAATGCCACAACTAATGACTATTTATTAATCACATTGTTTTCATGAACTGGGAACAAAGGTACTTAACATAGCATGGTTATTTTTGTGAGCTAAAATTGTTACTTTCAAATAATGAGTCTTCAAATATTCTATGCATAGATATTTTTATTACTGACAATTGAAACATTTTGTATGTTAACAATAGAAAAGCTCACTTAACGCTTTGAACTAAGCTAAGCTAAACTTGGTTTTGACTTAGTGTTTAATGTTAACCCGTCTGTTGTTCTTTGTAATTAATGATTTACAGTTTAGCATATGTAGTGCGAACCTAGACAATGGTAGTTTATTCAGTAAATTATGGATAAGAAATGTCTGGGTTATATAAAATGTATGAACTCAGACTATAACAGGTTGTTGTTATGACAGCAGAAAATTCTGGAAACTGTATTTCCAACATATCTGAAATGCACAATACTGAACTAAATTAAAGCTGAAGCTAAGTCAGATTAAGTCTCATTTTAGAACTTCCCGATAAACATATATTGGATTTTGATTGATTATGCGCCATCAAATTCTTTTTTCTACTTCTAGCAATTATGTTAGATAGTTTTTCTCCATGATGCTCTATCCCACCTGGTCTTTCAACAGTACACTCATCAGTACTATAACTATCGTCTTCTTTTTCTCTTTCCTTCCATTTTTTTTTAATGGCATTACGGTCTTTTCAAAAGAGTTGGGTTTTTGCCTAATGTGTCCAAAGTAGCATAATTTGAATCTGGTTCTTTGTGCCTTGAGTAAGAACCTTATGTTGATTTGTTCAATGATCCATTGCTTTGTTTCTTCATTTGTTTGTAAATGGTATTCTCAGGAGTCTTCATCAACATCAAATTTCAAAACCATCAATACTTTAATAATTCTTCAAATAATAATAATAATAATAATAAACCACCCTACTTGGAACAGCTTATATCCTCCGACACTACCAGAACAGTTCCTAGGTCCTTGGTTAGGACTCAAGCTGTTGAGCTACCAACCAGCCCCAAAGGCTATGAATCTCTCACTAAAGATTAAATAATAATAACAATAATAATAACAATAATAATGAGAATGCCATGGATTGCACAATTCTGATCTTTGTAAGGTATAACACATGTCAGTTGAATATCTTTTGATAGATTTTTATGATGCTCTACCAAGTGCTAGTATGTGGCACATTTCTTAATTGCTTGTTCTTTTACAGTTGATGCAACTATCTAAAGTATGCAACCTTCTGTCCTATCCACTGTATCAATATCTTCATTGTCAATTCTAAGCCAGCTTGTACCTGTCGTTATTAGTTTGTTCTTCCTTATGTTTAATTTTGACCTCTTTTTTCGCTTTCCTTCTTGACTTTTATTACTAGACCTTTGCATTTTTAACTGTCAGAGTAAGGTCATCAGCATAGTGCAGTGTTAATTCTTCTTCCAGTTTTAAAACCATGCTCACCTTCTTTCAATCCTGCTGTTCTTAATGTATATTTAGCATATAGGTTGAATAAATGCAGATAACCCATGGGTTAAAATGGCAATTGGGATTGGTGTCACTAAGTGATGTGGTCATAAATCATGATGTCATGTGAATAAATTGCTTAGTGATGCCTTGCAGTTCATAAGCTTTTCCATAGCCAGCACCTGGCCATGTCTTCAAGCTATATTTGAGCTTCCCCACCTCCTTTCGGCAATTTGATGTCTATATACTTCCTCTAGTTCTATCCATGTATAGAGTATTTGTTTGGATTGTCTGAAGGCAATTTTAGCTATGAAGAAATCATTGGTGTGGCAGAAATTGATAAGCTGATCTCTTTCACTAGGTGAAATAAATTCTAATTCACATGGAGTAGCCAATTAATTTTGCCATAAAATTTTAAAAAGCCAGTTTTCATTGCTTTATCAGCTATTGCTGAACTAAGTTAGCCTAGTCTTACTGCCCATGATTTAGTAATATACAGATGAAACTCGAAAAATTAGAATATCATTCAAAAGTTCATTTCAGTAATGCACCTAAAAAGGTGAAACTAATATATGAGATAGACTCATTACATGCAAAGCAAGATAGTTCAAGCCGTGATTTGTCATAATTGAGATGATTATGGCTTACAGCTCATGAAAACCCCAAATCCACAATCTCAGAAAATTAGAATATTGTGAAAAGGTTCAATATTCTAGGCTCAAAATGTCCCACTCTAATCAGCTAATTAAGCCATAACACCTGCAACAGGTTCCTGAGCCTTTAAATGGTTTCTCAGTCAGGTTCAGTAGGAATCATAATCATGGGAAAGACTGCTGACCTGACAGTTGTGCAGAAAACCATCATTGACACCCTCCATAAGGTAATTGCAAATGAAGTTGGATATTCCCAAAGTGCTGTATCAAAGCACATTAATAGAAAGTTATGTGGAAGGGAAAAGTGTGGAAGAAAAAGGATCACAAGCAGCAGGGATGACCACAGCCTGGAGAGGATTGTCAGGAAAAGGCCATTCAAAAATGTTGGGGACTTTCACAAGGAGTGGACTGAGGCTGGAGTCAGTGCATCAAGAGCCACCACACACAGATGGATCCTGGACATGGGCTTCAAATGTCATATTCCTCTTGTCAAGCCGCTCCTGAACAACAAAGTCAGAAATGTCTTACCTGGGCTAAAGAAAAACAGACCTGGTCTGTTGCTCAGTGGTCCAAATCCCTCTTTTTTGATGAGAGCATCTTTTGCATCTCATTTGGAAACCAAGGACCCAGAGTCTGGAGGAAGAATGGAGAGGCACACACATCAAGATGCTTGAAGTCCAGTATGAAGTTTCCAATCTGTGTTGATTTGGGGAGCCATGTCATCTGCTGGTGTTGGTCCACTGTGTTTCATTAAGTCCAGGGTCAACGCAGTCATCTACCAGGAGATTTTGGAGCACTTCATGCTTCCTTCCTCAGACAAGCTTTATGGGGATGCTGACTTCATTTTCCAGCAGCACTTGGCACCTGCCCACACTGTCAAAAGCACCAAAACCTGGTTCAATGACTGTGGGATTACTATGCTTGATTGGCCAGCAAACTTACCTGACCTGAACCCCATAGAGAATCTATGAGGCATTGCCAAGAGAAAGATGAGAGACATGAGACCGAACAACACAGAAGAGCTGAAGGCCGCTATTGAAGCATCCTGGTCTTCCATAATACCTCAACAGTGCCACAGACTGATAGCTTCCATGCCATGCCACATTGAGGGAGTAATTGCTGCAAAAGGGGCCCAAACCAAGTACTGAGTACGTTTCAGAGGTCCGATATTGTTCTCTGTACAATCCTTGTTTTATTGATTGCATGTAATATTCTAATTTTCTGAGATTGTGGATTTGGGGTTCTCATGAGCTATAAGCCATCATCATCACAATTATGACAAATCACGGCTTGAACTATTTTGCTTTGCATGTAATGAGTCTATCTCATATGTTAGTTTCACCTTTTAAGTTGTATTACTGAAATAAATGAACTTTTGCACAACATTTTTCGAGTTTCACCTGTAATTCATTGCTTGGATTACTTCAGGAGGTCCAGAGATTGCTGTTAGTATAGAAAGCAATTCTCCAATTAAGTGAAGTAGATAAATCAGACCATATATATATGAATCTAGGAAACACAGCACTGGTTTCCCGAATGCTTCCATATCCAACTTCAGATGCAGAAAAAATAATTACTACCCACTTGCCTTCAATCAAGGACCGGTATACTGCACGAGTCAAAAAGAGGGCTGTGAAAATATTTACAGACCCCTCACATCCCAGACATAAACTGTTTCAACTCCTTCCCTCAAAACGCTATAGAGCACTGCACACCAGAACAACTAGACACAAGAACAGTTTTTTCCTGAAAGCCATCACTCTGCTAAACAAATAATTCCCTCAACACTGTTCAACTATTTACAAAGTGTGCACTACTATTACTGTTAATCTTCTTATCAATCCTTATCACCCATCCCTCCCACCTGTGATTGTAGGACTGTAACTTTGTCGCTTGTGTCCTTATGATTTATATTGACTGTTTCCTAGTATGATTTGACTGTTGATTGTACCCTATGACTATCATTAAGTGTTGTATGTTATGATTCTTGATTCTTAACGAATGTATCTTTTCTTTATGTATACTGAGAGTATATACACCAAGACAAATTCCTTGTGTATCCAATCACACTTGGCCAATAAAAGTATTCTATTCTATTCTAATCTATAAATCTAATCCACTGTTCCTCAGACGACCGGATGTGAATCCCTCTTTGTGAAGTGTGGTTCCGGGGTTCAGATGGGCCTGTTGATCACATACCTGGCTCCCTGCTATGTGACATCGGCTCTGCCTGAGCTCCTTGAGGTGATAGCCGGTTTGGCGGTTGAAATCCCCAGGCTTATGGTCATGGGGGACTTCAACCTACCCACTGCCGGCGGGGTCTCAGGGGTTGCTCAGGAGTTCATGCCTTCCATGGCAGTCTTGGGCATGACCCAATTAATTCAGGACCCCACACACAGAGGGGGTCACATCTTGGATTTGGTTTTCATCTCTAGTCAGTGGCAGAATGATCTAGGTTTAGGGGATGTTTTGATAGAGCCCCTGTCATGGTCGGATCATTCGCTCCTTAGGCTGGACTTCCATTCCGCACCCTTTCGTCGCAGGGAGGCAGGACCGATTAAATGGTACCGCCCCAGGTGCCTGATGGACCCAGATAGGTTCCTGACGGAGTTGGTTTCCCGAGACTCACACACATGACTCGGCTGAGGACCTGGTGGCCGCCTGGGATAGGGTAGCGGCCGGGGCCCTTGACCAGGTCATGCCCTTGCGGTCTCTGACCCGGTGCCAATCCCAGCTGGCTCCTTGGTTCTCTGAGGAGCTGAGGGAGATGAAGCACCAGAAAAGACGCCTAGAGAGCGGTTGGAGGGCCAGCCGTTCCGTATCTGACCGGACACTATTGTGGTCCTACGTTGGGACCTATTTAGTGGCGATAAGGGTGGCAAAGCGATCGTACTTTTCCGCCCTTATTGCGTCCGCAGAAAATCACCTGGACGCCCTTTTCAGGGTGATCTGCTCCCTTCTGGATGAGGGAGTGCAGGAGGACCCCTTGCAAGGATGGGCCGAAGATTTTTCTACTTTTCTGCAGGACAAAATTACTCAGATCCGGGACGGTTTGGACTCTGACTGGGCAACTCTGGGTGGGAGGGCGGTGTGGATTTCAGTGAGGTCATTTGGGGGGAGTTTGATACTGTGACCCTGGAGGATGTGGACAGGATGCTGGGTGGGCTTAATGCCACGTTTATTGGACCCGTGTCCCTGCTGGTTGGTTGTGGCCACCTGGGAGGTTACGTGGGTTGGTTCCAGGGCATTATCAACGCTTCCTTGAGTGAGTGGTTCCTTCCTGCCACCTTGAAAGAGGCGGTGGTGAGGCCCCTCCTCAAGAAACCGTCCCTGGACCCAACAGTGTTGTCAAATTATTGTCCGGTCTCCAACCTTCGCTTTGTGGTGAAAGTTGTTCAGAGTGTGGTGGCACGACAGCTCCCTCAGCACTTGGAGAAAGTGGTATATTTAGATCCCCTCCAATCGGGTTTCAGGCCTGGGCACAGCACAGAGACAGTGCTGGTCATGTTGGTGGATGATCTCTGGAGGGCCCGGGACAGGGGTTGTTCCTCTGTCCTGGTCCTGTTAGATCTCTCAGCGGCTTTTGATACTGTCGACCACAGTATCCTATTGTGGCGGTTGGAGGGGTTGGGAGTGGGAGGCACCGTGTTACGGTGGTTCTCCTCCTTCCTCTCCGACCGCTCGCAATTTGTGTTGGCAGGGGGGCAGAGATCGATCCCGAGGCCCTTGTGTTGTGGGGTGCCTCAGGGGTCCATGCTCTCGCCCCTGCTGTTCAACATTTATGTGAAGCCGCTGGGTGAGATCATCCATGGTTTCGGGGTAGAGTTCCATCAGTATGCTGATGATAGTCAGCTATACATTTCTACCCCGGGCCACCCCGATGAAGCCGTTGAAGTGATGACCCGGTGCCTGGAAGCCGTGCGGAGCTGGATGAGGGTCAACAGGCTTCAGCTCAACCCGACCAAAACCGAGTGGCTGTGGTTCCCTGCGCCCAGATACAGTCAGCTTACTCCATCGCTGACCGTGGGGGGTGAAATTTTGGCTCCCATGGAGAGGGCGCACAATCTGGCAGTCCTCCTGGATGTACGGCTGTCGTTAGACGATCATATATCAGCCGTCACCAGGGGGGCTTTTTATCAGGCCCGTCGGATCTACCAGTTGTGGCCCTTTCTGGATCGGGGCGCATTGTGCACAGTCACTTCTGCCCTCGTTACCGCCCGCCTAGACTATTGCAATGTTCTCTACATGGGGCTCCCCTTGAAGAGCATCCAGAGGCTTCAGTTGGTGCAGAGTGCGGCCGCGCGGGTGATCTTGGGAGCTTCTCGGAGCTCCCATATTACACCGCTCCTGCGCGAGCTGCACTGGCTCCCTGTGGCCTTCTGGGTGCGATTCAAGGTGTTGGTGACCATCTTTAAAGCCATCTCCATGGCTTGGGACCCGGGTACTTGCAGGATTGCCTACTGCCACCATCGGCCTCCTGCCGGCCAGTGCGCTCCCACAGGTTGGGCCTCCTGGGGGTGCCGCCGGCTGGATGATGTTGGCTGGCGACCCCGAAGGTACGGGCCTTCTCTGTGGGAGCACCCTCCCTTTGGAATGAACTACCTATGGAGATGCGAGCCATTGTGGACCTGCGAGCCTTCTGACACACACTAAAGACCCACCTTTTCCAACAGGCAAATGGTACATTCCTTGAAAATACCTTTTGGGAATCAAACCTGATCAACTGCGCAAGCTTAGCTTTTATTATTTTTTGCCCTCGCTTGAATATTTTTATTGTGGTAGTTTTATTTAAGACTTCCCTCCCTCTTTTCTGTCCCTTTTTGGAGGATAAAGGATATAGAAGCAAGCAAGCAAACAAACAAGTAAATAATGAGACCATAACCTTCAAATAGCAAAATATTAATTTTATGATATGAAAATTTTCCTTATTCCAAGGTTTTTAAACCATGAAAGTCACATTACAATTACAAACAGCAGTTGGTTTTAGGTTCATCTGAGATCCCAGAGATGGAATAACAAAAAGTGTTAATCCGCCTTCTCAAATAGAGGCATGAATCACTCACAACACACACAGGCAGAATGTTTCTGTGTAGATTAAAAGGAACTGTGACAGCACCAGCATTACCTTTTGCTGGCTCTGCTCAGTATTTCAGGGCCCCTAATTGCAAGACCGGATTAGCTTCAACATATATAGAGGGCACCGGGCTGACATTTTAGAAGCAATCGGTGTCTGGAAATATGCACAATAAGTATATAGATGGAGGTATTGTTATTTGCAAAATTAAATGGCATATGCTGAAGAGAGCACTAGTTTAAACAATGCTTCCTTTATAGTTAAAACAGTTAATGTTCACCTATTGACCTAGGAATATGGAGAGGATTTCCTATGGTCCTTAAAAATGAACCAACAAATTGCAACAAACATTACTGTTCTTTTTAGCTTATCCTGGTTTCTTGTAAGCCTTTAATCAGGTGGCAGACTGGAAAATTGCAACTAACTCAACACATCCTTTTCTTTCCTGCTTTCCCATCCTGTTTTTTAACAGAGAAATGCAGCTTTTATTTTCTTTTTGCAAGCATGGAAAAAAAAAATTCTGTTATGCCACAAAGTATAAAATCATTCACTAAGACTCCTAGGTCAGTGTCAGCTACTGTGAGAATTCTGCTTTGTTTCATTAAAACCCAGGTTTGGGTCAATTTGGGGTTCAGCTAAATATTATGTACTTCCTACCATAAATCCATATTCATATCTGGGCCACTCCTGATTTCAGTGGCATCACTGACTTCTGCATTGGTACAATTCATGTTCCCACTTATGCTTCTATGATCTTCTGATCTAAACACTATCCAGTGATTTTGCTAAAATTGTTGCTGTTCTTATTTAACAACTGCCTCCCACCCAACATAGAGATAATGTTGTCAGCAAAAAAGTAACAAATGTGTATCTGCAAGTAATGTGATCTTGCCTTCCGCAAGTTTCTGTAAATTATTTATAGTTAGCTCAAGTGTTCAATCTTAACGGGGTAGATGAAGTGGGGGAATTCGACAAGAAAACAACAAGATATAGCTAATACCAGAAATTGACATGTTGGAATTGAGAGGTTAGTCACCATGTGATTTCCCCCTCCCCCAGGCCATCTGAAAAATGGAAGGAAATTACATGCTAATCTCCATCTACCTTCCACTTTGTATTCTCCTGGTCCTTCTTCATATCAGTTCTGGGGAAGTGAGAGGATGTGAGGCCAGTTATGTGCTGAATGCATGCTCTCTTACCAAGTTGGAATGGAGTCTTGTGCCCTCTCCCTCTCCAGGGGACATTTGTGATTTCTGGACCAGGGTCCTTATATATTTCCATTTCTGAAAGAAACTTTGCACTGAAGTTAGAATAAATATTTCCTCTTTTTCCTTCATACACACATAATCAGAGTTGAAGAAAAGTTCAAGATTTCACTTTCTTCTTGTTTCCTTCTCCCGCTCACATATACATTGATTTTAATCACACTACATACAATCTCTATTGCACAAAAACAGGGTTCACATTCAAATTCTCAAGTGCAATATAGCGTATTTCAAACTTATTCAGAGATGTGCTTAGTTATACCAATTCAAAGTGCAAGATTTGTTGGCCTTTTCTAATCTTTCCCACCATGACCATTCATGTGCTTTTATAAGATTTAGCTTTTCTTTTCTCCATCTTTCTTCCATTAGAATCACCTTGCTCACTTATTATTTTTCAAGGATTTTCAATAACCTTTGTAACAAAAACAATTAAATTTTGCACTTCTCAATTCCAGAAAGTTTCCTTCTCAAAAACAAGGTCATATTTTGCTTCAGCTAACAGATGAATGTTACCGAAATATATTTCTAGATTAAATTGTGGTGTTCTTAACAGTACACACATATCACCGCCAACCTGGGATAGTTACTACTTTGGTCTTAAAACCAGCAATTGTGAGCTTTTCTTCAACCTCAGCACAACTGCATGTTCTTTTTCTTTGACCTGCCCCACAGAAAAGCAAGCCCATACCAATCCCTAAATTGGACAACAGCCTTGCCAGTTTCTGACAAAGGTCCTTCCAGATGAGCTTGATGGTGAATTGATAGATGAGATCAGGACATCACCATTTCCCACCGCTGACTCATTGCTGTGCTTTCACATGGGTTAATGACCACTTCTCTCAGGCTCTCACTGCTATCTCCCACCATTTCTGTGTCCAGGCAGTAGCGGGTAGCCATGTGCTCAATATGAGAACCAACTTTACTCCAGCGCTATTAAAAGAAAAAGGGGAAATTCAGATTAACCTTATCTTATATTTAAGATCCTCTACCCATTAAAATATCAAACCTACTGCAATGATCAGGGCATTATTTTTCTGCAGACAGGCAAAGACTGCTATCTCTCACTATGCCATGGAGAAAGAGTTCAAGGGAGTTTCAGGAAAAATGTAGTCTGCTGACTGATACCTCCCCAATCCAAAGGGGAGCAGTCTGATTATTGGACCAAATAGAATCCGGAGCTCATGCTTTATGATGTATGACAGCTGTTGAATTGTTTCTTGAGTTGCATCAATATGGTAAACAAAGAGGAGAACAATTATTTAAGAAAAGCAAGTAGAAATTCAGTATCCAAACTTCAGGAATTTTGCCAAGTGCTCAGAGCAATGCTGATTATAATATTTTGTTGCTGTTCATCACTTCTTTGTGATCCAATAGATAATAGTTCACTAAAATTTCTATTAGTGATTGAGTTGTTCAAAGCTCATGCTAGTAATATCATAACAATGTCTAACCATTTTATCTTCTGTCAGCCTCTTTTTAAGAATCTATACAAAGCCAAATATTACCAAAATATGTGGAAAATATATTCTTATTGCCCAACATATCATTTAAAGAAAGCTGCTTCAAAATCTGTCAACTGTTATCTACACGGAAACCAACAGAAGGATGAAGCAATGGATAGGGATGAAGCAATAAAGCATGGCACACATTTGGGGATAAATGGTTCATGTGTGCAATCATTTGTTGGCAAATGACACATCATGATGAATCCTATCTGGTTTATCCTAACCTTGCATCAATTTTTTGGAAAAACAATCATAGTTAGCTATTGGACTATTTCTACAACTTTGCTTATAATTGATATAATTTTGCCTTTAACTATTGCCTCTTAAATTTTAAATCAAGTCCAATGTGTGATATGATTGTTGATAGCATCAGGCATCAATGTTTGGCATCTAGACAATATGACTGTGATGCAGTGGTGCAGTGGTTAGAATGTAATACTGCAGGCTACTTCTGCTGATTGCTAGCTGCCTGCAATTTGGCAGTTTGAATCTTACCAAGGTTGACTCAGCTTTCCATCTTTCTGAGGTTGGTAAAATGAGGATCCAGATTGTTGGGGGAAATATGCTTACTCTATGAACCACTTAGAGAGGGCTATAAAAGCACTGTGAAGTGGTATTGCTAGTGCTATGATGTGACTAATTTTCAGACCTTTGACATTTTTAACTATCCTATCCCAAGCAAAACCAAATAATTTTTGACATTTTCCAAATGATTTTCAATGGTATCAATAACCATTTCCCCCCCATACACATTATTACTCTTAGCATATGGCATGGTCCTTCTGGATTAGAACAGCAGATAAGCTCCAGTAAATCAATAAAAAGAAATGAATCAAAGAAAAGAAAAAAACCCTTACATCAATACTAGTACACTACACTGGAGGAGACTTTAACAGCCCTGATCTTGGCCTCACCTGCTTGCCATCCCCTTCTTTGCAAGGCAAAAGCATCACCTGGGAACCTGGAAAGAGGGTATATATGGACAAGCATAACTGTTGAAAGTGGATTTGCTGGTTATATGTATATATCCATTCCTGAAACAAAGAAGAATGCATTAAACTGATAGTCTTACTTCTCAACATATTTCTTTAATTAAATTCATTATATCTTGCATTTTCTTTCCTATTCAGTGTTAATTTCTTTCCAACTACTTTCTCACTTTTGAATAAATCATTAAAAGCATAGTTTTTTCCCAACAAATTCATTTCTTTGAGTCTATTAACACTCTAGTAGGTTTCATCAAGTGGGAAGATACAAAATATACTGATTTATTCACCATTAGCCCTTAACATGGCTATAATGTGTGATTCTTTGGGATCTTTTTAGATAACACAGGATAAGAAAAGACCCAGGTATCAAAAATTTTATCTATCAAATTGTTATGCATAAAACATTAAAATATTAAATATTAATATAAATATTTAAATAAAATAGCATATTTCCCCTCATCCCTTTTCTCACTTCTGCCAGGAGGACATTAACAGTAGTTAACACACAAATAAAATGAAAATAATTTTAAAAGAAATAGAAGTAATTATAATTTTGTGAGGTGAATTTAATATATATGACTGAAAAGTAACCTGTTTCCTGAAAGTGACATGAATACAGGTAGTCCTCAACTTATAACAGTTCATTAGTGACCGTTCAAAGTTTCAACAACACTGAAAAAAACAACTTATGACCTTTTTTAACATTTATGTCCTTTGCAGCATTCCCACGATCATGTGATCAAAAATCAAATGCTTGGCAACTGATTCATACTTATGACCATTGCTGTGTTTCAAGGTAATCTGATCAGTTTTTTCAACCTTTTGACAAGCAAAGTCCATGGGGAAACCAGGTTCACTTTACAGCCTTGTTACTAACTTAACAATTGCAATGATTCACTTAACAACTGTGGCAAGAAAGGGTGTAAAATGTGGCAAAACTCATTTAACAAATGACTCACTTCAACAACAAAACTTTTGGCCTCAATTGTGGTCGTAACTTGAGGGCTACCTGTATGAATCTCTAGGAACATAGCAGTCTTCTAAGTTTATAATAAAATGATTTGATCCCTCAATATCAGGCTCTGACACAGTTAGCCATTATTAAAATATAAAATCTACACACTGTAGATGTTGTACTGGGAAACACTACAGTTATTTTATCCTCAAATAATATGTCACAGTATTATATATGATATAACATAGTTACTATGATTGAACCTTGATGGTTAATTAGTGTGGATCAGTATAAGAATTTTCCTTAATATGGCACAGAATACAGAAACAAAGACGGTTATTTGCTTTTCTCACATAAAACAGTTTTATTGTACAAAATCTTATTCTACTATCTTTCTATAAGTTTACAATTATTTTGCTTCTATTCTTATTTAATCTATATGTTCCTATGTCTATCTCCTATTTCTAGGTTCCTATTCCTGTTCTTATTCCTACCTATTTAACTAGTAGATATTTCTTCTTTAAATCTTTCCTTTTCCACTCAGGACTTCAGCCCTTGTAGGCAATCTCCATCTATTTGCATATGATAACTCTTTTTTCATTCACTTATAGACTTGCCAGTGGCCTTTTCTTTCCCCTTCCCTTCTCCTAGCACTCAAGAGTTCTGGTTTGTAGATAGCTCACTATTTCTGAAGGTTGTTTGTAGATAGCTCTGCACCTGAGTTGCTACACATAGTGTAGACCCTTGTTTGGGCTTTTTTCTTCCCTCATCTCTCAGCTTTGCTTCTCAGCTGGTCTTGAAAATCAAAAAATTGAAGTTTTCTCTTCAGCTTTCTCTGAAGACTGTTCTGACATGCTGGCCTTTGGGTAGGAGTGTTTCTTTTATACATTTTTGTTATCCTGTGGGCTGAAATCTTTTCTCCCAGGACATGCTTGTTTTCAATTCCCAGATCTTTTCTGGATATTCATCACACCATCTTTACTACCAATTTGTTTAAATATTTCTCTGTGTTATCCTTGACAGGATAGAAAATCTGCACATATACTTGGTACTACAGGGGCTTCACTAATGGTGCTTTAACTTGTGGCCCTTTTTCTGGATTAGTTAGTCTTCTGTTCCTGATTTACGTTGATAATTGCTATCTCCCCTATGCCTGGCCAGTAGAATCACTAAATAATGTCTGATCCCTGCCTATATGTCTTCATATAGGCAAGGATCAGGATTTTCATGAGCTACGGTATTTGGAGAATTTCTTCTGTATAGTTTTGAGACACCGCTATTTGTTCATGTTTTTCTTTAGCTTTCTTTTGTCTGTGTTTTTCTTTAGTTCATGTTTTTCTTTAGTTTAGTAGTATATAAATATCAGGTTAGTTAATTATTATGATATTTATATACTACTAAAACTCTATTTTTTTTTGTAATCTTCAATTAGGTGAAACAGCATGTGACAGGGCACTGAATCAACTGATCTCAAATGGGCTAATTAAAAGAAAGCATCCAAAATCCAAAATCCATTACTCCAGCAGATTGAAATTCGCACAGTTGTGGCTGGTACAGCAGCACTGGGATGCCATAGTTAACTTTGGTCATGTGATTGTCATTTCCAATGTTCCCTGCCAACTTTCCACAAAAGTCAACAGGGTAAAGCCATGTAATTTCTCTCTTTGGTTACTCCATTCTTTCTTTTCTCCCATATTGGAAACTTTTACAAGTCCATTTTTCTTAAAACCTTTCTTGTAGTCCATTTATCCCTTCAGGTAACCCCTACTTTTCAAGCTATAAATAATTTGTTTTGCTAACAACACATAACTTGCTCCTTTCTCAGGGTAATGTTCTTGTACCCAAAAATGTACATTGGGAGTAACACCTGGAGGAATTGCTCCAGGACTACCAGGTTTTCCTACTTGGTTCCTTCACCAGGTCATTTTTTTCCAAGATCAGCTACGAAACCCTCTTCATCCTTCCTGAGAATTTTAAGGATAGTCACAAAACCTTTGCTGGTATGTTAAATCTGTTACCTCATACCAATATAAAATAACTTCTTTTACTGTTTTGTGGTCTGTTATTTCCCATGCTAGTAAACTGGTATAAACCCTAAGTGCTTTTTTCAGTTAGGCATTCTTCCTCTTGGCTATTTACAAGCCATAATATCTCCTCAAATATAACAAAATATGATTCTAATATATTTCTCATCTACGTTTTGGAAAGATATCTCATAAGGTCCATCCCTTGTTACCTCAGAAACTGAATTTGGAGCAATGTTTCTCCACTGGGGATTCAATTCCTTTAAGAAGCATTATAATTTCTTTAAACTCTTCTCTTCAGATCTCCCTTTCCAATCTGTCTTTCTCTAAGCAGTCTCTTTGCTCAGTTTCCCTCCATAAACTATTTTTCTCCTCTTTTCTGGGAGCTTTTCTTTGCCCTTCCTCTTATCTTTTAGCCATCACTTGTCTTTCTTCTTGTTGCCACAGCATATGCCATCATATAACACTTATCAGGGCTTCAGATGGATCTGGTTTACTTCCCGGGTTGGCTCTCCCTCCACAGAGTTCATCCTCTTTCTCTATTTCAAGCTGCCTTATGTAAGTTGTTGGATGAGTCATGTGCTGAATTACTCCTACTTGCCTCTAGATCTCAAACACTTTGTCTTCCAATCTTTTTCCCCCTACAACAAGATTATCCTTTCCTTTTTCCTTACATGCCTTTTATTCTTTATGTTTGGATACCAAACCATATCCCATCAATGCTACCATTTGTTATGGCTTTTTCTTCATGTAGTACAGTAAACAGAAACAAAGGCTGTAGTTGTTTTTCCACACACAAAATGACTTTATTGTACAAAATTAAACTATATTTTCCTGTTACTAGAAGTTACAACTATTCTATTTCTATTCTTGTCTAATCTATACATGTATGGCAATGTATGAATAACCTTGGGGAAAGAGACAAGACAGACTGTCTGCAAAACAATAAGATAAAAAAAGGCAGGAGCCCGCGGTCACTGTCTCTTAACAGTCATAGAAAGAAATTAGGAAAGGCCTGTCCTAATGGATCAAGTAGTTAAAAGTAGAGGCGGGAACTCTATGCCTTCAGACTTTCACATTTCTGTTAATGTAGCTTACAATAAAGTAGAATTAATTCATCTTGTCATATTTCCTGTCTGGTTTACCTGGGAGGCCTGACAATACATTCCTACCTCTATTTCTTTTCCTATATTAATACCATGTTTCCTTATCTTAGCTATTTCTTCTTTAAATCTTTCCTTTTCCCACGGGTCTTCCACTCTTGTAGCCAATCTCAGTCATTTGCATATGAAAACCCCTTTTCATTTCTTTATAAACTTGTGAATGGACTTTTCTCTCCCCACCTCACTCCCCCAGCACTCAAGAGTCCTCTATTTCTGGAGCTGGTTTACAGAGCTCTGAATCTGGCTTTGTGGGATTGCTTGGGCTTCCAGACTCTTGTTCAGGCATTTTTCCTCCTCCATCTCTCAGCTGGTCTTGAAGATCCAAAAACTGAAATCTTCTCTTGCTCTCTGAAGACAGTTGTTAAGATGCTTGCCTTTGGGTTATGGTTCTCTGGGCTTATTTTTTTTCCTTGACACATCTATCCTTGACACTCTTGTTTTCAGTTTTATAGAACAAACTCTCCAATTAGGGAGATGAGGGGGCTATTTTAACTCTCCTTCTGAGGTGGCACCTAAACCCTGGTTCCTAGGCATGAATTCAGTCTTCCATAGACAGCCCTTATCTTTTACACTAAGTTACTTTGCTAGATTAATATGAGCTAGAGCTACAGATTCATCAGCAAAGATACTGAGTCAACTAAGATGATCATTTTGTGTTTTTAGGCAATCCAAACTGAGTCTAGAATAAATGTGCATGTTGTGATACTAAAGTAATATACTGCAGAGCTAATCCCCTTTTATTTCTTGACAGTGCTGTTGAAATGATTTGCAAATAATGAAATGCTGCAAGTTCAGGCACCTACACAACAGTTTCTTTTTGTGTGCAATCAATTCAGAAAAAGATTTCCTCATCTCCCATGTATGCAATCATTTTTAAACACCCCCCCACCCCATAGGTTGTGGAAACTGGTAGTTCAAATTTTGAAAGGAATTAATGTCTTCCTTCTGGATGAATGACCAGGCATAATAAAGAGATTTCTAACAGATGTCTCTTAAGAGTACAGTGTTAGGAACAAAACAAGATAAAACAAGAATATGGTGGATAAAGTCACTTCCCCCTCCACCCAGCCCCATCCTGCCCTCCTTAGCAAGTAACATTCCTTAACAAGTGATTTCCATATTTATGTATCTAGAGTCACCTAGATAGTTCACATCTGATTAAATGGCAAGGAAGAGAAAAGGGTGTGATGCTAGGCAAAAACAGACATGCTAAGAAGAGCCAAAGATGATACTTCACATTCATTTCTAGAATTCATTTTGATGCCGAGGAGCAATGACAGGTGTCACCTTGAATGATGTTAGAGCCTTGAAAAATAGTCCCTAGCTTCTGACAGTGTTAATGTATCTGAATTTTCTGTAGAGAAAATAGTTAGCATGCAAAGTCCCTCCTTGGAGCATGAACCTTCTCACACCTCCTCCTCCTAGTCTTCCTGTATTTATTTCACATTCAATTTCAGCACTTTTTCTTTTTCTTTTCTTTTTTTAACTAGAAACAACCTTACTTTTTGACAAGTCGAAATGCCTCTGCGACTGTACCATGTTCCTCTGCAAATATTCTTTCCACCAGTTATACAAAAGGAGTTTTCAAAGCTCCCTTAACACATCTGGTGATGCAGTAAGAGAAGCAGCATTGTCAGGGTATTTCTTTGCAGTGAAGACACATTCATTTAAACAAAGAACAGAAAAAGGTTAGAGACCAAGACAATCTCTCAGCATTGGAATAAGGCAAGTTAAAAAAACAAGCAAAAATGCTCTTCTTCTAACAGAGATGCATTCAATACCGTAAGATGCCCTTTCATTATCTGGATTATACAATGGCTGGGAAAGAAATATTCTGTTTCTATTTCAGCTATTGCTCCCAAAGAAACATTATGTTTCTTAATTGGTAGCCATTCATTTAGATCATGGAAGACAAGCAGTGGTTACTGATGGCTTCCAATTTGGCCCATTGCGTAAGATAACTTTATTGTCCTGGAAATGTTGCCTGAACAACAGTTTGCATTCCTGGCAATCCACCATTCAGCTATGGAAGAGCAGGGGGAAATGGGGGGATTTTAGATCAAAATAGACCAGTGGATGCATGGCTTTACTTGTTCTACTTTGATTCATTTAATGGGACTGACCGAAAATCCTTAGCTGCACTATAACCTATGATTCCATCACAAACTTAATATTGATCTTCATGGATCTTTTGTTAGCATTCAAAGAGTCCCCCCTGCCAAATCAATCATTGCAAACATTCTTGCCCGCAGTTATCTCTGAATTTTTCTTGGAAATTACACAGCCAGAAGTTCACTGTTTGGAGGGCTGAGAATGAGTAGTTTTCTTGTGAAGGTTTCTGCATTCCTTGCCATACAATCCACATTCCTCTTAGCCCTTTCAAATGCTGAGTGATGGAATTGGTGAAGTGCAACTCTTTTGGGGCAGGCAATGCGAGGCAATGACCCCTTCTCTTAGGCCTTCTCCAGCTAAATTGCACTCAGGAAAACAACAGGATTGGAAAACCACAAATGTGACAGAAAAGATACCATGCTGGAATGAGCTTTTCTGGGCACCTTTTTCCCCTCTCAGATAAACAGAATCTTTGGCTTCCAAATTCTCTAGATGAAGTTTGATGACAGCCATATGCTTGGGGGAGTGTAATAGGTTTATCTCTGCATACTATCCTTTATGTGCTCCCTGAAGCATACCATAGAGATACTTGGCACTGGGGAGGCAGCCAATAGTTCTAGCATCAGGATGAATCTTTCACAAGTTCATATAAAAACATTACACTAACAAACTGGGTGATGATTCAACCCTGTGACAAGGGATTCTGAGAGGCAGGCTATGGAGTGAGGAGGAGGAGGAGGAGAAGAAGAAACAACAATAGTTAAGAGACTGCAGTCCTGCTGGCTTACGGAATGACAGCTTTTCTCTGAGACCTTATAGAATCATTTCATTGCTGCTGCCACCAATGTGTTGAAGTGTATCCAGGCCTAACAGGCTTCTCATTCCTTTTCTATAGCTTGTCAGGTTTTTTGGAACTGCTAATGATTAATGGGTTTATAAAATGAATCCCAGATTCAGAAATCTGTTGCAAGAAGGTTACTGCAAACTTTAATATCAGCTGATGCTGTGCTCTAATGGAAAGCCAGTGCATCAGCCAAAGAGTGACATCTTCATTAGACAAAATCAGGGCAAAATTATGATCAATTATTTACCCTCCAATGCATCTCTCTGGCAAACTGCTAAATCAATCAATTGCCTTTCACAAATGAGACATAAACAAGGCCAAAGAATGCCAAACAGTGTGCTCAGTCCCAGGAGTCTGCAATCCTATGGAAGAAGAGATTGTGAACCACTTTCTGCAGATACTAGGAGGCAATTATTTGCTCAGTAGAAAAAAAATGACTGTGAGGAACATGATTGATCCTATTTCACGATGTAATATTGGAGCATTTTTTTCAGGATGAAAACTGGAGTTAGCCAGAGAAAGGAATTGTTAGGGGACTCTGAGCAAAAAGGGTGGAAATTCTTCACAAATAATAAATAAGAAATACTCAAACACACAATAAAGCCACTGGCTCAGATGAATCTGAAAAGACATCAGATCCTGTTTGTCTCTTAGGATAGCTACATGCTGAGGCAGCAATAACACAGCAGGAGAGCTCTCCTGCTTTCACACCAATTTTTTTTTACTCAGCAAGCTTTAATGTTTTGATTTTCTCCCCTACTATTTCCTTGGCTATACTTTTTAAACCTTTCTTTACTATTCTGTTGTTGTTACAATATTTTAAATCACTTAATCCAAATAATGCGTGAATTAGAAAAATGAAAACATAAATATTCTTAGGTAGGCAAATACTGAATACATCAAATTTCACTAGCCCTCCACCCCTCTCTTTTTCTCTCTCTCTCTCTTGATAGCCACCCCCAATTTGACACTTCAAGATGTATTGGGACTGTAACTCCCATAATTAGTAGCTATTATAATATTTGTGGGCTGAGTTTTGAATAATTACAGTCTCAACACATCTGGAAAGTGCTTGGTTATGAAAAATTATAGTGGAAGAAATATTAACACAAACCTGGCCATAGTAGAACAGGAGATTCGTCTCCATTTTTCTCAGATACAATTTACTTCTACTCTCAAAGGCAAACTGTTCTTGAAAACTGTCTTTTTCTTCTCATTCATAAAGTATTTCAGGAGATTACAAACAGCAATACAATACTGACCTATCCTTTGAGGAGTTCTTTATCAGGTCTGTTTTTAAAGAGTTTTGGAACTGAAAAAATATGTAAATATGTCCGTTGGATTTCCATGTAAAGTACACAGCCTGATGTAAGAGTCTGAAAGTTCTAATTCAAGCTTCCATGACTGCCTTATTTTCTGAATTGGTACTTATGGAGAACAGCAGGTTTTTCAAGGACACAGCTCTTCCCAGAGAGGATTTGAGGATCTACACACTGTATTATATCCCTTGGCATTAGAAAATATTTCCTACAAAGTCATTTTTGCAGATACTTTAATTATTAAACTAGTGGCAGTGGAAGCTGCTTGGAGGGAAGTAATACAAACTTAAAGCACCCTGTGACTTTAAAAGACTCATCATAAAGAGCAAGATCCCTGCTGTACAAGCTATCATTATTTATTTATTAGGCTAATGACTGGCTAATGACCTCAAACAACAAGGGAGAGAAAGGCTAAAGTGTTGTAGCAGCATGTATGGTCTTTCCCTCATGATCTTGCGAACTCTGGTCATAGCAACCTAAGTAATACCATCAGTATTTTAGTCTGAATAACAGCATATAAAAAAGAAATTCATTGGCTTTCTGTTTTATGTGAAATTTTCTTCCTCCTGGACATTCATTAAAGCCAGAGGCTCTTTTCCATAAATCAGAAAGACGTTCTTATGGGTCTTTGTTTAATGATGGGTACTGCTGGCAGAAAAAGCTCTAATGTGTAATATTTCTCCCCGCCATTAATTTGATTGTGTGTCTGAAACATACTTCCTAATACTATGGAGAGCCTCCAGTTATTTTTACATTGAAAACCATTTTAAAAAATGAACTAGTAAACTTTTTATACTGAAGATATTGTACTATACTGCGATGAACAGGGTAACTTCGTATTTCATTCTTCAGTGACTGGAACAGGATCACAAGGACTACCCAGACAAAGTACGGGGAAAAGAAACCAAGGTCTGTCATATTCCTAGATATACAGAACAATAATTCCTTTCCTGAACTGTTGAAATTTCACAATGAAGGCCCTGTTTTCATGAAGTTATATGAGTTTTTATTTTTGCTGAAATCGAAGTACATATTCAATACACGTAGTCCTCGACTTACAACCACAATGGAGCCCAAAATTTATGCCACTAAGTGAAACCACTGTTAAGTGAGTTTTGCCCCAAAAAGGAAGGATTGAACCAGTAGTAACACCGGTTGAATCCCACCTCCTGATCTGAATGTAAATCATGTGACCATGGAGATGCTACAGTGGTCATAAGTGTGAAAAATGGGTCATAAGTCATTTTCCCAGTGATTTGTAACTTTGAACACTCACTAAATGAACTGCTGTAAGTTGAGAACTACCTTTATAATTTTAGCATGGGTGGAGGGGGAAGACAGAGCATACCTTTGGATGTTCCTATGGTTGTAAGTGGCAGCTAATTGTTAATCTGCTCCCAAGAATACTCTTTGATTGACACCGCATTTTTTCCTTTTGCTGATTGGGGGAGAATGAGGTAAGCTTCATTAAGCTCCTTTTACTTTAATAGGCAATTTAATAGTGAAGGAACACAGAGTATGAACTTCACATATTGCTGCAATTCAGTACTTTTTTTTAGAAATAGGAAAAAGAGTAAATAGGTCTGAAAGATGAGAGGAATTTATAACTCTCCTTTTATTCCTTTCTTATTTGAAAACTATTGGTTGATTGCTTATTGTACCCTATGACTATCATTAAGTGTCGTACCTTATGATTCTCAACTCCTGATGAATGTATCTTTTCTTTTATGTATACTGAGAGTATTTACACCAAGACAAATTCCTTGTGTGTCCAATCACACTTGGCCAATAAAAATAAAAAATAAAAATAAATAAAGTATTCTATTCTATTCTTATTCTATTCTATGGGCCAAAATAGCTTGCATTTTTTTTAGTACAACTGGGTCTGTTGAGATTGATGCAGCATATAATAGAGAGCCAATTTGGAGCAAGAGGTTAAGGTGCTGGAAGAGGACTGAGAAGATTTAGTTTTAAGCCTATCAACTATGGAAGTTCACAAAGGGTGATCAGTAAGTGCCAGCTGTCCCCAGCTTTTCATCTTGGTGGCCCGCCCAGCATGGGGGAGGGGGCGTATGAGTGGCAGGTGCGTGGCTCCATTGGTGTGAGCAGCAGGCACACATGCCCTCCGTTTTGCACGTGAGTGGAGGGCACTGGCGCACAAAGCTCCACTTTCATGAGCAGAAGGAACATGAGCGGACAGTGCTTGTACTCCCGTGTGAAGTGGAGCTTCACACATGAGTACAAGCATCCTCCGCTTGAGCACCTTCCACTCGAATGAGTCAAGCCATTGCTCATGCAACCCAGTTTCAAACAGGCCATGGCCCGGTAGTGGATCATGGCCCAGGGATTGGGGACCCCTGATCTATCTCAGTGATTGTTGTGGGGGGAAATATCAATGTTATGTACTGAACTTTGAGCTCCTGGGGGAAAAGTAGAACCAGGGGTGGGATTCTACTGGTTCTACCCGGCTCTGTAGAACCGGTAGCTCTGAAGAGCAGCAGACATAGAACCGGTTCTATATCTGCTGATGTTTTGGCCCACCCGCCCGCCCCGGGCTCTTACCTGACCTTTATTTCTTGCTTTTTCAACCTCAGCTGCTGCGCGAGGCACAGCTACGGTTGAAAAAGCAGGAAAAAAGTGCTTTTTCAAATGCTGTTTCTCTGCACTCAGCTCTGCTCAGCTGTCCAGGCAGCAAGCCGATGATGATTTACAGGCGCGCGCAGCGTGCAAGGAAGCACACTGTAAATCACCGAACCTCGTAAATCATCGAACCGATAGTTAACCCTGTTGGATCCCACCCCTGAGTAGAACACCAATCTAAGTGACAAATAATAAAGGGTATTTCTGCTGGAAAGGCTGTTGTCCCTTACAGCTAAGGAATTCAAGATTCTGTGCACCACAAGCAAAACTGCTAATGTAGATGTTTGAGGAACAGATTAGTAAATAATGTCTCTGGGTTTCATGGGAAGACTTAATCACAAGGCAACTTCTTTGCACACAAACTGATCTGCAGATGATAATGTTACATTCCAGAAAAATACTAGCAATGGAATATTTGTTGGGAATCTGACAGCTTACAGACATATCTTGTGGAATAATCTTTTATGCATAAATACTTTATAACTTAGCTACCAACTAGGAAATCAGCTCTCATCAGTTCTTCTAATCGGAATCAAAGAAAACAAATTCCAAAAAGCAATTAAAACACAGATTATCTAAACATTATCCAAGGTAAACAGCTCTCTGCTTATAAATAATCACCATCTCAATGACAAGCTTATATGCACAAGATTTCTGTGAGCAAGCAGTGTTAGCAAAGAGAAGACTTTTAAAAATATACAAGCTTATACAGGTGTCTTTAGATTTTCATGAAATATATATACTTTCTATTCTTTCCATGCCTAAATTTTCTGCAGTCTGGCCTCCTGGAAATATATTGGGATAGGTTGGCTGGGAAGTTTAGAAGAAGTCCAAGGACAAGAATTTTTTTTGCTGCTCTCAGTAAAATTGAAGTATGTTGGCTTTTGGAAGCCTTGTTTATAACTCTTCTGAAACCTAGAGCTTATAACAAAGGACACTTGTATAGTGCACCCTGGTCATCTTGGGTTTCAAAGATGTACATTCTTATCCAACATACATATCATGGAGCATTTTGTTATATGTTAAGCTCAAAGAAACAAAGATTTTTTTGTAGTGACACTGCTATTTGCATTCGATCACTATTTAGGTAATGAAAAAAAAATCTAATGTGTTTATGCTGTCATTTTGCTGATGTCCTTTATTTGATATTGTGTATTATTATCATTGATGTTTTAGAACTTTTAATGCTATTTTTTCTTGAGTGCCTTTAAAAAACAACAACCCACCTGTGGGTTTTGTTAATTGAGTATCCTGCCTTCCCATCCTTAGTTTTATAGTTTAGCCACCTCCACAATATCATAGTTCAGATAAGGGCAGCATGTAATTGGAAAACCTGTGAATGAAGCTTTATGTTCCCTCTCAACCTGCTACACTTTAGAGAAATTACCTGTGCTGCTGCTGCTGCACCTTTGCTGGTGATGCAGGGGTTTAAGATCACCGCTGGGAACTCCTGTCCTTCATTTTTCTGGGACTCCAGACATCTCTGTCTCTGCCGAATCATTCCTGTCTGGTACAGTGATTCCTCAGGAATTCTAAGAAAATAAATAAAACCTAAAGATTAACAATATATTAAATAATTAACAATATCCATTCTGCATGTGTAAGATGAATAGAGTGCATCATTGATTTTAGAAGAAAGGCCCAGAATAAGGGCTATCAGTTTTCATCTCTAGCAGGCAACTGTAGTTGCTGACAATATAAAAGAGCCAATGCAGTAAAGCAAATGACTGTGGAATTTGATCTAAAGAAAACTGACATCAGTGTCCTTTTCTGTTCCTTTTGGTCAATTTGATCAAACATTGCATAAAATATTTTAAAATAAACAAACATCCCCCAACAATTATTGTTAAGAAACTTCATGGGTGATATTCCATTTACTTTGTTTTTTATTCCATTATGCTGTTTACTATCAACACATGCAATGGGCTTTTTAGAGGAGAGACAGGATAAAAATGTAACTCTGCTAGAAACAGTGGTTTTTCAAACATATGTCAACTAATAATTTCAAAGTTGGGAAACTTTTAGAAAAGTATTTTGACATATAAAGGGTTAGACTAAAAAATCCGAAGTGATAAGCCTGAATAATTGTATCAATGCTGACATTTTAAGCCCTATCAGGAAAGGTTTTTTTTAACTTAAATTAGTAAAAATAAACTAACAAACCAGTAAAAAAAACCTAACTAGTTAAAATTAGTTAAATTAGTTTAAATAAATAAGTGTATGATTAACTTTGAAAAGAAGAAAATCTAATACAGCAATAACCAATACAGGTTGTCCTCAACTTTCAACACAATTGAACCCAAAGTTTATGTTGCTAAGTGAAACATTTGTTAAGTTGTTTTGCCCTGTTTAATGACTTTTCTTGACACTGTTGTTAAGGGAATCACTGCAATTGTTAAATTAGTGATACAGTTATTAAGTGAATCTGGCCTCCCCATTGATGCAAAAGGGAAATGACATGATCTTAGGACAAAGCAGCCGTCTTAAGTATGAACCAATTGCCAAACATCTAAATTTGATCATGTGTCCATGGGGATGCTACAAGAGTAGTAAGTGTGAAAAATGGCCATAGGTCACTTTTTCCAGCACCGTTGTACTTTGAACTGTCAATGAATGAACGGTTGTAAGTTGAGGACTACCTGTAAAGCTTACTTCTAAGAAAATGTGCATAGTGGGTCAGACTTAAAGTCATCCTGAAAGGCAAGAATGAGTACGTTTTTGTCTTCCAGTTGTTGTAGTACTCCAACACCTATAATCCCTAGCTAATCTGGCTAAAATGAGGAATAATGAGAATTTACATTGTACCATTTGGAAGGACATAGTACTCATACTAGCTGAAAAACAAAATGAAATTTGTAAAAATTTCATTCATGAAGCAAGTAACATATACTAAACATATATTTTTTAAAAAATTGGTGATACCTAAGCTCAGGATAGACATTTTCCAAATACCACTTGAATGTGTGACATTTCAAGGTCTTTCTCAGTTCCATTCTGCTTTGAATGCTGTTAAAAAGAGCATATTGGAAAATATAGTTAGGGCAGTGCATCTGGTTACATCTTTAATGGGAGTCAAGTTTCAGTGGGTCAGAAAAAATTAGATTCCATTATAAATGAATGGAATCACAAAATAGAAGAATAATGTAGAAGCCACCCTCCTCCCCTCTCTTATAGTTATTTCTCATGATAATCACACATTGCACTAAACCACCATTTTGTGTTAAGCTAAAATGTTGTGTGACCCCAGCCACTGTGGTTTCTATCACCAGTTTATGGGTTAGTCTTATGCATGCATAAAGATGCTTTGGTTTGCTCAGGAATGCAGTTAAAACAAATCCCAACATAGCAGAATTAACACATGCAACACTGTATGTCTAATATTAAAACATAAAGTAAAAGAAATAATCAACCTTAAAATAATGTTAAAATGCAATTAATGTAGTCCTAGCGTCTGTGTCATGAAAGATTAATAAGGCAAAATACAGCATGCAAGGTCTTTTCTTGTATGTCGTTCTAATTTTTATTCTTAGCATAAAAAGGATAGAAATATATTGACTCTTCTAGGTAGATATTTATGCAAATGGATTTAGCTAATGCACAGAAAGCTTCAACTTTTCCATTTCTTTCCTCAAAGAATGTAGTAAATTATTTTATGACCTAACTGCTTTACAGTTCAGAAAATTAACTAACTCTCTGGCAGTAGTAGTAGTACTACTTAAAATGATGCTGGGCTTACTTTAACATGTAACCGTACTGAATTTCCAAAAGAGTTAATCAAGGGCATTAATTAAACTCAGCTGGCAACCCCCAGCAATTAGTTAGCAATTAGCTGATCTTATTTTTGATCTTTTTGGTTTCCTTTTCCTCTGAATATCTGTGCTGGGTGTACATAATCCTTGTTGGCTGTCCCCCTCTCTGATGATATGAGTGTTTTTTTTTTAGCTGTCTGATTAATTTTTATTTACTTGTTAGCCTTTTTTTTTCTTTTGCCAATTTGAATCCATCTCTGAATGCTATTAATTTTCTGTATTTCTTAATTCTATAGCCCATTTCAACTTTTGTCCCTATGAGGAACACTAAGTAAAAAAAAACACATACACAAAACGATATCTCATTCTTCTCTTAGCTATTTCCCAGGCTTGGGTTATCAGCTACAAGTAAAATTTGCAGGACTGGGAGATCACAAGACAGAACAATAGAAGGTATATTATTTTCTCCATTTTGGAACAATCTGATTTGAAAACAACTGTATGATCCGAGTTCTTCTGAGGAGGCCCTTTCTACTATACCACCAATACATGAAAGTTTGCATTCCTGCACTTGGAAATAGGATTTCACCAGTTGTACCCCAGCTGTGAAATATCTTATATAGGAAGGTTAGATTGGCTCCAAGTAGAAAGAAACAAATTTTGATTAAATCTGGGCCTACGTATATGGGTAGGATGATTGAGTAGCTGAAATTGAAGTAGACATGGACATAGGATTATATATTTTTATTACTGAAGCAGTTATGAGTCAGGACAGAACCACAGGGAAATGGATTAATTTGTTCACTTTATGGTATGATAAAATTCCCACAAATGTTTTTAGCCTTGGCAAATTTCTCTAAGATAGCAGTGCTGCATGCATCTAACTGTGGCATATGTGACAGGAAGGCACATTTGTGCACATATATATTAACATAAATAAGAATCATACATCTAATGAATGCTACACACATTGCTCCAAGTCCAGTCCTCAAATTTAGATGACATAAAGAAAATAAGCAAAAACACACACAAAAAAAATTCTGGCAAAGAAAGTGATGCGTTGGATTTAACTTTCCCCTTTAATATATAATCAGAGCAGATGGAAACATTTAGCTGACCTTGGTTGATCTCAAAAAACCTAAGCAAAGTCAGGCCTTATACTTAGACAGGATGCCTTGAGGAAATTCTAGGGCGATAGATTGTAGATTGGGACAAAAAGAAAAAAAATCCTGAAAGAAAGCAAACACTAGTTTTGTACTGATGCCAAGAAACTGATGCATCCCTGTCTACATTTAAGCTCCACTCCAGGGAATCTTTACTGTTCTTTTTCTTCAGATATATAACTGGTGCTGTTGCTAACTGCTTGATCAGGGATATGTGCATAGCTAGCTGAACTGAAGTAATTACAATGTATAATGCATTATTACAAGTGATAGGAGAGATTTCATCTGACACAGAACAAAGGTCCCAGAATATTAGGCAGTAGCACGAACAAGATATACAGATGACCTGCACCTTCTCATCACCTGAACAGATTATAGAGTTATAAAACAACCTAAAGCACTGGATAAAGGAGAAAGGAGCAAAGAAAATAAAAATGTATGTGGGGGGGGGGGGGGGGGGAGGAATGGCAGGTGAAAACAGAATAAATTTCCTCAGCAGTTCTGAGTCAATGTTAAAAGTGTAATCAGTGCTGCTTTGGGGGCAAATATGGAAACAAGGATTCAGACTGTCTGGCTCATATATCATATATTGTATGGATTCAGGCTTTTTTTTTTTTTTGCAGGAGGAAGTTTTTGTTTATTTGCTTCTGCTTTGGAGTAGTGCTTATTCACAGAGCTAACTCATTAGTAAGGATAGCTGATTCTGCTGCTCCTGGACCAACTGGACAGCTATGAAAAGAAGAAATCACCTCGGAATTTATCTGAGACAATTTCAAACATGAGAAATGAGGAGGAGACAAACCCATTTATTTTCATTCATGAACAAACGGATATTTCAAATAGGTTTTTATATAAGCTCTTATTCCCCTTCACATCTCCACAAATAACAACTAGGACTTTATACTTATATCCTTGCAGCATCTGTTTACTATTAACATCTAATTAACTGTTCCCAGAGAAACAAAAGCACACATCCCAACAGCTGGACGATGCTCCAATAAAACAATAATGAGGTTCTACCATATCAAGCAATTGAGTCTCTTTCCGTTTTTCTTCACTGCCAGAGGGGGCCACTTACTCTCCATATGGTCTCCCTTGAGCTGCAGGCCGAGCTGCGTAATAGTATTGCTTATATTCATCCATCCACACTTCAGCCGTGCGCTTAGTGTTTCTAAGGAAAGACATTTTAAAAACGAAAGGAGAAAGAAAAGCTTGCATGAAAGAGTTTAAATTTGATGCTTTTCATTAAAAAAAAACAGCAAGGATAAGAGAGAAGGAAAGCAGCAGTTCATTTTCGTGAGAGAAATCTAGAGGGGAAAAAAAATGACCAGTGACAGATTTCAGTTCTTAAAGACTGTTTCACATATATTTTCTCAGAGATACATTATGAACATATTTGCCCCAGAACTAACCAGAAACAGTAATTAACTATAGCTTCCATTATGTGTAAACTAGAAAGTATAGTAACCCATGTCCAAATACAGGTAGTCCTTGACTAACTATCACAATTGAGCCCAAAATTTCTGTTGTTAAGTGAGACATTTGTTAAGTGAGTTTTGCCCCATTTTATTGATTTTATTTATTTATTAAATAATTTTATATACCGCCCTTTTCCCAAAGGACTCAGAGCGGTGAACAGCCAACTAAAATATATATGAATTACAAATATAAATACAATTAAAAAAGAATTAAATTAAAAGCTGCCAATTAAAAATTTAAAACCCCCGATTAAAATAAGCTAAAACTTTCATATCCCAACCAATCAAATCTAAAACCCCTATTTTAAAATCCCATTTGAAGTCAGCTCAGGCCGGCCTGCTCAAAGAGCCAGGTTTTCAGGTCACGTCTGAACGCCCTCAGGTCAGTGGTTGTTCGTAGCCCCGGGGCAGCCCGTTCTAAAGGTCATTTTACGACCTTTATGACAATTGTTAAGTGAATCACTGCAGTCGATCAATTAGTAACTCAATTGTTAAATGAATCTGACTTCCCCTTTGACTTTGCTTGTCAGAAGGTTGCAAAAAGTGATCACATGACCTTGGGATACAACAACAGTCATAAGTACAAAGCAGTTGTCCAACACCTGAATTTTGATCACATGATCATGGGGGTGCTACAGTACAAAGGTTGTAACTGTGAAAAATGGTCATATCACTTTTAATGCCATTATAACTTTGAACAGTCAATGAACTGTTGTAAGTTGAGGCCTACCATTCAAAAATGGTAAGTTAGATTTCTTGCACCTTCCTAGTTGTTTCCCCAGTTGTAATAAAGGAAAAGTGAAAACTTAGCAAATAGGATATTTGCAGGTACATGGAGTAAATAACTGTCCTAAGAACCTACCTAAAGCAGAATGTACAGATGTGATGAATTACAAGCCTGAAATATCCATCTGTTTGACTGTAGCAAACTAGGTTAAGGCATCAGAGTGCCAAAAATATTACAGGTACCTTTGCAATATTTCTTTGGTTCTAAATCCTGGTATATCAGACAGTAAATTAAGATTCATACAAAGGCAATGGATAATATTTTCATGGCGTATTTGATTGAAAAATCCTCAATCAAATTATATAATTTCTTTTCATATAGATAACTATTAAACATATACCAGAAAAAATGATTTATTAGAAAAAAATGGGCCCATTTAAACTGATAGAAAGGGACTGCCTAACTGATATTTATT
The DNA here is from genome assembly GCA_023653725.1 of Bungarus multicinctus. Classification (NCBI taxonomy): domain Eukaryota; kingdom Metazoa; phylum Chordata; class Lepidosauria; order Squamata; family Elapidae; genus Bungarus; species Bungarus multicinctus. The sequence goes on along the minus strand of CM042836.1, from coordinate 53,899,895 downwards.
AAAGGGCTGTACAGTAATTTAGATCTGATTTAGAACAGATTCTTTCAGATGTGTGGAAGTGTAAACTTGAAATCTGTACTTTAATGGCAATTATTAAAGTAACTATATGTATTTCTAAAATTGATTGACTGCATTAGAAGTCTTCCATAAAAAGGCCTGATAGAAAGCCTTAGTGCAATATAATGCAGGAAGACTGTGTTTTGCATTTTATCAGCAGAAAGTAACATTAATTCAATTTTTATTATAGTTCGTTCAGTATTTTGGCTGGATAATTTTCATATTTTGCACAGGCCTAGAAAAGGAATCTTCCAGGTTTTGGCAGAAAGCAGTGTAATAAACAAACAGAATAATATTCTCATTCCACACACTCAAGCATTGCAAAAATGGTAGGTTTTTCAATTCATACATTGACAAATGAATATAATTGATGGATTTTTGTGAATCTCTCTCCTTATTTTTTAAGAATATCTAGAGTGTTGCTTTGCAAAAAGATTAGTGAATGATGTATGAATTTTGCACTTAGAAGCATAGGTATTGTTCCTCTGATGAGTAACCTTGACATACTTGAATTGGTGTCTAGCAGCTGATAGAGATATATGAAGAAGTATATGTAATCCAATAGTTGGGGCTCTTAGATCTTCACTGGGATGATTTCATTATTCATTCTGTCTCCTGTTTGTTTCCCCCACTCCTCTTGCTCTCCAAGGTTCACCTTATTCATTTAAAGTTTGATCAAGGTCTATTCAGGTAGGCTACATTCCCTCTTCCCTTTGCAATTTCTTTTCATCTGCTCTACTGCTTTGATTAACTATCCATAAGCAGACGTGCAATGCAAAAATGTGAAGCTGATCAGAGAACTTGCTGAGTAGTGTAACTTCTAAAAAAAGAGAGAAAAACAATCCAATATCCATCTGTAGCTCCACTGTAGCAATGGAATGCTGCTGCTCAAAATGAATGCCATATATTTGCTCCATCTACAAAAACAAACAAGAAAGTTCGCAACTATACTAACTATACTAAAGTTTGCATAAATGTCCTGTAATGTCCATACAACCTGGAGATGGCATTTCTATCACTTCTAAATAGTCATGCACCGCTTTAATATTTTTGAAAAACCCCAAAACAACCAATATTGTTTTATCTACATTCAGCACCACAAGGTTCCAAAATGAAATTAATGTGTTTAGGGATGCTGCTTTTGCATATGCATTTTCTTATGGCAGCTGCACTGCTGCAGAGATTATCTTACATGCACATGCCTGAATATTTGGGGCTCTTTTTAAACACAGTGACAGATTTTCCGGTAATCTGAATGTAGAACCAACTCAACCACTATCCCCGTGACTCTATTCAGTACCCTTGGATAGTTAAATTAGGTGATGAGCAATGGGAAAATTAAAAAAAAAAAAAGGTCATATTAGGCCTGATGTCAATAGCAGTGAGGTTAGACTTTTCCAGTGCATGGCATGTATTTACTTCCAATCTCTTTAGCACAAATCAAAATGGCCATAATTAGAAAATATAGGACATGTCCACTGAGTACCATGGCATTAGAAAAAATTCAGATATTCTATGAAGGAAGGAAATCCCTTTAGTGAGTCTGCCTACATCTCACTTTAGAGGTACCACTTAGACTGATCTAAGAACAGCCATCGTGATCATGTATATAATGCACAATCATAATTTCATTGGCGTTTTTAGCAAATACTTCAAAAATTAGATTCCACCGAATGCTGAGCACATCAACAGTTCTCACATGTATCCATGTTTTGAAGCCTCACTGAGAGGGACAATTTTCATATTAAGAAAGTAGCATTGACATTCCCATTCTATTCTCAATATGTCATGCCCCTGGTGGAGACTGACTCTGAGGGAGAGGAGGAACAGCTGACAGGGAGTGGAAGTGTGGCTCCGGAGGTTGTGGAGGAGTCTGGAGAAGGGAAGAGGCTGGCTGGGCAGTCAGAGGAGGACCCAGGCCCATCCCCTCTCCATCCTAGGGAACGCAGGGAGGAGAGGATAATTTATTTATTTATTTTTATTTATTTAATTAAACTTTTATACCGCTCCCTCTCCCAAAAAGGGACTCGGGGCGGTGTACAGCCTACTAAAAACATACAATAAATACCCAATAATTACAATTAAAATAAATTAAACCAAATTGATCCGGCTGTCTATCCCAAAAATTCAGTTAAAAGTTAAAAGCTAATAAAACCCCAATTAAAATTAAGTTAAAACCAAAATACAGTTACTGGGCCAGGCCAGCCTGTTTAAAAAATAGGGTTTTCACTGCGCGCCGGAAGGTCAGAATATCCGTCATAGCCCGTATCTCCGGGGGGAGATCATTCCATAGGGAGGGGGCTCCCACAGAGAAAGCCCGAACCCTCGGGGCCGTCAACCGACAACAGCCGGGCGGCGGTACCCCAAGGAGGGCAACCCTGTGGGAGCGTACTGGGCGGCGGGAGGTTGATGATGGCAGCAGGCGGTCCCGTAAGTACCCAGGTCCCGAGCCATGGAGCACTTTAAATACTGTCAGTACCACCTTGAATCGAATCCGGAAGGGCACAGGAAGCCAGTGGGAGAAGCGGTGTAACGTGGGAGCTCCGAGGAGCACCCACAATCACCCGCGCGGCTGCATTCTGGACTAACTGCAGCCTCCGGAGACTCTTCAAGGGGAGCCCCATGTAGAGAGCATTGCAATAATCCAGGCGGGAGATGACGAGGGCGGAAGTGACTGTGCGAAGTGCGCCAAGATCCAGAAAGGGCCGCAACTGGTAAATCAGACGAATCTGATAAAAAGCCCCCCTGGCGACGGCTGCAATGTGTTCTTCTAAAGACAGCCGTACGTCCAGGAGGACACCCAAGTTGCACGCCCTTTCCACAGGGGTCAAAACCTCTCCCCCCACGGCCAGCGAAGGAACCAGCTGGCTGTATCTGGGCACAGGAAACCACAGCCACTCGGTTTTGGTCGGGTTGAGACGAAGCCTGTTACGACCCATCCAACTCCGCACGGCCTCCAGGCATCGGGACATCACTTCGACGGCTTCGTTGGGGTGGCCCGGGGTGGAGATATACAGCTGAGTGTCGTCAGCGTACTGATGGAACTCCACCCCAAAGCCACGGATGACCTCACCCAGCGGCTTTACATAAATGTTGAACAGCAGGGGCGAGAGCACCGACCCCTGAGGAACCCCACATCGTAGGGGCCTCAGGGCCGATCTCTGCCCCCCCGTCAACACAAATTGCGAGCGGTCGGAGAGGAAGGAGGTGAACCACTGCAACACGGTGCCCCCCACCCCCAACCCCTCCAACCGCTGCAATACTGTCGACCACAGTATCAAAAGCCGCTGAGAGATCTAACAGGACCAGGACAGAGGAACAACCCCTGTCCCGGGCCCTCCAGAGGTCATCCACCAACGCGACCAACGCCGTCTCCGTGCTGTGCCCGGGCCTGAAGCCCGATTGGAGGGGGTCGAGATAACTCGCTTCATCCAGGTACTGCGGGAACTGACGTGCCACCACACTCTCGACAACCTTCGCAATAAAGCGAAGGTTGGAGACAGGACGATAGTTAGATAACAATGCTGGGTCCAGGGACGGTTTCTTGAGGAGGGGCCGCACCACCGCCTCTTTCAAGGCGGCAGGTAACAGCCCCTCTCTCAAGGAAGCGTTTATAATACCCTGGAACCAGCCTCGTGTCACCTCCCGAGTGGCCAAGACCAGCCAGGAGGGGCACGGGTCCAGCAAACAGGTGGTGGCATTCAGTCCCCCCAGTATCCTGTCCACGTCCTCCACAGTAACAGGATCGAACTCAACCCAATTGACCGCACCGATATCCACCCCCGCCCCCCGCCCGGAGATGCCCAGTCGGAGTCCAGCTCGTCCCGGATCTGAGCGATTTTGTCCTGCAGAAACCTAGAAAACTCCTCAGCCCGTCCCTGCAAGGGGTCCTCCCGCGCTCCCACCTCCAGTAGGGAGCGGGTCACCCTAAACAGGGCGGCTGGGCGGTTTTCCGCGGACGCAATAAGGGTGGAGAGGTAAGATCTTCTCGCCATCCTTATCGCCACTAAATACGTCTTAATATAAGATCGTAATAGTGTTCGGTCGGACCCAGAACGGCTGGCCCTCCAACTGCTCTCTAGGCGTCTTTTCCGGCGCTTCATCTCCCTTAGCTCCTCAGAGAACCAGGGAGCCACTTGGGATCGGCACCGGGTCAGAGGCCGCAAGGGCACGACTCGGTCGAGGGCCCCAGCGGCCACCCTATCCCAGGTGGCGACCAAGCCCTCAACCGAGTCGTGTGTGTGAGCTTCGGGAAATGGCCCAAGCTCCGTCAGGAACCTATCAGGATCCATCAGGCGCCTGGGGCGGTACCATTTTAATGGTCCCGCCTCCCTGCGGTCAGGGGGTGCGGAACGGAAGTCGAGCTTCAGGAGCGAGTGATCCGACCATGACAGGGGTTCTACAACTATATCCCCCATACCCAGATCACTCTGCCACTGATCAGAGACGAAAACCAGATCCAAGGTATGACCTCTCACGTGAGTAGAGTCCCGAATTAACTGGGTCAGGCCCATGGCCGTCATGGAAGCCATGAACTCTTGAGCAATCCCCGAGGCACCGCCAGCAGATGGCAGGTTGAAATCCCCCATGACCATAAGCCTGGGGGTCCCAACCGCCACGCCAGCTATGACCTCAAGGAGCTCAAGCAGGGTTGCTGCCGCATAGCAGGGAGCCAGGTATGCGACCAGCAAGCCCACCTGAACCTTGGGACCGAACTTCACGAAAAGGAGCTCACACCCGGTCGTCTGAGATACAGTGGCCTCCCTCGGACACAGATCCTCCTTAATAACTACCGCAACCCCCCCTCCCCTCCCCTGGGCCCTCGGCCGATGAAAGACCCGAAACCCGGCTGGGCACATCTCCACCAGAGGGACTCCCCCCTCCTGGCCCAGCCAGATTTCGGTAACTCCCACCAGGTCCGCACCCCCCTCACAAATCAAATCATGGATGAGAGGGGCTTTATTAACAACGGACCTGGCGTTACATAACATCAGCCTAAGGCCCAGGGCCCGATTGCTCAGACCCCCCGGGGAACGGGAGATGACAAGGGGGTCGGAGCGCGCCACAGCAAGCAAACAGCGAGGGCGCGCTCCCAGCACAGAATATGGCCCCCTATAACCGCCAAATCTGCCCCTCCCGCTCACCGTAACAATAGATTTAATTCCACCCTCCCCGGTGACCCCCCCATCCTCAATACGGTCCTGTCCGGACTCTGACTCTCCCGGCCACGCCCAACCCCCGGCCTGGACCCAGCCTCCGGCAAGTTGTCCCCCAACTCCCGCCCGGACCTTCCTAACCCCCTTAAAAACCTGGCTAAAATTTTTTTAAGACACCCCTCCCTCCCGCACTTCCTAAAACCCCACCATCTCTCCGGATCCCACAATCCGTGCCTCCGAGAGAGCAGAGGGCCATTTCTGAGATAGGGGGACATATCTCAGGGCCCAAAGATCGTTTCTGGTATAAAATAGCGTCCCGGCCTGAGTCCTCTGATGAAGATGATGGAAATGATGAAAATGACCCCGACCAAGCTGAAAACTAGCCAGCCGGGGCCCGAGTCCAGGTCGAGGCCGTTCAGTGCACCGCCGACTGGACGAAAAGGAGGAGAATAACTTCAACCGCGGCAGCGGCCCTCCAGTCCCAGCTCCGACCGCAGCAACAGTTCTGGTGGTCGTCCTCCAGCCACGCCGCACACCACCGGGTCCAGCACCAGGCCCGCCGCCACACCACGGCCCCACAGCGATAACTCCAACGGCCGCCTGCCGGTCACGCCATGGGCTACCGGGACTAACACCAGGCCCAGAACCACACCATGGCCCTGGAGGTCGACGATCTTCCAGCCGCCTCGGTTCTGCCCGCAGCGTCCATCCTCTAGCCACTCGAGCCGTGGCACGTACACCAGCTTCGGCTGGGGCCCCTGCAAAGGCCCCAGCCCCGGCCCCGGCGATAGTCCCACAGCCAGGCCGCCCTGGCTCCGCCCACGGCGGCCGACCCTCGGCCGCTCGAGCCACCCCTCCAACTTCGGCTGGGGCCCTCACGATGGCCCTAGCCCCGGTCTCGGCCCTGGCGGCGGTCCCATAGCCACACCGCCAGCCTCCAGCCGCTCCAGCCTCCAGCCGCCAGCCTCTAGCCAGCTGTCCCAGGAACTTCGGCCTCGCACAGCCACGCCGCCAGCCGCCAGCCACGAAGTCGCGCAGACCCGCCGCCAGCCACCAGCCGCCAGCCGCCGGGCAAAGCGCCACAGCCTCCAGCCGCTCCAGCCTCCGATCTCCGCCGACTCCAAGGATCCGGAGACCTCGGCCTCGCACGGCTGCACCACCAGTCGGCAAACGCTCGCCTCACAGCCGCGCGGCCCCGCCGCCAGCCGCCAGGGCCCAGCGCCAGATACGACGCCGCGCCACGGCCTCGGGGGTCGCCCATCCCCCCACAGGTCCCCTCGCCACCCCTGCCATAGGTGAGGAGGACCCGGGGGGGAAACTCACCACGCCGGGCGGCCGTCGTGGCGGAGCTCTTCTGGCTGGCGGAGCTCTTCTGGTCGACCTCCTCCGGTCGCCATCTTGCTCTCACAGGATAAGGATCTGCTTATCCTGTGGTCTACTCAGGAGGAGAGGGCCTTGATCCTCTTCATGGGCTGCAGCTGTGTAAGAGGACGGATATGCGTACGTGCGAACGCTGGAAACAAAGCGTGGAAATATCTCTAGTTTATGGTTCCTCTCTGAGTTTGGTGTCCTTCCCAGTGTTTGTTCTGTTATCTGTGGATGTTCTCCAGCCCTTATCTTGTCTGGTTTGTGTTATTTTTTCCCTCCTTCTTGTAACTGCTTGTGTGGGAGTTTTTTTGTCTTCCGTCAAGTATATTTGGAGCTTGGAAGCAAAGTGAAGAAATAAAAGGGGCTTCACCGGGTTTTTGTGACTGTGTTTATTTTGTATCCCCACCCTGGGTCATCACACAATACTTCTCCTTTTTAGAACTTCTGCTGTTCCCCTACAACCAATTTTTCAATTCTTCATTCTTCCTAATGTGCTAGTTAAACTACAGATAGTCCTCAACTTATGACCACAAGTGAGCCCAAAATGTATGTTGCTAAGTGAGACAGTTGTTAAAAGAATTTTGCCCCATTTTATAACTTTCTTGCCATCATTATTAAGTGAATCACTGCAGTTGTTAAGTTAGTAACATGGTTGTTAAGTGAATTTGGCTTCTCCATTGATTTTGCTCATCAGAAGGTCACAAAATGTGTTTGTGTGACCAAGGACACTGTAACGGTCATAAATGTGAATCAATTGCCAAGCGCCTAAACTTTGATCACGTGACCATAGGGATGCTGCATAGGTCATAAGTGTGAAAAGTGATCATAAGTAACTCTTCTCAGTGACGTAACTTTGAATGGTCACTATGATGACCCAGGGCATGGCACAAAGGCAACACAGTCAAGTAAGCAAGAAGTGTCCCTTTAATACCTCCAACTTTGCCCCCAATGCCCAGATTACTTTCGGCTGGAGAAAAAACTCCCCCAAGAACAGTCCTTAAGTGGAGGAAGTTCAGTCCAAAAACAAAGCACATACAAACTGTAAATAAAAATCCATACAAACCATGCCGCAGTAATTAACCTGAAGGAATTGCAGACTTGAAAGCCCAGCAAAACACACACAGTTGGGAAGATGGCAGGAATCCAGATAAGCCTTGACGATACCAGATAACTCATGATTTGCTCCCAACAACTTTGCTGTGTGCAGCCTCCCTTTTTAAACATTGTGTTCCCAGCTACAGCTAATGAAGGGAATCAAGGCCCTTTCCTCCCCCGTAAGTCACGCAACTCACGTTGCTCCCTTCTCCATTTCTCCCTGTGTGCCCTAGGATGAAGGGTGGTGGTGGCTCTTCCTCTCAATTCCCTCTCTCTTGCTCTCTCTTTCTTCCCTGCTCTGCCCAGCCGGATTGTGCCCTTCCCCAGTTTCACACTCCAATGGAACCACACTCACACTCCCTGTCAGCTGCTCGGCCTCCCCCTCCAAATCAGATTCCGACAGGGGCATGACAGACACTAAATGAACTGTTGTAGTCGAAGACTACCGTATAGCATTAAACCCATACTTTTACACATCCCACATTGTGAATCTGGAACATGTGACCTTCTGTAGACTTTATTTCACTTTCAGTGAGAAGTATGTGAAAAGAAAAGAAAAAAAACCCACCAAACCTACTTTATATAAGTGTTGGCATTTCCTTCTGGGAAGATGTACGGGTGCTTCTTCCGGAAGACGTGGCCAACCCGACTGCAGGGGATGATTTCCAAGCTCCCACCGCACATCCACACTCGGAAAGAGATTTCTATGAAAGATAGGCTCAACTTCAGATTTTTTTAAACTCCAGGACCAGATGGGATTTTGGCTTATGCCTAACTTTTCCCTTTCTCGCATCAAACCGTGCAAACCCATTATTGTCAGCGAGAACTTTTCTGGGCATTCTGCCGTCTTAAGTGCTTTCCAAAGCTCTTTACTGCCAGCCTGACATTTATTCATTTGAACTCTCTATATAACATTGAAAAATGATGATATCCAGAGAAGTGGTGGGATTCAATAATTTTTACTACCAGCTCTGTGGGCGTGGCTTGGTGGGTATGGCAGGGGAAGAATACTGCAAAATCCCCATTCCCACCCCACTCTTGGGGGAAGGTTACTGCAAAATCCTATTCCTTCCCCACCCCACTAACCTGCTTTCCAGCTCTGTTCTTCTGTGCAGGGCAACAAAAGAAGACCCAGCTGATCCACTGGGACTTGGGAGGCAGAGAATGGATGGGGGTGGGGTCAGTCAGAGGTGGTATTTGCTGGTTCTCTGAACTACTCAAAATTTCCACTACTGTTTCTCCAGAACTGGTCAGAACTTGCTGAATACCACCTCTGATCTAGAGTGAGTTTATAAGCAAGCCCCTTAGTTTACTTCAACTATTAACTACTTAACTTACTAAATGTTTTAGATAGGTTTTAGACTAGGATTATTATTATTATTATTATTATTATTATTATTATTATTATTATTATTATTATTATTATTATTAAATACTCTGTAGTGTGATTGTGATGTGGTGTTTGGGGCACTGTGCTGGAGTAGCTTTCAAATTTCATTGTATTCGTGGAATGCAATGACAATAAAGGTGTTCTGTATTCTCAAGAGGACCATGCTAATTCCTAATTCTTGTAATTATTGTGGCCCTGCATAATACAGAAACCATGCCCTTCATGGCAAATTCTGATTTTACTAGCAAGTTGGGGGAAAAGAGAATCAGACAAGGAGGCAAAATGAATATAATTGCAACAATGAGATCGGGGAGGGGGTGTGCCAATAAAAGATGCCAACGTATCGAATCTTGCTTACTTTTGCCAAGGACAAAAGGAGGAATTCTAACAAAATAATTCAAGATTGGACATCAGGTCAGAATTAACAAATAAGAAACTGACACAAAGTAGAAGCAGGCCAGCCCATCCAATTCTTTCCCCCAGTGTGAAGTCAATTGCCATAAGGATGTAATCAGTTTTTCGTTAAAGCAGTAAGAAGGCCCATTGAGATGTATCAAAGTACACAACGACATTATGGAAATAAAGCTGTTTCACCTAAATAGCCCACGCTTAACAGCTAAGTCAGAATCTGGCTCTGTTTCAAAAGGTACTTCCCCATTGTGAAATCTATGAGGTTTCAAATTTTGCTGCAGGTTAAAAATCTGCCTTAGTGTTGCCTGTGTGGCTGTTGACAAAGCCCAGAAGAAAAAACACCTCTCTATACACTAAATCCCACATAGTTTTATTTGAATAGAAATACTATGCATCTCATCATGGTGGGAAGACAAATTTAACAAATAATAAATATAATAATAATGACGGTAACTAAGTAACCTTCATGTCTTTTCTACCTGTTATCCCAGTATCAATTATGGAATAGAATAATGTAATAGCTGTTCTATCTTTTTAATATTCTTTATCTTTAACTGCTTATGGCTTGTACAGCCTTTCAAACAGAGGATGACTTTAAAGAGAAGATGCATCCTCTGTAAATTAGGATACAGGCTATATTAGTATAGTTATTAAAACTTGAGGGGAACTTTTCATTGATTGACTGATTGGCTACATGCCATCAAGTTGGTGCTGACCTTCAACAACTACACAGACAGTTATTCTCCAGGCTTATCAGTCCCTAACGTGGCCCTTTAGATCTTCCCACAGAATGACTATTGACTCACAGAGTCCAGACATCTTACTGATGGTCATCCTGTTTCTTTCCTTCTACCTTTCTCAATCCTCTCCAATACCAAAGCTGAAAATTGTCAGTACTTTTTTCTGTCCTGTCCCTGTTGAGATAGGAAACTTGAATTCTTTTATTATAGGTTCTTGCTTTAAATTTACAGAAGATTTCAACAGAAGATTGTCTTCTTTTTTTTCAAAAAAAAAAAATTGAAACAAAAAAGATTTGTTTCATAGAGTAGAGTGGAGTTGGGTAGGGTAGGGTAGAGTGGGATGGGATGGGATGGGATGGAATGGAATGGAATAGAATAGAATTCTTTATTGACCAAGTGTGCCTACACACACAAGGAATTTGCCTCCAGTAATAAGCTTTCAGTGTACATACGAACAACAAGTGATAAATCATGATCATAAAACACAATCATTGCTTTGCATTGTTCCCCAAGCCTGTTATCCATATGCATGTTCTTCCTGCATGACTCCAGCAAGCTTCCTTTTTTCTTTTTCAGGCTAGCTATTGGGGTAGTTCCATTACAGAAACACAAAAGGGCAGGTTGGCTTTCCATTTTTAGCTCTGATATTTTGGGGACTGCTTGATTATATGACCTTGATTTCCTTGGTGACAGGAAATTTCAGTCAAAAAGGACAATTCATCCAAAAGCAGCATGCCCCACAACTATTTGTATACACAATCCCTGCTTATTAAAAAAGAAAATGTATTGTACAATGACACACTAATGTGCAACGCTTCAAGGAAAGAGGGAGACAATGGATGGGATTGCCACAGAACAGGAGCATCTGTTTCACTGGCTCACTAAGCTGTTGCATCTCTGAAGACAAGGATTATTTTTCCTTACTAACCATGCTCCCTTGAGATGTCAAAGTATTAGTGCCAGCTTAAGATCTGTTTCTCTGCTATCTCCATGCCTCCCTTCCTTTTTCAAAGCTGTAGCACTGTTAGCTTCCTCTGCTCTGTAGCATTGTTGCAGCCACAAATAAAAGCAGCAATAAAAATCCACACAATTTGATCAACCCTTCTAGGCAGGCACACCAGCAGCTAATGTCACTACCTTTCCCCTTCAACAATCTTGGAATTTCTTAGAGAACAGAGACAAAACTAATTTGTCATGTGGCCATTCGAAGATCCCTAGTTGCTAGTACCACTTTTTTAATCTTAGTGTTATCCAAAACCCATTAATGGCTGCTAGGCATATTGACTATATTGGTGTAGCAGCTGGTTGGCCTCAACTAAAATGACCATGACCTGATCCAGGCTGTATCTCTTCCTATTACATCAAGTTTGCCTTTGATCAAGACAGGACTAATGTAATGGTATGATTCATAACTTCCTTCTATTTTCTCCCTTTCCTATCATTTACTGGAATTGGAATGATAATTCAGAAGTTATAATACAGGATGGCCTTTTTATTTTGCGCTTGCTGGGATTGAGTTAGGATATTGGGACTTGCTGTCCAGTCACTCCCACTTTACTTTTCTTGCTGGTGATACCAACCAATATTCACCTAGGTTTATTTAGTTTTATGTTTTATCTACAATCGCTGGTGTATTTCTTTCTTGAGTTATAAGCAAACAACAAATCTTAGCTAAATATGATTATACTGTATATTATATAGTGACGTGCAATTTCAAAGTGGAAAAGATGCTATGGAATGGATGTGGGCATGCACCTCACGTCATTCAGCACCTCTAAAAAGAAGCTGCGCCTTTTCCTCGATTCACAAGGCAGTGCTGTCAGCTTTGGGAAATGCATGTCTGAGTTAAGGAAGCATTGATGGAGTACAACAAATATCCTGAAATAGTACAGTTACTATGTAAGCCCACAAAATGACACAGATTCTTTATGGATTTGCCAACAGGTACCACGCTCATTTCAAAGCACATTTTGGACTTTAGAATCTAAGTGCTATCCTTAATGGTAAGGCATGTATCTCATCATTTTCCCATTCTATCACATTGGCAAATATAATATGGTACCCACTTAGGGAACTTGGGACATTGCACTTCAAGCTATGTACCTCTGCTCTATGCTACAGAATAGCAAAGCATTGCTTGTTTATTTTAAAAAGCCCATTACTGGTGTGTACGGCAGGCCAGTGCTCACGTACATGCAGCTCAACTCATGCAAGTGATGGGCTATTGAGTTGTGCGTGCATGCCTTCCGGCCCACCACTTGTGCAAGTCAAGTTGTATATGTGCATGCACATTGCTCACGTTCTCTTATTCCCCCCCACACACACACAAGCTGGGCCGCCAACCCAGAAAGGTTGGGGACCACTGACCTAGTGCTTAAAAGGTTCTCTGGGTAGCAAACAATGTTTGAAGCAAGCTGCAAATCCAACACCATTTAAAATAGTCTTCAAAATCCAAACAAACAACAAGTTCTGAAGTTTCTATACAATACTGTAGAGCCAAAATAAAATATAGACCATTAATTCTTAATGAAATATTTGTGAAAGAACTATGTTTTTGTGAACTACCTAAATAATCTGTACATGGAAAATTATCTGCTCTGTTGAGGATAGCCCAACCCCACAAAGGCTTATCACAGCAGCTACCTGCCTGCCTTCTTATTGCTGAAAGATCTGATGTTAATGCCCCAGCTGTCAGCTGAAGTATATGGGGAAGGACATATGGAAGATTTGTCCTGAAGACATCAATGGGCCAAGGCACTGAGGGCTTTGTAAAGACTAGTCTAATGCTAGAATCTTGTACGTAGCTTAGAAACCAATTGGCATTTTTGAGCTAAGCCAAAAGGATTGAGCAATATGGGCTGGTAGGCTTGCTTGATTCCTATAAGCCAGAAGTCAAAATAAAGGAGCAGATTGAAAGGAGCAGCAATATTACCCCCTTGGAACATGATGCACCCAGTCAAGCCCTTGCCTAGATTTATTGCTTCTAACTTCCCTTTATTGACTTAGCTGTTGAAGTGCTCCCTGTGGGTACCAGGGAGTTAAAAATAAACAAAAAAAAAAAAAAAAATGCTGTCAGAGCATAAACCATCCAGAAAACACAACAGATGCTGAGAATCCACCCATGTAACAGGCCCTCCCATGGCCACAATAAAATGTTCTCCCCAGAAGGACAGCTAGTTCTGTCAGGTGACATGTTAGCACAATATACTGCACTAATTAGAGGCATCCCATGGGAAACCCCTACCAGACCTTTTGAATTAGCTCTGTTATGGCCCATTTCTTTCTCTTAAAATTTCTCAGCATCTGCTGTTGTGGCAGTACCAGAAGCATCTAACCTTTTTTTCATTCACCTGTCTTCTTCCTAAAAGACTGTCTGCTTCTTCACATGAGTAACCAGTTTTGTCAATGGATTACAAAGGAACTGGCAATAATGGAGTTTTGAATATACTGATCACACTTTAACAAAGGCACCGAAACAGTTTGTTCATTTTGAATTCCGGCAAATCATAACTGGGATTGATTGGTTGATCTACAGGGCTGATAAGCTTCTCCAATCACACTGATTCTGAGTGGCACATAATTTTCCAAATGTGTATGGTGGATTAAAAACAAAAATATCTCATCAACAGTGAAACTAAAAACCACAGAACATGAGGAATCTAAACATTCAAACATCCCATTATGCAGAGAAGATATTTTTGAGTGATATTTATGGGTTAGATTTATATGTCCTACTTTCTTTTCAGGGGTGAAAACTGGCATAGTTTAGCAGCAATAATCCTCCCTCTTCCCATTTTTCCCCACAACAATCATCCTAATAGATGATTTGGGCTGAGGCAGATACCTGGCCCACATCACTCTGTGTTGGTTCTTTGAAATAGGCATAGTCAAGAAACAAACATAGCAGAAACTCCAGGGATGCTTTTTATAATTGCAGGGCAATCTTAAAAGCTGGTCAGAGTTTCTTCCTGCCTCATCTTATACCAAATTTATTTTATTTATTTATTTATTAATTGCATTTATATACCGCCCTTCTCCCGAGGGACTCAGGGCGGTGAACAGCTCATCTAAAAACCCCACAGAAAATACAAAAGTTAAAAAGTAATTAAATTTAAATCGGCTGCATACTAAAATTAGGAAACCCCCCCCCCCACCCTTAAAACCCAATTTAAAATTAAAAATGGAGATCAAATTTAAAATCATCATCTCAGCCCAGGCCGGCCTGCTCAAAGAGCCAGGTCTTTAACGCGCGCCTGAAGGCCCTCAGGTCCGTGCCGGTACGAAGTTCCGGTGGCAGAGTATTCCAGAGGGCGGGGGCACCCACAGAGAAGGCCCTACTCCTTGGCGCCGCCAGACGACACATAGCGGCCGACGGCACCCGGAGCAGACCCTCCCTGTGGGAACGCACCGGCCTGTTGGAGAACGTTGGCAGAATGCGGTCCTGAAGGTAACCTGGTCCCATGCCATGGGTCGCCCTAAAGGTCAAAACTAGAACCTTAAAGCGAACCCGGAGAGCCACCGGCAACCAATGCAGCTCGCGCAGGAGAGGCGTCACATGGGCGCTACGTGACGCCCCCATAATCACCCGCGCGGCTGCATTTTGCACCAACTGGAGTCTCCGGATGCTCCCCGCAGGGAGCCCCATGTAGAGGGCATTACAATAGTCCAGGCGAGAGGTGACAAGGGCCTGAGTGACCGTGCGCAAGGCGTCCCGATCCAGGAAGGGCCGCAACCGGTAGATCCGACGGATCTGATGAAACGCCCCCCTGGAGACGGCCGCAATGTGATGTTCAAGCGACAGCCGTACATCCAGGAGGACTCCCAGGTTGCGAGCCCTCTCTGTGGGGGGCAAAGCTTCCCCCCCAATAGCCAGCGAAGGTGTCAGCTGGCTATATCGGGGCGCCGGAAACCACAGCCACTCGGTCTTGGATGGGTTGAGCCGAAGCCTGTTCCCGCCCATCCAGTCCCGCACGGCCTCCAGGCACCTAGACATAGCCCCCACAGCATCGTTGGGGTGGTCCGGAGTGGAGATGTACAGCTGGGTGTCATCTGCATACAGATGACACCTCACTCCAAGACCACCGATGATCTCGCCCAGCGGCTTCATGTAAATGTTGAACAGGAGGGGAGAAAGGACCGACCCCTGAGGCACCCCACAAACCAGGGGCCTAGAGGTGGACCTCTCCCCCCCCGCCAACACGAATTGCGAACGGTCAGAGAGGAAGGAGGAGAACCATCGAAGGACGGTTCCCCCAATCCCAACCCCCCCAACCGTCGCAATAAGATACTATGGTCGATAGTATCAAAAGCCGCCGAGAGATCTAATAGGACCAGGACAGAGGAGAACCCTCTGTCACGAGCCCTCCAGAGATCATCGACCAACGCGACCAATGCCGTCTCAGTGCTATGTCCAGGCCTGAAGCCCGATTGGAACGGATCGAGGTAAGTAGCTTCCTCCAGGTACCGGGGGAGCTGACGTGCCACCACACTCTCAACAACCTTCGCCACGAAGGGAAGGTTGGAGACTGGACGATAGTTGTTTAAAATAGCTGGGTCCAGTGAAGGCTTCTTGAGGAGGGGGCGCACCACCGCCGCCTTCAAGGCGGTAGGGAGCACCCCCTCTCTCAAGGAAGCGTTGACAATCCCCTGGAGCCAGCCTCGTGTCGTCTCCCTGGCGGCCGAAACCAGCCAGGAAGGACACGGGTCCAATAAACAGGTGGTGGCATTCAGACCCCCCAGCAACCTGTCCACACCCTCGGCGGTCACAGGATCGAACTCCCCCCAGATAACACTCTCAAGACCTGCCCCGGACACCTCCCCCGGGACCATCCAATTGGAGTCGAGCCCCTCCCGAATCTGAGCGATTTTATCATGCAGAAATCGGGAAAACTCCTCTGCCCTACCCTGCAAGAGGTCATCCCGCGCTCTCGGTTCAAGTAGAGAGCGGGTCACTCTAAACAGGGCGGCAGGCCGATTTTCTGCTGATGCAATAAGGGCGGAGAAATACGAAGATTTCACCGCCCCTATCGCCACAAGGTAAGTCTTAATATGAGATCTCACCTGTGTTCGGTCAGACTCAGAACGGCTCGCCCTCCAAATGCCCTCTAGACATCTTTTCCGGCACTTCATCTCCCGTAGCTCCTCCGTATACCACGGAGCCAAATGGGATCTGTGCCGGGTCAGAGGTCGCAGAGGCACAACTCGCTCTAGGGCCCCGGCGGCCAACCCATCCCAGGTGGCCACCAGGTCTCCAGGCGAGCTGAGAGCCAGATATTCAGGAAATGGCCCAAGCTCCCTCTGGAACCGATCCGGGTCCATTAGGCGCCTGGGGCGGAACCATCTAAGTGGCTCCGCCTCCCTGCGGTGGGGGGTAGCGGAACAGAAATCCAGCCTAAGGAGGGAATGATCTGTCCATGACAAGGGTGTAATAACTAAATCCCCCCAATTACAGTCATTCAACCACTGCCCAGAGACAAAAATCAGGTCCAGCATGTGTCCTCCTATGTGAGTGGGGGCAGAAACTAACTGGGTCAGGTCCATGGCCGTCATGGAAGCCAAGAACTCCCGGACCAACCCCGAGGTTTCACCGAGCGATGGCAGGTTGAAATCCCCCATGACCAAAAGCCTAGGGGTCTCAACCGCCAGCCCGGCTATTACCTCTAGGAGTCCGGGTAGGGCCGATGAGACGTGGCAGGGAGCCAGGTACGCCATCAAAAGACCCATCTGTACCCCTTGCCCCCACTTCACAAATAGAGATTCACAGCCAGCCGTCTGAGGGACAGTGGCCTCCCTAGGACAAAGGACTTCCTTTATAAGCACCGCTACCCCACCACCCCTTCCCTGAGCCCTAGGCTGGTGAAATGCAAGGAAACCTGGTGGGCACATCTCAACCAGAGGGACACCGCCCTCTGGGCCCAACCAGGTTTCGGTGACACCTACCAGGTCCGCGGCCTCCTCCTGAACCAGATCATGGATCAGGGGAGCCTTATTAACCACGGACCTGGCATTGCACAACAACAGCCGGGTATTCAGGGCCTGAGATTCCGGACAACCAGGGCTGCAGGATGGGTAATGAGGGTCGGAGCGCGCTACCGCTTGCAGACATCGGGAGCGCGATCCCCTTACCGGATATGGCCCTCTACCCCCAGCATATCTACCTCTCCCAGTCACCGTGCTAATAAAATTAGCCCCCCGCTGCCCACCCCCTGTCTGCCACCCCGACACAGGAACCCCCGAGGCCCCCCAGGCGCGCGTGCCGGCCTGGCTGCCCCCAAATCCATGCGGGCTGTCTCCCCCGCCCGCCCTGGATCCTTCCAACCCCTTAAAAAATCCCATTAAAAATTTAATAAAATAAAATCAAAGTGTAGCAATTTTGATTTTCTTTCTCACACTTTCTTCTTTCTCACTAAGTAATCTTTCTGAAAGTCTTCTGATAATGAGTCATTCAAGCCTTCCCCATTCCAAGGCCAAGTCTACATTCCTTAAACCTAGTGTGCTTGTGCAGATGAGGGTAGAAGGTAAAGTAGAACCTTGGATTCCCTGGTGCCAGCCCAACATTTAACCACTTTATTATACAGGCTCTTATATCCAGATCTACAAAATTCTCTCCTTAAATCTTTTAAAAAAACCTTTGCCAATAATTGCAAAGTTGTAGTGACTTACCAAAATTCTCCCCACCCCAGATGTCCATTGCAGCATCATATTTTCCCAGATGGTTGAACCAGGCCTTGTCAATTACAAAAAGCCCCCCAGCAATGATAGGAGTCCTGAATGGTTGGGAAAGAAGAAAGAAAAAAGATTTAATTTAAATTCTTTTGAAGAAAAAAATAGGTATGTGAAATAGCTAATCATGCAAATTGGCCGTGGCCCACAGGTTGGTGACCTCTGCTCTAGGATTTCAAGATGACTCTCACAGTTAATGTAAAACCTTGGTTTTCTCTATGTTGAATTTAATTTTGTAAGATAGGGCCCAGTGAGATCTGTCATGATCTTTCTAGATCTTGAGCCTATCTTCTGCATGTTGGCTATTCCTGCCAGCTTGCAGGAATTTGACAAGTTCCCCTAATTTGTTTATGAAATTATATTGAATTTTCTTTGTGTGAATGTAACTGAAGTTTATGTGGATTTTCAGATGTTCATGAAAGTGAATTTTTAAGAGGTAGATGAGAGGGTGGTGCCTATCTTGCCTAAGCATTGCTAGTTTATCTCATGATGGATGTTTGGTCCCTTAAAAAATTAGCCCTGACTAAATGCAGTCTGTGATCCAAAAAAAGATTCCACCTGCATACAAATATTGATGGGTCCAAGTAATGGTTCAAAAGCTTTTGGTATTTTCCTGTCATAACTTCCCCCCAGCATGCAATGTGTGACTAATGCATTTATCAGCACAACCCCTACTAGCCTGAAGTTTGCAGTCCTGATTATAGGTTTACAAGCTAAAAATGCATTTAGCTCTTGGGGGCTATTTACAAGACATTTATTTCACAGGGGCCCTGGACCTGTCCTGGTAGAAACCTCATGTTAAATGAGGGAGTAATACTTACTCAGGAGGCCTTTATAATTGGTTCAATTTTGATTTCAAAGTGGTTATTCCCCCATCTCCCCCCTCTCCTCTTGATTAGCTGAGAACAAAGGTAAAAAAAGGAATACTGAATAAGATAAGATGCACAGGAAATTGTACTCTATGCCTGCCACGCCAGCCACTTTGTAGGGTACATATTTTCCTCAGTTAATTTTGTTTGCTGGCTCAAAAGGATTTTTCAGCATTCTAATGATTAAACTGTGATTAAACTTAAACTGTGATTATATAATTATAGAAAAGTTCAGAAATGCCATTTTCTCTGTGTGTGTGTTTGAATGTGTGTGTGTGTATGTGCATGTATACAAATATTGGGTGAGCTCATACATTACCATACAGTTAGTATCAACAGTATACTGATGGTACCCAATTATATATCTCTACCCCTGGCAAATTAAGGTATACTGTTTATGTCTTATCCCCCCTATCTCTCCCAACCTTCTGAAATTCCCTTAAGACTTGGTTGTGTCAAAAGGTCTGGGGGGTTGCAAAGGAATGTTAATTTGATTAGATGGCTCCATTGTTTATAAACTGATGATCTCTCTTACCCTTTTATAATATTTTTGTATGTTCGATTGCTTTAAAAATAGTTTTTTATGGCAATTTGTTCGCTGCCCAGTCACATTGAGAGAGATGGAGAAAGAAAGAAAGAAAGAAAGAAAGAAAGAAAGAAAGAAAGAAAGAAAGAAAGAAAGAAAGAAAGAGAGAGAGAGAGAGAGAGGGAGGGAGGGAGGGAGGGAGGGAGAAAGAAAGAAAGAAAGAAAGAAAGAAAGAAAGAAAGAAAGAAAGAAAGAAAGAAAGAAAGAAAGAAAGAAAGAAAGAAAGAAAGAAAGAAAGAAAGAAAGAAAGAAAGAAAGAAGCAGGTTGGCGAGCAAGCAAGTGGCTGCTACTGGGTGGGGAGGGTGAGCAGTGGCCGCAGAGGCGTAAGCACAACAGGGCCAGGGGTGGCTGTTGCTAGGCAGAAGAGGGGTATGAGGGCAAACCTGCAAGGCATAGTGTGGCATGAGTGCAGCTGAACATGGCTGCAGCTGAGTAGGGAAGGGAGTGCAGATGGCTAGCAAGGTGCAGCATGAGTATAACTAGGGTTGTTGTCAGGTGGGGAAGAGTGAACAACTTACCAGATCAACTTGTCACCTTCCCTACCAGTTCCCCCACTGACTTGGTTTGTGGGAAGCTGATTGGAAAGGTCACAAATGACAATCACATGACTGTAAGACATTGCAACCATCATAGGTGCAAGCTGATTACCAAGCACCCAGATCATGAACATGTCGCTGGGACAGAGCACCAGTCATAAATACCACTTGTTCAGTGCTATTGCATCTTTGTTCATATGTTGTTGAACAAGTGGTTGTTAAATGTGTGTAAGGAAGAAAACTGTACTGGCTAACGATCACAGTAAAATAATTCATAAGGAAAATAATATCTGTTTGTATTTTTGCCCTGGATAATTTTCAGCTAAGAAAATGCTGTAAAGTTTGAGAAGATATTCTACCACTCCAGCTATTAAAATCATGGTCGGCAAAAAGGAGAAGGGAAATTTTTATTCTGTGGTCAGTAAAGAGTTAAGTCTTTTTGGGAAGGCATCAGCCTTCCTGAAGCACCTAGAATTATAGAGTTGGAAAGGAGCACAGAGTCCAAGTCCAAATCCCTATTTAGAGAAGAATCCAATTAAAAGCCTCCCCAATAGATGGTTTGTCTAGCGCAATGTTGGCAAACCTATCAGGCCCTTGGTGGAGACTGACTCTGAGGAAGAGGAGGAACAGCCAACAGGAAGTGGGAGTGTGGCTCCAGAGGTGGTGGAGGAGGCTGGGGAAGGGCAGAGGCCGGCTGAGCAGTCAGAGGAGGACCCAGGCCCATCCCCTATCCATCCTAGGGCACGTAGGGAGGAGAGGATCAGGGAAAAGCGTGGTCTACTTGGGAAGAGTGGGCCTTGATCCTCCTCATGTGTGATTAATTATCTTGATTTGCTTTGGAACTCTCGCCAATACGGTTTGTTCTGGTTTCCTTTTGCTTCATTATTTACTTCTGGAATTTAAACTGTGACTAATAAAACAGCTAAGTTAAGTTGAAGTCATTGGAAGACCTTGATTCATGTTTTAGTTTGGTGTTATTTTTGGGACACTACGGGTCATCACAGAACCTTTTCGGCACCAAGTGCCGAAATGGGAGCGCATGCACGGGGGAGGAGGAGGCACTGGAAATCAGAAGCTCAATTTCCCAGCATGAATATGCATGCTGGGGAGCTGCTCTGCCAGTTTCTGGCACTCCAGCACTGGAACCCCAAAGAGCAACGGGCCATGGCTGGCATACCCAGAAAGATGGATCTGTGTGCCACTTCTGGCATGTGTGCCATAGATTTGCCATCATCAGTCTCATCTGTAGTTGTTGACTTTCACCACCTCTCTGAATAATTGGTTCCACTGTCCAACTGCTCTTACTATTATAAGGGGGCGGAGGGAATCCTAAATATGCTTTCTTGCACTCTTGATTGATTGAAAGAGCAATTCTTGGAAAAAAAAGTTATCGTTAGTCCTTTTTGCTAAAATCCCTGCCTGCATGCAGAGATGCTATGCCTCAATTTTATTTGTACTAAATTAGGAGTTTTAGGAGTTTTCTTGGTAGAGAATAAAACTTCCCAGTTCTGAAAGCTCATTGTAGTGGGAGATTTCCATGATGCAATTAGACTTCTGGCTGGACTTCTCAGTTTTATCACATACACAAAGGGCTAAAAGAGGTTTACATTGAACCCCCGAGAGCTAAAAGGGAGTCAAGGACACTCAAGTTCTGAATCCAATATCCCTGTACACATGGGCTGAATGTCTAAAGAGGCACCTGGAGATATGAACTTGCATAATTGAGAACTTTATCTACTGAACAAAGAGGAATCTGAGGGTGAAGTGTCAAGGTAAGCTGCCATATTCTGTTCAAAGGCTGAAATAGTGCTGCCAGCTCTGTGCTAATTTTTATGGTGCATCTAAAAGGAACTGCATGTATCCCATTGTGGTTTTTTTATGCTTCCTTTGCTTCTAATTAGTAAAAGTATTGGTAATCGAAAATGTTCTCATGAAACAATGGTTAAATATGTGTGTTTAGGCTTCCTTCAACTGAAGTTTCAGAAAAGATTTCCAATAGCTTAGCATGCTTAGGGTCAACAATCAGCTGGCACTCTCCTCAGTAGGCAATTGACCCTTTCCCACTTCAAAAATGCTCGTGGGTTGCCTTGAGTTTCCTATTTTTAATCTAGTCACGTACTTGATGGCCTCTGTGGGATCTGTTCGCTTGGCTTTTTGCTCTGAAGAAAGTTGTTCCCATTTAAAATGAAGACTCCAGTCAAATCCTAAAATATGAAATGCATAGAAAGATATTAAGAAACAGATGTCAAGCAGTTGCAATCATGAACTTTCAAGCAATGTCATTATTTAGGTCATAATAATAACAGCCAGGAGTTTGGTAGCTACTTTTCAGAGTAACAAAATCTATTAAACTTACCTGACAAGTGGTTACCCAGATGAATGTCACATGGGGAAAGATTACAAGTGTGTCATCAATTAACAATTTGTAATGCATTAAAAACATTGTGCTTGTTATAATGCTATTTTGATATTTAGCAGTCTTTCCGCTAATTGTTCCAAAATAGCTAATTTAAGATCTGTGATGGCGTATCCTGGGAGGCTGGCTGAGTGAGATTGATAAAGTTTCTGCCTCAGTGCCATTCCTAAAAAAACCATCTTCTGACTTGACCTACCACCTAGAACTGAAGAAATTCCATCTTCAACCTTGGATGTGGTCCACTTTCCCATTTAATAATGGTGTTCAATCTTAGAATATTCCTGAACTCACAGGTCCAGTTCTACAACTTCACAGCTTCATCTACATCTTCACAGCACAGCTATATTTGATATAGCAGTTGTAGTCTTTCTTAGATCATGAGGTCCTTCAGTCAGTCATATACTAGTCATATAGTAGTCATTTCATAGCTGAACTACTGCAATGCACTCTATGTGGGATGGCTTCAAATGGTCCAGCAATAGCACTTATATACCACTTCACTGTGCTTTACAGCCTTCTCTAAGCAGTTTAGAGTTAGCATATTGCCCTCAACAATCTAGATCTTCATTTTACCTCAGAAGGATAGAAGGCTTAAGCCTGGTGAGATTCAAACTGCCAAATTGCAAGCAGCCGGTGGTCAGCAGAAGTAGCCTGCAGTATTATATTCTAACCACTGCGCCACCACGGCTCAATGAGTATGAGCAGTGATGGACATTCCAGGTAGGCCCATATGACGCCACTGGTTTGGGAGTAGAGTTCTGGTTACTGGTATATTTGCAGGTGTGATTCAAGGTGCTGGCTATGACTGGTTCATTTATGTAATGTGATCTGAAAGTGTTGGAGTGCTAAAATCATAGTCATCTATTTGGAACCCAATAGTGGTCTATTTCTGTAGTGGAGCCTGCTTTTTGTAATGAGATCTCCTAATATTTTTTATTTCTCTCGTCTTTCTGGCATTCTGGAAAGTCTTAAACACCTGGCTGTTCTCCTTGGGTTAGGGTGGCTGAAGAATTAACAGATTTGGGATTGGGGTGATTAGCCAGATTTGCCACTAGCTCTGGTTGGTTGTTTATTTTTATTTTTTTCAACCATTATTGTAACCTACTTTTTATGAGAGCTAATTTGATATTGTGATTAAGGAAGCAGCCCTCAAATTCTTTGGCACCAAGGACCAGTTTAGTGGAAGACAATTTTTCCACAGAACAGGTGGGTGGGATGGTTTTGGTTTTGCTCACTTGCCCACTGATCAACTCCAGCTGTGTGGTTCCATGGCTCTGGGATTGGGGACCCCTGGATTAAAGCATCAGGCTAGAACTAGGAGACCAAGAGTTCAAGACCTGCTTTGGATACAAAGGCAGCTGGGTTACCATAAGCCACTCATTTTTTTTCTCCTAGGAAGTTGGCAGTGACAATGGCAAACCGCTTCTGAAAAGTCTTGTCAAGAAAATTGCAAGGACTTGTCTAGGTAGTCTCCAAAAAACAGACACAACTAAACAGAAGAGGTTTTTATTATCTTGTTGGTTTTCTTTACACTACCAAGAATCAGTCTGAAGCTGAATAGAATAAATTAAGTTAAGTTAAATTAAAATGCTGTGTTGACTTGGTTTATATTTGGAGTCCTGTGTCAAACTTGTGTCTGTTAATACTTCTGTGTAAATTCTGTAGCACATGGAAGCCAGAGGAGCATGGCAGATGATGCCATATATTATGTTAGAGGAACACCACATATAAATGTCTTGAGGGATAAAATTGTTGTGGCCAGTGATGTAAGTATGGATTTGGTAATGGGGTCTGATTCCTATGTTAGCCTGAGATTTCTGTTGTTTCTGATTGGTTGCAAGAAGCTGCTTTCAGTTGGATGGTGGTTTGAATCCAAATGTGTTTGCCAATCAGTGCCTTAAAACACATTGTCCAGTTTGGGTTGTGAGTTATCAATAAAGTATTGAGCGCCTTGAGCTGTCAGTTGTAGGTGATGATTAGTGGTGTTTTCTTTTTGTGGTTCCCAAATTGTGGGAATTGATTTGACTATTGATTTGTTTATTGATCTCACCAAGTGAGTTCAGATTCCTGAATGCCCGGCTTTAGCTGTAGTGGACTTCGGATGTTGCTAACAAAGTTATTTTGAGAAATTGAAAAAGTAGTAATATTCTGATATTGAAGCCAAAAGGGCATTGCTGGCAGATGATGGCATATATCATGTTAGACAAACACCATCTGTAGGTTTCTTGGGGGATAAAATTTAAAATTTTAAGTTGTGTGATTTACCCATTTTTTAAAAGGCAATTTCATTTACTAATAAAATATGTTTTTCCGTAGCATAGATTTTATATTTTTGTAATATCAGAGAATATTCATATCTGTCTGTCTCTATTTCTATAAATATATTTTATAAATAACAAGAAAAAAATCAAGGAAACAGTCGGTCCACTAAAGAGAGAAGATGGCAAGGAAGTAACAGGCAACAGAGAGAAAGCAGAACTGCTTAACTCATTCTTTGCATCTGTCTTCACGCAAAAAGAAACTATAGCTCAACCCACCAAAAACATAACTGTAAAAGACAGACCAGAAATAAAAGTTAAAATAAGCAAAAAAATAGTAAGAGAACACCTGTCTGATCTTGATGAAAACAAATCACCGGGACCTGATGGATTACATCCCAGAGTTTTAAAAGAGCTGGCAAAGGTCATCTCAGAACAACTGCACCATATCTTTCAAAAATCCTGGAGCACCGGGGAACTACCAGAAGATTGGAAAAGAGCTGATGTGGTTCCCATCTTCAAAAAAGGAAGAAAAAAAACAGACCCAGGAAACTATAGACCAATCAGTCTAACATCAATACCCATGAAGATACTGGAAAAGATAATAAAAAACAGATCTGCCAACATCTAGAAACAAGTAAAGTAATAACTAGCAGTCAGCACGGGTTTGTTAAAAATAGATCATGCCAAACCAATCTTATTTCATTCTTCAACACAGTGACTAAATTAGTAGACCAGCAAAATACTGTGGACATAATATATTTAGATTTCAGCAAGGCATTCGACAAAGTAGACCACAACCTACTTCTTTGTAAGCTAGAAAAAAGTAGAATAGATAGCACCATCACTAGATGGACTCACAACTAGCTGGCAAACCATACTCAACAATAGTCCTTAATGGGTCTAAGTCTACATGGAGGGAAGTAAGCAGTGGGGTGCCACAAGGTTCCATCTTAGGCCCAGTATTCTTCAATATCTTCATTAATGACTTAGATGAGGGAATAGAAGGGAATTTACCAAATTTGCAGATGATACTAAGCTAGCAGGAATAGCTAACACCCAAGAAGATGGGTGGATTAGAACACTGGGCCATATCTAACAAAATGAAATTCAATGTAGAGAAAAGTAAAGTCCTACACTTAGGCAAGAAAAACCAAAACTACACATATAGATTGGGTGAAACCAGGCTCAATAAGCAGAGGGATCTTGGAGTCTTAGTGGACAATCAGCTAAATATGAGCCAGCAACGTGCAGCAGCAGCCAAAGAAGCTAATGCAATCCTAAGTTGTATTAACAGAGGGATACAATCAAGATCAAGGGAAATACTAATACCACTCTATAAAGCCTTAGTAAGACCACACCTGGAGTACTGCATCCAGTTTTGGTCATCACATTATAAAAAAGATGTTGAGATTCTAGAAAAAGTACAAACAGCAACCAGGATGATTAGGGGACTGGAGGCTAAAACATACAATGAATGGTTGCAGGAATTGGGCTTGGCTAGTCTAGTAAAGAGAAGGACCAGGGGAGACATGATAGCATTCTTCCAATATTTGAGTGGCTGCCACAGGGAGGAAGGGGTCAAGCTATTTTCTAAAGCACCCATAGGCCAGACAAGGAATAATGGATGGAAACTGAACAAGGAGAGATTTAACTTGGAAATAAGGAAAAACTTTCTGACAGTGAGAACAATCAACCAATGGAACAACTTGCCCTCGGAAGTTGTGGGAGTGCCATCACTTGAGACTTTCAAGAAGAGATTGGACTGCCATTTGTCAGAAATGCTGTAGGGTCTCCCGCTTAGGTGGGGGGTTGGATTAGATGACCTACCAGGTCCCTTCCAACTCTGATTATCTGTTTATCTACCTATCTATCTAGCCACCATTGATCCATTCATTGATCCATCGATCCATCAATTAATTCATCCCCCCTAAGGTGATCAAAAATCTGTTTAACATTTTATTAATAAGTGGCCTATGCAGATTCCTCTTTTCTGTATTCTGATTGTTTTAGTAATTTTTCATATATTTCTTTTCAATGTTTTTGTACCTTACATCTCTTCACTTTTATAAAACTTCATAGGAAATATTTTAGACTTTCTTTTAAAAAAAACAATAAGACCAGTTTATATTTCCACTTTGTCTCAGTTGAAAATAATCATGGTTGTTTATTATAAGAAATATTTATAACAATATAAATGTAATGATGGACATTAAAGAGATCTTGAATTAGCAATGACACTGATCTCACAAGTACCCACTAAAGTTTTGCTAAGAAAAATTAAAAGCCAAAAGAAAATATTGACTAAAATCTACTGGTCAATTAAAAGAATTAATATCTTAGTATATGAATCTGGTTTGCTCTTCCATTTTTTTTGAAGTAAAAAAATTCTGGAACTCTTTCATTAATCATTGTTTATTTCACTAAATCAAGAACCTGTAGCTACAAACCTCAGAGCAAGTACAATTTTATAACAATATTATTTGTGTACATTGGTGTAACGCCAGACTTTATTCTTTAATTGATAGGTATAATTATGTATAGAAACTATAGAAACTATAACTATGGCCTTATTTTTTTGTTTAGGTGGATTGGGGAAAACATATTAGACAATCCAAGCTGTGGACTGAGTTAACATATTATGAACAATACTTATCAGAATGGCTCTATTAATTCCATACCACTCAGCATTTTTATACATTTTGTTCATAACTACAAATGAGTCTATGGCTGATTACAAACTCACCTCCTCTTAGATCCGAAGAAGCTGCCACATAAGCAAAGGTGTCCAAATTGATGATATCAATAACTGGACTCACTACATGGGTTGGATCCTGATTATAACAAAGAAAGCTTTGTTAGGTTAAATTTCTAAAAACCATTTTTTTTAACACAATAAATGTGACCATAGGAGCTGATTTATGTGTCTTCTTTTGCTTATTGATTATATGGAAGGCCTATTGCATTTCCATGCTCTGAAACTAATATATACAATACCTGCGGAAAATATGATTATATCATCAGATACAATGATGACAACTAAGAAGGTAGTGATAGTGGCAAAAAGAGAGAAGTCTTTGTAGGATACAGTTAAGAATTAAAAGTAATAGGATATTTATAATGGTTAGTTCTGTTTTAGGTTCAATTTTCTTCCACATGTTCTTTCAAGTTTAGTACTCTTTATTTTATCACAGATATTACAGCATACTAAAGACAATAATTAAGTATTGTTGGTAATCCTTATTCTTGCTATTTTGAAAGGAAAACAGTTTCTATTACAGCTAGCTCATTTTAGCTGTAGTAACACTTAACCGAAAAGGAGGAATGCTGTGCTTCTAGCTCAGAATCAACAAAATAACATTTTTGGGAAAACAAACGATAGGCAGCCTTTTGTTGTTCTCACAGAAAGGCTGTGCATCATCCCAAATGATGCCACATGACAAAAAACATGTAAATTATTTAAAAAAGGGATTCCTCTCTCAGAAGAAATCAATTCATTATTTAATGAGTTAAAAATTAGAAAAATGACCAGAGCCATAGTTCAATTAATGCATATGTTACTATAGTGATGTGGGAATCTTTTTAGTATATTTTAGTCCTTTTCTGCTCAATTCATTGAGAATTATACATATTTTGGAAACATTTGTTTACTTATCGCAATGATTTTCATTTTGCAGATTACAGTCAATATAAACATTGTAAAAAAATATTATTTAAAGTTAAAATGCAACAGCCATAACACGGGTGAGAGGAAGGGAAGGCAGATTCTGACTGAGCAGGTTTATAGGATAGATTTCACTTTTCTTCTTTACTCTTTTTACAGAGATTCTTAGGTGTCAAAAAGTTCATGTTTTTAGGATAATCTGTGCCTTCCTCCCTCTCTTTTCATTTATGGATTCTTAGCACAGGGCAGTTAGTGGTGGAAGGCAAGGGAAGGGGAAGAGAAGGGGGAGGGAAGGAGGGGGGAAGGGAATGCTCCAACTGAGCAGAATTCTGAGATGGTTTCAGATCCATTCCTCTTTCTCCTGCTAGGGATTCTTTCCAAACAGCTCTTCATGCTTATGGTCCCATAAAGGGAGGATCTCATCAAATCACTAAGCTGATCAATCAAATTGGAACATATTCTTATGCTTGGATTGCAAATATATGCATGCATGTATGCTTACATAGCAGGTGCTGTTAACTGTCAATTGGTCAACAAGAAAGCAACCAAAGGAAACTCATTCAAGTTTTTCAATACTTATCAGACTATTAAGTTGCCTTGTTAAAAATAACTATCTTTTCATAAATGTGAGGGTTCTATGTTTTCTAAGGACTGGACAAAACATAGTGTAACAAAGCTCTGGACAATGCTTTATTGCAGCATACACAGGGGGACGATTCAACTGGTATAACAACCAGTTTGGTGAGCGTGTGCTGTGTGCATGCGTGTTTCACATTTTAAAAAGCTAATAGTTACCTTCAACTGCAGCTGAAGAAAA
This sequence comes from Bungarus multicinctus, assembly GCA_023653725.1. Classification (NCBI taxonomy): domain Eukaryota; kingdom Metazoa; phylum Chordata; class Lepidosauria; order Squamata; family Elapidae; genus Bungarus; species Bungarus multicinctus. The sequence continues at coordinate 53,870,809 of CM042836.1, read as the reverse complement.
CAGCTGAGGTGTGGCAAACTGCTCTGCCACGCGAATCAGCTCTGCTCTAACAAAAAGACATAAAGCACAAGAAAGGCAGGGGCGGATGGGCAGGGCCATATGCTCATTAGAGCAAACCGGTTTGGAGCTAGCTGATCATTGGAACAAGGGGTTCACCTGAACCAGTCTGAACTGGAAGAATCCCACCCCCTTAGCACACACCTTCCCCAACAACAGGCTATTGCTTTGGGTCAATTCTAGGCTTTGCAAGATGAAGTTGCCATGTAAGTATGTCTTTAATATTCAATCCTTTATATGCAGTCTTTTGATACTCAGTTTAAATTCTCAAGGTCCATAAAGCAGCATGCAATCTTTGCCTTTTTCCAAAAGTTCTTGCACTACTTGGGATAAAATGCTTTCAATATGGTTGCTCCTCTTCTAGATGCTGCCAAGCTCCAGATCAGGGTCCTTAATCAGAGCTGCTTCTGAGCATCCCAACTGAGTTCCCAAGCCAAGCTCCAGGCAGGAAACCCACCAAGAAATGCTGCTTATTGTAGTCTGTGGTCCTGGCAGTTGATCTGTTTGATATTCATCTGTCAGTCTTTAGATGTCATCTCCTGCTTCTTCACTCATAAGCTGTTTGCTATCTCTTTTTCTCCTACAACATCCCCCTACCACCCACACACCCACACACCATTTTAGCATTTGTAAGCTAAGGGACTGGATGGGAATACGGTTGCTTCTGGACATCAGAATGTCCTTGGAAATGCCAAGGTGTGGCTCATTTAGCTAGGCAGCTGGAACATAAGTATGGATCCTTATAAGTAAATGAATCATGCATGAGCCCATCTCTCAAGTTTCTCAGGCTGTAAACTTTTACAGTCCTTTGCAAAACAGGAGCTTTACTGAGCTTTGGGGAAGTTGGGTGGGAAGCATTTCTACCTGGCCACAACTGCTTTTCCCAAGCAGAGACAACTACCTCAGCTTCAATTCCTAATAATAATAAAATTAGATTGCATTTTTATACTTCTATTATTCTGGCTTGATCACTTTTTATGGGTGGACAGATGCCATAAGCACTTAGAATCAAATATGTGTTGCAGTGGTAAGCATAGTGCAAACAGCTATGAATAGTTTTTATTTTACTATTTCCTTCCCAAAATATTTGAATTCTAATGATGCCTCCATTCAAAGCTTTCTTCTATTCAATGTCCTTACGTATGTACTTACTTATTAAATGTATATAGCACTCATTTCTGCAAAGGTAATTTCAATAGCATGGAAGATAATATCTAAGCAAAAATGATCCTTTAAGGGTGTACAAAACATGTTTAGTTGACAGCCTTCTGTTTTGAACTTTAAATACTTCCAGATGGTGACTTTGCACACCAAACACCATTTTGCACATTCCTAATCTATATCAGAAATATTTCTTTGAAAAATTGGCCAGGAAGCAATGATGGAAGTGATGTAGAAATGATGGAAGTGATGTAGAAAATCTACAAGGAGGTTTGAACTTTGATGCTTAATTAAGTAATGGCAGCTTAATTAAATCTGCAACATTGCCTTATACCATAATTTAAGCTTTTTCTGTTACTAGATGATCCGTGACCCATTGAGTCATCCTTCTAGATATATTTCATTACCCCAAAGCCAACTGCCACACTCCTGCCACTAGTTGGGATCCTGTGGTCCCAGTTGACTTTCTACCTGCAAGCTTACAACTTCCCTAATTGCCTTGTGTAGCAGCACTGAAATGGCAAGAACTTTCCAAACTTCCATTCCCACTGAAGAAATGAGAAATTCCCAACATTCTCTAAGTTAGTTCATTTGAGGAACCTTGGTAGAAAAAGTGTTGCCCTATGACGCACTATTTTGCCCAGTTAAAGTTTACAGACACAAGAGTTTTAATAGTATATAGATATATGCAGAGGCACATTCACACATATATTTTATAAGCCACCCAGAGTTATTGGAAAATGAATGATTAAATAAAAATATTTGCCAAATTTTGCTTCCTGTAACTAGAATAATTAACCAGGGTTTCAGGCTGAGGCACCTTTCACTCCAATTACCCCCTGAACTTTTGTTCAAACTGAAGATACCAGAAACTACTACCACTGAACATAGTCTTTCCTCTCAAAGTAACTCTCTTCTAATTGCCAGAAATCAAATGAATAATTTCCCATCATTTTGGAAAGATAAATACTCCAAAAATGTTGTGGAAAACTGAAAACAGATAATACAGCCTTAAAAAGCAAAGAAAAAAAATCTTCCCACAATTCCAGGAAAAAAAACCCACATCATTCTACCTATGCGTGTGATGTGGTTGCATTATTGCTCCACCCATTACTGCTGACAGCCCAGAAACTCTTTTGGTTGCTTCTCCACTTCCAACTGGTTGGCAGTAGAAATTGGAAATTATATAGATCTATCAATGAATGCATAGTCTTCTTCTCACTCTTCTATGCAGACTTTCCCTCCAATCTGTTTACAAAAATGCTTCTCCTCCTCTTCCTCTTCCTTCATACCCTTGCATTATAACCATTTAGAAATAGCTGCCTGAATGTATTCCCACAATGAATAATATTCACCACTAAATGCATCTGCCTGACATTAATGCCGTCTGCCACCTTTCCTTAATTATGTGCCTTCACACTCTTTCATGTCAGTTGCCTTTGTTGCCATTAGTTGTGATTGTGAAAGGTTGTTTTATTTATAACACAAATTCCTCATATCATACATAGCAGTGTGCCATCACATCCAATCAGATTCAGTGACAGAAAGAGAAAATGAGGCCAAAGAAAATGAGATAAAAATGAAGAAAAAGAAACCTTATGATTGTCATGTGTTAAATGAAAGATGAAACTTGGTAGACAATTTCAGATTTACCACAAGCAGGTGGCAAAGAGAGCAAATTAGGCCACTGAACGCATGTTTCTATAATATCCATATCTAGACCAGCCTTTCTTAAACCTGTTTTTTCCAGGACCCCTTTCCATGTTTAAAAATTATAGAGAACCTATAGAGAGCTATTGTTTGCATGGGTTATATTTTTCAATATTAAACCACAGTTTAAGAAACACTGATCCAGACCATATAAATATGAAATAATGCCTGGTCCATGAATTAAAGTTCAATTCAAAATGACGATTTTGACTAATAAAGTACAACACAGTTTTGGTACACTCTAAGTTTCTGCAAACCAATATGAAGATATTCCCCAATTTTAGAGTTACTCAAAAATCCCCATGTTTCTGACATATAATCTCACAACTGATTTAACAAGAACAAGACATCCATCCTATGGGTAACCTTATTTCCACATAAACTTTCCACAGCAGGTTTTTAGAGGTGGAAGAGATAGTTAAAGTCCTCTTTAGTGCACAGATCCAGATTAAAAAATTCTTGACAAATGGTTGTTGAATAATCATTGAGAAAAACACAACAATATAAAGACCACTAGATGAAGGAAGTAGATGAAGGGAAGTTTATGGGATTTTGGGACAATTGGTTTTGCTTGTATTCAAACTGCGTTTTGTTAATCTGGAATCTGAGATGTGTACAATAAAAATACTTGAAAATTGCTATCAGCTTCCTCTTCTCTTGCCAAAGCTCTAAACATACCCAGTTGCCTCAATTTTCTTTATAAGCATCTTCACAAGTATTCATAAGCATTTACAAGCACTGCATTATACTTATGACCCAGATTCATCTTGTGAACTAAATTTTCAATATTATTTTCACATCGGGAATTCTTCAAAGCAACCTTTTGGCTTGCCTGGGCTGCATTGTGCAAAGAGGAATTGTTTTTGGCCGCGTATAAAATATGTAAGTAATGAATATAAGTAATAAACTTCCTTTTAAAAATATTTTTCTTATCTTATGAGGCTGCATTACTAGCTGTTCACACAGGCCTAAAGGCCATGGGTTGAACACGCCTGCTTTAAATTTTCCTTTTCCTTTTTATTTTATTTTCCTTATTTTCCTTTTCCTTTCTTGACTGAAGAATGTTACATTTGTTTCAACAATGTTTCATTGCCCTTTTTGCTATCCAAGCAAGGTATTTTTTATTTATTTAATTTGTATCCCACCATTATTATTTTTACAAATAACTGAAGACGATGAATTATCCAACACACCTAACTCCCCCTTATTTTCCCCACAGCAACAACCTTGTGAGGTGGGTTGGGCTGAGAAAGAGTGATTGGACCATAGTCACCCAGCTGACTTTCAGGGCTAATTTTGAGTTTTATTTCTGTTTTTTAGAGTATTGATTCTTCTGATCCAATTCTTTGAGTGAACATAGATGGCAAATGGCAAAGATTGTAGAAGGCAGGTGTTATGATATGTACAGAATAACTCTTGAGTAACAAGAATATGCACATGGAAACATTTATGAGAATAGTTACAAATAATTATTCAGCCACACACAGATATACTAAATTGAGTTAAAGTTTACTTTAAGAAATAGCACAGTCCAATAAATGGTCCCGGTCATATATGTTTTACAGTCCAAAGAATATCCAATTACAAAGTCTTCTTACCGGTTGCCTTTGCCATTTACAGTAAACAAAAATATCAAAGTATAAGCACAGCATAAATACAACAGAGAACCTTAGATAGCAACAGAATGTCAGGGACAGAATGTCAGAGAGAGGAAGCTATGATCTCTAGCTCCCTCTTATGGTAATTTGCAATATAATCAACCAATCGGAATATAGTATAAATCAATACAGTGATTTTGTCTTAAAGCTACAAACATATATTGTTGGTTTATATATTGCCAAGCCAACTAATTGGTGGACAGATTCCTAACAGCAGGCAAGATATCACTGTAGTGAGGAGCCAAGATTTTAATTTTCCCTCCCTTTCCTTATTTTTTATTTCAAAGGTAATTAACAATATAAGGTAATTCTTTCCACTGACTGAAATTTGGCAAAAAAAAATACAGCACATTTCAGTTACACAATCTCAGTCTTTAGGAGCAAGTGTTTCCCACATGGCAGCATGCAGACATCGGGACAAACCTTCATAACTGAATCTTATTTGACACTTAACCAATAATCCATCTTGCAAAGCCAGCTACATATTCTGCTGCTTACTAGTCTTTCAGAAAAATGAATCAAACATTTCATATTTTTCCTTGTATCTGTTTTGTCCTTACTGCATATTCCTGATATGCTGCTGAACATACGAAAGGACCCTTTCAACTGAACATGCCTGTAACAATACTGGAGAATAATCAAATATATAGTATTAATCACATGATCGATATGTTCTGGTTTTGAAGGGTGGCATTGATTTTTTTTAATGGCCACTCTGGACTTAACTGCCTAACTTCTTCATCTATTTGGATCTATTATTAACTTCTCACATAGCACTGCATAACAGTAATTTAACTCTCACACAATTTGGGAAATTCTATTGACCTTTTCAAGAGACTAAGACCATAGGACTAATTTATTCTACTTCAAAATATTGAAGTAATTTATTCTACTTCAAAATATTGAATTTTTTAGAGTATTGATTCTTCTGATCCAATTGAATACTGTTTGAAAATTAAATGTTACAACATAACACTAGCATATTATTCATGATTTAGTGCAGAATCTCTCCTCCATCCAGCCAGCTTATAATTATCAGGGAGAACTCAAAGATACTTCTCATTTTGGCTGATTCATATAAAGCAATATAACTTAATGTGCTACCTGCAACATCTCTCCTCAAAATAGGAAGATTTTTCTTAAAAATTTAAAAAAACACCCCTTTCAGTTGGAAATAGAATATTGCCATCCAGTAATTTATTACTGTGGCATTACAAAGATTGATTCCTTTTTGTAAAAAATGCCTTGGGCCTCATAATTACATTTTCAGAAAAAGTTATTTGCTTGAAACAAATTGACAATGGTAAATGTACCAGTCCTCTAAATAAAACCAGCAAAGCATATGAACACACTTCTCCATTCATATGCTGAACCAGTTTCCCTCTGAATGATACACTGTTAGTTTTGTGATGTTCTTCTGAAATCACATACGTTCTCATCTGAAAAAAAAATGCTGATATCTTCAGCCAAACCTACTGTTTTACAAAGAAGAATGTGCTTTAGAAGACCCACATATACATTGAGGTGTGCATATGGTCACATCATTCCACTTATCAGGATGAAGCATGCACACCATGTGTGCAATAAAAATATGATTCTTAGTAAGTGACTTGCATGAATGTCTGAAACTGACAAATTCTGATATCAGAAAAAGTGGTGATGAAAATGAGTGGGATAAAACTCACTCTGAGTGGACAAAGTAGCTTTTTGGAATAGGAAATAATAGCTTAATACCTGGTAATTGCACCAAAGTGAAAGAGAACTTGGTTCAAGAGAAGTCCAATCTGTGATAGTAAAATGTTTGCTAATACTCCATAACTAAACATATAGGGTACAGTGAAGAGATGTCCTAATATATATTGGATTAAGCAAGCATGAAAGCATTGAAAGCAGTTACTATGGTATGAAAGATGGAGCACAATTCTGAGGCAGAAGATGACATTCTATTGAAACAATGATCATTGTAGTCTATCTTACAAAGGAGAGGAGAGGAGAAGAAAACAACACAAAGGAGCATCTTTTATAAAGATATTAAATGATATGTGTATTTGGGGGGAGGCAAATTCTAAGGTTGTTATTTGCTGTCAGGATCTTGGGACCAAAAATGGAGTAAATCTGAGTTGTTTTATTATTAAGAAACATTGCTTTTTAAAGGGGACGAGGGCACTAGAAATAGCCTTTGTCTCTTGTTAGCAGGCAGATAAACGTTGATAGGATTAGGGGTGTTACCAGTTACTTTACTGCAATTTCCTTATTAGGCTTGTTTAGTCAATCACACCAGGCTGGCTCTTCTTTGCCACTAATCAATTTCATTCTGCCTTTGTTAACAGTGAACCATACTTCTTTCTTTTCAGCAAGGAAAGGATTATTGGGGAAGGTTGCTTAAGGGGAAGAATTGTTTTAAGGCCCAGAACATTTCTTTTGGGTCCATTCATGTTTGTACAGTCAGGGGAAGCTAAAATAAGCTTTCATTTCAGCCAAAATGCAGGCTTCCTTGCAAATTCTCAAGACAAGTTTGCAAACTGAAACAAAGTTCAGCATGAGAGCTGATCCTGAAGCCAGGTCAGAACAGGCTTAATCTTAAAAAAAAAATGAAGCTGGAATTAGATCAGCAACTGGTTGTGAGAGAATGTGAGAGGGCATTGTCTTTTGGTCATTGTTAGCTAACTAGACTAAACGGAAGTGCCCTTTTTGTTTGTGTCCTTTCTCTCTGAAGAGCAATATAGTTTAGTTTAGTTTAGTTTATTTAAATTTATATACCGCCCTTCTCCCAGGGGACTCAGGGCGGTGTACAGCCCATCTAAAACCCACAAATATACAAAAATTTAAAAAGTATTAAATTAATCGGCTGATAAATGAGACTAAAAGGACACCCCCCCCCCCTAAAACCCCAATTTAAAATTAAATACTATGGAGACCAAATTAAAACCATTATCTCAGCCCAGGCCGGCCTGCTCAAAGAGCCAGGTCTTCAATGCGCGCCTGAAGGCCCTCAGGTCCGTGCCGGTACGGAGCTCCGGTGGCAGAGTATTCCAGAGGGCGGGGGCACCCACAGAGAAGGCCCTACCCCTCGGCGCCGCCAGACGACACATAGTGGCCGACGGCACCCGGAGCAGACCCTCTCTGTGGGAACGCACTGGCCTGTTGGAGATCACTGGCAGAATGCGGTCCTGGAGGTAACCTGGTCCCATGCCACGGGTCGCCCTAAAGGTCAAAACTAGAACCTTAAAGCGAACCCGGAGAGCCACCAGCAACCAATGCAGCTCGCGCAGGAGAGGCGTCACATGGGCGCTACGCGACGCCCCCATAATCACCCGCGCGGCTGCATTTTGCACCAGCTGGAGTCTCCGGATGCTCCCCACGGGGAGCCCCATGTAGAGGGCATTACAATAGTCCAGGCGAGAGGTGACAAGGGCCTGAGTGACCGTGCGCAAGGCGTCCCGATCCAGGAAGGGCTGCAACCGGTAGATCCGACGGATCTGATGAAACGCCCCCCTGGAGACGGCCGTGATATGATGTTCAAGCGACAGCCGTACATCCAGGAGGACACCCAGGTTGCGAGCCCTCTCTGCGGGGGGCAGAACTTTCCCCCCAATAGCCAGCGGGTGGAAAGAAGCAAAAAGTGGAATAGTGGTGGTGAGGAGAGCTTTATTTGCAGACGAAAGACCCACTATAATGTGAGCACAGGTCACCTTCACGTGGTCTACTGTGATGCAGACGCATCCAGCCATGACAGGTTTTGAAAAACAAAAACAGGAAAAGAGTGTCTCTCAGTTGATGGCTTGGATCTCATGAGACCTTAAATTAGTGGGGACCTACTGAACATTCAGAGCTACAAGTGACTCCCCAAAGCCTTGTATCCAGCTTCCAGAGACCTCCAGATGTTAAGAGCAAAACGATTTTAAAATTCAATGTTTGTCGGTTTATATCTTGATTCTCATCTCAGCCCTTAATGAAATCCTGGTTATCAGTAGATTTATTTATTTATTTAATTACATTTTATACTGCCCCCTCTCCCAAAAAAGGGACTCGGGGCGGTGTACAGCCAATATAAAACAACGACATACATAGTAAACATTTAAAAGAGATTTAAAAGAAATTAAATGAGTGGCTGGAATGATATTCTAAAAGCAGAGTAAAAAGGTAAAAAAGTTAAAAATTCCAAAATTTAAAACCCTAGTAATTAGTACTAGGCCAGACCGGCCTGTTGGAAAAGGTGGGTCTTTTTAATGCACGCCGGAAGGTCTGCAGGTCAGTGATGGCCCACATCTCCTGGGGTAACTCATTCCAGAGGGAGGGAGTCCCCGCAGAGAAGGCCTGCACCCTCGGGGCCACCAGCCAGCATTGTCCAGCTGACGGCACCCCAAGGAGGCCCACCCTGTGGGAGCGCACTGGCCGGCGGGAGGCCGATGGTGACAGCAGGCGGTCCCGTAAGTACCCAGGTCCCAAGCCATGGAGCGCTCTAAAGGTGACCACCAACACCTTGAATCGCACCCAGAAGGCCACCGGAAACCAATACAGGTTACGCAGGAGCGGTGTAACATGGGAGTTCCGAGGAACCCTCAAGATCACCCGCACAGCTGCATTTTGCACCAGCTGAAGCCTCCGGATGCTCTTCAAGGGGAGCCTCATGTAGAGAGCATTACAATAGTCTAAGCGGGAGAAGACGAGGACAGAAGTGACCATGCGAAGAGCACCCTGATCCAGAAAGGGCTGCAACTGGTAGATCCGATGGACCTGACAAAAAGCCCCCCTGGCGACGGCCGCTATATGATCCTCTACAGAGAGCCGTACATCCAGGAGGACACCCTGATTGCGCGCCCTCTCTGTGGGGGCCAAAATTTCTCCCCCCACGGCCAGCGATGGAGTAAGCTGGCTGTATCTGGGTGCAGGAAACCACAGCCACTTGGTTTTGGTCGGGTTGAGACGAAGCCTGTTAAGACCCATCCAAGTCCGCACGGCTTCCAGGCACCGGGTCATCACTTCAACGGCTTCGTCGGGGTGGCCCGGGGTAGAAATGTACAGCTGAGTGTCATCAGGGTACTAATGGAACTCTACCCCAAAGCACAGATGATCTCACCTAGAGGCTTCACATAAATGTTGAACAGCAGGGGCGAGAGCACAGACCCCTGAGGCACCCCACAAAACAAGGGCCTCGGGTCGACCTCTGCCCCCCTGCCAACACAAATTGTGAGCGATCGGAGAAGAAGGAGGAGAACCACCGTAACATGGTACCTCCCACTCCCAACCCCTCCAACCGCCGCAATAAGATACTGTGGTCGACAGTATCAAAAGCCGCTGAGAGATCTAAGAGGACCAGGACAGAAGAACAACCCCTGTCCCGGGCCTTCCAGAGATCATCCACCAACGCGACCAACGCCGTCTCCGTGCTTTGCCCGGGCCTGAAACCCGATTGGAGAGGATCTAGATATATTGCTTCATCCAGGTGCTGAGGGAGCTGTCGTACCACCACACTCTCAACAACCTTCGTCACAAAGCGAAGGTTGGAGACCGGATGGTAACTCGACAGTAATGTTGGATCCAGGGATGGTTTCTTGAGGAGGGGCCTCACCACCGCCTCTTTCAAGGTGGCAGGTAAAAGCCCCTCTCTCAAGGAAGCATTAATAATCCCCTGGAACCAACCTCGTGTCACCCCCTGAGTGGCCAAAACCAGCCAGGAGGGACACGGATCCAATAAACATGGTGGCATTAAGCCTACCCAGCAACCTGTCCACGTCTTCCAGGGTCACAGGATCGAACTCAACCCAAATAACTTCACCAAAATCCGTCCCCGCCCTCCCGCCCAGAGATGCCCAGTCAGAGTCCAGCCCGTCCCAGATCTGAGTGATTTTGTCCTGCAGATATCTAGAAAAATCCTCGGCCCTGTCCCTGCAAGGGATCGTCCCGCGCTCCCACCTCCAGAAAGGAGTGGGTCACCCTAAACAGCTGGGCGATTTTCTGCGGATGCAATAAGGGTGGAAAAGTAAGATCGCTTTGCCACCCTTATCGCCACTAAATACGCCCTAATATGGGATCGTAAAAGTGTTTGATCAGATCCGGAGCGGCTGGTCTTCCAACCACTCTCTAGGCGTCTTTTCTGGCGTTTCATCTCCCTTAGCTCCTCGGAAAATCAAGGAGCCAATTAGGATCGGCACCGGGTCAGAGGCCGCAAGGGCACGACCCGGTCAAGGGCCCTGGCAGCCACCCTATCCCAGGTGTCCACCAAGTCCCTCTCCGAGTTGTGTGTGCGAGTCTTGGGGAACGTCCCAAGCTCCATCACGAACCTATCTGGGTCCATCAGGTGCCTGGGGCGGAACCATTTCATCGGTCCTGCCTCCCCGCGACGAGGAGGTGCAGAATGGAAGTCCAGTCTAAGGAGCAAATGATCCGACCATGACAGGGGCTCTATAGAAACATCCCCTATACCCCAATCATCCTGCCACTGACCAGAGACAAAAAACAGATCCAAGATGTGACCCCCAGTGTGTGTGGGGTCCCAAATTAATTGGATCAGGCCCAAGGCTGTCATGGAAGCCATGAACTTCTGAGCAATCCCTGAGGTCCCACCAGCTGAAGGTAGGTTGAAATCCCCCATGGCCTGGGGGTTCTCAACTGCCAAGCCGGCTATAACCTCAAGGAGCTCAGGCAGGGCCGATGTCACATAGCAGGGAGCCAGGTATGTGATCAATAGGCCCATCTGAACCCCGGAACCACACTTCACAAAAAGGGATTCACATCCGGTCGTCTGAGGAACAATGCATTCCCTAGGACACAGATCTTCCTTAATAACCACTGCCACCTCCCCACCCCTCTCCTGAGCCCTCGGCCGATGGAAAACCTGAAACCTGGGTGGGCACATCTCGACCAGGGGAACACCCCCCTCTTGGCCCAACCAGGTTTCGGTAATACCCGCCAGGTCCACTCCCCCCTCACAGATCAAATCATGAATGAGGGGGGCCTTATTAACTACGGACCTGGTGTTACACAGCATCAGCCGAAGGCCCAGGGCCCGAAGACTCAGACAGCACAGGGAATGGGAGATAACTAGGGGGTCAGAGTGCATCACCTCACGCAAACAGTGGTGGCGCACTCCCAGAACCTGATATGGCCCCCTATGTCCGCCAAATCTGCCTCTCCCGCTTACCGTGCAGATGGACTGCATCTCTTCCTCCCAAAAATAGCCCCCCATCCTCGATCCAACCCCCCCGACCCCAAAACCTCCCAGACTTGCTTGATCCCCGGTCTGGCCCCTGTCTCAGGTGGGTCATCCCCCAACGCCCACCTGGTTACCCTCCCTAACCCTGATAAAAATTTAAATAAAAACTGGTATAAATGGGTACCACGCCCAAAGCATTTCCTATGGCCATGCCACCTCTCAGGATCCCAGGATCCGTCCTTAAGTTAGGCCTTTGGAAGTCCGGAGGGCCACACCAGGGAAAGGGGGACATTCCCCAAGGCCTATTCAAAAGACAATCCATTAGCTATTTTTATTGATTGATTGATTTCAATCCTGGCCATCTCACAAGCATGACTCTGTGTGGATAACAACATTTAAAAGAAAAAGCACAGCCAGTAAAATAAGTATAAAATCTAAAGATAAAGAAAGCAATATACTATGGCCAGCAGGAAACCAGCAATCAACCTACCAGGGCTTAAGTAACTTCAAACCCCCCAAATCTAATAAAATAGCCAGGTGTTTGTCAAAGGCCATTGGGATCACGGTTAACCTAATTTCAGGTGGTATGATGATCCAGAGGGCAAGCACTGTTACAGAAAAGCTAACCAGCTGTACAGACAGCTTTCCAGGAAAGTGAAGGCTGGAGGCAGACTGTCTTTGTGGATTAGTCACAACTCCTATGCAGGTTGCTGATAACAAACTGTTCATCTGTGAACTGTAATTAAGGCATGAAACTCAGATGGGAATTCAGGCAGAAACCCTGGAGGCATCAACCTGGCTGAAGCCAAGGATTCAAAAGGTGAAAAAAGCTTTGGCAAGATCCCCTATTGCAACATCCTGGAGAAGGCTTTTCAGTTATCTCTGCATGCACGTGCAATGGGAAGTACTTTGGCAGCAAACCCCCTCATTCAGGAGGTTCAAGTGGGGAATTAGCCTAGACTCGCTATGTAAGCACAAGAGGGCAAGTTCTGACATCCTCACCCACTCTCACCACCACCCAAATGCCTTTGAGCCTTATCTGGTCTTTCCCAGGCAAAAGCTCCCAGTCTGAGAAAATTCCTGTATTATAAGCAGAGAACAATAAAGTAGCTATTTTGAATTCTATGCGTATGGGTCTGGTTGTTCATGTCTGACACTCAGGCAACTGCAAGCCATGGATTCCCACATGAAAATCACCAACTTACAAACAAGAAGTGACCACAGAAAAAAATGTAACACTACCGTCAACCCCTTTCCCCACCAGATGTACCCTAATGTTGGTAAGACTTTGCATATATTGGTGTAGGAGGAAGCTTAAGGCTTAGAACTTATAAACTGTTGTGGGATATCAAAGCTTGCTTCTTGCTATACTGTGCATTATTTCATTGTTTACTTTATTAAATATCTACAGTTTTTTCTATGAAGTTCTCACTCAAAAAGTGGTAAAATTCTTTCTATCATCTAATCAATTTTGTGTCATGACTCTTTCTCTAGGCTTTAACTATCCCATAATGTAAAGCAAGTAAAAAATAAAAGTGGTATTTATTTATTTAATATAAAATAAAGTAGATACCAAAGCTGATCAACTCCCACTGTAAACTTCTACCTGAATTTACTGTTGACTTGTCCATGGAGTACCCTGGTCCTCAATAATTACTTCAAGTAGGGAGTGTGAAGAGATGTATTGTTAGATCTTAACCTGCCAAGGCAGCTTGCAAATGACATAAATTAAAATTTATTCTTTTGGCTCAGGTCCATCCACTACTATCTGCAATGTGATCTCTGGCACATGCATCTTTGGTATATATTCTATCACAGGATAGATTTCTTTAAATTGTCTTTGAGTTATAAGGCTCTCTGTTATTTTATTATTCCATTACAGTGTCACTTGCTATCACATACTTTGCTTTTTGGACTCTTGCCCCAATTTAGAAATCAGAAAAAAATTATTTTGTTGAATGAATAATAGAAATGGAAATAAGGGATGGAGGTCATTTGTTGATTCAATGCATTTGATATTGTTATGCCTTTGAAAAATATAAGTCTATTAAATCAAAATCAACTGATTAAGAAAGCACTATTGTTTAAAAGGCTAAGGAGGTAGACATAAAGCATAGTGAAATAGTAGTTGCCCTTTCAACACTAGCCTGAAGGTGGCAGAATTAACATTCCAAACATTTCTGCAAACACTGGACATAGGCATGCAAGGTGGGTATTATTATAAGATAATAAATTATTCAAAATTTGTTTAACCTAAACAATAATCTTTTGTTAATCTGAGAGTTTCAGTGACATAAACTCTCATAAGTACAGAAAATGCATTAACAGCTTTCTGCATAGTAGTTTTGCAGCACTGGAACCAATGTTGGATTTAACACATGTGGCCTTATGACTTCATCATGACATGCTACTGATATACAATGTACTGTTGAAAACAGGAATGGACAAGAATAATTTTGCAGTGACTTTGATACCATCATTGTCAGATGCCATCAATCAAGTTCTTAAAAAGAAAATTCAGTTGAAGGCCATCAGTACTGGAATTAAAAAAGGAAAGAACATAAGAGGATTTATCAGCAGGTTTAGAAGACTCCCAAACATTGTGTTTAAAAGAGAGAGGAAATCTTTCCAAATCAATCCAATTTGGTGTCCATATGCGGAAAGAGGGAAGGGGCATGATGGTGTGCACATTGTATCATCTTCAAATAGCATGAATTACATACTGCAGATCATTTGCACCATGGCATGAAAGATATAAATTATATAATTAATATGATTTTCAGGATGAGGAACATGACATCTTTGCAACAAGGACCCTGCAAATATATAGTAACAATAAACCTGGGTTCACAGCTAAACTTAAGCAGCTACGTCGTTCCAAAGAGGAAGCCTACAGAAAAGGTGACAGAATGCTATACCATCAGGCCAGAAACATATTAACAAGAGAGATTAGAGCAGCAAAAAGAAGCTACTCTGAAAAGTTAAATAATTAGTTCTCAACAAATGAACCAGCAAACATGTGGAAAACTCTTAAAAACATCACTGGCTTCAGCAAACCTCCTTCCCAGGCAGAAGGAAATCAACAACTAGCAGATGACCTGAATGTGTTTTATTGCAGGTTTGAAAAGCAACTACAGTCACCTCACAACCCACATCTCAAACACACCAACAACAGCCAAGCCTCCTACAACTGGCCCCAATCCATTGGGCTCACAACCTCTAGTGATCACAGAAAAAGAAGTGCAGGATCTATTACACAGACAAAAGCCAGGAAAAGCACCAGGGCCAGACAAGGTAACTCCTTCTTGCTTAAAAGTCTGTGCTGAGCAATTGGCCTGCATCTTCACCCAAATCTTCAATAGATCACTAGAGATGTGCTATATTCCTTCCTACTTCAAACATTCTACCATAATCCCAGTGCCAAAGAAGCCCTCCATCAAGGAACTGAATGACTACAGACCAGTTGCTCTAACATCTGTAGTTATGAAAATCTTTGAAAGGCTGTGCTGTCCCACCTGAAAACCATCACGGATCCACTATTAGATCCCATGCAGTTTGTATACCGAGCAAATAGATCAACAGATGATGCTGTTAACATGGCTCTGCATTACATCCTACAACACCTTGAATCTCCAAATACCTATGCAAGGGTCCTCTTTGTAGACTTCAGTTCAGCATTCAATACCATCATTCCAGACACTCTTCTAAGTAAATTAAACCAACTAGCAGTACCTGAACACACTTGTAAGTGGATCATAAGCTTCCTAACAGACAGGAAGCAGCAGGTGAAGCTAGGCGGAATCACATCCGATACCTGTACAATCAGCACAGGGACCCCCAAGGCTGTGTGCTATCTCCACTTCTCTTCCCCCTATATACCAATGACTGCATCTCAAATGATCCATCTGATCCATACTGAAGTTTGCTGATGACACAACAGTGATTGGTCTCACTTGAGACAATGATGAATCTGCATACAGATAGGTGGTTATACAACTTGCCTCGTGGTGTAACCGGAACAATCTGGAATTGAACGCACTCAAAACCGTAGAAATGGTGGTAGACTTTAGATGAAACCCTCCCATACTACCACCTCTTACAATACTAGACAACACAGTATCAACAGTAGAGACCTTCAAATTTCTAGGTTCTACTATATCACATGACCTAAAATGGACACCTAACATCAAAAAAGTAATCAAAAAAGCACAACAAAGTATGTTCTTTCTGCGCCAACTCAGAAAGCTCAAAGTGCCCAAGGAGCTGCTGATCCAGTTCTACAGAGGAATTATTGAGTCTATCATTTATAACTGTCTGGTTTGGTTCTGCAACCCAACAGTACAGACACAGATTTCAGAGGATAATTAGAACTGCAGAAAAAACAATTATTACCCACCTGCCTTCAATTGAGGACCTGTATACTGCACAAGTCAAAAAGAGGGCTGTGAAAATATTTACAGACTCCTCACATCCCGGACATAAACTGTTTCAACTCCTTCCCTCAAAACGACACTATAGAGCACTGCACACCAGAACAACTAGACACAAGAACAGTTTTTTCCTGAAAGCCATCACTCTGCTAAACAAATAATTCCCTCAACACTGTTCAACTATTACAAAGTCTGCACTACTATTACTGCTAATTTTCTCCTCACTCCTTATCACCCATCCCCTCCCACCTGTGATTGTAGGACTGTAACTTTGTCCCTTGTATCCTTACTATTTATATTGACTGTTTCCTAGTATGATTTGATTATTGATTGTACCCTATGACTATCATTAAGCGTTGTACGTTATGATTCTTGATTCTTAACAAATGTATCTTTTCCTTATGAATACTGAGAGTATTTACACCAAGACAAATTTCTTGTGTGTCCAATCACACTTGGCCAATAAAGTATTCTATTCTATTCATCCCTGTGGGAATTCAGGCTATTTATTAGCTATGGAAAACTGAGTATCCTTTGGAAGAAGCAATATAACTTTTAAGCTTTACCATAACTTATAACAGCTTTTTCCAACTTGGTGCTTTCCAGCCATTTTGAACAATTTCCAGAATATCAAATACTTTAACATATCTGGAGGGTCCCCTTTTAGGAAGGCTTGCTGATAACAAGGGCACAAATGGATAATGCATGAGCACGAGCATTTTTATTTCAGAAAGGAATAAACATCAACGTTTTCATTGCAAAAATTCCCACAAAAAATGAAACTATCTCCTTACTTGGTCTACTTTCCTTAAAATAGTAACAACTGCTTTGAGTTTTCAGATTTTTAACTTTTGTATGATTATTTGTCACTCTCTAATTTTAAACTGTAAACTAAATAGCATACTTTTCATAAGTGCCTGCATTAGTGCCCAATTCTATAAAAAATACAGAACTAAAAACACTGAGCAAACCAAAACTAGAAAAGAAATATAATACAACAGATAATCAGCAAAATATTTCATATCATTTTAAAAACAAATTACAAGGAAAAATTATAAAGTACTGGTTTACCAGGAACAAGGATCTGTAACTAAGATGCCACTATCAAGAATTCTTTTTTTTCTCCATACCACAGATGGCTACTGTTGGTGGGATCTCAAGCAAGTCCTCATAGTAGATCATAAACAATGTTCAGTCAGTACTGGAGAAACTGCCAGTTGTGCGTATCTGAGTTCTTCATGATGCAGAGCTGTATCGTAAGTAGTAATTTATTTAATGATATCTGATACCTTACAATCAACCAATGAAGCTTCTGGATTGTCTTCAAGGAAAGCCCCATGCAGATGCATTAAGGAATATTATTGTAAGATTATTATGGAATAGATTATTGAAGCCATGCTGCTCCCACCAATCAAGAATGAATACATCTTACCAATGAAGTACTATCCCAGGGGTCTTCAAACTTGACAGCTTTAAGACTTGTCAACTTCAACTCCCAGAATTCCTCCTCCAGTCATGTTAGCTCATGAATTTTGGGAGTTGAAGTCCACAAGTCTTAAACTTGCCAAGTTTGAAGACCCTTGCACTATCCAATGCTTTGGTTTATCACTCCATCAGTTTATTGGCTTTCTTCCAACCTATCCTGTTCCTATTCAACCTATTCTAATTCTGAACAGCCTATTCTAATTCTGCACAGCCTATTCTAATTCTGAAGGAATTGTTGGGTTGATAACACACCCGAAATTAATATCATACAGATATTAAACAACAAGAGAAAATTTTGCAGAAGGCCTACAAACTATGTTGTATGGTCAAGCAGAATATTAATGATTCTGCTGATATTAAGGACTAATATATTTTATCTGATATCCTAATAATTGCTATTTTTTTTTCTTTTTTGAGGGAACATGTCCTGTATATCACAGCCTTACAAAGTCAATATGAAATAAAACAAATGAAGAAAAAGAATATCAATTAATCATAGTATAATTGTACTGCTGTTCTGCCATTCTGCCATAATCAAGCAACACAGCTCTGCTATTTACATTCATAAAAATACATTAAGCTGTCTGATTTCTATAATTCCTTGCTTCAGCTCCTGATGCTCATTCTGATGGCCTTGTTGCTCCTGAAGGAATCCTGGAGATTGTTTGTCCCCAGTTTTTAGACTTAAGACACTGGGATGGAAACCAGGAGACTGGGAATTCTAGCATTATTTTAGGCATTAAAGCCACTTGGGTGACTTTGGCCAATCACTCTCTCTCAGCCAAATTTACCTCACAGGATGGTGGTTGTTGTGTGAAAAAATAGGAGGAAGGAGGAGTATTAGATATATTTGGTATATACATATTTGTTATTTATTAAAATAATAAAGGTAAGGTTAAAAGAATCTCAAAACAACAACAACAACAATATCCTGGATCCATCATTTGAGAGCCACTAATTCCTAAGCAGATTTCAAATTAATGCTTCCAAAAGCATAAGCAATCATTCTATTTCCAACTTTAATTTAGATTATTTCTTTTTTTAAAAAAAATTGAGATATGAAAAATTGTAAATATGCGACGTTAATAGAAGTGACATTTTGTTTTTCTTTCATTCAGATGGTGCAGTTAAAGTCTTATAATGAATTTTCTATGGCATTGTTGCATATAGTATCCACATTCATCTATAACAGCTGTGAGCCTGAACTACATACCCTAGTGCTAGAACTGCCATCCTGCTGGCTGCATCTCATCAAATATCCCATACAAGAAAGGCACCATCATCACTTAGAGGGAGATGAAAAAAAGGAGGACCAATGAGGATGAAAGAAAGAGAAAACATAGAAAGAAGAAAATTAAACTGTTATCCTGTTTCAAAATAGAGCCATACTATTCACACCATGAAGCCACTTTCCCTCAGCATGTGAAGATCATACTACTGAAATTTGCCATCAAAATGGCTGATTTTCTACAGAACACATTGGAACTGGGTGGTATTAAGAAAGCAGAAATGAGTGTTTTCCTTCTGTCAGGTGTCTCTCACTCTCAACTCTCTTAGCCCCACTCCTATCAACTGAGGAGCTCTGGGAGAAGCAGCAGCAGAACAGATGTCTGGAGCAACGAGGGCATAAAATAAAGAATGAATGTGATGTGGCATGAATAAGAGCTCATGCTTAAGCTTACACTGTAGTGGTAAGATCTGTGAATTGTTTGCTTTGATTGCATTGGTAGATAGATGCCCACTAGCATTGTTTAATATTCCCTAGACCATGCTAGGAAATGCCAAACTGAAAAAGGGGCTGCTGGCCACTGCAAATAATTTGATAACATTTCTCACATTTGTTTGGAGCTTGACACCGGTTGGCCAAATCCAGCTGAGGTGAAAAAAGCCTCATCTTGTCATGTTATTTGGGATTGGTTTGAGCCTGTGGATCCCGAGGAAATGCTTCGTGCTAACAGCTTTGTCACACATAAACCATATCTCCTGTCCTATCTTGCTAGTGAAAGCTGGCAGAGAAGTGATGGAAGTCTAAGTCTGGGCAGAGGTGAAATCATCTTTGAATAATAGGCTCTTTATCTCTGCCTTGAAAAGAGCAATAGTATACCCTCTCCTCAAGAAACGATCACTATCTTTGGACTATTATTTACTACCTACCAATCTTTTCTTCACACAGAAGGTTAAGAAAATTATAAGGCTGCAGTTCCAGATTGTCTTTATCCTTCCAGGTGGGATTCAGACCTGGGTATGGAATAATC
This sequence comes from Bungarus multicinctus, assembly GCA_023653725.1. NCBI lineage: Eukaryota > Metazoa > Chordata > Lepidosauria > Squamata > Elapidae > Bungarus > Bungarus multicinctus. The sequence goes on along the minus strand of CM042836.1, from coordinate 53,850,897 downwards.
ATTGGTTGCATAGGTTGATCATCACTGGTGGGACTGGGATGGAGAATTCACCTTCCCTGATTCTACAGTGTTATATCTCTCAGCCTCCTTCAATACCATCAACCATAGTTTCCTTCTGAGGCTGCTGTAAGGCCAGAGGTGGGATGAACTGTTTTGCAGTAGTTCTCCTCCCTCTTCAGTGAATAGACCTAGACTAAAAAGGCTATGTTCTCAGGGTCTAATTAGTAGAGAGGCTATGTCCTTAGGCAGGGGTCTCCAATTTTGGCAACTTGAAGCAAAGCTGGCTGGGGAATTCTGGGTGTTGAAGTTTTGGCTTCAAGTTGCCAAGGTTGGAGACCCCTGTCCTCAGGCATTCTGGTGTGCCTGAGCTGTTTCTCCCTTCAGTTTAGCATCTACAAAAAGTCATTCATCAGCATAGGGTGAGCTAGCACCAAAATGTGAATGATACTCAGGAGATACAGCGGAGGTTTGACCTGGTGCTTGGAGGCTATCGTGCTCTGGAAGAGCTAAAACAAGGTTAAGATCAACCCTAGAAAGATGGCAGATTAGGTAGCTGACTAAATATGGAGTGTGCAAAGGAGGGTCTGTCCCTTGGGAATGCAAATTAAATTAGAAGTGCCCAAGGATCCCTAACAGACTTCTGAAAAATAATTAACAAAGGGGATATTTTCAAGATTATTTTGATGGTATATGGATACTTGTCTCCTAGTTAGAGACAAATATCACAGAGCACTTCTCTATAAGAAAGGGCGACAGAGAAAAGAACACCCCACTCAGAATGGCAGTAACATTGCCAGTTTAATATTTTTATTGGGGGGAAAATGCCTTTGTCAGCAGGGTTTAATTTCCATTAAATCAATTTATTACAGCTTAATTTGCATGAAATTAAATGCAGTCCTTATTCAAAGAACCATCACTCCCTTAAATCATTCACCACCAGGAACTGATCATAGGCCTAATTAAAAACTTGACTGGAGCCATCATAGGCCTAATTAAAAACTTGACTGGAGCCATGCCCACCTATTCCCCTTGTAACATTCAGTAGGTCTGACAAGAGCCTTTGGGCTCTGTTAACTTAATTTGCATTCCTAAGGGACCATTCTTTGCTAACTTGGCAAAAGTATCTCTTCCACTTCTGGCCCTGTTATGCCAAAACCCTTGTGTTCCTGGAGTCAGGACCAGCGGGTTCGGTTGTCCCTTTGAAGCTCATTTGAGGACTTATATTTCTGTGAGTTCAGAAAAACAAGAAGGAAACATTTTCTGGCCACTAAGATGAAGAAGCTTGAGGTGTTATTTATAACTGTAAATATATCATTTTTCAGGGGAAATTCCACCCCCCCAAATTTCAATATGTATTGAGGATTAAAAAGTTCCCCACCCCATACTTAAATATAAGAATTTGAGGCTTTAGTATGTATTTGGTGTCTTTTGTGTCTGAAGTTGAATGGCAGCCTTGTTTACATTCAGACAAAAGGCTCAGTGGACAGCATTCTTCAGGGGAAACCATAGCTCGTTCTTAGAGAAATACATGTTGAGAAAGAAAATCGCTGCTGTTTCCATATAAACAGGTGAGATAGCAATGGGCAATTTATTTGCTAAAAGCCAGAGGACTGCACCTAGTTAGAGAACAGTCCTGAGCTAGACTGAATTGGCATTAGGTTAGTAATAGTGATGTTATTTCTGGTGAAAGATAACTTGATGGGCTACCTTTCCATGGATTTTCTCAGTGACTTCTCTAACTAAAAGGCTTACACGAGCCATGCTGATACATGCTATTATCTCTGATGCAACTGAGTGGCTCACTTACCTCTTTGATCCTCTCCAAAAGAGGGAGCAGCCAGTCCTTGTTCACTTCACAGTGACTGTCTAGAAAGGTAAGAACCCCTGCCTGGGCCACATCTGCTCCTCGAATGCGGGATCGGATCAAACCTGTAATAGCGGACATGAACTCAAATATAGGTCTGGCTGATGCAAGACTTCATTTGCAAAACAAGCACACAGATTCTTCAACTTAACTCATTTTTAGACTTGCCTAATCAACTCATGTTGTGCTACCTTTATGGACTTAAAAATGATATGCCATTTTTAAGATGTCTCAGCCCAGTTACTTTTCTGCATTGCAAGATCAGTGGCCCAAACAAAAAGTTTGTCTTGGGCAAAAAAAAAAGTATAATCATTAAAACCGTCTGCATTTATATAATTCTTTCCATTGCTTCTGCAAAGGGAAGACAAGATGCCAAAATGGCTCTGAAGAATAAGGTAATATCATATAACTAGAACAATCCCCCCCTTTTTTGCCTAAAATACAGTTTAAAACAAGGTTTTCAGACTTTCTTAAGAAAAATCTAAGGATAAACATATATACTTTTTAACAGGGATGGGATCACTTCCCTAACTACAGCTTCCTGTAAATTATTCTGCAAAGGCAAATTGCTTCAAAAATAAACAGCAAATACAATTTGCATTGCAGAAACAAATGACAAACACAATTCCCAGCCTGCAATCGCTTCCCTCAATTACAGGAATTTTCTGATGCACTGTTTTTCATTAATAGAGAGCTAAATTTATCTTTTGCAACAATTCTAATATGGCAGAACATTGGAAGAACAGGGCAATGAGATATAAATATTAATTAATAAATCAGTAATTGAAGATGATGAAGAAATTATAATATTACATGATTGAGGCCAACTTATAATCAATAGGGATAAGATAAAATGTTCCTTTTTATTCTTAAGTTTGATGGGTGTTACTAAGTTATCATAAGGAGAAAGGTATATCATTTTTATACTGAATGGCAATTTTAATTAAATCACTTGATTTTGCAATATTTGTTTCAATAGAAAAGAATGTCTATAGTTCAGGGTTGAGACCTCAGTACTGTCTAAGTTTGGTTGTTAGCTTGAAGACATTTCATTATCCAACTATGTAGTATCATCAGTGTGAGTGTGGGGTTTGCTGTCTGTCTATAGACAATAGCTTTCCCTGTGTATTCCCAGACAATCCTAATAAAACATACAAGGCACATAGAACATCTACTTTGTTTACATAGTCATACTGTCTTCAGTTTGCTACTTTGAATACCTCAAAGCTTTACTGGAGCCTAATAGTCTCATCGTGCAATTGTAGAGTTCCAGTGGCTAAACAAATTTCCAAGGAAGTTGCTTTCATGGTGCTCAGGAGGTTTGTTTAATTAAAGAAATGGTACAGGAAATGACATGCTTTACAAAGCAAAACTTTCATTTTACACCTTGGATCTCTCCATATGGATTTGCTTCATCCCATTTCTCCTGTTTCCTTAACAAAATTACACCTAGAATATATTTCTTAGTTGGACCCACACAGCAAAAGATTAAGTGGTCATTGTCTTGTTGGGTGAACAAAGCCATCACTTCGCACAGTCACCTCCGCCCTCGTTATCTCCCGCTTGGATTATTGCAACGCTCTCTACATGGGGCTCCCCTTGAAGAGTCTCTGGAGGTTGCAGTTAGTTCAGAATGCAGCCGCGCGGGTGATCGTGGGCGCCCCTCGAGGCGCACACGTAACACCACTTCTCCGCAGGCTGCACTGGCTTCCTGTGGCCTACCGGATTCGATTCAAGGTGGTACTGATGGTATTTAAAGTGCTCCATGGCTCGGGACCTGGGTACTTACGGGACCGCCTGCTGCCATCAACAACCTCCCGCCTCCCAGTACGCTCCCACAGGGTGGCCCTACTTGGGGTGCCGCCGCCTGACTGTTGTCGGCTGGTGGCCCCGAGAGTTCGGGCTTTCTCTGTGGGAGCTCCCTCCCTATGGAATGATCTCCCCCCAGAGATACGGGCTATGACGGATATTCTGACCTTCCGGCGCGCAGTAAAAACCCTGCTTTTCGAACAGGCTGGCCTGGCCCAGTAACTATGTTTTTTGGTTTTAATTAATTAAATTGGGGTTTTATTAGTTTTAATTTTTAACTTAAATTTTAATAGACAGCCGATTTGATTATTTAATTTATTTTTAATCGTATTTATTGTGTATTTATTGTATGCTTTTAGTGGGCTGTACACCGCCCCGAGTCCCTTTTTGGGAGAGGGAGCGGTATAAAAGTGCGATTAATAAATAAATAAATAAATCACAATAAGCTGTAATATGAATGTTGTGGTATCATTCGTAGCATAAGAATTGAGTTCTGTAAATGTGAAGTTAGAATCTCACTTGTATGAATACGGCCGTCAATAGGTAAAGTGTAATAGTTCAGACATGGTTTTAATTGTATTAGGCAACCAAATATTATTGGTTTGAGGAAGTCCAGATTTAAGTGGACTGACTATACATTCTGTTCCATAAAACAGTCTTGATTAATATTAGTTCTTTTATGTGTTCTTTTATATTTTTATATGTAGGCTGGAATGGCCTTGAGGGACAAGAGAGACAGCGCCACAGAATGGACAACTGGAAAGTATGTCCCAGCCCACAGGAGAGCCATAGTGGGAAATGTTTTAGAAGGCACTCTACCTAGTTTTCTGAAGAATAAAATGAAAAGGGGAGAGAAATATGTTCTATCTTCCAATGTAACTTTACAATAAAGATAGAATTAGTGTTTTTATGTCTTGTCTGGACTATCTCAAAGGGCAAGCATATGGATAATAGCTTTTAGGAAATGGAAGTGACTATTCCTTTCCCACCATGACCTGAATTATTTTTTGTAAATCCTGTTTTTCACCCAATTTAAATAATATCACCTTGTGTGGCTTCACATGATGCAAGCACAATCCGGATAACAATGTCCACATTGAGGCTTATTCATTGCATAGATTAGCTCCCTGAGTTGCTCTATGATTGATCTCTGTTTCAACGCAACCCGCCATTTTGGGGTAACATGGAGAAAACATTATGGATTCTTCAGAAGGAATAAAAGGAATCTACAAAACCAAATAAGTCAAGCTTTAAAACAGGATCTGAGTCATAATCAGTCCTCATTAGCCCAGAACCTTCTATTAAGAATTTAAAATCCTAGATGTTTTTATTTATTTTATTTTATTTATTTGTCAAAAGCTTACAATGTAACAGAAACAACAATAAACATAAGATTAAATACAAGAAATAGGAACTGATAATTGGGGACAATAGGACAGGGACGGTAGGCACGATTGTGCACTTATGCACGCCCCTTACAAACCTCTTAGGAATGGGGTGAAGTCAACAGAGGCTAGTTTGAGGATAAAAGAGTGGGGGCTTGAGCAGGTGACAACAGAATCAGGTAATGAGTTCCAGACATTGACCACTCTGTTGCTGAAATTGTACTTCCTGCAATCAAGTTTGGAGTGGTTTTACATTAACTTTACATCTGTTATGTGCTCTTATGTTGTTGTTAAAGCTGAAACATTCATTAACTGGTAAGGCGTTGTAACATATGATTTCGTGTACTATGCTTAAGTACAATCTTAGTCGGCGTAGTTCAAGGTTGTCTAAGCTTAGAATCTCAAGTCTGGTGCTGTAGGGTATTCTGTTGTGAACAGAGGAGTGTAGTACTCTTCTGGTAAAATACTTCTGGACTCACTCAATTGTATTTATGTCTGATATACAGATTCCAGACAGAAGAGCTGAATTCAAGTATTGGTCTAGCAAAAGTTTTAAATGCTCTTGTTTGCAAAACAGTATTACCAGAGGAGAAGCTTCATAAAATTAAATTTACAACTCTTAAAGCCTTTTTGGCAATACTGTTGCAGTGAGCTTTGGCATGTTTGCCAGACCTTCTCCAGCCCACAAATGGCTGCATCAATATGAAGACTATCAGAAGATGAAAAGGCAACAAAGTGCTTGCTTATATATTAGACATTTTATCAGAAACTAAGTTGAGTTATATTGTCAACTGTGACATTCTCTAATTCTATTTAGAATGCATTCCTACACTTCTGGGAGAGTCTTGGGGTTAAGAAATGCTAGTGCACTTCTTACTAAGTGTGCTTAAGACTAGAGATTATTTCCTCTGAGTTTGAAAGAAAATATGAGAAATCATACTGCATTGTTTCCTATGGATTAATTTATGTATTGGGTACTGGAGGGGATGGAAAAAGACAATGGGCTAGAAATCACATGTCAGCACTCATTTAATTTACAACAGCATAACTAAATTAGAATATGACACAAAAAGCAAACAAGCAATCTATATTTCTCTTTTTTTTAATAGTGCATACATTCATAAACTGCTAGATAGCAGGATAACAGAGTTGGAACAGATCTTGGAGGTCTTCTGGTCCAATCCCCTGCTCAAGGAAGAAGCCCTATACCATTTCAGACAAATGGTTTGTCAAATCTCTTCTTAAAAACCTTCAGTGTTGGAGCACCACAAGTTCTGGAGGCAAATTATTCCACGGATTAATTGTTCTAGCTGTCAGGAAATTTCTCCTTAATTCTAGGTTGGTTCTCTCCTTGATTAGTTTCCATCCATTGCTTCTTGTCCTACCCTCAAGTGCTTTAAGTGAATAGGTTGACCCCCTCTTCTTTGTGGCACCCCTTTAGATATTGGAACATATTGGAACACTGCTATCATGTCACTCCTAGTCCTTCTTTTCATTAAACTAGACCCTGCAATCATTCCTGAAACTGTTCTTCATATGTTTTAGCCTCCAGTCCCCTAATCATCTTTGTTGCTCTTCTCTGCACTTTTCCTAGAGTCTCACCACTTTTTTTATATTATGGTGACCAAACTGGATGCAATATTCCTAGTGTGGTCTTACAATGCATTATAAAGTGATACTAATTTAGCTTTAAATGGACTAGGAGGGAAGAACAATCTACCCAATTCTGACCTACTCTTGAGTAAAGTAAACCTGAGGTTAAATTCATGTGTGTTGGTATCCTTTAATCGAGAAAAAGTGGAAATAAAAAGAAAGGATGTGAACAGTACAAGAAGAGTTAAGAAAAGCCATGGAAATTAAAGACTACAAGTGATACAGAACAATTTTTGGTTTCCTCAGGGTAATTGGTTTCACAGCTAAAATAATAATTCAGAAACATTCTGAGGATAATCAGAATATAATTCAATACATTTGGATGGTATCAACTTCAGGAAGGCTGGCCTGGAGGAACTGTGTGACTTGAGAGTTAACAGATGATACTGAATTAAAGGATTTACAGGGTTGTAAAAAGGGAATTACTGTAAGTGATCCATCAAATGATCGTTAAGTGACAGCACTGGGTTTGTTTTAGAAATGTTCCAATTCTTGATGTAAAGTTGCCTAGATTGGCAGAATTTGGTATTGCTAATTGTTGATTTTATAGTACACTAACTTACAAAATAATACTTTAATGAACAATATTGAATTTCCAAAAGTATTGAAAGAAATTCCAAGTAGGCAAGTAATAAATATTCTATGAAAAAATCAGAAAGTTTACAAATTATACTTTAAAACACATTTACTTCTTGAGCATGTAAGTGATTTTGTCAATTAAAAACAACCTTACAGTATCAAATAAGTTTCCCTTAACTAATATCATAAATTACTTCTTTAAAAGAAATGACTATAAATGCCATTGTTTGTTTCAAGGATGCTTGCTTGGCAACTATTTTCAGTAGTAAGTTAATAAAACAGGAAACAGTAAAGGGAAACTCAATTCTGTTCTCCAATTAGAAATGGACTTTCAAACACTGGAAATAGCTATTTTCATCCTTTTAATTTCTGAAGTGGGAAGAGGGATGGAAGAGACAATTACTGCAGAACATAAAGAAAATGGGATAGTCACAATGGCTCAGCAGTTAGAAATGCTTAGCTTGTCAGCTGGAAAGCTGCCAGGCCGGATTCAAGACCTGAGTGCTGTGCAATGGGATTTGCTCCTGTTACTTGTCCCAGCTCCTGCCAACCTAGCAGTTCGAAAGCATGCAAATGCAAATAGATAAATAGGTACAACTTCAGTGGGAAGGTAACAGTGAGACTATGTGTCTCAATGTACAGTCATGCTGGCCATATGAGCACAGAAATGTCTTTGGATACTCCCTTGGCTAAGATGAGCACTGCCTCCTAGAATCGGGCACAACTGGTCAGGGGAAATCTTTACCTTTATAAGAAAAAATATTATTTTTCATTCCACCATTGTCCAATTCTGCTTTTAACAAAAAGCAGAGAATGGATACTGAATAGATGCCATCTCGGACCTAATAGGCATGTTACTGGATATCCATACATAGAAAACAGACAGGACTTTTACTATAATACTGCTCCCTCCAATTTACAGGTTTTAACACAAACACACATATAGTATACAGGAGAAGCCGTAGCACTAAGGAATTATGAGAGCCCAAGAATACTAGCAGGTTGTCCAAGTGGGAGTCTTTATACAACTTTCAGATTTAGGGGAAAGTAGCGATCTGCTAAGATGCAGCCAGGGCTCCTTCATGAGATCCTGGTCTTCTTTTGATATCTCAAATATGGGAAGAGGTGTCAAAGCAGTGTCCATACAACCAGAATAGTATGTATATACAAGTTATTTCTTTTCTGATTTGTTTTTCTTCCTGAGTTATTTTCCTGAAAAGGCATCAGTTGGAGGAGAAAGATAAAGACACACCAAGGAGAGGAATGATTTGTGAGTCAGATGTTTCTGTTCCTGCCCAGAAGGCAAAGTAGGTAGCATGAAAAATAAATATGTTTCGGCATTCTTCCCATGACTGGGTACACTCAGATTTCTGTTTTTATCTTTCTCTGTGTTGCTAGATTGGAAAGAAAGAGAGGAAGGGACGGATTTCCATATCCCACCAACAATAATAGTTCAATTGCCATGCTTTACTTTCCATTAATATACAAGATGATATGTATATATTAGATTAAAATCATTAGCTAATACACACACACACACACACGAGTGACAAAAACTCAGTTACTGTTGTAAGAAAAATAAAATTAAAACTGTTTTACACTATTATTTTATTAAACATTATACCCTATGACTATTATTAAGTGTTGTACCTTACGATTCTTAACTCTTGATGAATGTATCTTTTCTTTTATGTATACTGAGAGCATTTGCACCAAACAAATTCCTTGTGTATCCAATCACACTTGGCCAATAAATAATTCTTTTCTATTCTATTCTATTCTATTCTATTCTATTCTATTCTATTCTATTCTATTCTATTCTATTCTATAGTAATTCCTTAATCTGAATAATTCAGATTATCATCCCCAAAACAAAGGTCACCCTGGTCCTAGCTTTGACATAGATAGCCTCTGAAAGCTTATCTTCTGTTTACAAAGTATAGCAGAAGTAAATCCATGTCTTGTACATTTCATATATCTAAGACCCCCATGCTGCAAAAGTGCCAATTTTCAGAAGTGTGGTTTCTTTCTTTTGGGGACAAATAGCTACATTATGTTCAATGCACCTGATCTGTCCTTAATCTCTCTCAAAAACCTAATTAAGTGGTTGAGCAGAAACTCTTTAGTGGTATCAAATGATTCATATTTGAAAAGGACCTGAGACTTTTTCCTTTCAGATCCACCAAAATGAACAGTCACATACAGCCATTAAATGATTTGTACTTCTTCATATTCTTTCCTGATACACAGAGATTTCTGTCATTGCCTCACTCTGCTATTAACCAAAATGGAATTCTTTCTGCTATCATGAAGCTTCATAATTACTACAATTCAGGCTAGCTCTTTTTGCACAAGACTATCTTTATTGGATACTTAAGACGTTAAATTGCCTCCATAAAAATACTGTAAATAACCCGTGTGCCTATACAACTGAGAATATATTGATTATTTAATTCATTGTAAGTTTTAACATGATAATTTCTATTCCTCAAAGCCCTTTGCTTGTTTTTGTAAATTAGTGGTTCTGATTGTTGTCTGGCTCACAGGCAGTTCCTGGGTAATAACCAGAGCTGAAGATTCTCACAAGCTATTAGCAGCTTATGTAGCCTCTCTACACAAGGACCTATCTATCTCTATCTTTATGTGTAGAAGATAAATATTTATATTGAAAAGTTTCTGGGTAGATTTCCTATATGGTTCAGAAGTGCAGAAAATCAGAATTGTTAATTTCTCAAAGAGCCTCCATACACAGAGAGATAGCCTCCACGTATATGGAAAGAAAGGAATACGCAAATTGCTAAATACTGTTTCTGGACTATCTTACCAAATAGATCAGTTGGGCAAAATTCTAGTCAAATCTCTAGTCATAATTCTGGAGAAGAATGCTAGCTGGGGAATATTGAGAATAGAAGTCCACACATCTAAATGTTGCTGAGATTGAAAAATGCAGGTAGTTTTTTTGTCTTACAACTTAATTCAGTGACTGTTCAAAGTTACAATGGCACTGAAAAAAGTGACTTATGATCATTATGGCATCCCCATGGTCACATGATTAGATGCAGATGCCTGGCAACTGAATCATTTATTTATTTGAATTTATATACCGCCCCCTCTCCCAAAGGGACTCGGGGCGGTGAACAGCCAGAATAAAATGCACATATAAAACACATATACAATATTTAAAAATTAAAAATCTTATTTATCATGGTTGCAGGGTCCCAGAGTCATGTGATCCCCTTTGGCAACCAAAGTCAATGGGGAAGCCTAATTCACTTAACAATTGTGTTACTAACTTAACAACTGCAGCGATTCACTGCAGTCATAACTGTGGCAAGAAGGTTGTAAAATGGGGCAAAATTCATTTTACTGTCCAGGAATTTTGGGCTTAATTGTTATAAATTAAGATTACCTGTACTAATCTAGCTAATGACTGAGATTTGAGCCAGGGATGGGATCTGACTGGTGTAACTACCAGTTCTGTCTATTAGCATCACGCACACATGTGCGAGTCGCGCGACTGCAATTTACAGCCTGCTGAGCTGCCCGAACAGCTGAGCAGTGCTGCGTGCAAGTGCGCAGCAGTTGGAAAAGCCCTTATTTCCTGCTTTTTCAACTGCAGCTGTGTCGCACAAAGCAGCTGCAGTTGAAAAAGCAGGAAATAAAGGTCAGCAGATGGGCCAAAACGGCAGCAGACACAGAACTGGTTCTATGTCTGCTGCTCTTCAGAGCAACTGGTTCTACAGAGGTGGACAGAATCGATAGAAACCCACCCCTGATTTGAGCCACTGCAAAGTTCAAGTGTAAAGTTCACTTGCAGCAAGATGTATGGTAAAAGTATTTTCTTCTCCAAGATGGGAAGAGGAAGAGGAGGAGAAGGAGGAGAAGAAGGAGGAGAAGAAGGAGGAGAAGCAGCAGCAGCTCAAAATATATTCCCTGTGGGTAAACCACATGCCTTCCAATTTACCCTGTCAACATTTAATCTGGGAAAGCAACTTTGCACTCAGTCTTTTTTAAGGTATAGGTGTAGGTAAATTTTAGGTATACACTACAGGAAGGCTACAAGCTGGGAACAATCACCTTGTGCAGCTATACAGAGTGATGTGTCTAAGCCAGAGAGGGGAAGGATCAGCAGATCAAATTCTACAGAGGGACATGCTGTCTGAAGAGGGCTTTTGCAAAGCCTTAATTGACAGCTGTAGTTCTTTTAAGCTAAAACAAAAAACAAAAAACCCACACTTGTGTCTTCTCAACTGTCCCACCTCTGACCCAGTTGCTGGGATGAATTTTAATGACAGGGGCTCTGTCGCTGCCAAGTATTGTTTCTCCACAATGCTTTCACCCACATCTTTACCCTGAACACTTATTTAATAAAATTATACATGCCCTTCAATGAACTTCCAGGATGGTTTTAAAAAAGCAAACTTAAATGCACAAGTAAAATTTAAGGTGTGAAATTGCAAATAATTGTTACTTTATTAATACAAATTATTAAGCAGTGACAGATTATTTTAAAAAGTTATTACAGCTATTGAGCTATTTTGATACAACAGGCATTCAGCTGAGTGGCTGGTTTTTGAAAAACATCCCTTCTCCCTTTATGTCAACTCCATGGGCAGCATTTGGATTGGTCAAATTTATATCAGGCAAATGAGTATTAATTCAATTAGAATTATACCTTACTTTATGCAGATGTCAGAAACAGGAATGACTTGATGGTGCATTTATCTCAGTTCAGGAAAAAGCTATCTATTTCTCTTGCAAAGACCTTACTTATTGCAAAAAGTACCAGTCATAGAGGTTAATGTGAAAAAGTGTATATGTCATGCTTAAGTGAAGTCCTTTAGATGTTCGCCCTAATCCTGAACTCAATAACCCATCAATGTTGAAGTCATTTTTAAATGAGGCATTTTAGACATAGGATGTAAAAGAAATAAAGTAAAAACAACAACAACACAAGAGTAAAATACCGATGAATAAAAAAGGAATCTAAAATGTAATGGAGTTCACAATTTTCAAATGTATCATTAATTACAAATTATAGAATGCTGCAGTCCTGGTTACATTTACTAAAGGAAACTTTGACTGAATAGATTTGAGCTTTATTTTGAAGAAAAATGCACTGATTGCTTTGTTTTGTTCTTTAAAACAGCAGCCCCCAATCTTTTGGGCACCAGGGACCAGTTCCTTGGACAGAGTTTTTTCCATAGACCAGAAAGGCCGTGGTTTAAAATGCGGCCTGCATCCTGCTGATGGGCCTTCGCTTGTTTGCACAGCCCTGTTTCTGGCATGCCACGGACTGGTGCGTCTCCATGGACAGAGGTTTTAGGACCCGTGCTTTACAGTATGAAAATAATTTAGAGAACACAATTACATGCACACACATGCAGACATGGGGATGACAAAATCTCTATGACATATGTTCCAAATAATTGCCTCATCTTCTTTCATTGATACTGCTTTCATTTTCATTCACAGAAAGCTCCACTTTAGTAGATTACAAGCATAAAATGTACGCAGGTCAATTGTAGGAGTGGGATCCGACAGGATTAACTACCAGTTTGGTTGATTTACAAGGTTTGGTGATTTACAATGTGCTTCCCTGCCTGCTGCCGGCGCACTCCTGTAAATCGTCATCAGCACGCTGGGTGCAGAGAAGCAACCTTTCAAAAAGCTGGGTGCATTTTTTCCTGCTTTTTAAACTGCAGCTGTGCCTCGCACAGCAGCTGAAGTTGAAAAAATCAGGAAATAAAGGTCAGATAAGAGCCTGGGCAGGCAAAAACATCAGCAGACATAGAACCGGTTCTATGTCTGCTGCTCTTCAGAGCGACTGGTTCTACAGAGGTGGACAGAACCGGTAGAAACCCACCCCTGGTCAATTGTAAAAGGGTATTTAGGACAATCATTGCACTTTATTTTCCCTATCCTGTAAATCTTACATTTTGTCTTTCTCTTTTCTTTGTGCTCCTTCAGTGTGCTCGGCCCCCAAATGCTTACCTTCTCTTCTACTGTTGCGCAGGCATTTCACTTTGGGGAGCTTGATCAGCAAACGGCAATCATCCGCTTTGGAAACACAAACAGAGTGCAATGTTATCTGACTGTTTCTCTTCATCTTTCAAAACTTTCACACAATAAAGAGGTCAGAAAGTGAGCGTTAAGACTTTGTCAGTGTACACTTAACTCCTAGTGGCACAATAGAAAAGGGTATGTGTCCATTATGATGTTAAGGAACAATGGGGAATCATAATACATAGGAAAAACTCCTCTTTTCCAGGATCAAGTTTTCAGTCTCACAAAGGTTGAGATTGTGCACCAATACATGCACACAGAGACACACAGTTCCCTCTCTCCCTCCTTCTCAACCCCTCTGGTTTTCGAGTTCACTTACGATCATCGCTGAAGTCATCTACTAATAGGATTTCATGGACCAGGTGCACTGGGGTTCGATTCAGCACACTAAGGGATCATAAAAGAAAATACCCAATGGATTTTCAACAGAAAAACAAAACTGGGGAAAAAATCATGCTCAGAATACATTTCGCTTGGATAGGTAACAATGAAGTTGAGGGGAAGGAATGAAACACTTGCAAAAAGTTAGAGTTATTTAAAGTTATACTACTTAAATAAAATTGATATAATCATTCCTTCTGATCATTAATATTTTGCAACTTCAGTTATATTTTCCAACCTTCAGTGCCAACAGTGTTTCCGAGAGTCCCTGGGAGCTGCACGTAATCCAGAGGTTTCACTGTGCTTAATAGTGCAAAGTATGAGCCAGGTGTTCCTGTACTATTTCATCCAGGATCCAAATTAGATGGTAAGTATTTTAGAAACAAAATAGAATCCCCATGATAGGCTGCAATTATAATAACTGCAGTGCAAGACTCCCTCAAAATACCATATCCACTGCTTGTGTTACATCAATTAAAAAGCTAAGCTGAAGAATTGGTAGCCATGCTTCAAAGCCATACTGCTTTATAGTCTGAAGCTCCTCATAAATAAAAAGGAATGCCTGCTCATGGAACCATGAAGTTCAAGTTTGCACTTCTGGGTAATAAAATCAACAACATTTTACAAAAGATTACAAGCAAACATAGTCAAGGTTTGTAAAAACCATGTTATTGTAAACTATCAACTCAATGATCAACAATGATATTTCTATTCCATTAGTTGTCACTACCAAAAGAAAAGAAAGGTTTTATAAAAATATTGTTATTTAAAGAATGACCTATGCAACTAGTCGGAACAAGAGACAAGCAATTTCTGTGGAAAGCTAATTTTTGTGGACTGTCTTTAATTATAAGTTGGCTACAGTCATTGTGAATACTTAAATTACATGCTAATTTAAACTGTATCTGGTTTCTTTAAGCTAATGGGATTGCCCAAGCATTTAAAATAAACGTATCGTATGAGTGTTGTTTTGAAGATAGCTATTTCCTTTCTTTATGTAATGTAAACAAATTATTCACTATCTGGGAATATAAACTACAGGTTACTAGTGAAATATGAGATGGGAAACAACTGCCATTAACTCTAAAAAAGAAAGCTTCAACTACAATCCAAATCATTTTATCTAAAAAAAAAAAATCAATGTAATTGGTTTGAAGGATTATATTGATTAATGTTACTAATTAATGCTTCCAGGAAAATTTCATTGTTTGAATTTATACATCTGTGAATTCATATATGAATTAAACAACTATAAAATTAAAATAAAATGGAAGCCATTTTGTTTTAACCTGAATTTAATCCTGAGTTTCCCCTTTAAATTTATTTTAAGTTAACATAATATCTGAGTCTATTCTAATAGGCTATTATCTAAGAAATATGACACCAGATTTGTTACTGTGAGGTCATGCCTTTTATACAGAATTGGGGAAGTTATAAAGGTTGCTGGAATAAACATATGGCAGAAGGAAAGTTGAGCTGAACGATGCTTGGTACCATCAGCCCTAGAATCCTTCTGAACAGCCTGCAGCAATTGGAAGTGGGCAGCACTGTATTGTGGTAGTTCTCCTTCCTCTGTGGTCACTTCCAATCTATGTTGATGGGGAGAGATATCCCCTATTCAAGAAAAAAATGAAACCATCAGTTCAGGGTCTGCTATCATCAGTATGCTGATGATGCTCACTTATATATCTTGTTCCTAAAATGTGCAACTACTATTGTTGATGTCTTGCCTCTGTTGGCTATGTCACTATGGATGGGAAGGAACAGACTGAGACTGAATCCCAACAAGACCAAATGGCTGTGGATATATGGGCCCCCTTATGTGGCGGAGTTTCCACCTTTGCCAACCATCTTGGAAAAGGGTTACATTCCCCCATTCAAGACAAGTATACAATTTGGGTATTGGCCTGGAATCACAGCTCTTACTTAAAGAACTCTGCAGCTATGTACCAGCTGTGCCTGTTCACGGATTGGAGAACCCTTGGATAGTCATTCAAACCCTAATCACCTCTAGAATGAACTATTACAAAGTGCTGTACATGGTGCTGCCCTTAAAACTCCTTAAGAGTTATCCTGCTCTGAAATGTATTGCTGCATGTCATACCAAAGTTCCATGCTCTACTTGCCAATTGGCATAAATCAAGATGCTGGTTAAAAGAGAATAGAATTCTTTATTGGCCAAGTGTGGTTGGACACACAAGGAATTTGTCTTTGGTGCATATGCTCTAAGTGTACATTTGTCACAAATCATAAGATACAACAATTAGTGATAGTCATAGGTTACTAATAAGCAATCAAATCATACTGGGAAACAAATAAAACAATATAAATTGTAAAGATACAAGCAACACAGTTATAGTCATAAATGGGAAGAGATAGGTACGAGGAAGGATGAGAAGAGTAATAGTAATAAAGCCTTAGTAAATAATTTGACAGTGTTGTGGGAATTAGTTGTTAGCAGAGTGATGGCATTCAGGGGAAAACTGTCCTTATGTCTGTCTAGTTGTTCTGGTGTGCAATGCCCTATAGCGTCATTTTGAAGGTAGAAGTTGAAACAAACTTTTAAGCAAGGAGTTATCTTGTCGGGGCCTGGTGCTTTTCCTGGTTTTTGTCTTGAAATAGACCTTGCATCTCATTCTCTGTAATCACTAGAGGTGGTGGGCCCAATGGATGGGGTAGGCTGTAGGAGGCTTGGCTGTTGTTGGTGTCTGAGATTATATAACTTTATAACTTATAAAGCCCCTTATGAGGTAGGATATGATTACCTGAGGGATCGCTTATCCACTAAGATCCACCAAAGTGGATGAACTTCAGATCCCCTCTGTTAAACAAAACGACCATTTGTGATTTAAACCATAGATTGCTTATTTGTTTATTTGTTGCTTATATGGAAAATGTGATTTACAACTCATGACTGAGTTCATCCAATGACAAAATAAACAATACCATGTATACCTAATATTATGTGTGAATGTAAGCTATACAAATGTATGTATACTCCAACCTAAAACACAACTCTGCCAATATAATAAAAGAAACCAGGAGTACACATTCATAATATCTATTGATATCTTTTCCAAGAATGAGAACACAGTACAGTAGGAACTATTTTGCATAAATCAGGATCTTGAAATTTGCTAGGTATTCTTCCTGACCAATTTCTGTTAACAGTAAACACTTTCCTACATCTTTTCCTGAGGGCTGAAACTAAGTCCACTGGAGAAAATTAATTGAAAATTGGTGCTGTATGTTTCTTTCAATGATGTTAAGTTTTTTCAGGCTTGGTTTATTTCCAGGTATATTGTTCTGATTCCATTATATTGACATTTTTATCATTTTAGCTATTTAAAGATTGTATAATACTCTGGTACTCTTCATGTAATAGAGACTAAGAAATACCATATGTCTAAAATTTCCCCCAAACATTTCCATTATACTATTGAATGAACCTGCTTCATTCTTGAGTTTTCTCCTTACTCATACATAATGCACAAAGATCTCATAAATAACTCGCTCCCATCTGCCAGCTGGCACTAACTTTCTATATTATACACCACTAATAGGGTTAATAGATAGATATACATAACATCTTTCATTTGGTCTGGCAACAATTTAAAAAAGCAAGATATAAATTTAAAAAATGAATTAGAAAACTGAAACTAATCTACTTCTGAAGTACTCAGATTAGATAAGATCCATAAAACATCCAAAGAAACTAACCATAATCTCTAACTGTAAATTCCTGGATAGACTTAAAATTCTGAGTATCACTGATGGAAATAAAGAAAAACTCCACTGAATCAAGGATCAAACAGAATTCACAGCATGGCATTTTAAATTCATGCTCATGACTTGTAATTTTATCATCATGTGCTAGATTCTCAACAACTAAACATATTCTAGTCTAGCATTCTAAAGCATTTGATAAAGTATACATTTTTTCTGGATCCTTGAGTTGACTGTATTTCAATGATAGATTTACTCATGGACTTTATTATTTTGTCTAAGTATAATGTGAGAGAACCTAACTATTGTGATAATGTGGCTTAGCAGATAGCAAAAATCCAGTTAATTATGGATGATTCAGATTATGATTCAACGAATTATGGCTTATTGCAAGGGGCAAAATTAATCAAGGGATGCATGAGAAGCCTATGTCTATTTTGTCCGAATCAAATTCAGCTGTGCTTGGTGGTATTTATTCTGCCACTGTAAATACAAAATTAAATGTGGGCATCCTGGTTTTGGAGAAAACTCTTCTGAATGTTTTTTTTTAATATATGGGATTTTTTGCACCTCTCAAAGAGGCATCCTATATTTGCCACCAAACTTCTTGCCATTCAGCAGGAAACTGTAGGAGCATCTTGATGATATTCCATTATATGCATGTTAGAAAACACAGGCAGCTTACACCTACTGCTTCTAAGTGTGCTGAACTCTATGTGTAATTGTAATCACTCTGGTTCACATATAGAATTCAAACATATGAAGTCATCTCAACTTGTTTAACTCAATCTTTCTGTGCCATAGATCGATCATCAAGAATAGAACAGTGATCTACTTTAGGTGAGGAGGACAAAATTATTTTCAATAGGATTATTATTCAGCGTGACATCCCATCTGTGACTTATTAAAGACAACTAACAACAACCATTGCTTTCCCCTTCTTTCATGCCAGGCTCACATTTATTTCTGTCTCTCACATCCCTAACCAGAGTAAAATTTAGACGTGCTGTTCTCACTTGTCAACTTGTCTTTTAATTATTATTAATATGCTTGTTGGTTCTAAGGGTTTATTTTTAAAAATTGCTAAAGGCAGAAGCTGAGTTCAGCAAATTATTGCAATGGGATTATGTCAGAACAGGGAGACAGATAAGAGAGCAATATTACACATAGTGGAAAACTTAACAGGTACCATTGCCCAGAAACCAGAACCTAGGGAAAATATAGGAAAAACAGCAAGAAAATAATGTAATGAACCAACATAATTGTATTGTCTTTTATCTTAGTGTCATATAAATTTTGCATAGTTAGTTGGAAAGTGAAAATAATTGGAAATTTCTAAGAATCAAACTATGTGATTCATTGGAAATCTCTAATTAGCATATAAGAGTTAAACATTCAACTAAACTGCATTAGAAATGCACAGACGTTCTCCAAGTGGATTAGCCAGAATTGTGTAAAGTGTTTTTCTAAACTATATTTTATTCTGATCTAAGACACAGGCTACTTCAGCTCCCGGGGGACGGGGAGGGGGCGGGGGGGGGGGGAGCCTTGTCTGTTAATCAGGAGAATTTTATGCAAATTAATATATAGGAAGCAGAGATGCCAAGGATACTTGTTTAGTTGTTACTCAGCAACAAGGATGGGCAGAAGAGGACCATAAGACTGGGTTACCATTCTGGATTAATTTTAAGAGTATAGAATGTCTTTCTTCCTCTGTATCTTTGATTCAGGGATATTATGGTAACAAAGATTTGCTTTGAGAACCTAAAAAGGTCTTGATGGATCAAGTCAAAAGTTATTTACCATTGTTTTCTTTCTGTGTGGAAAACCAAATGCTTCTGAAAAGCACCAAAGAGGGCATAAAGCCTCTCCCAAAATTAGGTCTCAAACACTGATAGACTAGGTTGACTTTTGTTTGTAAAGTAATGCTGGTTATCTCCTGATTTGGACAGATACCTGTGGATAATATTGTTAATCTTTTAACAGAACATGATGACTACTTACTATTTATGTAGTGAGATTTGCCTTTTTTCAGTCTATAGCTCTAAGTGTAAGCTATGGGAGAATAGCCAGAAAGGCTGACATATTATATGTCTATATGGAATGAAAATACTTAAATTCTTCATTAAAAAAGTTCTAGAAAATTACTCATTGTTGCTTGTTATCCTGTATTTTGACAGAAGTAGACACCCTTCATATAATACCCTTGTGCAATTATCTAGGAATGAACAGAATATAATTACCTATGGCTGCTTCTTGAAATGTTTTCACATGTATTTTCAACCCGCAGAGCAAGTAACTTATTTTCTAGCTGATTCAAGCAGCTTAAAGTGTTTAGAATTTTTTTTTTAAAAAAGCCACACATCAAATTATCTGCAAAACAGTCTGACATTTTAAATTTTCAATTTCAATTTTTTGTTAAGTAGCATATTTTGTCTTTAGAAACTTTAGAAACAGTACAGATTAGAAGTAAATATATGAAACATAAAGGAGATGGTGGTTTTTTTCTGGACAGTTCCACTCCTAGGCAAGGATATATGCAGATGAGCCAAAATATAGTTTTTGTTAGTGTTTTATTTTGTCACATTTTATGTATAATTCCATCTGCTGTCTTTACAACTTTCAAAATACACAGCTTTGCCCCAAAGTGCCTTAATATTCTTTGAACACATTTCAAAGGGTCTCTCCTCATTTTATCAGCTGTGAGAAACAGTTTCTGCTTAAAATAATACACTATGTGTCTACCATATCCATTAATAATCTATAGAAACTCCTTACTATTCCAAAGTTGCACTATAGAAGATGCCAAAAAAGTAAGGAAGCACATTCATAAGACAATATGTTGCTCCAACATAAAGTAGGGACATAGAGAAATAACTACTGTGAAAACAAGTATTGGAATAAAAATCTCCCCCCAAAATTCCAATAGACTGTTAGCTTTTTGCCACAATCTGCCTATCCCCTTGGCATCACATACTGTAGTGGAGTGTATCCATATATAGAGAATGAGGAAGTTGTGAAAAGAACTCCTGGTTTGCAAACAAGATCAAAGTAAATTACATATAGATTTTGAGCCTACCATTATACTTATAACTTAAAAGGAGAGGACAAGAAAGGCTTTGGGGATGAGGCTGTGATAAGCTTTACTTTTTAAAATTTAAAGAGCAACAATGACCCCTAAAGTCCATATGGCTGACCTTATGATGGGAGGCCTGAATAAACAAAAAAATTATAGGTTTCCAAAAAGAAGCCTGTCCTATTTAATCCATGTAATTTGTGAAAAATAGTTAATTTTAAGAATTAATTGCAGAATGGTAAGAAGGTGAACTCAGCTATCAGGTAAGTTTCCAATTTGTTGTCTAAGTCCATATTAGAAAGGAAACATTTTGAAAAATGTAACCATCTATCTCCCCAGAGATGTCAAAATACATATTAGAAAAAGGAAATTCACCAGATCTTCTTAGTTGGACCAGACACAAGGCACACTAAAAGAACAATTCATAAAAGCCATCTTGTAAGAAACAAGGTCTCTACGGTTTTTTTTACGACCTAGCCTCTTACATGGCTTCTAGATAAAAAGAAAATTTCTAGGAGGGAAACACACCCTCCTACCAGAAAGCACCTTGCCCTGGCTATTTCTGCATGCAGATGTTTCTAATGACACCTGCCACTCAAACACAGGAAAAAACCAAAAGAATTCCCGGATGGACATAATCACAGACTCTAGGAGGGACACACAGAGATATGTGTTGAAATGTACCCATGGGATTGTGCCTTATCTCCTGCATATCTCTACTATCAAATCTTTAACAATAAATTCTGTTCCTATTTTCCAGTTACGTGCTATGAGCATGTGTGGGCAGGAACATTGTTTTAATTTGATGGAGCCAAGAATCTACATACATGCTATTGCCATTTTCCCTACAAATGTAACAAAACCAGCTTTTTTCATTTCAATTACAAAAAAAAATATTTTAAGAAAATTTTTAACAGTAAGTCATTTTGATTTTGTTTATGTTTATATTACTATATATGAAATTTATAAAAACAGTTAGGAAAAACCACTGAATTAACCAAGATTTGCTGAAAGAATATCTTGGTGGATCATGTACTGCATCTTTACTAACACAGGCAAGAAATTTTGTATGTGATTATTTATGAAACTAGTTATCTCCATGGCAACATGTTAGACCAAGTAACAATAACCTAAAATCCTCAATGGGTCAAAGGCTACAAATATTAAAATCAAGAGGAGACCAAGAAAAGTGAAAGGGGATATGAAATAAAATATTCCAACATTCACAATGACTAATTGTCAAAGAGAGGGAGATTGCACCAGAATTATCTATATAAATGAGCACTGATTACTAGACAGCTTTCACATGTTTCTCTCAAATACCTACTATCTTTTTGAAATTCAAGAGTTCTCTTATATGTATGTCAAAAAAGTAAAATATGAGCAGGGTTACATGCTTCTTCACTGATTAGCTTCAGAGAGAGAAAGAGGAGGGAGGGAGAGAGAAATGAAAAATGAAGAATACTAGATGTTGTGACTAGGGCATGGAAAATTAGCACAAAGTTCTAATTACATGGTTTCAAAATAATATCTAGCTTTTTCTTTTGCTCTTTTAATCAAAGTGAGCATAACACGACTCTTCTGGAATACTTTTTCACTGTCATGGCACTTGAAAAACACAGGAACATAGTTTTAAAAAATGAGGTGTGCTTATAAATGTGATCGCCACTTTCAATTTATTCAATCAATTTAGTTGATTAATTGGAGAAATTCCATTTCAATCAACTAGGCTGATGGCAAAATATAAACCTTTCTACTCTGGTATGTTGTTAACTTTAATAATATTGGAGAATTACAGTTTTAAACTAACAGACATTTATTTATTTATTTATTTTATTTATAATCGTATTTCTATACCGCTCCCTCTCCGAAAAGGGACTCGGGGCGGTGTACAGCCTAATAAATACATAAAATACAGAGATACAAAATTAAATAGAATTTAAAACCAAATTAAACATAAGTATGGCTGCATCCCAAAAATTTTAAAAATAAGTTAAAATTTAAAAAACCCTATTTACTAAAACCCCTTAAACCCTTACTGGGCCAGGCCAGCCTGTTTAAAAAGTAGGGTCTTAACTGCGCGCCGAAGGAGAGGATATCTGTCATGGCTCGTATCTCCGGGGGGAGATCATTCCACAGGGAGGGCGCTCCCACAGAGAAAGCACGCACCCTCGGGGCCGCCAGTCGACAACGATCAGGTGGCGGTACCCCAAGGAGGGCGACCCTGTGGGAGCGTACTGGGCGGCGGGAGGTTGTTGATGGCAGCAGGCGGTCCCGTAAGTACCCAGGTCCCGAGCCATGGAGCACTTTAAATACCATCAGTACCACCTTGAATCGAATCCGGAAGGCCACAGGAAGCCAGTGCAGCCTGCGGAGAAGTGGTGTTACGTGTGCACCTCGAGGGGCGCCCACGATCACCCGCGCGGCTGCATTCTGGACTAACTGCAACCTCCGGAGACTCTTCAAGGGGAGCCCCATGTAGAGAGCATTGCAATAATCCAAGCGGGAGATAACGAGGGCGGAAGTGACTGTGCGAAGTGCGCCCAGATCCAGAAAGGGCCGCAACTGGTAAATCAGACGAATCTGATAAAAAGCCCCCCTGGCGACGGCTGCGATATGTTCTTCCAAGGACAGCCGCACATCCAGGAGGACACCCAAGTTGCGCGCCCTTTCCACGGGGGTCAAAACCTCTCCCCCCACGGCCAGCGAAGGAATAAGCTGGCTGTATCTGGGCGCAGGAAACCACAGCCACTCGGTTTTGGCCGGGTTGAGACGAAGCCTGTTACGACCCATCCAACCCCGCACGGCCTCCAGGCACCGGGACATCACTTCGACGGCTTCGTTGGGGTGGCCCGGGGTGGAGATGTACAGCTGAGTATCATCAGCGTACTGATGGAACTCCACCCCAAAGCCACGGATGATCTCACCCAGCGGCTTTACATAAATGTTGAACAGCAGGGGCGAGAGCACCGACCCCTGAGGCACCCCACAAAGCAGGGGCCTTGGGGACGATCTCTGCCCCCCCGTCAACACAAATTGCGAGCGGTCAGAGAGGAAGGAGGAGAACCACCGTAATACGGTGCCTCCAACCCCCAACCCCCCCAACCGCTGCAATAAGATACTGTGGTCGACAGTATCAAAAGCCGCCGAGAGATCTAACAGGACCAGGACAGAGGAACAACCTCTGTCCCGAGCCCTCCAGAGATCATCAACCAACGCGACCAACGCCGTCTCCGTGCTATGCCCGGGCCTGAAGCCCGATTGGAGGGGGTCAAGATAACTCGCTTCATCCAGGAACCGGGGAAGCTGACGGGCCACCACACTCTCTACAACCTTCGCAACAAAGCGAAGGTTGGAGACAGGACGGTAATTTGATAACAATGCTGGGTCCAGGGACGGTTTCTTGAGGAGGGGCCGCACCACCGCCTCCTTCAAGGCGGCAGGTAAAAGCCCCTCTCTCAAGGAAGCGTTTATAATACCCTGGAACCAGCCTCGTGTCACCTCCCGAGTGGCCAAGACCAACCAGGAGGGGCACGGGTCCAACAAACAGGTGGTGGCATTCAGTCCCCCCAGCATCCTGTCCACGTCTTCAACAGTAACAGGGTCGAACTCAACCCAACTGGCCTCATCGATATCCACCCCCGCCCCCCCGCCCGGAGATGCCCAGTCGGAGTCCAGCTTGTCCCGAATCTGAGCGATTTTATCCTGCAGAAACCTAGAAAACTCCTCAGCCCGTCCCTGTAAGGGATCCTCCCGCGCTTCCATCTCTAAAAGGGAGCGGGTCACCCTAAACAGGGCGGCTGGGCGGTTTTCCGCGGACGCAATAAGGGTGGAGAGGTAAGACCTCCTCGCCACCTTCATCGCCACTAAATACGTCTTAATATAAGATCGTAGAAGTGTTCGGTCAGACTCAGAGCGGCTAGCCCTCCAACTACTCTCTAGGCGTCTTTTCCGGCGCTTCATCTCCCTTAGCTCCTCAGAAAACCAAGGAGCCATTTGGGATCGGCACCGGGTCAGAGGCCGCAAGGGCACGACCCGGTCAAGGGCCCCAGCAACCACCCTATCCCAGGTAGCAACCAGGCCCTCAACCGAGTCGTGTGTGTGAGCTTCGGGAAATGGCCCAAGCTCCATCAGGAACCTATCCGGGTCCATCAGGCACCTGGAGCGGTACCATTTAAGTGGCCCCGCCTCCCTGCGGTCGGGGGGTGCGGAATGGAAGTCGAGCCTCAGGAGCGAGTGATCTGTCCATGACAGGGGTTCTATAACTATATCCCCTACACCCAGACCACTCTGCCACTGATCAGAGACAAAAACTAAATCCAGGGTGTGACCTCCCACATGAGTAGGGTCCCGAATTAACTGGGTCAGGCCCATGGCTGTCATGGAAGCCATGAACTCCTGAGCAATCCCCGAGGTACCGCCGGCAGAGGGAAGGTTGAAATCCCCCATGACCATAAGCCTGGGGGTCTCAACCGCCACGCCGGCTATAACCTCAAGGAGCTCAAGCAGGGCTGATGCCGCATAGCAGGGAGCCAGGTATGCGATCAACAAGCCCACCTGTATCTTGGGGCCGAACTTCACGAAAAGAGACTCACACCCGATCGTCTGAGAAACAGTGGATTCCCTCGGACACAGATCCTCCTTAATAACCACCGCAACACCCCCACCCCTCCCCTGGGCCCTCGGCCAATGAAAAACCCGAAACCCGGCTGGGCACATCTCCACAAGGAGAACTCCCCCCTCTGGGCCCAGCCAGGTCTCGGTAACACCCACCAGGTCCGCTCCCCCCTCACAAATCAGATCATAAATGAGGGGGGCTTTATTAATAACGGACCTGGCGTTACACAACATCAGCCGAAGGCCCCGGGCCCGATCGTTCACACCCCCTGGGGAACGGGACATAACAAGGGGGTCGGAGCGCGCCACCGCCATCAAATAGCGGGGGCGCGCTCCCAAAACAGAATGTGGCCCCCTATAAGCGCCAAATCTGCCTCTCCCGCTCACCGTACTAATAGTTTTAAAATCACCCTCCCTGGGACAACCCCCCATCCTCAATACAGCCCCATCCCCCTCCCGGCAACGCTCAACCCACGACCCGGTCCCAGCCCCAGGCAGGTTGTCCCCCAACCCCCGCCCGGCCAACCCTAACCCCTTTAAGAATCTAGTTAAAAATTTTAAACAACCCTCCCTCCCACATTTCCGGCGACCCCACCATCTCTCCGGATCCCAAGATCCGTCCTTGAGATAAGTCTTAGAGAGGCAAGAGGGCCAACTCTGAGATAGGGGGACATATCTCAGGGCCCACAGATGTTTCGAGGAGTATGTCAGTTTTGTCTTTGGCTGGATCTTCTCTGACTGCCATCGACCAGGCCAAGGCCAAACCAAGCGGGACCCAAATCCGGGCCGGAGTAGTCGCACCCCACCGACAGCTGGCATCCGGCCTCGTGGGGGATCCGTCACTCGGGGGTGCAGGTCATGTTTTCTGGCCTCGCCGCAGGCCCTCTCACAGTCCACGGCAACGGCCCCAGCCCCGGCAACACTCCTCCACCTCCAGTTCCGATGGAAAACGCCGGGCACCTCATCAAACCTACGCCATCCCCGAGTAGATGAAAACGCCGAGGACTGGCCAAACAGCGCCCCCGTCGCCCGAGAGGCCCCAAGAGCCCCCAGCAACAACGGCTCCGGCCCCGAATCCAGTCCCAGCTCCGGCCTCCACATCAACGGCGGTCCCAGCGGCGGCAATGATGGTCTCAGTGGCCTCAGCAGCGACGGTGGCGACAGCTCCGGTAACAACAACGGCCCCAGCGGACATGTGGCTTGGAATCAGTTTGTATTTCAAATTTCCCACTTCCCGGGATTTTGCCATGCACATTTCAGTTCAAAAGTAGTGCATAAAACAATCTGGGTGAACACTACATCTTCTTACCTGAGGAAGACCTTAACAGCTCAACTAGAGATAATATACTATAAAAGATACATCATTTCTTTTTTTTAATTAGCCATTGAGAGAGGAATTGTTTGTTTGATTGATTCACTTACTATATGTCATCAGGTTAGTATAAACTCTTGGCAACTAGATTCATGGGCCTTCTCCAGGATGATTTGTCCCTTGTCTTACAGATCCAAGATTTGTCTAAGTTCTGTAAGACAAGGATCCTACAGATCCTTGTCTTACAGAACCAAGGAAAGAAGGAACCTAGAACCTAGATTTTATGCAGATTCTTTATACATTTTGGGGTTTCATATGCTACCCGTAATCTATTGTAGTTGGACAACTATAACAAATTTGAATGAATGAATGTATGGTCGCTTCTAAAACTGATTGCTGTATCTATTGCTGTAGCTTAGTTCTGTTTTTAATCAGTTAGAATAACAACAGGAAAAAAGTAAGAAAAAAAGAAAGGAGTATATATACATACATATAAATTCATGCATAACATTGTAATCCTTAATTCATCTATGTTGTTATTTACTTTTTGGAGTTGTTGTTAATATTACTGTAATCTAAGCTTTGCAAGTAAAAAGTCTAAGCTTTTAAAGTAAAAATCAAAAGAATATAATTTGATACAGTGATTAAAGTAAAAATTAAAAAATAACAATATAAAAAGAACAGTAATGTAAAGCAGGCAAGCAGGCAGGCAGGCAGGCAGTATTTAGATTAGTCACCCCCCTTTTTTTATGCTGTCTTCTTTTTTCACCATGACCACTGACTACTACTTAAATATTTTTATACAATGCATTAGCATCTGCAATTATTGCTCAGTTCTATTTAAGTCATTTTAATTGTTTTTTTTAAACAGTTTTTCTTTCACTTCAAAAACTATGTCACAGCTTGCTTTCCCATGTCATAATATAAAGGAACCATTCCTGGATGAAGTTGGTCAGGTTTCTGTTTTGTATATGTATGTGTGTGTATAACTATTTTTCCATTGTCATCTATTCTCCAATTTTGGTCTCTCAATCTTCTATTATATTTTCCAATGCTGTGCCAGACTGATTCTTGTTGCTGTCAGCATACATCCTATAAAATTGTGATAGTTTTCATTTCTATTCCCTGGAGACATACTTCATAAAGGCATTTGTGGTCTTAATTCAAATTTTATTTTCAGAATTCTCTGGAAACTCTGGTGTATTTCTTTCTGATGCATTTCTACCTGTGTCTTTTTGAATGAACACTAGATATGATAAAAAGTTCCTTTTTTATTATAGCATTTCCAACATTTGTGGGTGTATAATTTGTCAATCTTGGCAATCATTGATGGAGTGATAAATCATCTACAGAACATTTTCTGCCAATGTTCCCACAGACTGTGACTTGATATAAATGTTATTAATTTTTTCCATAATGATTTTCTTTATATTAATCATGATCTCATTTCATTCACTGTTCTATCATTCAATGTTCTCTTGTGTTTCATTTTTAGACCCTCTAGATGATTTGCACTTTGATCAATTAGACTACAGATAGACCTTGCTCACTGAGTATCTTGTGCAGTGACTCTTCAAAGTTATAATGGTACTGAAAAAACAATCTTACAAGCAAGACACACATTTATGACCTTCACAGCATCCTTCAGTCACATGATCATGTAACTGAGGGATGCTGTGAGGATTATAAACATGTGTTGTGGTTGTAAAATTATACAGTCATTATATGTTGACCTGTAGCAAAGAGATTGGAAAGGAACAACTGGAAGAGAGTAAACACACAGTGAGCAATACAGTGGCTATTTGCCTGAGGAACTTGCAGCTGCTGGTCCTAGTGACTTCCTTTGATGAATATTCCCTACCGTGTGCCTAGCTTACTCTTTTATAATCTCTTCCTCTCCAATGAATGTAAATATGAACACTAATTCTCTTCTTCCTAATTATCTCATTGACAGAGTGAGCATTCCAAAGCAGCAGGGGTTTGGGGAAAAAGAAAAGCTGAAGAAAATCATAAGCACAGTTACAGTCACATGATTTCTTTCATAGCAACCACTTAGCTTAACACCAAGTTACTGGTCTCAATTGTGGTCACTAAAGTATCGTGTAATCAGTACAAAGCAGGTTATTAATGCTTCTTCCTCCAATTTTAACTATGCTTATCTTCCAATCCAGCCTTCCTCAATATTCATTCGCCATATAAATTGAATAAATAAGGAAAGAGTTTCACTCTTCTACTGATCTAGTCTCCTTCTGTTTTAACATGGTTCAAGGATTCCCATTTTCCAAAAGTCTATACTTATTGCATGTCTATTGTTTAGCTTAGCATGTCTGTAGTTATGTACTCATTGATTTATTTTTAGTATTGTTTGGTTTACTCAATTATCAGCATATTTCACCAATAATGACTCTTCTTCCTTGGCCTTTTCTAAAACCATTCTGAAAGGCATCTCATTTCATGAAGAGTAAAATTGTAGCAAAAGAAAAGAAATAATTAGGGATAAAGTCTCAACCAATAGCTAGAGGAAGGGAAAAGAAGATTATAAGTACATGCATGTACATGTATTTATAAAAATTAAAGACTGATTGACAATGTAAAAAAATAAAAATTTCATCCTATAAATCAGCACAACATTCTCTTCTTATAAATAGAAGCTATTTATATTCATATTATCTATCCATACGTTTGTAAAATTAATTTTTTTACAAATACCTGTTCCTGTGAAGAGGCAGACTATAACAATCTTATTTGACTAAAATTTATCACCTTACCAGTAGAAAAGCTTATAAAAAGAGAACATTTCTATCCGAACTGGGAATTGTCTTTTTTTTTTTAAGAATTTTTATTACCAAAATAAATGTTAAAAGTTACATTCTTTCTTGGCAAATAAGCCCAGCTCAAACTCATATCTTTCTTGCTGTTGTTCCATCATATCATTTATCTTTTAGGGTGGGGAAAACTGCAGAGAAATTGAGTTGCTGCATTTTTTCATTTTCTACTGTTTCATAAGCTTTATTGTAACCCAATATATCCCATAGATTACTTAGACAATCCCTAAAGATAAGGCCAGTGGAACCATTTCATTTTAATTAAAATGGACTAAGTGATGGTATTCAACACATTCTAGATTAATTGTGCTAATGCTTACATCTTTTCTCATGGTTATGGCTCCAGGCTGGCATGCAAAGGTTCTGTCTTTCCCTTCATTGATACCCAGCTTGGCATCAGCCTCCAGCAAATCCCTGAGCTAGAAATCCAATGGACAGTTTGGCATTTTGTATAAGTATCAAGCACTACAGCTTTCATAGCCTGGATGACAGTCAGACAACATGTCTAGTGAAATTTCTTCTTTTCTTTATTTTTACCAGCACTAGGCTATTCTCAGAGCTCCTAAAGAATCTAAAACCAAACATGTATGCAAGTGGTTTTTAAAACTGTAAAAACTTTGTTTCATTGTTCAGATAATTTCTGCAAAGATTGTATGTACATGTCTTAGTCAAGGAAGTAGATAGAGGAAAGATATATGTACCTCTACTTTATAGATCAAAAATAAAGAGAATAAAAAGAAAACACAACTTCTTTGAAGCTTTATCTTAACTAAAAAATGGTCTGAGATCCCCCCAACCATACATTGGAAGATATGGAGACAGCCCATAACTCAGGCACCCTGTTGGTGGAAGCAAGTCCAAAGACTGGAGGGACTCTTGAAGGGTGGAGAGCAGAGCATGAGGTGCCTCAGAGAATGTTAGGTCTCCCTGGGCCTCACTCATTCTTGAGTCATCCCATTCTACTTAGCAACCTCCATGGTTGTTTAGTGACTGTATTAGGAGTGCAGAGCTGGGATTTGTTAAGTGAGGTGATCGTGTGGTCACCTCACTTAATAACTGTCAAGAATTGCAATTGAAATGGGTAGGCTCCATTACAGTTATGAGTGGAAAACTACCTGTAGTCTAGCAGATTTCAGCATGTGTAGTCTTGAGTTTCACCATGACTAAAAGGTTAGGAAGGGCAAAAAGGTCTGTGGTTGTTCATAGAGATTTGTAAAATCCAGAGTGAATAACTGTGACACCTGTTGTATTTATTCTTGTACATTGCATGGATTTCTTCACAAATATTTTTGTACAAAAATATTTGTACAAATTAGGAAGAGACATTTCCTCAATAACTGTGGCTTATATAAAGATTATGTTTCCAAGGACAACCTCTAAGGACCTTTGAGTAAGCCTTGCAGAAGTCTGAGTACATGGTCACCTTGACATCTCCAGGCCTCCTCTTGGTTAAGCTTTCTTAAAGGAAATCAAAGAGAAATCAAATTTTCCCTGCAGGATTTGTAAAAGTAACATTTAATCCCGGTGTGTGTCTTCAATCTACAAAGTCTACAAACAGAATGATCTTTACTTTTTTTGTCAAAAAGAGAAGAGCTTTTTTCCCCTAGTGGTCTGCAATAAATTATTTTAAAGCCAAATTAGAATAATTTGACTAGTGTACTCAGTGTTACATCCCTGGAATATATTTTATATGCTCTAAGAGTAACATTAAAGAGAAATGGAAATAATATATTTAAATTCTGTACAATAAAAATGTCAAAATCCAAAGTACCTTGGAATTTGCAAGAACCTTTAAATGAAATTAGATCAATACTCCAGTCATTGCTGAGATAGAAAGCTACAGTAATTGATGGTATATTTACAGAAATATGGCAAGCAATAGAAGAAGCAATAAAGGTTTTAATCAAGATATCCTAACAGATCTGGAGAATGACTCAGAGGCCATTGGATGAGTTCAGTCTACATATCACTAAAGGAGACTCAGAGTTGTGCACACAATGGTACAATATTCTTAATTTCACATACTAGCGAAATAGGATTATCCAATGCACATTAGTCATAAAATGAAAAAAAAAACAGATGCTCAAACAGGCTTTAGAAAAGGTCAAGGAATAGGAGACATCATTATTAATATACGCTGAACAATTGAGACAGTCAAAGTTTATTTTAAAAAGTCATTTTGTGCTTCATTCACTATAGAAGGACTGTGATGTTATGTGAGAATGTCAGAGGGATAGGAAGAAGATCAGGAACCAAAGAGTGGGCAATAGTCAGAGAAGAGATAGCTTAGCCCACGGAAGAAAAAGAGGCATGACAAACATCTCAGAAGAGAGTCCTCCTTATATCTTGAACTACAGGAGAATACTTTTATACTTGCAAGATTCTGTTATTGCAGCTTTGTGATAATGTTAGAATTCATGGATGGTGATTCTTTTACTATCTCAAACAGACAACATCAATCTTGCAAGTTTGAAAGTACATCTTTTTCTATCTTTACAGTCCAAGAAATGAGGGAGGGCCCCCTCTGAGATGTTTGCCACACTACCATTTCTTCTGCAGGCTAAGCTGCCTCTTATCTCACTCTTGCTCAGTCTTGCAGCTCCTCTCCTGTCCCTCAAGGACATTCTCTCAGACCATCACAGAGGTCTTCCATTTTATCAACCATATCAAGATTGAGCTGTCCTTAGGAAAATGGGAATCTGAAACAATTCTTGTTCTGTACCTGGAACGAGAAGCCACAGTTCGAACATACTGAAACAGACTTGGTCAGCAAAGAGGTTAAACAAGGCTGTATACATTCTCCCCATATGGTAAATATAGATTGAGAGAGATTGACATTACTCTGATAGCTGAAAATGCAAATGATCTGAAAGTCTGACAATGAAAGAAGCAAAGTGAAAAATGGGTCTATGATTAAAGAAATGGGTCTATGATTAAAGAAAATCAGACTAATGCCAGCAGTTGCAGGAACAAGTCTTATAATTGACAATGCAGATACTGAAGTGGTAGGAAAATTCTGTCTAACAGTAACAATAGTAAGGGAGCCAGCAGTCAAGAAATATAACACAGATTGAAACATTATAAGGTATTAATGAAGGCACCTACAAAGAATTTAAAATTTTTTAAAATGTTAAACATTTGTGGGTTTATCCACAATACTATATATATGGAAAATACATGTACTTTTAAAAAGTATCTATCTATCTACACACACACACACACACACACACACACACACACACAGATCCACACACTCATAGATCCAAACACAATTTGGGGGGTATATTTTGTCTTCTAAAATATCAGTGAGTATATTTGGTATAATCATTATACAGAGAATAGAGTCATTTGCATCAACCCAACATACTAAGAGCTGTAGTATAGGATGTTGCTGTTGAACCTTCAGATCTCCAGCAGTTCTTTTAGGTCAATGTTTGACTACCAAGACTTCTCCACCTTACTTTCCCACCTGATGTCCTCAGGTTTCAGAACAAAAATTTGAGGTCCAGCCTTAAGTATGTTTTTTTTTTAAATTATATGTCCTAGGTTCACTTGGAAGTGAGTTGAATCAACAGACACAGAAGTGATATTTTTAGAACAGCATTTGGAACCTAGGACATATAATTTTTAAAAAAGATGTTATTGCCAACTGATTTTTGTCATTTTTCATTGTGACTCATTTTTTTAAGTACTTAAGCATTTAGATTTCTTGAATGTTTAGGTATGATTCAAAATCATCTCATGAATGTTTAGGATCCAGTAATAAACAGTAACTCAATAAATTATTTTATCGATGACTCCATCTTGCATTTCTCCAGAATAAATCAGAAAAATTTATTGGCTCTTGAGATCAAAATGAACCTAAGCCTCAAGGCAATGAACTGCAAAATACCACAGCCCACCCACTTTCTGGAATCAAGATAAAAGAAGGTAATCCCTAATTTCAGTAGCATCTACAAATACTACCTCCCCTGTTTTCCTTTTGTTTGTTTGTTTTTGCAATCCCAAGAGTCCACTCTAACTGTACTACTGAGTTTACCACCACACAACCTATAGTCTAAGTTCTGAATGAGACTGAGCACATTTACCAAAAGAAAAAGAGAAAGAATATACCCACACACCCAAACTCTGAAAACTCTTGCTTAAAAAGGTTGCTTTTGCTCATATGGATGATACAGCCGCATCCACTTTGCATTGCTGTGCTGCCAAATATAGTCTTCAACACTTTCGAAACATGTTAAATATGATTTCTGGTCATTAAACATTGTCCATCTCTATCTAAGCCATCCACTCAAAATAAAATATGATCTTATACCTTTTTAATTCCTCAAAAGTCTAGAGAAGTCCTATGGAGACAAAAAGTGGCATCTTAAAATCCAACAGCCTATCTCAATCAAGGGACTGACACTCTTTAATATGGAGTGAAGGTCACATCCAACCACTCCAAGTTCTTATCCCAGTTCAAGCATTCTGCTTAAGTGGCATATTGCCATTTCCAGTTTAGCAACTGTAGAATGATTTGGACAGATTTACTTTTGTACATCTTGGCAGCACCAAATGGAACTAGTACTGTGTGACAAGAGATGGAGCAAATAAAGGTTGTGAAGTCATGTTTCATACTGATGATGAGTGCTTCAGAAATTCATATGACTACAGAAATAAAAGCACCTTTTAATCTTATATGCTTGCTTTGTGTTTTTTATCTGTTATATTTTTAAACTTATTTTAATGGAAATTTTATTGTATTATTATTGTATTTTTGTCCAGATCTTTTCAAAGGGAAGGTAGCATATAAATTTCCTAAATATATGGACATACACATCAATTCAGACATATGGAAGAATAAAATAACAGTCCAATGCACATTTAGTGAGGTTAATTTCAATGTAGCAGTATAGTGTATTTCTGAACAAAATTGCTTTCTCAAAAAATTAGTCTATATCCTACATTGTCTTTTTTTCTCTCCTTCACTCTTGCATTCTTTCTGAAGCCTGTTTCTCATCTCTCTTTACATATTTGTAGGTAATTTTCCTTCCTTCCTTCCTTCCTTCCTTCCTTCCTTCCTTCCTTCCTTCCTTCCTTCCTTCCTTCCTTCCTTCCTTCCTTCCTTTCCTTTCCTTCCTTCCTTCCTTTCTTTTTTCATAATCAACAAATCTTCTCTAATTGAATTTTACAAATCTCTATAACATTTGGAGTCATTCTTTCTCCTGTGTTCATAGAAATGAAATTATGAGATTAATGTAGTTCTGTGTTTCTTTGGAGGCTTCAAGTGTTACTTCTAAATGACTGAAGATCTCAAAACTGCAGTAATATTAACCAGCATTATTTTATTTTTATTAGAAATTGGGCAGAAAATGAGAGTAAAAGTTGATCGACTTTTTTCAGAGCACATCAAAAGACCCAAAAGCCAGCATCTTGATTCCAGGCTATGCTCCCTCTTTATTTAATAGCTAGCTACATAGATCATAACAAGCCAAAAAGTAACAAAACTCATTATGGATTAGTATCATGTCTGAACTCAACCACTGTCTCCTGTGAATCCCCATTTCTTTTCATCATTATTCAAAAGTCTTGCATTAAACATTCCCTTTTTCTTATCATTGCCAACAGCAACATAGTTAAAAATATAATTTTCCTTCAATATCTTTGGGCATAACTATATATTTAAAATAATTTTAAGCTGACTAATATCAATCCAAACCAATGACCTACCTTGTTTAAAATGGACTTCACTAGAATTCTGCAACCTTTCTCAGTCTTCTGTATCGTCACACTTCTTCATACTCAATTGCTGAAGTATCTCCCCACCCAATATAATCCCAGCGGTGTGATTTTGCAAAATCTTGTGCAAAAGTATCACATTTCCATGAGTTTCCAGTTAGATCTTATAATATTTCCACTTAAAATTTTCTTGAGTGAGATCTGAGAAGCACAATCTATGATCTAATTATTGGCAGCAATTTTCTAATTACTTTCTGACTTTTCTGGTATCATTTTCTCATTGATTTATGTCTTATTATATTATCTATATATCTGTATCTGTATCTTACCTATATCTAATCTATATATATCTAGGACCATGATACCGAACCTATGGCATGCGTGCTACAACTGGCACACAGAGTCATTTGTGCGGGCACGCGAGCCCCAGCCAAACTTACCTGCACTGTGCATGTGAGCACCTCCCAGCTGATTTTTGGCCCATTTGAGGCCATTTTCAACCTCCTGAGGCTCAAGGGAAGCCTCTGAAGCCTTGGGAGGCCAAAAAAGGGGCCTTCCGGAAATACCGGAAGTGTCAAAATGGGCCTGTTTTCAGCCTCCAGAGGCTCCAGGGGCTTCCCTCGAGCCTCCAGGAGGGCAAAAACAGCCTCCCCTGAGCTCCAGAGGCCTTCCGGAGGCTGAAAATGGACACTGTGCAGGTAAGGCAGGGGTGTTGCGCATGCATGCACAGGGGGTGGGGCATATTGCATTGTGGGTGCTATCGCATACGCACGTGCTTTTGGCACACCACAACAAAAAGGTTCGCTTTCACTGATCTAGGATAAAGCTGTAATTTAGTACAGGTAACCCTCAACTTATGACTAGAATTGAGCCCAATATTTCTATTGTTAAGTGAGACATTTGTTAAGTGAGTTTTACCCCATTTTATGACTTTTATTGCCATGAATCACCGCAGTTGTTAATTCAGTAACCGGGTTGTTAAGTGAACCTGGCTTCCTCATTGATTTGCTTGTTAGAAGAGTGCAAAAGTTGATCACGTGACCTTGGAACACAGCAACGGTCATAAGCATGAACCAGTTGTCAAGCATCTGAATTTTGGTCACATGATCATGGGATGCTGCAGAGATTGTAACTATGAAAAATGGTCATAAGTTACATTTTGCAGTATCATTATGACTTTGAATGGACACTAAATGAACTGTTGTAAGTTGAGGACTACCTGTATTAACATTCAGAACAATTCCAGCTTCTAGATGCATTTCTAAAACTTTTCATCCAAATACCACCCATAATAAATGCTGGAATTAGGGACTTTTAGGGAAGACACATACACCAACATCACCTGGAAAGCTCTTAATATTCTATAGTTTTTTTTGTAGAAATTCTAGAAATATTCTAGAAATTGTACCTTTCCTAATGGAAGTTAGTAACAACCAGCACCCTGCAATGAATTTCTGTTTACGAAAGGAGTTAAGACTCCTTTCTTCTTGTGTAACTGAAATCCTATTTAATGACACACACCCCAATATGGCCAGACAATATTTCGATATGTATCTTTTGGCTGTATTATTTTTGTTCTCAATATGGAAAATTAAGTTATACAATTCAAAATGAGCTAAAAAGTGCACATTTGTTAAATTATTTTTGTTTGATATTTTAGTGCCTTTTACTCAATGTTTACTCCTGGAGCTTGCTTGGACTATTCCTTGCTTTTGGGAAGATTTTCAGAAGCGTTTTACCACAGTCTTCTTCCTAGAGGTGAGAAAGAGTGACTGGTCTAAGATCACCCAGCTGGCTTTGTGCCTAAGATGGAACTAGAAATCA
This sequence comes from Bungarus multicinctus, assembly GCA_023653725.1. Lineage (NCBI taxonomy): Eukaryota > Metazoa > Chordata > Lepidosauria > Squamata > Elapidae > Bungarus > Bungarus multicinctus. The sequence continues at coordinate 53,814,059 of CM042836.1, read as the reverse complement.
CAATCTCCCAGTTTTAACTACATTAACTAGCTTTCAAATGTATTTATGTAAGGTTCTTATATATCATTACTGAATCCAAAAGAACTATATGGGCTAGATAAAATTATTCTATCCTGTTTCAACAATGTACACATATGTTTATAATTTTCTGCCTTAGTGAAATATAGATATTATTCAAATTCTGCCAGCACGATGGCTATTCTTTAAGAATATAGTACCCAAGCTTTACACATTTGAACTTGTATGATTATGGGACTGAGACAACACTGATGGCTGGATAATGATGATGATGGATTTTTGATGGTCTGTGGTGGAGTCAGATGGGAGGTGATGTTTCCACCTTGGTTCTTCTTTATCCTCTTAACAGTGTTCAATTGTGGTATCCTTCTGGATTGGCTCTAGAAGCTCAGTGTAGGCAACACAGTACTGTGATGGTTCTCCTACATTCTTTGGACTCTGTTCCACTTGATGTTGTTAAAGAGGAGAGGTCCAACCCTGCACTGTGAAGTCCTTCATTTTCAGTGCATTCTCCTCCCCTGCTTAACAGCTACATAAACCCACTGGGAAAGGTCCCCATATAATTTGGCATGAAGTACCAACTACATCAATAATACTGAAGTTTGCTGATGACACAACAGTCATTGGTCTCATTCGAGACAACGATGAATCTGCATACAGACAGGAGGTTATACAACTTGCCTCATGGTGTAACTGGAACAATCTGGAACTGAACACACTCAAAACCGTAGAAATGGTAGTAGACTTTAGAAGAAATCCTCCCATACTACCACCTCTTACAATACTAGACAACACAGTATCAACAGTACAGACCTTCAAATTTCTAGGTTCTACTATATCACATGACCTAAAATGGACACCTAACATCAAAAACATCATCAAAAAAGCACAACAAAGAATGTTCTTTCTGCGCCAACTCAGAAAGCTCAAAGTGCCCTATGATAGACTCAATAATTCCTCTGATAGAGGTGCCCCATGATAGAGGTGCCCCATGATAGACTCAATAATTCCTCTGTAGAACTGTATCAGCAGTTCTACAGAGGAATTATTGAGTCTATCATCTGCACCTCTATAACTGTCTGGTTTAGTTCTGCAACCCAACAGGACAGACACAGACTTCAGAGGATAATTAGGACTGCAGAAAGAACAATTACTACCCACCTGCCTTCAATCGAGGACCTGTATACTGCATGAGTCAAAAAGAGGGCTGTGAAAATATTTACAGACCCTCACATCCTGGACATAAACTGTTTCAACTCCTTCCCTCAAAACGATGCTATAGAGCACTGCACACCAGAACAACTAGACACAAGAACAGTTTTTTCCCGAAAGCCATGACTCTACTAAACAAAAAATTCCCTCAACACTGTTCAACTATTTACAAAGTGTACACTACTATTACTGTTAATCTTCTCATCACTCCTTATCAGCCATCCCCTCCCACTTGTGACTGTAACTTTGTTGCTTGTATCCTCTGTTTCCTAGTATGATTTGATGTTGATTGTACCCTATGTCTATCATTAAGTGTTGTACATTATGATTCTTGATTCTTAACGAATGTTCCTTCTTTATGTATACTGAGAGTATTTACACCAAGACAAATTCCTTGTGTGTCCAATCACACTTGGCCAATAAAGTATTCTATTCTATTCTATCTCCATCCCAGGTTGTCTGATCTTAACCAGTGCCCGGAGGCCTTAACCAGTGCCCGGAGGCCTCTAAATTGGGTACAACAAACTTTAGCTCAATCAGTAGTGATATTCAACTGGTTCTGACCAGTTCAGGAGAACCGGTAGCGGAAATTTTGAGCAGTTTGGAGATGTACCTCTGACTGGCCCTACCCCCATCTCTTTTCTTCCTCCCAAGTCCCAGCTGATCGGCTAGGTCTTCTTTTGTTGCCCTGCACAGGAGAATGGAACTGGAAAGCAGGTTAATGGGGTGGGGAGGGAATGGGGATTTTGCAGTATCCTTCCCCTGCCACTCCCACCAAGCCATGCCCACCAAGCATGCCACGCCCACCAAGCCACGCCTACAGAACCAGTAGTAAAAAAAAATTGAATCCCACCACTGGCTCAGTCCAAGCAAGACTTAGCAAGGCTATGGGGTTTTTTGGACCTGCTAGGACTTTTCATTTCATTTCATTTTTGGTTCTGAGTGAGATCACACTAGACAGTACTGATGGGCAATCTGGGGGGGGGGGGGCGGTTTCCTGGACTCATAGCTCCTGCTTGAGGAGTAAATAGCATCCATGGTTAGATAGGCTTTTTGCACAGCTTTGGATTGTATATCAGTTATGTGCATTCCTGGACTAGGAGGCTGTACTCATGATTACTCATGCCTTAGTGACATCCAGATTAAAGTACTGCAATAAGCTCTATATGGGCCTGCTCTTGAAGAACATTCAGAAGCCTCAGCTACTGCAGAATGCAAGAGCAGACACCTGGGCTTGAACCTTTAAGTCCTTATGATTTGAGGCTAGGCTACTGATAGAGATGTCTCTATCCCATCCATTCTGCAGGAGAGGCATACTTTGTATCCCACCAGCTAAGCTGTGCCAGCTGACAGGGGCCAGGAAGAAAGCCTTTTCTGTCATGGCACCCTTCCTATGGAATGCCATTCCTCCAGAAATTGTATTGGCCTTCGGTAAGGCCCTGAGGACATAACTCTTTCCCTGAGCATGGGACCAAGCCTGTTGATTGGCTATGTTAAATGTTGGAACGATCTTTTTTTCAGCTGTTATGGGTTTTACATTTTTGTATAAGTTTTAATTGTTTTTAACATCATAAACCACCCAGAGTCATGTTTGCAAGATGCCCCCCCATATATACTGACTAAACCAGTGGTTGCCAACCAGTGGGCTGGGGACCACTGGTGGTCTGTGAGAAAATGTTGGTGGTCTGCAGAGAAATGACACCCCCAAAGCAATTAATCCAGGCTGCTCAGGAACACAAGGCTGTGCCGCCCACGTGGCCTGCCCACCTGCTGCCCCCACCCTTCAGATGAGTGCAAACCTTACCTTGAGTAGAGCCACACAAACTGAAACTGGAAGGTAAGACCAACGGTGGGAGAGGGAAATCCACCCTGGGGTGGCTTGCTGACATTGGTGGGAAAGTCAGTCCCATATCCCAGAGCTGTAGTAGTCACAAGACTTGTCCTTTGGTCATCCTGGATCAGCTCCTCTAGTCCATGGCAGGCCGGTGCACCCAGGTGGACGAGCGGGATGACCAAAGGGCCAGTCCTGTGACTACTGCAGCTCTGGAATATGGGACCAACTTTCCCACCAACATCAGCAAGCCACTGTCAATCAAAATTCATATTAGTGGTCCACATGATTTAAAATTATGAATTTGGTGAACCCTGAGGTCCAAAAGGTTGGCGACCCCTGGACTAAACAAAGAAACAAACTTTCTGCACAGGCTGTTCTTTATAGTGCTAGGTTCCATTCAATGATGCTATGCAGAGATATATTCAAAGCACAGAAAAAAAATCTATATGGATTTAGATACCTGAATATCCCTTGCCATCTTTACCACCCGCATTCCCAGTCCAAAACAGCTTTTAATTTTCACATTTGGAGTCTTCAGAATGAATCATTGGTGAACAGTCTGCATTCCAGCAATTAATTGCTTGAGAAAGTGGTGGGATTGCTTTGAATAATGAATGAGCTTGGTAATTGCATGATCTGCTCACAAAAAGACTTGCCAGTAAAAAAAAAGGTGGGAAAGAGAACTAAACAATAATAAAAGAATCACCGATCACATTAATTTCTCTAATTTCCTCCCGCCAACAAAAGCAGAATCTAAGTGTGTGACCTTCAAAGAGTTCAAACCAAAAGCCATCAGGCATCTGAAATATTTAATAAGACAAAAAGCTGTAATAGTCAGCACACTTTTTAATATAGTTCATGTGTGGGCCTCCCAATACTTTGAGATATGATGACAAAATTTGGGTGCAATACGGCAAAGTTTTGGCAGCACTATTTGGCCTGTTTGTCAGGATTCAGATTAGTTTTTACAAAGAATTAAGCTGAAACAGCAGAAAACAGGGGTTTCTATGGTGCAGAAGTTCATGATATCAGCACAGTCCACCAAGTCCCTCAAGAGGATGGCAAAGTATCCATTAAATCAAAAATCTGGAAAGGAAAAAATAATATTGAAAGTCTAGGGTTCCTGATCTAGACTAGGATGTGCTTTCTATGTAATTGGCAGGCAATTAGGTTCTTCTTGTCTATAGAAAAAGAGTTTTTTTAGTATCCCGAGCCATCTATCAATAAGATTATCCCTGAATAAAGTGATAACTACCTGGAAAGCTGAGATTTACAACTATGATTGTGCAAAGCTTAATAAATTTAAGAGTGGGAATAAGAGTGGGTTTTCTCTAGGAGTGGATTACCAGAAAAAAATCTTTATTTTTCAAGATCTCAAGATTCTGTTACTATAATCTTATGAGAAAGACTCATGGTTTTGGTTTCTTGACTGGAGTACCACAAAGGGCTGATATCAATTTTGAAAATTTGGAAGTACGTCTCCTCTTCATTACCTTTATTTTCTAGACTATTAGGAAAGGTCCTTTCTGAGGCAATTTTCATGTTTCCATTCCTTCTGTGGGGTGAGATATCTTTTGTCTGACCATAGTCTAGACTGCAGCTCTTCTTCTTGTCTTCCTAGGTTATTCTCACAGCCCATTATAATGCATTGTACACTGCTTTTCCCTTTAGGAAAGCTGTGCACAATGGTTTTCTGGTCTGCAAGTCATTAGATCCAAGTTGGCTCAGAAAAGCACAAAAATGTTTGGAGTAAAACATGTGGCACATTAACTAAACGATACCAACACTGATTAGTACTGTTCTTATGATTAGCATAGAATCAATGCAAGTGCTATGGATGTGACTAAGGTTGGCAAACCTATTTATCCTTTATCATACTACAAAGTCTTAGGTGAAAGTCTTAACTGACCAAGCATGAACAATATCTATGGATCTACATTATTACCAGCATGGTATATGAAAGATTTAACATGCATAAGTGGTAAAAGAAAAAAGAGCATGACATAATGAATGAAATATGCTCTATCTATAAAACTAAGAGAAAGGATGCAAAATATTAAAATGCAAATGATTCAATCTTGTGGAGTGGAATATTAATGTATGCAAAGAAGAGCAGTCATAGGTTCATTTATGATAAAAGACTAAAATATATGTCAGTAAGTACAAACTGGTGACATCAAAGTTGTTGAAGAAGTATATAAAAGTGGGAATCTATAAATTGGTGAAAGTTACATGTAATGATTGGAGAGAATAGGAAGAACTAAGCGGTTTTAGACACCTAATTTTCTAATTTTAATTTGATCCAGGAGATAAAATTATCATATTGCATTGTAATGAATAGAAGGATAGGAACCAAACAAGAAATTATATTAAAAAAATGATTAGGCCATTCGGAGATCCAAGGATGAATGAATATTATGACTGGTGAGCATCTGTTTAGAAAAGAATTTGTTCTGAACATATAGTTTTAAGCATTACTGTTCATATGTACATACAGAAAAGGAATCAGTATAAATATAAAAAATATGTTAGTTTCCACCAAAATAAATAGAGAAGGATGTAAGAATGTAGACAGAGGAACAGAAGACATAATCAGAGTGGGGGGTGGGGTTCAGTATTACAAAGTATGTGAAATTACAAAAATGGTAAACATTAAAAGTGACACTTGGTGGAAAAAATAAGGAAAAGCAATAATAAATGGTGTGAAAAATAATACGGCTGGGGGTGCAGAGTGTTAGTATAAAAATATTAAAATATGGATGTGGTATGTTTATGAAATAGCTATGCAAGTAGTTTAATGTGTAGGTGAAGACTATATCACATTTAATCATTGGAAGAAGCCACAATCATTATCTTAGAGAATGGAAAGAGTAGGAAGAATGATTGGAAAAACTGCAGAGGAGCTACTCTGATAAGTGTTTAGAGGGTGGTCTGGCAGATAAGAGGGAGGTCTGGCAGAATACTGATCAAAAAGGGGCAACAATGACAAGTAAAATTTGTGAAGCTTTATGCAGCTTTATGCCAGCAGGGAATATGAAGATCAGATTTTTGCTTTTTTAGCATATCACTGAAAAAACATACAAATACGAGGAAGAAAAATTCTTGTACATTTACTGATTTACAGGAAGCACATGACAGGCTTGAAATAAGGACTCAATGTATAAGTAATGCTTGTGGTGAAACTAGAGATAGGTTAGTTGGGACATGAATAAATATGCATTTTTGTATGCAGATAATGCTCTGCTGTTGGTTGAGAACCTGATTGATTTGCAGTGAACATTTGATTGCATGATGCAATGAAGAGCATTTGAAAATTAATGTGTTAAAGTCCAAAATACTTGTGTTTGACAAACAAGATGGAGTGAATGATTGCAAGTTATACATAAATGATGAAAAATTAGAGCACACAGATTGATTTGTTTATCTTGTTCATGAAAGATGAAAAAAGGGATGGAGGAATTTTAAGATGGGCAAATGTTGGTGGAGGGATAGAGGGTAGAATGAAGTCTACTAAGAATGAATGTTTGTTAAAGAAGCAAAATAGTTGTGTTGTGGCGTTTCTTCACTTTATTATATATGGAAGTGACTTTCGGGGTACATAATCAAAAGCAACTTGAATGTAATGGGAATGGAGTGCTTAAGAAATGAAACAAGAAGTGACAGGGTTAAGAATAAATAAGTACTGAAATAATGTGGCTGATGTACAGAAGTGAACAACCAAATTCCAAACAAGCATGTTGAAATAAAAAAAAAACTTACAGAATAAAAGGTTGTGAATGAAGCAATGTACAGATGTAGTAGAAACTATGAATGGTTTGCTAGGGTAGAAAGCTGAGGAGATGCTCAATGAATGGAATTCATTCATTCTAATTAAACTGGTTTTAGCTATATTTGGTTTTTGTTTTTTTCTAAATTCATATGATTAATTTGTTAAAATTTCTTGCTCCTTTTCTACACTGTTTACTCCTTTAGCGTACAACTTCATGATTATGTACCCATGCTCATTTGGTGGTAACTTTATGCCCATAGCAGCTAATTTGGCCTATTTTTATTAAAGATAATTTCAATTATTTTTAATAGTAACATTTATAAAATAATTGACATCTTGGATACTATTCATCCTTCCCCTTTAGTGCTATGTGAATAAATCTTACCTTCTTATAGTCCTCAACAATGTAGACCGAGCTTCATTATGGAAGGTGATAATGATGCTGGTTGGTGGCAGATCTGTACGATAGTGTAATGTAGTGCACCTGAATGAAAAAATAATTTAAAAAATGTTTTTAATCTATGAAAAGCTTAAGAAAGTGTAAGTAAGTAAGTTCCTTTCCTAACAGAAAATGTTAAGCATCGTGAAATAGTATAGTTGAACACAGAACTGACAATAATGTTGCTATATTATATTTTGAAAAAAAACATGAGGTGATAATAAACACAATTATTTTAAGACTTCTGGGTTGTGGTGTTTTGTTTTGTTTTGTTTTTGTGAGAAAAGGGTAAAAATATCATTAAGACAATCAGATCTAATTTGTTAAAAATGTGAACCTTTGTGTGGCAATGGATCCAAAAACAGATTCAAACTGGCAACCTGAACATTAAACCCTCCTGATCAAATAAAGCAGCATAAAGCCAGACAAACACTTCCATCATGACCAGATTTAGATTCATTTCATTGCCACACAATCTATTATAGTGGCTGAGTATTAGGCAGAATACAGAGTGACTCAGATAGATTAGATAAAAAGCACACAGAGGTCGTAGGAATATCATCCACATGTCACTTCCATTTATGTCTGGGGATGATGTCCCAGCAATTTCATATGGACAGGCAATTTACAAGTCTTAAGTCCCCCTTCTTTGTACCTCTTCAAGTATCCTCTGATGCATATTTGCTGAACCTGGAAATAGCTGTATCACAATTTTTTTTTTAAAAGGAAATATCCTAACTGCATGAACCAAAGCCCCCAAAATGAACATGCAGCATGTAATTGTATTCATACTGTGGCACTCAGCATCCTCCAAATTTTTAAGTGCAGTCCTTGCCTACTCCTGGCAAGTTAAATGGCATGAGGGATAGATTGACTTCTCTTTAGACAGCAATTTCCTATCACCACTTCCTGAAGTTAGCCATTCAAGCTGAAGCACAGTTAGCGTAATATAGCAACTCTCTGATTCTAAGTATATAGCCTATTCAGAAGAATGGATAATGAGTTTTGTAAGAGAAAAGGCCACCAAAATGATTCAGAGACTAGAACATCTGTTCCACACACAAAATCTACTGCACTTCAACATTTTAGCTTAGAGGACAGCTACAAAAGAAAGATACAATAGAATAATGCAAAATCTCACACATGATCAAAATATGGACAGATAAGTTTTTTCCATCTCTCACAGTGTCAGAACCCTGAACCATTGAAAATTAAGGATATTTAGGATATTTAGAAACAAATTTTAAAAATTGTTAAAATGCAAGACATAAGCTATAAATATTTTGTCATTAGATGCAGGATATGCAGGCCATAATGATGGCCACAAATTTGGAGAGACATTAAAGGAAATGAGAAATATTTCTGGAATATTCAGCTATCAGTGACTTCCAATGGCTTCTAGCCTTGATGCAGGTATACCAAATACCATAAACTTATCATACAATTTTGCTCTAATTCTTCCTCTTTTTGTTCCTCTTTTTAAGCAAGCTAATCAGCCAAACATTATTTTCAAGTTCTTGTAAAATCATGATTTATTTTATCATTGACTATAACAATCTATCTTTTATGATTCCAAAGTTTGCTACATCTATATTATTAGGGATATCTGAGCTGCTGTAAAATATTCCAGAATAAGTCTTTACCATCTTGTTGTTTTTTTTAAAAAGCACATCTTAAGTAGCCTTATTTGTACTATTTCACTATTAATAAACATAGCTTGTGATTCAGGGTTCATCCATATATCTTGCACAGCTGAACACACACAAAAAAAACACCCCATTAACTGTTTGTCATGGACATGAATGCTTGATGTTGTCCTTAAACTACTCCCAACTCACTGGGAAGAAAGTCACTCCCTTTAATTTTTTTCTCCACTGCAAATACAGTGTTTTGTTTTATGTTGTTTTATTTTTCAATTCTGCCAAGACAAGCTATGTTAAGCAGGCATCAGGGATGAATCAGTCCAAGACAAGTTTAACAAAGTAACCAGATTCCCCTGTCAAGTTGCTGGCATGTGGGCATCACTTCCTCACAGCACTGATAGTTCTGCTGGCATCCTGACACAAAAAGTCATGGACACTATTGCCATGGAGCCATCAGAGGCCATTAAGATGAAGCTACGTTTAGTCTTCTCTACTGTCCCTCCTAGACAACTTTCCCAACTGGATGTCCCTTCCATTTGACTCCCCTTCCTAGTGGGAAAGAAGCGAAGTTCACTCTATAAGAAAAAATATGTCTTTCGGTATTGTGAATACTTGTATTGAAAGACCCAGTTATCCTCTTTCTTTCCCTCTATTTTCAGCCTCTACTTTGCCTCTTAGGTTGTTTTTGCAGCAGAAGCATCAGGAGAAGAGAAGCAAGGCAGAATGGCTCCTTTGCTGTTCTTTGGTTCTAGATTGTTATCACAATAAGATCAGACCTGGTGATCCAAAGCACCAAATAAGTCATTCCTCACCCTCTCTCTTGTATCTTCAACTTCTGATAGACACATCTACCTATGCTTTGTTGCTGAGGCAGATTAGACTTTGGAAGTCAGCATTTCTTTCAGCTGGCACGTGGGAGACAGCAGAATTATCAGAGTACTTCTGTACAATAAGAAACAATGAGCTTGATTTACAAAGATACAAGTTTTGATTGGACAACTAGATAACTTTTTAACAATCAGATCTGTTCGGATATCTTAAAGTAAAATAGAGAAAAGTAATTTTTCAAAAGCCAGAATTGCAAACAATTGTGTATTCCAAGGAATAATACAATGAATATGTAAGAAATTAACAATAGTTGCTACATTTACAGTCTCACACCCTAAATTCATAACTTGTGCCCCTTTCCACGGAACTATTTGGTCACTCTGGACCAAATCGAGCAAGACAATTGAATACAATCTTTTGTTATTTCTATTCTGTTCAATGGGCATTGAAGTGCTTCTGTTCAATAACCTTCTGACAAGAAAACCTTATTATGAAATTTATTTATTTATTTCCCCCAGTTAGCAGGGTGAAGAATAGGACAGCAAGCTTATCATGATTTTCTAAATGTACAAGCTGGATTTTTCTGCCTTCTTCTCACAATAATGTGCTTAGCTGTGTAATGTCCCCCTCAAAAGATAAAAAGAAATTCATGAGTTTTAAATTTCAAAATGATTCTACTTTACAGTTTTAAATACTAATTGCTTCCCTTTATAAAAGAGTATTCATCCTTATTTTAACATGCTTTTTCAATATTTTTCTTTTGCACCAGTGTCCCCCAAATCAGACTCCATGAATAGTTAGAACTGGCTGTGTCTGCCTTCACTTTCTCCTGTCTGAGAGACAAAGATGTAGGCTTCATGTAACATGACTAGAGAAAGAAAAAAAGGAAAGAAAATGAACCACTGGTAATTTTATCTCCAAGATAGACTTACTAAATGCGGTATAGTCAGAAACAACACTACAGAAAATTGCAGAGAAGCCTAGAAGAAGCACATTGAAGCACTGTAGATTATGTGCAGTTTATACACTATTCAACTTCAGGCTAATTTTTAGCAACCAGCTTGAATATTTGAGTAGCCATCCTAGATAAAGAATAGATGTCTGTGAAATCCTCAGAATTGTTACCCTTGGAATTCATGGAGGTAAGCAGCATTGGATTCAGTATCTTTCAACCCTAGAAAGGGAAGATTACAATTCTGGTCAATATTCAATATACATAATCTGTCTGTTTAACAGAGACAGGTTTAATACTTTTCTTCACCTGCTTTGAGAAAAAAACTAGTGCAACAACTTGAAATCATTTCAAGGTATTTCTGCAGAGGGCAAAGTCAACAGCAAAACTCAAGTACTTATATACTGAATATATATGCATTCTATTTTGTGACTACTTTTATATCTCAAAATAATCAAAAACTGAACTGCTGCTAAAGAAAAATCATGTACTTTGAAATCCCTCTCTTCTTCTTAAATGATATATTTTAAAAGAACACTAACTGCCTAGGCAGAGACACCTGAGATAGAAGTTACCAAAGCAATGGGGCGAAAAGTCATTTTTGAGTGTGGATCTGGAGGATTAGCTTTACCACAGGACAGGAAACACAGTCAGACAAACTAATTCTATTTTATTGTAAAGCTACATTAACAAAATCTTGCAAGCCTGAAAGGACAAATCTCCTGCCATCTCCCTCAAGTTACGACTGTAATAGAACCCAGAATTATGGTTATACCTTGTGGCTGCTAAGTCACTAATTACATGACCAACCCAATATTATAACACTAATTTATGGTGGTCCTTAAATGAATCACCATGCTCATTAAACAAATCTGTAGTCATTAAGCAAACCCATTGTCTGCAATGAGCATTGTTGATTGAAATTGGAAGTAAATGCCCGTTTCCAGCAAAAAAAATATTAGAAATCACCATCATGTGACCACAGGATACTGCAAATTGCTGTAAATGCAGGCTGCTTGCTGAGTGCCCAAAATGTGATCATGTGACTATGGGAGAGACTGTTGGAACTCTGATTTTTAGTCCTATGTATTTTTTGGGGGGTACATCATAACTTTGAACAGTTGCTAAGTGATATAACTTAGGGAGAGTCTATTCTGAGCCTCTTGCTCTGCCAACTATGTAGTTGTGGGTTATACTGCCTCTTATCTGACCATTTCTTAGGTCCTTCCCAGATACCATTACAGCCTGAGAGGAAGAGATGTGCTGCAGAGCTTCGCAGACATAACATTTTAGAAAACAAGGAACAGCTATGGGATAAGTCAACAAAAAGAGATAACAGTGGGGGGGGGGGAGACTATTATTTGATAAAACAATCTGTATTATGTCTGAAGTCAATATATCAAGCTTGAATGAAGACTGACATTTGAATTTTTCTTTTAAAGAAATACCTCCAGAATTAAAGGTACTCAATTTATTAATTGAAACAGGTATCCCTGTTATTATTATTAAAACTCATTTTGCTAATTTACATTTTAGTTAATTCTGCCCTATTTGTATGAATTTAATTCTATTTCTAACTGCCTTAAAAACCAATACTATTTTAAAACTTTCTCAAGCTGAATGTCCCTAAGACTCCTCATGCAACAAACTGTGTGTTAATTCAGCCTAGAAATCACCCTCCCAGAATAGCCAGCAAAATGCAGTTCACAAAATGCTCAAACGTGCCATGATAGCAAAAGCTATTATTTCTAGTTCATTCCCATCAGACAGATGACATACTATCTCTGACAACAGATATTCTACTTTTGTATTCCTAGTATTATTATCCACTGACAGAGCTGCCTGATACAACTTTTAAAATAGTCTTTGTGTTAACCACTATCATGTTTTTTTGTGCCCATAAATTCTGAATTTTCACACTGTATTTCAGGGAAATAGACTAGTCCCTATTGTCCATAATTTGCCTACATTTAGGTTTAAATAAACTTGCTACCTTAATTTATGTCTTGGAAATTCTATTTCTTTTCACATCTGGGGATACATTTGGCATCCCAACTGCTATCCTCAAAGGTCTCTTTACGGTGAAAATGCAAAGCCAAGGCCAGCAAATATAATTATTGCTTAATAAATTAATATTTACTTAAAATCATTGTTCCTATCTCTGTATATTTATTTCTTCCATGTTTTACTGTGTCCTGAGTGTTATCTAGGCCTCTCCTTCCCCTGCCCCTCCAAAAAAGATATTTCATATGATAAATTAAAAGGCTAATACAAATGACAAAGAGAGATAGCAGCAGCTGTGGATAGAGTGGCAGGGAGAAATTCAGAGAAACGTTGAGAGAAAACCTCTTAAGAGAAAGCGAGAGCAGCTTGCATAACAATATTCCGTCTACCTAAAATGCCCCCATCAATAGGCAACAATGGGCTTCCTAATGGGATTTCTTTTAATTCAGTGGGTCTCCTAGGTAGGGATTGGCGGCAGCATAATCATCAATGATATAACCAATCAGGGTTAGATGGCAAGCCACCATTTCAAATTGTTATACATCTTCTAGACAGCATGACTCACGCAGCTGTAATATATGAAATGTATCTGGGGACTACATAGACCCAATCCGGCATAGATTGGAAGGTTCGGTTTTTAATGATAGAGCTGAATTCTAAATATTAAATGTATTGGCTTCACTCACTTATTTTGCATCATACACAGTTTATGATCATGATTTGTGGGCTTGTGAATGTAATTCCAGATGTTATCTCTGAAATTGGAAGGCTTTTGAAGCATCTGATTCTAATATTCTTTCTAATTGAGCCAGCCTGTTTTGTCAATATTGACTCCAGCTGGGCAGAAGGAATCACACAAAATGTATCCTTGTAGTTGATTTAGGTTGTATGTATGGCTTAAAAATTTAAAAAACTAGAGGAATAAAAGCAGAAATCTCAAAGGTGATTTTCAACTTTATTTTCAGCTTTGATAGGTGTTACGCACACAATAATGCAGAGACTAGACACATAATAGTAGACATAGGAGTATACACAGGGGTAACAAAATATGATTAGAAGAGCTTTAAAATTTAGCTAATATATTTGATAAATCTTCCCAGGGCATTGTAATATTCACAGAAAAAAAAACACAATCAGTGATATTACCAAGTATTTTTATTTACTGACTTTCTTATTGCAAAAAAAAATTTCTATGGGATTTAAGCATACTAGTTCCATGCCAGCTAAAGCCCAGATGAAATAGTCAGGATTTTACCAGAAAAAGAGACTTAATGTCTCTTGTTTCCATCATCATTGATCAACCTTTCCCAGTCTGGGTAGCGAAGGTGAAGCACGTCAATGAAGGTAAGGATACAGAAAACTTTTGTGGAAGTTCTTATTTTTCACTCATCATCCAATATAAAGTAATGCCCCTTCTGATTGGGACTTTAATATTCTCTTGCTTGTATTATTGAAATATGCTTCACATAGCACTGCTGCTGAAGCATGTTTAGAGTCTATGGCTAGACCTGCAAATATTGTGTTAATAGATTACATTTCATCACTCTTTGATTAATACCCCTGGCTGTCAGTTTGTTTCCAAATACAGTACTCAATGCTTGTTTTGATCAATAAAATCCTAAAACAGTTTGGGGTCCAGATTTTTTTAAATTACTTTCTTTCATATAATATAAAGTCTGTTACATGTCTCATTACTTAAGATGAGCTGTAAGGCAATAAATGTTTAGAATATATTGTGGATTTTATTGCAAAACAACTAATGGGAGGGAGAGTCAATTAAACAATAGATGCACTAGAGAAATAACCATTAGAAAGCACCAAATTACTAGAAGGCTATCTGCTGGCTGTCCTAACCTATCCCACCATAGAATAGTCCTTCTATTAGTCTTATTTCAGCTTGGTGAACCTCTATATATTACCATATTTTCTGCATTATAAGACACATTTGCCCCCCCAAAAAGGTGGGTGGAAATGTCTGTGCATCTTATAGAGCAAATATTGTAGTGGGGGAGGGGGTTTGTGTAGCAGTAGTTGCTGCCTGTCACCACTGCTGCAATTCACCACCAGCGAGGAATGCTGGAGCTTTCGCTGCCAAGCAGCTAATTGGCGGAGTCTATCGCTGTCGATCACCACCGATTGCCACCTATTGATTAGCAGCAATGGCTATCTGCGGTGATCAGCAGATTGGCAGTGATAGGCAGCAGCAGCAATAGATGGCAATGGCACTCCCCGCCATACAGAACAGCTGATCGGTGGTATTCTTGATCGGCCGATTCAACTGCCAATCAGCTGCTCAGCAGCAAAGGCTCCAGTGCTTCCTGTCAGCGGCAGCAGCTCAGCTCAGTTGACTGGTGGTGGGTGCAACGGAGCAGAGCCCTCTTGAGCCACATGCTGGGGTTGCAAACACATGCTGAAGCTGACCAGGCTGTTTGTTGTTTGGACGCTAGCCAGATGAATACCAGATGGATGTTGGGAGGCAGATTTTTTGTTTTCTTGTTTTCCTCCCCAAAAGCTAGGTGCATTATGTTCTGGAGCATCTTATAGTGCAAAAAATACAGTAAGTACTGCTATGTAGTTCCCCATGCTATTTTCTGTGAAGGTTTATAGGGTACCTAAGCATTTGTAGAAATACAAACGATGCTCCACTTCATCACCACTTGAATACTATCCCAATTTTTTGATAGGAAGGTATCAAGTGAGATGGGTATGGTTGATGTCATGATGACGTCCATGGCACTCTTCCAAATCATATCAAGAACTCCAGTCCTGGAGAAGCAAAAATATTTAAGACCAGTCTTTTTGGTAGCACCATCACAATTCCCTCTTAAGGAACTTTATGGAGGTTGTCATTTTCTTCTCATTTGCTTTCAGAGAAGCAAAAAAGACTTCTATCATTCTATCGTTTCAGAACATCAGTGGTGCAGACTATTTTAAGTTCTAAAATGTTAATTCCTCTGATGTTGTTTTTAAATGAGTTAAATATTAAATCAGCTAAATGAGTGTCTGATTATCAGAGGATGCAAGTAATGAATTAAGTAACTAAATAAATAATCATCTTTGAACTCACTAAATGTTGACTTGCATTATTTCACTTCTCTTGTAGGAATTCAAGACAATAAAAACTGAGTTCTTACATAGATTTCATTCATGCTGTAAGCAGATTCAGAATGGTTCATCTATGCAAGAGCATCTCTGGAAAATATATTTAGACCATTTTTGACACATGGATCATTTTATATGAGTGATTGTACACATGCTGTGGGAATGTATCTTCTCAACAGATCATATGCAACTTCTTTTTGAGATGTAATGAAGCAGTCATAGAGGAAGACTCCAAAACTACTGAATGTTCTGTGCAGCCAATCAGGCATTATTACTGTAGGTGAAAGCAATCGTCTGTTTCTAGGAATTTGAATGAATTATTTTATCATATATGGAATATGTTTGCCACCTGGGATCTATATAGTTTAGATCTATATATTTTAGCTAGATTTTAGATGGTGATGTTGACAATATATAAACTACAAGATATGAGAATATTAAAATAAACAATGCCCATTGAAGTAAATCTCTGCAGACTGCAAGTTTGAGGTAGTGTGAGGGTTCATAACAGTGAAAGAGGTATAAAAACTTTATATTATTTTAATAGCAAAAAAATGATTCTAGGCTGTTAATTTCTCTTGTGAGATGAAAGCAAAAACTGAAAGAGGAATCCATGCATTTTTGGCTGACAGTTCCTAATCAAATTGTAAAGATTCTTTCTAATCCAATTTTGTACTAAGAACTCCCTATTCCTGATTAAAACCACTGACACTTTTATGAACTGAATCTGAATTCACAGGAGAAACAATGATAATAAACAACATGGGGGCAGCAGCAAAAATATACAAAAAGAAAATTACTGATTTCTCAAATGTTATAAACAAATTCAAATAAAAACCTCCACATTTCTACTGATGCATTTAAAGAGGCAAACTGCCCATAATAAATTATTGGGACTGATGTATTATTTTCCATGATTAAAAATCAAAACTTAAATGCTGATAAATCTGTGACTATATTGTCTCTTGGGGAAAAAGTTAAGTGCTTTCTTAAGTAACTTTAAAACTCCATTGCAGAGAACAATATTAAATAAAGTTATTATTGAGGAAAGAAGTGATGAGGAAATGCAAAATCCACAGGAGAATGAGAATGGGGAGTTCAAAACAGAAAGGAAGTTCAAAGGAAAGGAAAGGAAAAGGAAAAAAAGATAAAAAAATGTTACTATTTCTTACTTTCCATAAACCATGAACTTCTGGCAAATTGTTATCACCTGCTAGTTATAATCATGCCCCAACTATTTCTTGTGCCTTTCCATTTTTTTACTATGCAGCATTGGGGGACAAATTGATGAAAATACAAAAATGGAATTATAGATTTAGAGGGTCTTGAAAAAGAATAATTTTGGTAGGAGCACAAAAAGATATAGGCAATCTCAGGTTATTAAAAACTAAAAGTGAAAACAATAAAGGCTAGCTGAAGTTAAATTTGATATGTTAAAAGATTTAATATATTTTCTTGCTCTGATTTGACAGTTGTGGGATTCAAATTATTTTACTACCGGTTCTGTGGGCGTGGCTTGATGAGCGTGGCAGGGGAAGGATACTGTAAAATCTCCAGTCAGAGGTGGGATTTGTCAGTTCTCCAAAGTACTCAAAATTTCCGCTACTGGTTCTCCAGAACTGATCAGAACCTGCTGAATACCACCTCTGCTCTCTACTGAGGCAACCAGTGCTCGCACAAGCACAAAGCCGAAAGCACCAGCCTGAAGATGGCGAGTGAGATCTCATCGAAACGTTGCCCAGATAGTCTCAATCTTACACGGGAGAAAACCTGAACTGCATACTGTACCCGTGAAAATCTACGAAAACATATGTGTGTGTGTGTGTGTGTGTGTGTGTAAGGTTTTGAGCTGATAAATAATTAAATAAGGGAGACTAGGTTAGATCTATTTCGAGCTAGTTAGCTCTCTTCAGCTAGCCATATCCTTACTGGGATTCGAACCAGGGAAGTATTACATGTGAGGCAGTTGTAATTGCCACTACACCACTGGCTCTATCCTGTTCAGCTGAGGCAGGGGAATAAGTATATACTTTGTGTTACAACACCCTGTTAAGCCCCAATTAAGGGAGAAAGCATACTGGTTTCTTATATATATATATATGTGGAAAATAGTGTTTGTTACCTAATATATAGTGACAATACTTCATCCTACCTGAAGTGGATGGCCTCAAGCCCACTACACTATCTGGCCAGGAGACCAGAAAATGCATTAAACCTTGAATTCACTAGATGTCATTTGTTTCCATTTTATCTTAGGTAATATATTAGAATTTTTTCTTAGTGTCCTTCCTAATTTATCAGAGATTTGCATCCTTGAATCATGACTTGCATGGCTTCCTTTTGTAGAAATAACAGAGAGAAATCTAACAGGCACTGACATTGATTCCCTAACTTGATTTCAATTAACATTGGTTAAGAGTACCATAGGCTACGCAGAGAATTAATGAGAATGTAAGACTTGTTTAATCGGTCATCATTTTTAATCTAAGACTTATAATGAGAATAAATCCTTTAAAATAAGAAATTCACATCTAAAAAGCATTTGGTGCCAGATATCATTGAATTCTCCTGATCAATAAGTTGACTGTTTAAAAAAGATGAGACAAAAATGCTCTTGATGCTTCTTCCAAGCAGCCCCCTTCATTAAACAACCTGTTATTTGAAAAGCCAGACTGCAGATAAAGCTATTGATACGTGTGTTTCTCTCTTGAATAATAAAAACCACAGCTTGGAAATCATTAAATTCAGAATGCCCTGAATTATTCTGTGTGACAATTACATCTGGGGTAATTTCAATTTAATACCTCACTGCAAGTGAAAATTGCAGCATGCAGCCCTAAAAATGCTGTAATAATGAAAACAGACCCACTATGAGCCGCTCATGCTACCTCAGGCTGTCAGTGGATGGATGTTTTCTGCTGCTTGTGGTGTTTCATAGGTCACCACATTGCCAACATGTTTTTTAAAAGAAAACCAATAAAAATGCTACTTCCTTCTATCCTCTCTTCCCCCTCCTCTACTCCCAATGCTTTGTCATTACTTTTTTTAAGAGGTGCATTTTCAATATGCAACATCCTACATTGGGCTTTATGGCCAGAAATGCTATTGAACTATAAAGAACACTTCATTTTTAGGACTGAGGATAGTCTATACTACGTATAATAACATTAAACAGTGGATGATATGGAAGATTGCAGACACCAATGATTTGCAATAAAGAGAAAACGTGTTTGTATTCTTCCCATTTCATGCTCTTCACATCTGTATGTGGTTCAGGTCATAATTATTTATTAATCTCTATCCCTTTCTGCATTTGCAATGTAATTTCCAACTTTTAAAAAGTGTTATTAAAATGGATGCATAGGTAAAACAAAAAGACTTTAGAAAAGTGAAAATAGCTTGGAAAACAATATATGCCATAATACAACCAAGGTTATAAACAACTTTTACATGTAAAATAAGATCACAGTTGGTCCCAGTAATTTCAGTATTCTGGGAGATAAAAATATGTATTTCTATAATTTAGAATTCAGATTTAATTAAAATTGCAACAAAGACCTGCCTGATCCACATCTGTGTCTCTCAATGTGGCCAGATAAATGACATTTGGAAAGAACAGAGTAGGACAGGAGTACAATAGCATCTCTCATTAGTATACCCCAGCAACTAGATTAGAGGGGAACATTTCTGGGATATCAGGTATAACCCTAAGGAAAAGCAGCCATTGATCTCGCTATCCTCCATGAATTTATCACATTCCTCTTTAAAGCAATCATTAAGATAATGGACATTACTGTCAATGTTCTGACTGATGAAGTCCCCCAGCTGCCACGGCCTCCTCTCCTGTTCAGTTTTCTCCAGCCACCCCTTCGAATGGGTCACCACCGTCTGGGTGCCAAAATCCTCCTGTCCCACAACTGGAGCCTTTTTTGCTGGGGCCATCTGCTCTCCTTTACATTTCATCCTGGACATCTTCTTCTCTTCATAGCTCTTCTGGAGATAGCCAGACAGGTTGCAGGAGCTCAGGACTCCTTTGTAATTTGTAAATTTGGTCACATTCATCACATTCCTCTTTCATCACATTCCTCTTTCAAACAATCATTAAGATAATGGTCATTACTGTCAACATTCTTGTTGACTATGTCCCAAGGATGTCACAGCCTTCTCCCATGCTGCTGGCTGTTTGGTTTTCTCCTACCATCCCTTCAAATGGATCACCACCCTCGTCTTTTGCCGAAATGATACACTCAATAAAATTTTGCATTAAGAGATTGGATAGTCTCAACTTGCTTTGGTTGGGTTCGTCAGTTGGAATGTTGACACATTACTACATCTGGTGAGAGACAGTTCAGTTTATGCATTGTAGATCTCCACATAAAAGGAGAGGACATCTTTTATTTCACATGAGAAACACTTTTGCAAGTCTTTCTCATTGATTAAGAAAGATTTCCCCCACACAAGCTAAAAACATCCAAAAATTGAAAAGATACAGCCTTTGCTGCTAGAAGCCAGGGGAAGAGGTAGGAAGTGGCAGATTGCAGCGTAGGCTTGAAATAGTCTAAGCAAATTATTATGAAAGTATCTTTAGACTCACAATAATTTATATTCCCAAAATAGATGCATCTTTATGTAACTTTTTATTTCGAGTGCACCTCTCATTAGCAAAAGGGGAAGAAAAGTAATACTTTTATTGAAATCTACTAATTAAACAACATGCAATATTTATCCAGCATTACAATTAAACTGACCTGATGAGCAATCTACCATCAAATAAAAAACATTTTAGGAACATTTCCTTTGGTACAAAGTTGCTGTCTACTTTCTTACTCAATGTGATAGTTGTAGTTGTGGAGCATCTATTGGTGGCAACTGGGAAAACACATACATAGACTGTTCATCTTGGATGCTATTTTGATGCTCTTGTATGCCTGTGTGGCTCATTATTCCGTTATTGTTTTAGTTCTTTTGTGGGTGATTCAGTTTCCAAGACAGGCAAATTACATTTGTCTCATTGCATCTTTAATCTCTTTCTCTCCCCTTTTCTCTCCACACTTTCCTAGCAGGCCTGATTTTCTGGATGCACATTCTGAAGTTCCAAATACAATTAATTGCCTTAACTTTTAAAAAGTGATTAGTATCATTTTTCTTCTCCCTCACTGCCCACCACTTTGCTTCTTTTCTACTCATTATTTTTTAATTGCTTCAACAACACCTGCTTGCCAGCAGCTCTTCCTCTGAATTTTTTAGCATTCTATGTATATATCCAACTTTCCATATGCCAGCCAGGATCATACAAAAGTATTCTCTGCATATTCATTCCAAATAGGCATCCACCTCTGCAGAGTCACATCAGAAAAATCTTTCCAAGAGCTGCAGGTGTGTAGAGAAAATCTATTTATTATTTATCACGCAGTGCTCAATTTCATCTTCCAATCAAAAGATATCTATATATCAATGGCAGATAACAGAGATGGACACCCGTATGGCCCACTTCCCTAAAACACATTCTAGACAGTCTTTACACAATGGCTCCGAGGTTAAATCATTTAGACAATGCCTATCCATTCTTGCGAGTTTTGTTCTATTCTTTCAACAGGCCTTGAATTCAAAGACTCAGAAAGTTCCTGATCATATAGGTAAACTTGGAAAAGCTTTTGTTTATTCCGAATAAAGAACTATTCAATGTTGATATTGGAAAATAGCCACAAGCAGCAGCCCACTCCACCTTCATTTCAAAGGCAACATTACAATTAGTTTGAGCAATGTTCCTCAAAGTTGGCAACTTTAAGACATGTAGACTTCAATTTCCAGAATTGTCCAGCCAGCCATAGATACTAGAGATTCACTGTGGAACTGAATATAGTAATAGATGACCCCTTCTCATCATGAAGCAAATGACAGTTGATCGACAGAGAAAAGGGAACACTTCTTCAAATAGCTTTTACAATTTTTACTACTATAAAATATAGAGATGGCTAGCAAATTCACTGGCTTTAAAAAGAATAAAAGGTTAGAATATAAGAGTATCACCATGACTAGAGTCAGCATTCTTTTGAACACCATTAGCTGGGGAGCAACAACAAAGAAAGCTATGAGTTCATGTTCTACTCAGGAGTTTGCCAAGAAGAATCTGGAAGACCAAAGGGAACACCATATGCTAAGCTAGAAAAGGCTCTGGTTTAATCATCCAGCTGGTCTTTACTTAGATTCTTGTATCAGAAGTAAAAGTCACGGTGCATTAGAACTAAGAACAAAACTATATTCCATGTATCCTGTGGAGAGATGTTTTTGATTTAGGAGATATGTATACATAAGATTTGCATTTGTTTTTTATAAAGAAGTATTTTTTAAAAAAAATCTGCTTTAATTAAATTTTGATTGAAACACTGTAATGGTCCATAACGAATCACATAAGCTACTGGTTTGGGCCCATATACTGCCAGTACCCATTCCTGAATATTGTGATAATGTGATTTAAATTAAAGAGAGTTAATGTGGAATAGGGAACATATGGTTCAATTACTTTGAGTAAAGACAAAAAAAAATCCTAAACATATGTAAAATAACAATCTAAGCTTAACATTCAATAATGTATCTCTGAGAACTCACTTGAGCCTTTAAAATTATGTTTGTAGGTGTTTAATGTGAAGGATTTTGTCTTTTTTTAAAAGACTGATATCTGAAAGAAGTGGAACTTAACAGAATAGCAGGGAATATGCATAATGGAATATAGGTAAGGATTATATGACATAACGGTTAAGTATAAACAAACTGACCTGCAGAAATGATGTAAAGAGGGATTCAAAAGAAAATTAAGGGGGATTTTTTAAAATCTTTTCTCCACATGAAAGCAAAATCAAATGTTAGCCATTGGAGAATGGAAAGTGGCATAAAACTGGAACATTGATACCTTCTAAAAGCATTGGGTAGCATGCCTGGTGGAATATAAACCAATATAGAGAACTGGAATGTTGTGTTTTATACCTTATTCTTAGCTTCTTAGGACTTCTCTTAGTTACATGTCACATATATCCTGCCATGAAAATCTCTTGTGTCAACAACACACAGCAGCTGCACAAACCTGATTGGCCAGATGAAATATGCCCTATGCAAGCATTTTATCTAGCAGTGTGCAGGTCTTATGTTCAAGGTTAAACACATTTTCCTAACCTGCTTTTATAGTTTTGAATGGGAGGGGTATGGGGGAGTGAGAGGGATATTTGCAACTGAATGCTTTGGGTTTACAATGATCTTATACCCCCTCCGTTGTTTTAATCAATACTGCACCATGTATGCATATTTTTAAAAAAAGTAAAATAAAAAGGATGCAGTCAGTGAATTATAGTATTGCTGCTGTTTAATGTAGATTAACTGCCAACAATATGCCAAACATTTTTGTCACAGGATATGCAGAAAGGTGAAGAAATTATATTCTGCATAAATTGTAGACATCTCTCTCAGGTAAGAAGTAGAAACAATTTAAGGTGGCATTTTAGAGCCCTTGTGCCAACAATATATTAAATATCGTGTTTCTCATATAATAAGGCCGGGTATTATTTTTTTTGAGCCCCAAAAAAACAGCTAGGATGTCTTTTCGGGGTGAATTAATTTCTTCCCTCCCCCACGCACCCTCACCTAGGGCACCCCGCAGGCAGCCATACCTTGCCACCAGCCTCTCCTAATGGCCGATCATGGCATAGCATGGAGGGCTCCCTACCCCTGCCAAGCGCCTTTGCTGCAGACCTGGGACAGCGGGCAGGCGGCAGTGGTGGCGTGGATGTCCGCCAGCAGTGTTTCAGCCACTTCTCAGGCCTCTGTAGCTTCCATGGTTCCCGCCAGTGCTGGCGCCACTCTCATCAGTGCTGTCTCCAAAAACAGCATCTGAATCACTCCCGCTTTTCCCCTGTCCCCTACCCCGCAACAACAGGAAAAAAAAACATTTGAGGTATCTGGGAGCACTGCACGTTGTGTTTTAGTTTAATCCCGAGTGGCTGGTTGGGCGTGAGAAGAGCTGAGCAAGCGTCTCTGCTGCTGTTACCCTTGGTGCTCCAGCCTCAGGTTCTGCAAGTTTCCAAAAGTCCCAGTGTGCAGCTCGTTCCTGCATTACAAGCATGCCCAGGTTGAGCTGCAGCTGTCCCTCTCTCGCCAGTGCCATCTCCAAAAACAGTGGCAGCAGCAGCGGGAACCGTGGAAGTTATGGAAGTGGCTCCCCCTCCTGAGAAGCGGCTGAAATGTTTCCACAGTGATTTTGTAATTAAGATATTAGATCAAAATATTACATTTTGTACCTCTACTTAATTCTGTAATTCAGTTATTGATTCTATTGTGTGTGTGTGTGTTTTTTCTTAAGTTTTCGTGGGTATTTATATGTATATGGTATTTATATGGTATTCAGCTTTGATATATGTATATGGTATTTATATGGTATTCAGCTTTGTTCAGGTATTTTCCCACGTCATTATAGTTGTGCTTTTAAAGTTGTAGCGACGTTTAGGCAGAATCTCATCTGCCATCATCAGGCTTGTGTGGCAGCTGGTAATGCAACCGTGGTCTGGTTTCTGGACCAATCTCCCTCACCAGACTCAAACCCAAATCGGTATCACTCTCCTCTCCTACATCAAAGGCATCACAGATAAAATCAGCAAAATTCTATATAAACGCAATATCAAGACAGCCTTCGGCACTGATCAAAAAATAGCCAACATCCTAAGAAACCCCAAAGACAAGATCCAGCTAGAAAACCAAGGAGTTTATGAAATACCATGCAACAATTGTCCAGTCACATACATTGGACAAACCAACAGGAGAATAAATGCACGCATTGCAGAACACAAGAACGCAGTCAGAAAAGAAGAAAATACTTCCTCCTTTTTCCAGCACCTTAAAGCCACAAGACATGAAATTAATATTGAGGGAACCAAATTAATCTCCAATACTGAACACTTCAACAAGAAAATAATCAGGAAAGCTATCGAAATAGAGAAACACCCCCATAACATGAATAAGAGGGACGATACCTCCCGCCTACCAGACATCTGGAAACTAGCCCTTATCAACAAACGAGTCCCAGCCACAAAAACCAACACTGGGCACAAAACAACACATGACACCACCACCAATCTCCCTCACCAGACTCAAACCCAAACCACCTCATAGATGAAAGGCAACCACCATCTAGAAACCAGACCACAGCTGCATTACCAGCTGCCACACAACCTGACCCCCAAACCAAGCAAACTGACACACACCATGAACACATAGCCAAACTTCAAACTCAGAGCCAAACCAAAACCGGGATCGTTACATCACAGCCATCTGCTCAGGACATCACATCATGGAACTCAAGAGGTTACAGCACAAAACCTCAGGATGTTACAATGACCCAGGAGATTATAGCACAAGACCCAGGATGTCACAACAATAGAACTCAGAAGGTCATCACACAGCCCATTACCCAGGTCGTTACAACACAGGAGGCTGATAGACACACGGCCACACAGGTTCTTACAAAAAAGCCAACCAATCTGCAAACATCAACTCCATCAACCAATCAAGAAATAACAATACAGCCAACCAGCCCGCTTACAACAGAGCCAGCACACCACACCTCCCCACCAGTATTTATAGAGAGATGGCAGCTCCGATCACGCTTTGCTCGCACAAGCATGAAGCCGAAAGCACCAGCCTGAAGATGTCAAAATGTCGCCAAGAAACTCTCAATCTTACATGGGAAAAGACCCGAACACACCAAGACCTGTACGTTTTCTTAAGTTTTCACTGGTATTTATATGTATGGTATTCAGCTTTGTTTGGGTATTTTCCCACATCATTATAGTTGTGCTTTTAAAGTTGTAGTGACATTTCGGCAGAATCTCATCTGCCATCATCAGGCTTGTGTATTGTGTTTGTCTGTGAGTCAGGCTTTCACAGCCATTTCTGTTTTAAATTAGGTGCTAGCCTACTGCTGTGTTAGAATGATTTTCTTCATCCCAATTAGTTGGGAGTCTTGGTCTGTGTTTATTGGTCTTGGAGTTTGCTGTGTTCTGCTTGATTGGTGTTTCTAATAACTTCTGTCTGTTTTATAGCGCTTTTTTGGTCTTGATTGGCTGGCAACATTGTGTTTCCTGTATTGGAGGCTTTTAGTGCAGCTTGGCTTCGGGTAAACGGATGGCTATCATTTATTAGGAAGCTAGGTTTCATTTGGGTGCCTGGTTGGGTTAGGGTTAGGGTTAGGGTTAGACCTAGAAGATGAACAGACCTATGGAACAGCTGTCCTGCCCTACATAAGAGTACTTTTAGAAGTCTCCTGAATTGACCCACTCATTATTTGGGATTCTGTGAATCCAATACTTCAATGACATCTCTCATATTTTTCACAGACTTGTCTTTTGCTGAGAAGCCTCTGATGAAGCGTATGTTCTACCCATGCATTTCTGCATTAGCAATGACTGCTTTATTTATCTCCTCCCAATAATAATGTATACTAGAGAAGGATGCCTGTTTGGTCTATGTATGAAAGATTTACAGCTTTGACTTTATTCTTCACGCAGGAGGCTCATCCACAAAGGTGATTTTTTTTCAAGCTAATCAATTTTTATACTAAATTTCAAAAGAAAAACAAATAGATTCTGATTCTAAGACAGAAAAAGCAACAATAACATATGGCTCAACATATGTGTTTTGGCACTTTCTACCTGAATGGCACCATGATGTGCACTGGTATTCCTCAACCTGTTCATTTCTAGATTGCTTGCGTTTTACAATTTATATCATGTCTGACCAGTATCACATTGCCTCAGATTGATAGTAACTTTTGGTACCAAGCCTTTAATGGAGATTTGCAAAGAACGTAGTCAAACCAAGCAAGGAATGCTTAGCATTAAAAGAGAACATTTACACAATATGCTAAGATGCAGTTTATTTTCTCTTGTCTACATGGACTTTGTTTGAAGAAATCTGGTAAGCTGAAAATTTAATTAACTTTGGTAATTTAGGAAGATATAAAAGTGCCTCATAAACTTAAGAACCAGTTCTTTTCTTCTCTTTTTTGTCCTATGGCACAGAGACTCGCCATTCAGTCCTTCTTCCCATTCCACCCAGTCCTGGCTCCCAATTAGACTGTAGTAGAACTAAAGAGTGAGAAATGATCAAGCCCTCTTTACCAGGTAGGAACTTCAGCTGGGACCCCAATTCAGGTGGGAGATATATACAGAACTATAATTGTCCCATAAATTTCATCTAATAGCATTTCTTTCATTTCTGCTAAAATAACTAAAGAGTAACTGAAAAGCTGATGTCCTGCCAAAAAGCCTTGGGCTACATCAAGAAAGTAGGGGGGGAATGCTCACACTCTTATCAACAGCATAAAGAGGCTTAAATAGAAACTATTACAAATGTTTTTTACCTGTTCCAGACAGTTTGTACTGAATCTATAGAAGCTGTCTATCATGGGTCGTCTAGATTCAGGTCTTTACAATTATTGATCCTTTTTCTGCTGAATCTCTTCAAAGAGATGACTGGGACAACATAATACAAGCAGCCAGAACAACAATACATTTAGAATGCAAGGGGGGGGGGAGGAATTATGCCATTTCCAGAGCTATCTTTCAAAGTAGTACAGAAGCACAAAGAATTCCACCAAACATATATCATGACTAGAAAACAAAGGATAAAGATTTATTATGACATATCAAGTAACCTTTTTATTCCACACAGACAGACTTTTTCCATGATGATCTTGTAGGTGCAAGCAACTAGGAATAGAAGTTCAATTGAAAGCACTTTGAGTTTATTACATGGTATCTACACACAAGAATCTGATCCACTAATGGTCAATTGGCATTAGATAAGAGTCAATGGAATTCAAGGGAAGTTGGACTTAGGTCTCTTGTGGGAACAAGCAACTCCAAGCTGACAATGTTTTTGACCTCACAGATCTATCCCTAACGTGGTTTTCAGATCTTCCAATGATGCGGCTTACCACTGTAACTGTTACCTACCATGCTGTTCATTATCCTCTTCTTTTCTTCCACCCTTCCATCCTTGGAGACTTTTCCAGAGAGCTAGGTCTTCATTTAATATGTCCAGAGTAGTTTGAACCTGATCATCTGTGCCTCAAATGAGAACTCTGGGTTGATTTGTTTGATGATCCATCAGTTTGTTTTCTATCTGTCCATAGTTGTGTCAGGAAAGACAGTACATAACGTTTAAAGATGTCAATACTCTTCCTATTCTGCTTCTTCAGAGTCTGACTTTTGCTTTCATAAAGTATCACAGGGAATGACATAAGTTGCATGATTCTAATTTTGTAGGTATAGCTATATTACAAGGCCTTCATGACTATTCTACCAAGTGCTAGTCTGTGGTATATTTCTTGACTGTTTGTTCCTTTATTGTTGATGATTGATTCTAAAAAGCAGAAGTTATCTTTTCATATAAATAATGCTTTCATTGCCAATTCTGGTTGTTCTATTTGTTTTCATGAACTTAGAGTTGTTTAATTTTAATTCCATTTTTCAGTTTGTTCCTTAACTTCTATTACTAAAGCTTGCAGATTCTTTGTATTTGGGACTATAAGGATAGTATCATTAGAATGGAATGGAGAATGGAATGGAAGGGGAGGGAAGAGAAGAGAAGAGAAGAGAAGAGAAGAGAAGAGAAGAGAAGAGAAGAGAAGAGAAGAGAAGAGAAGAGAAGAGAAGAGAAGAGAAGAGAAGAGAAGAGAAGAGAAGAGAAGAGAAGAGAAGAGAAGAGAAGAGAAAAGAGAAGAGAATCTGGAAGGGAACTTGGAAGTCTTCTAGTTTAGCCCCCTGCTCAAATCTATACCAGTTCAGACAAATGGCTGCCCAGTCTCTTCTTAAAAACCTCCAGTGATGGACACCTACAATTTCTGAAGGCAAGCTGTTCCACTGGTTAATTGTCCTCACTGTTAGGAAGTTTCTCCATAATTCCAGGTTGTTTCTCTCTTTGGTTAGTTTCCAATCATTGTTTCTTGTCCTGCCCTCTGGTATCTATTATTTGACGTTTCTTTTATTTTTTTTATTTGTCAATTGCTTGCAAGATAATAGGTATAAGTAAAAACATAGTTATGAATACATGGATACATATAAAAATTTTTAAAAATATAAAAGAAACAATAGGACAGGGA
The DNA here is from genome assembly GCA_023653725.1 of Bungarus multicinctus. Lineage (NCBI taxonomy): Eukaryota > Metazoa > Chordata > Lepidosauria > Squamata > Elapidae > Bungarus > Bungarus multicinctus. The sequence continues at coordinate 53,785,111 of CM042836.1, read as the reverse complement.
CGGTAGGCACATTGGTGCGCTTATGCATGCTACCTACAGACCTCTTAGGAAAGGGGTGAGGTCAATAGTAGATAGTCTAAGGTTAAAGTTTTTGGAGTTTGGGGAAGAAACCACAGAGTCAGGTAGAGTATTCCAGACATTGACCACTCTGTTGCTGAAGTCATATTTCCTGCAATCAAATTTGGTGTGATTAACCTTGAGTTTCTATCTATTGTTTCCTCTTGTGTTGTTATGGTTGAAGCTGAAGTATTCATTGACAGGTAGGACAATGCAATGTATGATTTTATATACTATACTTAGATCGGACCGAAGGTGGCATAGTTCTAGGTTTTCTAGGTCTAGAATTTTGAGTCTGGTGGCATAAGGTATTCTGCAATGAGTAGAGGAGTGGAGAACTCTTCTTATGAAATATTTCTGGACTTTCTCAACTGTGTTAATATCAGACATGTAATGTGGATTCCAGACTGATGAGCTGTATTCGAGTATTGGTCTAGCAAATGTTTTGTATTCTCTAGTTATTAGTGTAATATTACCAGAGAAAAAGTTATGTAAGATTAGGTTAACAACTCTTAATGCCTTTTTGGCTATGTAGTTACAGTGGGTTCTAGCACTTAGGTCATTTGAGATGAGTATTCCAAGATCCTTGACAGAGTTTGCATTATCAACACATTTTCTTCACATTTTAAAACTACACTCATCTTCTTTCATCCAGCTTTCCTTAATATATGTTCAGCATACACGTTGAGCATAAAAATTGAAGTATAATTTCTTTTTATATCCAACAATAGCTTATCTTTGAAAATCAGTGTAAGGAAATTCAGTTATCTTAAACTACTGAAGACAACTTGTCCTAATGGAGTTATTCCATATCAGTCCACTCAGAAATGTTATTCTACTTTGGAGAATCACAGGCGTATCAATTATAAATAAAGTCTTTTCATTATTATCTTTTTATTTTTCTCCTATTTGCAGTCTCAGGGTTGGTGAGTAGGGAAATGGGTTACTGGCATATTCCTACCCTGGGAGTTCTAACATGCACTGGATTTTTTTTCATTCTTTCTGTCCTCTTCTCCATTTTTATAATATTTACATTTAATGTTTTAAAACAATATATTAATTAAATATATTTCCATTCTTTTTCTATATATTTTTGGTTGTAATTCCATGTTTTCTAGGGGTTACCTGTTTCCAAGATTCTTTAGCAATATCTTTTTGTAAAATGTTTAAGGGGGCTCGATTTCCTAAATTTATGGGTAATTAATAATTTCCCCATGTTTATGAATAAATGTGTAACAACTGGCTGCACTAACCTTAAACATGTATTGATCAAGGATTTGAATGCATATGTATTTTTATAAACAGATACTATGCTGAGAGATGAAAACCTGAATGATTTGTAATGAATGTCATACTATATGTTCCAAAAAAGAATCTAAATCTGAAAATCAAAGTAGAGGGTGATTATATTTGATAGGAAATATGGAGCAAACAATTGCAAGTTGTACATGTAATTTAGGCAAAAAAACCTAAAGTAAATAGATGAATTTGTGCACTTTGATAAACTTATTAAAATTGATCAAATATATGGTCAAATTTTAGAACTACAAATGCCCTAGAAAAGAAATATGCAATACACAAATTTTTGTAAGGTATGAATATTTCTCAAAAGGCAAGAAAAAGTGGCTGTGTATAAGAGCATGCTTCTGCCTTCTTCATTATATGGAAATAAGACTTAGGTGTTAAAAAGCTACATAAACATAAGTTGGCTGCAGCAAAAATGGAATACTTAAGAAGTGTATGTGGCAGCAGAAGAAAAGATTCATGCTTAATGCATATGGATTAAATACAAATATGTGACTAGTATAAAAGAAATTTGTTGAACTGGTTTAGACATAGTGAAAGTAGGAATGAGGTTGGAATTGCAAAACAAAATGAAGAATGAATGGGTCAAGAACAGGAAGACTGAGAACATCATTGTTGGATAGGCTTGAAGAAATCCCCAAAACAGTGAGGTGAGAAATTCAAGGAGTAAATACTATTGAATAAAGCAGAATGTGAATTTGATGTAAGAATAATAATTTGCAACAGCAGAAATGTAGAGACATCTGGTAATAATGTTGGTGTAAACTAGATTTTGGTATATTCCTTTTTTTTTTTAAAGAAAATGCCTTATTTTCTTTGGCTTATTATTTCTAATCCCTTTTCTGCAATTTGCATAATGTTGCTTATTCCAAAATGGAACAGCATGATTTGTACGTATGTAGCAATAAAGCTCAGAAAAATTGCATCTATCTGTCAAACTTTTTTGAAGTCCTTTGGCATAAATGAAGATTTTTAGAAGATACTATATAGGAGACAAATTAACAAGGAATTCTGATTCCAGCTGGGTTTTGAAGCATCCTAAGGCCAGTCTGAAGAAATAAGAATGCCAAAGCATTTGTGTGGACTTCTTATTAGGAATCAAAATATCAAGTTTAAGTGCAAAGAAATTCAGATCTCCAGAGTAGCTTTGCTGCACAACCTGGCAGCATTCCTGCTACCCAAGCAAGCCAGATGACATTTCACTGGCTAAGGATATAAAAGCTGCTTAATGAAAGCCGAGAATGTTTGGATTAAGAGGCTTTGTTTAGTTTTTTTAAAAATCAGGTATCAGAGACAATTTTTCACTTGGGGAAATTGCAGAACTAGGTGAGTAATGGGACGTCTGCAAAAAAAGATTTCATTCAGAGTATCCATAGATAAGAATCTGCCTGTGAGCTCCTATCTTCAGGGGAACACTGTTACAATAGTTACACTATTTGGGTTTTGCCCAATTACTCAGAAGAAAAGGGCAAATTAACTTGTTTGGTCTTTATTTGCATACTTGGAGTTTGAGAAGTAGTAGTTTACCAATGAATTTTTTTACAAAGAACAATTACAAAGTTCTAGGTTCAGTATTCATTGAGATATACAGGTAATAACAATAACAGTAGCATTTAGACTTATATACCGCTTTTCAGTGCTTTACATCCATCTCTAAGAGCCAGCATATTGCCCCCAACAATCTGGGTCCTCATTTTACCAACCTCGGAAGGATGGAAGGCTGAGTCAACCTTGAGCCTATGAGAATCAAACTGCTACAATACTGCATTCTAACCACTGCGCCACCATGGCTCTAATCCTTGTCCTATGATTATAATGAAACTAGTTCATCACATTAATAAGGCATGATCAGGGGTGGGATTCAAAAATCCCAGCAACCAGTTCGCTGCCCTTTTGCTGGGTGGGCGTGACCATGGTGGGCATGGTCTATTGGAACTTCCGGGGGAGGGCCGTTTTTCACCTTCCCAAAGCCTCCCTCGGGCTTCTGGGAAGGTGAAAATGGCCTCCCTGGGGCTCTGGAGGCCCACCAGAAGCTGGAAACTGGCCTGTTTCTGGACTTCCGGTACTTCAGGGGGGCTGTTTTTTCACCTTCCCAAGTGTCCAGAGGCCTCCCCTGGGCCTCTGGGAGGGCAAAAACAGCTTCCCCAGGCTCTGAAGGCCCTCCAGAAGCTGGAAACAAGCCCATTTTCCCCCTTCCAGAACCTCCGTGCAGACCCTGCATTTACCTGAATCAAAAATGAGCTATGTGGAGATTCCTGGGAGAGGAGGGAGGGGTGGACAGGGCCAGCCAGTCAGTTTAAATACCAGTTCATCAAACCAGATGAAAACTTAACTTTCGGTTCGCCTGAACCAGTCCAAACCGATAGAATCCCACCCTTGGGCATGATGGTTATAAAAAGGTCATCCACATGACCAATCTGATTTTATTACCTTTTTTTGCAATAGTCATTAAATTAACATGGAGACTGTTAAGTGGATCCATTGTTCATCACTACCAGCCTTGGTGGTGCAGGCTGTTAATCATCTAGCACTTAGTGCAAGCTGCCTGCAATTAGTGCAGGCTCGAATCCCACCAGGCTCAAGGTTGACTCAGCCTTCCATCCTCTCGGGGTAGGTAAAGTGAGGACCCAAGAATTGTTGGGGGCAATAAGCTGACTTTGTAAAAATGCCGCTTGAGGGGCCAAAAAGCTCTAGAAATAAGCAGGCATATGCAATGGAATGAAGGCTATTGCCTAGCATTTAGCATGGTGCTCCATAAACTGTAAGCCGCCCTGAATCTCCGGAGAAGGGCGGCATATAAATGCAAATTAAAAAAAAAAATTATAAGCATTTTTTCCCAAAAGTGGAAGAAAATGCCGGTTTTTGGCAAATGTGATTAAATCACTGCAGGAATCAACTAAGAGCCATTATTGCAAGCCGGCTGCAGAGCATGCAAAATGCAGGGGGGCAGGGGAAATCATTGAAACTTTGGAACTGGGTTGAAAGTACCAGCAGGAAAATAGTCCATTGTAATTTCAAATAATCACTAAGTAAAAGTCGTAAGTTGAGGACTACCTGTAGGTCTGAGGTTGATTTCATTTACAATTGGCTTCCAGAATTTAGTCATAAAAGGATTTGAGCCACTCAGCAATATCATTGGCTGAACAGTTGATTGATTGAAGCCACTTCATGTATCCAAATGAGGTTGAATTTTACTACATCCTAAGTCTCATCTGGCATCCTAAACAATCTTCAGCTTTTATATCCTTAGCCAATGAAATATCAGACTGTCTCGCTTGGGCAGCAGACATTTGATCCATTACGATTATATTATCAGGAGAACAAAATGGCTACTGAGGAAATGCTCCCAAACTGAAAATGAATGGGGTGGAGGTTAATGAAGATTATAATTATGGTATAATTATTTTTATTTCATTTTTGAATAATTTATTTTATATAAACACATACTTCTCGCTCCACTTTCAGAAGTATTGTCCTCCCAGTCACTGTTCTCTGTAATGATGTATCCTGACCGACCATGTACTCTTGACAAAGTTATAAATACAGTTCAAATTTAATCACAACTCAGAATACTGGCAATACTCCATACAATCGGATTGATTCAATCAAAAATTTTACTTCAATACTAAAATAATAATCTTGCCATAAAATAAGGCACAGAAATTCCCAGTACTATAGGAAAACCAGACCTATTTCTCGTATCAGGGAATGAAGCAATGCTTTCCAGATACTGTCAGACTTCACTGAACAAGCATGACCAATTATATAAAACACACTATCAGCTGAGATGATAGATCTGTTAATTGTGCATTCTTTCACATTCTTTTTAATTTACAAGTCTTGTATGCTTCTCATTTATGAAAACTAAATCAAAGAAAAAACTTCCTTTTTAAAACAACAATCTTCAAACCAAAGAATGTATATGCATGTATGTGTGCATCTTTGTGTCTACAACACACATACATACACACACATATTCATATACACACACACACACACACACATACACACACATACACACACACATAATTATCCTGCTTATAATAGGGTACAAAACTGTAAACTGATATAGAGTACTGACAATAGTTTTTTTTTTAATGCCTTTATTTAAAAGAGATCAAAAAATCCAATTTATTAGCCATGGAAACCTACAAAACATTATTATTTGCTCCTTCAATTTGTTATTAAATGTATAGAAATGACATAACTCCAGGCATACAGACCTTCATTTGACACAAAAGCTAAGACAAATGCAAATCTTGAGTAAACAATTTCATTCTCACAGAATTACTTGAGTCATATTATTAAAGCAATCGAAGATGCATAATAACTCTGAGACAAATGATCAATATAGAGGAGCAATCAGACTTGGGAGCAATTCCGTGGGGGGGGGGAAATGATCAATACCAGCAGCACTCAGAGACCCAACATAATGATAGGGATTCTACCATAGAAAAGCAAAGAATACAGTTTAGTTACCTTGCCTTTCCAGTTGTTTCACCTTTTGTTGTATCTTACACCTTTTGTGAAAGACGCACCAACAGGACATCCAAATTTGGCTTTTATCCATAAAGAATAACTTTCTTTAATATAAAATATGCTTTGAAAACAAAAAGAAGCTCAAAATGTAATTGCTACTTTTTCTGTTCCTTGGAATTTAAGTTTGACCAAACATCAGCAGGTAATAGTATTGCTGCTGAAACACCTTCAACTGATAGCCGTTTCCTTCTCCAAGTTCCAATTTGATTGCAAATTTTCACAATGAAAAGATGAGCATTTAAATTGTACATAGCGTGCACAGAGTGATATCATTCCAAACGAAGAGGCCAACCAATTAAAGTTTTGCAATGAGTATTTTTCTCTATTATAAAAGGTTGTTATGAGATTTTTCAAATGCAAGTTTTGTTCTATCAGAGGCCATTTAAGAAATACGCAGTGGGAGGGGGGAATCCATCTGCAGCTATTATTCATATTACTATTTCCATTCTAAATGCTGAACACTCTCCACATATAGCTTTATTCTTTTAGATAATCAGCTCATAACCTCACAGTGGGCCTTCATTATCAACTTTTCTGCAACCTGGGTCTTTGCCTAGAACTGAAATAAAAAGAATATATTCAAAATTTTGAACAAAGGATAGAGATTAATTCCTTTGGTATATATACCTTCTGCCTGAGAAACCAAAATGAGAAACTATATGGATTCATGTCTAGTGAGATAATTGTACTCTAACATTTTCTGTTTAAATTTAAAATAATTAAAATAATTTATTTAATTAAAATAATTAGTTAATAAGCATTGCTTCCTTTTTCTTTAAATAGGACTGTATAAATATTTCCACACTAATCCCCATATCCTTTTTTTATCACTAGACTATATTATTATTATTGCAATATTTCTTAACATAACTCACCACAAAGTTACCAAATTAGGTTTATATATTAACTGAGAAGCAATAGGTTCCAAGGCAGAGTAGTGACGGTTAGTGTCTGCTCTCAACCAGGTACTACAATGTTCACTATCCTGACTTTTTCGTCTTTCTCATCAACAATTATGAAATCTGAGGTGTTCTGTGGAAGGTGCCTGTCTGTTTGAATTCAAGAGTCCCAGAGCACTTTAGAATCTTCATTTTCTATTACTTTGTCTTTTTTGTGGTCCCATAAGTTCTTGCTTGCAGGCTAATGGTATTTCTTGCTGATACTGTATATTTCAATGCACCATTGTTGGTACTTTGTCATGTGTTTTTTGCAAGAAACGATCTTCTTGAAGCAGCTAACTAGGTGGTCCACTGTTTCTTCAGCTTCTTTGCAGATGCTTTCTTTGCATTTGCTATCTGTTGCTGTCTTTTCAATTTTGGCTTTATATATATTTGCTTTTTAGGCTTGGACTTTTGTAGCCAGAATTACCCACTCTATTCCTTGCTTCAATTTTCTTGCTTTTAACCATTGCTAGTTCTTATCTGCTTTGGCTACTAGTTTTTTGTGTATTGGAGATATAATATTGTACCTAGTCATGTCTCTTTTCCATTTTTCATTTGGTCTTTCTTGTAGGGCAGTTTGGTCTTTTCAGTATTTAGCAAGCCTTCATGATATACTAGCTTCTGTGCATCTTTTTCACTTGCAACATTCCATGCCCACCTATGCTCCTTGGTAAATAGAGTCAACATTAGAATCATTACATTACATTAGAATAAGTTATTGTCAACATTGCTACATGTATACTGGGCATGATTCATTGTCATTATTTTTCTGGTCTTTCTATCCAAGGTTTCTGGTTATGATTGAATCAAGCCCACTGTTTTGGTTGTGTATGTATCTAGAATTGTCCAGGTATTAGTATTAATGGTATCTCCTCCACTGAGTTTGGATTTTAAGATCTTCTTTACTCTCATGATGTATTTAGCTTCTTCTTGTCTTCAGTGTGCATGATATTGTCAGAATGCCCATATATTTGTAGTTATTGTCTTCATCCAAATTCTTGATGTTATTTCCATAGCACTTCTTGATTTGTTCAGTTTTCATTATTTTCCTCCTGCTGGTGATAAGGATGGTGCATTTCTCCAGTCAAAACTCGATTGCAGTACTTGGCTTTATATACAGATAGTGTTGACCAGCTATTCTACTCCAGATGGTGTTTCTCCATACAACTTCAGATCATCCATGTAAAGGAACTGGGATAGATTGGCAGGTGTTTTTGAAGCTTGATAGTCATGGTCTGATTTGTTCAGCCATGGCCTGACAAATTGACAGAGGAATCAGTGCAAAAAACAAATAGCAGTAATGGTAGAGAGTCTCCTTGAAAGATTCCTGTCTTGATATTAAACTCTTCCAGTTTATAACCATTGACTAGCAACTGAGTTTCCCACTGTGCCATTCATCTTTGCACAATGCTTCAGGTGTTTCTACTGACACCTGTTGTTTCTGGACACTTGATCATCCAATCATGTGGCAGGGAATCAAATGTGTTCTTGTACTCAATCCAAGCAACATTCAGTTTAATGAATAAATATAGTCAATGACTTTTGAAACCAAAGAAGTATGCAATGTCAAATGTTTTAAAACATGCACTAGTATTTTTAGTATTTAGTATTTATTTGTCAATCGCTTACAAGATACAGGTATAAGAATAAATATAGTTTTGAATACATGAGATAGATACTTATAAGAATAATAAAAAGAAACAATAGGACAGGGACGGTAGGCACGATTGGTGTGCTTATGCCCCCTACAGGCCTCTTAGGAAGGGGGTGAGGTCAATAGTAGACAGTCTAAGGTTAAAGTTTTTGGGGTTTGGGGAAGAAACCACGGAGTCAGGCAGAGTATTCCAAACTTGTTGCTGAAGTCGTATTTTCTGCAGTCAGGTTTGGTGCAGTTAACTTTGAGTTTGTATCTATTGTGTGCTCTTGTATTGTTATGATTGAAGCTGAAGTATTCATTTGCAGGTAGGACATTGCAATGTATGATTTTATATACTATATTTAGATTGGACCGGAGGGGGCGTAGTTCTAGGTTTTCTAGGTCTAGAGTTTCAAGTCTGGTGGCATAAGGTATTCTGCAATGAGTAGAGGAGCGGAGAACTCTTCTTGTGAAATATTTCTGGACTTTTTCAATTGTGTTAGTATCAGATACATAATATGAGTTCCAGACTGATGAGCTGTATTCAAGTATAGGTCTAGCAAATGTTTTGTATGCTCTAGTTAGTAGTGTGATATTACCAGAGAAAAAGCTACGTAAGATTAGGTTAACAACTCTTAACCTTTTTGGCTATGTAGTTACAGTGGGCTCTAGTACTTAGATCATTTGAGATGAGTACTCCAAGATCCTTGACAAAGTTTGGATCCTCAACAAGGTCTTAACTATTTAGCTTGTATTTTATTTTCTGATTTTTTTTGTCAGTATGTAAGACAGAGCATTTATTTCTTGAGATTTGAAGTTGCCATTTGATTGACCATTCTGATACATAGTCAAGGTCTTTTTGGAGGGTAGTAGTATTGTCTGTGGTGTTGAATAGCTTACATCATCAACAAAGAGAATGCAATTGCTCTTAATATGATCACAGAGGTCATTTATGTAGAGTATGAAGAGAGTTGGTTCCAAAACACTGCCTTGGGGGATACCACTGTTGACAGGTACAGAATTTGATAGGACGCTCCCAATTTTGACCATTTGTTGTCTGTTTGACAGGAATGCTTCTATCCAGTTATGTAGGTGTCCAGAGATACCATAAGATTTTAGTTTTAGTAGTAGTTTGTCGTTGGTGAGAACCTTGACAGCATAAAATGGATGGATTAATTTTAACCTCCTCATTCTTTATGATAAATGCTTCCAATTATTTTACAACAGTCGACCATCAGGATATCACTGTCAGTGAACTCTCTGGAGTGGTGGGTCACTGACACATACCTAAAGATTTATATGTTGACACTCCTGGACATTATGCATTAATTTTGTGGACGAATACAAATCTGGAAAACCGGTAATGCAGAATGAATGTCAAAGAATAGAGAAGTCCATTCCTTTATGATAGTTTCTTGATCAGTGCCTTGATTTCATAGTTGACTTAAAATGTCTATCTCAAAACAATCAAATGTGAGCTTTAGCCCACAGGTCTCAAAACCAATCACACTGCTCTTGTATAATTACTTTTGCAGCATATAAAACCAGGAGACTGTGCCTGTCCTTCATGCTCAAAATAAAACTGGGAAGAGCTGGACTCTCCTGGCAGAAAAAGGCCTCAAGAGGTAAAGCAATACTTGTTGCTTCAGATTTTAAAGTAGAGTGCCTTCTTAAAGTAACACAATTAATAAAAATTCATAAACAGAACCAAAGGGACAGCAGTATGCTTTCCACCAGCCCCTAAGACATTTAAGCAGAAGCTCTAAATTGCCAACTTTCTTGATTAAGAAAGATGGCTTTCTGAAGGCCTTTTGGGGCCAGGAATGGAACCATAACATATATTAGTTCAAGATAAATTACAGGAATGAAAGAGACAGAAAATATAATATATCTGATCAAAAATAGCTACTGTATGTTAATTGTTGGTATGTATTTCTAGATTTTAAGACAGTTACATTGTTATTGCTTTAGAAATCCTCTGTGTTTCTCCAAAATCTCATGCATTTGTGCAATTAAGAGATTTGCCTATCCTTAAGAATTTAAGAATAGTTTGATTTTCTGGAATCATATAAAAGCATAGGTAGAGTAATAAGTATATCTACTCATGAGTTGTGCAACTGCATAAAAGAGCTGGGTCATTGGGAGAGCAGAGAATATATAAATATGAATAATCATGTTTTTAGATGTGAATACATGAATGGATTTGGTGAAGTTTTATTTCCATTTTTTCCCTTCTGTACAACTATGCCCAGTTCTTGGCAACTGCCTGGGCAAGTCTCTGCAGTTTTCTTGGCAATGTTTTTCAAAAGTACCTCCTTTCTACAGCTGAGAGAAAATGAGTGACCAGGTCACCCAGCCGATTTTGTGCCTAATGTAGGACTAGAACTCATGGTCTGATTTCTAGCCTGATACCTTAACTGCAACACCAAACTACTTCCCATATTCCTAATGTATTGAGAGTGTAAATAATACATACCGAAGTCTAGCAAGGTGGCTCAATGAATGGTCTTTGTGAAAAGTTATATGCACGTGTTTGAGTGTGGTAGAGTATTGTGGAAAAGAGGTTGTAAATCTATATATCTGTATAAATGCATAAATAGGCTTTTTATACATGAGAGTAAATCACATAGGGAACCAGTTTTGCATGCATAGGCAGATATAGCCCCCAAAGGTTTACATGACATCTGATAGCTACATGACATCCCAAAGTAATCAATTTTAACTTGGATGTTATTCCTAGCCCAGTGATGGCAAACCCTTTTGGCACCAAGTGCGAAAGCACATGTGTGCACGCACATATCCAAAATGCAGCATGCACACATCCTGCCCATGCCCCCCACCCCAATGTGCATGCACGGCAGAGGCCCGAATATCAGCTGGCTGGAGGGAGGCACGCACACATATGTGGTAGACTTGAGCTGGGGCAAAGGTGCATGTGCCCACAGAGAGGGAAGCAATGGTAGCATTTCATTAAAATCCTGCTCTACAATTGCTATTTATTTATTTTATTATTTTATTAATCAAATTTATATACTATATATGAGAAGGCTGGTGTCAGCTATGAGATTCATCATTGCCACATGGCTGAAGAAAGTGGGAGGGAGGTGATGTTAACTGAGTAGCTCTTAGTAGACAAAATATATTATTTTGATAATTCAAGGTTACAGAGTGTGGCGCAGAAAGAATTAGAACTTACTTTGGGATTGGTGCACGTGATCTGGTGATAAAGGAAAAGGGGATGGGTTGTAGCTTGGGACTTTGTGGGGAAGCCGGGAAGATTTAGTTCCGGGTTTCCCCAGTATGTGCCAGGTACTGTTTTAATAAAAGTACTTTGAGATAGCGTGTGTCTTGGAGTTACTGACAGGAATGGATTTTCCCTGGTACACTGACAGCTGGTGCTTCTAGGATATTAGGCCCATCTACCAGTGCTGAAAAATTAGAAACATGAGTATACATAAAGTATCCTTTTTTTCTGTCAGTGAGGAGAGTAAAATTGGTAGGGACTTTTCAGCAATGGCCTCATATCTTAAGAAAATATTACCAATTAAGTTACATAAAGTTCCATCTCTAGGAATGTCCCAAAATATTATTAATGGCTTTCTTTTAAGCAATGTTCTTTAGGACTACTGCAGCTTCTAGGTTTTAATATTTCAGGACAGAAATTATTTATTATGCTTAGTTTAGTCAAGTTTATATCTATGATCATCCCTCATGGTGGCTTGTCCCATGAACAGGATTCTAAGAATATGTTCAGCCATGCACAAACCTTTTTTCACAGACAGATATCCGATCTCACTCTGAAAGGGAATATCATGTGGCAATGTTCAATGGGATGTAAAAGAAAAATAAGTTGAAGTTAATCTGAGAACAACCAAAATAACCATAAATATGAACATTATCCATTTTGAAAAGTACTAAAAAGAATTCTGCAAAGATTAAAATGTAATTACTCCTGAAACAGAGACCTGAAACTGAGTCCTAGTTGTTGCTCCCGAAACAGAGAACGTTTTAATATATTGAACTAATTTCTATCCCACTTAAGGAATAGTGAGTGGAGAGGGGAAAACATAAATCCACAGCTATGATCACAAGCTATTACAGACATCATCCATTTTAGGGATTTTGTTAAAACCAACTTCCTATACGTTAAGGATTGATAGGAAAAACTAGCTTGTTAACGAATGGCAACATAGCATTGGAGGCCCCATTGTCATAGTATTATGAGACTTGTCTAGGGCTTTCTATCAGCAAAACAGGATTGTAACAGCACAGGTGGTATCATCTGGCAATTACTAAAGCCAGTTACAGAATAACTTATGCATTCAGATCAGGTTTTTCCTCATTATGTCAAATAACATGGTTGGGGTTTTTTTTTAAAGTCTCCTTTTTGTGCAAAGTCTCTCAGTTCATGCCTTCCAGCCTTGTTTTGGCACGTTCATGCATTTAGAAATCTCTAACTACCTTGTTTTATGTAAACTCTAGCTTATATTCAATAAAACTATTGAGAAGCAAAATTAAAATCATGGTAAGAATAACAACGTGGATTATATTGATCAAATGTGGAATGGCTTCAGCAATAATAAGCACTTGAGAGATTTTCCTCTCTGATCCACAAATTGTAGGATATTCCTGGAATTCTAAAGGGTTTGGATCTAATTAATTTTATCCTTCAGTGATTGTTCTCTATTACCAACAATGCAGTATTCTCTGGCACTTTTGCACACTTGTATAACATCTAAAGGCAGGACAAATCATACAAAACCTTACTTATACAATAATGTTGGTAAAGTCTCATGGGTGCCTAGAAAAGACTATGACAGCTGGGATTATAGAGTAAAACAGGAAGAACAATAGATAAACACTGTCAGATGGGTATTCTAGGCTTGGTTTGCAGAAGACAGCAGCTTGTAACAAAACATGAGAGGCAGAAGTTCAAAATCTTCTGACACAACCTTGCAATCAGAGAAAGACTTGCTAGACTGCTTAAAATTGCATTTATGAAATCACACAGTCAGCAGTGAGATTACTTGGAGTTTGTTCAAGAGAAAGACCAAGATAGAGGGTAGCAAGCAGCAGCTACACTAAGGGGAAAGCAGTTGTTGTGACTTAGAAATTATTACAGTTCCATTTCCTGTCAGCCATCACCAAGGGATGGCTGGACAAAGACCATCCTGCTCTCCCAGATATTTTTCACTCCCAGGCTCCTGCAAAAGCATTCATTACATCCCTAACGAAAGTACATGTGGAATCCATAATTACTTACATAGTTGCCACTGGCACAAAAAAGAGCCAGAGATCTCCAACTAAAGCCAGTACTTGGAAATGAACCCCAATGAACTCAATAGGGCATATTATAAGTTACCATACTTAAGATTTGAAGGTTTGATTATTTTTGTCATGTTTAGACATGTGAGTACCTACAACACATCTTTAGCTGTATATTCTCTAGATATCAACCAATAAGCAGCATAGAGACATTTTACCAATGGACCAGGAATTCCCCATTTAGCAATTATAATCAGGATAAGAAATTTGGCCACTAAGTGAAGCAATTGCTAACTAAAACTACAACTATGCTTGTAAATCTTACTTGAGCTTTCATTTTCCTTACAGACCTGCAAAGGTCATAACTGAGAAGATTGTTGCAAAAGTACTTTTTCTTCAGTGATGTATCTGCAAACGGTCACTGTAAAAGGAACTAAACAAAGTAGCCTCACCCTCTATCCCCACTCCAATTATAACACTCTGGAATGAAGTAAAAATAGTTCATAGTCTTATCAAGATGAACACTTCCTTTCAACCATTCGATTTATGGCTAAATCCTATTATGTTGTACCCATTATTATATTGATACTCTGAAAAGAAAATAAGGCAAATTGTTCTCCTGGGCTTTTTTATTGTTAATCATATAATTTTATGATTCTGAAGAAGAAAAAAACTTCAGTGACAGAACAGAGGCCATGTTGAACTTTAAAAATAAAAGGGGAAATCCATTTATAATAAATGTGAAAGCATGGATAATTGCAACTGAATACCCAAGATACTTTACTGTGAACTTAACTAAGAGAACAAAAGGAAATACACTGTGATCTTAGAAACACCCATAAATCTACTCGTCTGTCTTTCAAGGCAGTGCAAAATTTAATGGGAAGCACAGGTTTGGATCTTTAGGAAAAGCTAATTTTTGTAATCCATCCAGTACTGTATTGAAAAGTTTTGTCTGATATATACAAAGCATAACATATAGAGTGCTATTTAACTGGCACTCAGTGAAATGTGTGAGTGCAATTGACACTTGTGTAAGCTCTTTTTCTCCTAAATGAAGAGCATTGCATTCACTCAGTGTAGTGAAAATCGCATGCATAACATTAGTTAAATTGTTCAGTTGCCTATAAGAACCTTGAAGGAAAATTTACCTGTCCTTTAAAGGATTTTTTAAAAAACCCTCAGTTTGAGTAGAACTTGCTGCTTCATTTCTTAGGCTCATTTGAGATACAGCAACGCAACGAACCCACTAATCTCCTAAGAAATCATGCTCCATTAGCGATGATTTCCCTCCCCCCCGCCAAAAAAAAATAAAATAGAAAGCAGCTCACCAACTAGCAGGGTATACATTCCAGGACGATTAATACAATTTTTATTTATATTACTGGCACTCATGCATGAACCCAAACGAGCGCAGTTTGAGCCCTGGATTGAAAGAGGACTGACAGTTTGAACAGTTCCAAAAAGCAAAAAGAAAATGCTTGCAGATTGCAAAGCAGAACTATATTATAAAACTGTCATATTTTCATTACTGCCCTTCCTCTGACTGTCCCATCACTTTTTTTTTTCACACTGAGAGTAAAGTGGAAGCAATTAGATTTTAACGTCACCTCTTTGCCAATAAATTCTCCATGGTTCCACTCATTGCCTTGTCTGCTTACTCCAAATATAGTTACCTTTCCAGTGCCTGCTAGTCAAAACCCACTTAGAGGAGAATCAAACTGAGCAACCTTGTGAATACAAACAAGCACATCTTGGCATGTATTCCATCATCTAAGAGAGGCCTTTTTTATCTCTCTCTTTTTCTTCGGAGCCCTTCTGTTAATGCTCTTTGCTGTATTTCAGGAGAATGGCCCCCAAATCAAAAGTACTTCAAAACTGGCCTCTTATGCAATATTTCCCTGAATTATTTATCTACGAGTCTTACTTGCCCAAAACACATTCAACCTTAATGTGATTGAAAAGTTTCCTATGCGAGTCAGGTTTAGTTTGAAAAAAGTTCAGTAAATATGATAGCAGAAAACAAAACAATGTGAGAAATCAATACAGATTGTGGAGACCAAATAAACCAAAAGCTCTGGGTTGAAATCTAATTGCAGCTAAACTTATATATAGGGTTGTTTTCATTGCCATAAGATACCTACATTCAGAAACTAAAAACGAATACAGGCAAGGATTGAAAGAGAGTTAAATTTATTTAGCTTATCAATTAAATCTGCAGAGGTGAGCTGACTCTGTAGGATATTAATTCTTTAAGGGCATGTAGCAATAGAAATAGCACTTAGACTTAGCACTCAAGTGTAGGATGTCGAAAAGGTTTGTTCTTTGAGCTTGTATATACTTAGACTTATACACCACTTCCCAGTAATTTACAACCTTCTCTAAATGGTTTACAGATTTAGTCTATTGCCCCCAACAATCTGGGTTCTCATGTTACTGACCTTGGAAGGATGGAAGGCTGAGTCAATCTTGAACCAGTCAGAATCGAACCCCTGGAGTGAGAAGGCATTAGTTTGCAGTACTGCATTCTAACCACTGTGCCACCATAGTTCTGTGGAAGGAACTCCTTCACATGTTGCCATTGATGGCATCTTCCAACCTATTATTCATATATAAACACATCCTTCATTATTTTATAATCAGTTTAGAATTTACATTTCATTTTTTTTTTTAAGAATCTTTGAGTCTACTGTATCTTGATCCGGAAACTTCATGGACAATTTAATGATAGCAAATCCCATACTATACACATGTACCATTCCTTGCACTGATCCCCCAGTCTCTGTATTTATTTTTATAGGTGGCCCCAATTCAAAAGGAGAAAATTTTCTTTACCTTATTTTTCAGTATATATTTTATTTTTTTTATTTCTATCATATTTTGTTTTATCTGCCTTTGCTCTAAGCTAAGAAATCCCAGAGCTGTACTTTTTTCTCACAAGGCAGCTACTACAACCATGTAAACATCTTAATTGCTTTCCTCCTTTTTTGGCACCTTTTCCAGCTCCGCAATATCTTTTTCCAGTATAGTAATCACATCTGTACACAACACTCAAAATGTCTTACTATAGATTTATAAGATGGCATTACTGTACCACTGTTTTTTGTTTGTTTGTTTTCAATTTGCTCTGCTGATCAGAGTAAATATGTAGACTTAGAAGAGAAGGAAAGGTAGGGAGAAGATATCAAATCCTATTCACTCTAAAGCAGGGCTGTCAAACTCTGGCCCATGGGCCAGATGCAACACACGCTTGCCCCCCCCATGCCTGGTTTAGCAAAGGGAGGGAAAATCCCAATACTTCATTTGATGATGCTGTGGCGATGTGAGTTTGACACCCCTGCTCTAAAGCAACAAGGTTGATTTCACATTGAGGATTAGTTGGATAATGGACATATATCCAGAAAGGAGCAGAACAGAGGAAGTTCTTGAGTCTCTTTGGTTTTTGGAGTTCTTCATTATCCATGTTAACATTCTCAATGGGTTCCTATATGTCCATATGCCAATTTGTTGTGCCCAGCTTCTGTGTCCAAATGTATCTCTATGCTGATCAAAAACAGCTTCTTGTGAAATTATTCCAGAGTACTTGACTGTATTTAAACTTTAATAATAATTGTTTAAATCAATCTGTCTCATGTGCGCACATGCGTGCATGTGTACATATACACACATTCTCCCTCTCTCTCTCCCTCTCTCTCATTATATTATATGTCTATGGAGATTCTCAATCATCTAGATCATGGTTGTCCCAAAGGGGTTTTCAAAAAACATTTCACTTCTTATCCAAGAAGCTTTTGGATGAGAAGTGAAATGTTTTCAGGGGGAAAAAGAACAAGAAAGTCCAGTTACTTTGGGGAAGAGCACCTTTGGATCTCTCCTGTTATCTGAATAATGTATTGGGCCTAGAACCCCAAGTATAAGTTGATAGGATGAATTTAACTATTCAGCATGTACAAAAACTAGAGTTAGCCCCAAGCTGATTAATGAATTATGGGAATTGAAGTCCACACATCTTAAAGTTGCCATGGTTGAGAAACACTGCTCTGGATAGCACCCTTCTAACTGAGCAACTGTCCCAACCTTAATCTGATCCATCTTGCAGATCCACTATCCAACTCCATTATCACTCTTTCAATTAAGGTACAAACTTGAATGTAAATCATAGATCACCGAATCATAGGGCTGGAAGGTACCTCAGAGGTTTTCTATCCAAGCCTCTGCTCAAGGCAGGAGTGTTACATCATCCCAGTCAAATGGTTGTCCAGTCTATTTTTGAAAATTGCCAGTGATGGAGCACCCACAATCTCAGGAAGCAAGCGATTTCATTAATTAATTGTTTTTACTATCAGAAAATTTGTCCTTACTTCTAGGTTGTATCTCTCTTGGACAAGTTCAATCCATTATTTCTTGTCCTGCCCTCTGATCCCTAGATAATATGTCAATCCCCTCTTTCTTTGTGATGACCTCATGGACTGGATTCGGCATTTTATGCTACTGTCTAAGCTTGTGATCTACAAAAAAATATATATATATATGGGAAAATAGCCTTCCAGGTGGTGATAACTATAGTTCCCAGCATCCTTCACTGCTGGATCTGCTGGTTGGAGTTGCTGAGAATAGTAGTTTATGTGGAGTATTGCCTATGCCTTCTGTAAACAGGAGCTTTAAATAATTTGATCCCCATTGCATACATTATTACTTTCCACAGAAAAATGGAATAAAGTTGATTTAATAAAAGGTTTTTGATCTGAAAATACAATTTAACTGTATTGACAGCAGGAGAAAAGTCTTTAATGTAAGGGAATGCTATAATGTGGGTTTTTTTGGGAAGAGACACATCAAAATAAAATAACCATCAAACAAAATAAAATATACCAAGCTTATTATAAGGCCATGTTACTGTAAATTACATAGAAAACATTGTAAAAACAATGAATACTCCAAATAACCATATAAAACACACATTTCTTGATTAATGTTCTACATACGCTTTCTTTGTCTTCTTTTTTTCATTTTCTTTACACTTCTACCTCTTCTAGAAGTAATGCCAAAACAAGATCAACCGGCTGCCAGCAGAAACTAACAGCATTTATATATCTATAAAATCAACGTACCATTTGGATGGTGGAGAGCAGCAAAGCTAACATATGGATGGAGCAAGAAAACTGTGGAATCCTGTCTGAATTTTTTTAGAGGTGTCTCCTGCAGATGGCAGAAACCTTTAACAAAGTTGTGTGTGTGTGTGTGTTGCTTTGGGCAATTCATCCCACTCACTGTTACAGTTCCAAACTGCCAAGCCTAAGTGGATGACCTTATTCAGAATATGACATTCACTCTCTTACAGAGAGAGAGAGAGAGATACACATAGAGCATATGAATAAACAGCAAGATTTTCAGCAAAAGTTTGTCTCTAATTTCATATTGCCTTTTTAAATAAACCAAATACTCTTTTCTACATTTTAAATGGACAAGTTGTTTGGTGAACAATCTGTAAAGACATTGCATCAGATTTGAAATTGTTTCATCCAGCTGGAATTTGCTGGTTATGTTTATGAGATTCATAGTGAGTGACAAGCTGCTATTTTTCCCCCTTGCTGCTCTAGGTGTCTATGGACCTGCCTCACAATAAGGCATAGCAAGTGAATGAGATGAAATGAAGTGGAGCAAATGAAGTTCGCTGAAAACAAGCTTCTCCTTCTGGAAATAACACTTGCTGCCTGTATTGAGGAAAAGGAAAGTGGTACACTGGTACCCTCTCTGGGCTTTTTAACAGGCTGATAACCAGGTTCATAAAATAGAAGAATAGTAATCCAGCAGAGAGAAAAAAGTAGGCCAAGGCTTGTATATAAGACTCAGACAGGAGAGGGAACATTCAAAGTCCAAAAGCAAAGTCAAGGTTTCAACAGAAAAGAATAAAGAACGTAAGCTGACATTGAAGGGGGAGTCCTGGTCAAGTTTGCCCTTCATACTGAATTTGCTTAGAAACGAATTAAACAAGCCAGAATGACTGCATTCACGTAACATATTAAAGCAACATGAAACAAACTATATTTGGCTGTGTTCACACAACACACTAAACCACAATGTGAATCACATTTCAGAATGGTGCATTATTTAGATTTGGTTCATGTTATTAATTTACAAATTGGTATATTATCAAGCGGAATAAGAAGATATTGTTCAATTAATCATGAATAAAAACATCAAGCAAATGCAATCAGTTATTTCCAACGAATAACTTGTTACTGTATTTCTAAGCTTTCAGAACTGCGCTTTGCAAACCAGTAAGAAACCAGCGCAAAGTCAAAACTTCCCAGTTTAAGTAGATTTTACACACAAAAAGGTCTTCACCATAAGGACTATCAGGTTTTTTTCTTGAAATGAACATTTCTAAACCAAGAAACTCACTGTGGTATACTATCTAGGTCTACTGTTGGTCAGGAGGAATGGTCAATGTCTTAAGTAAGTTGGGAGTAGAGACATCCCATGATGTCTTCTTAAAGGAAGCTTCAAAGTTCTCACATTACTCTTATTCAAGCACTTGATTTAACATTTGCAAATTTGTCTCACTGATGATATAAGTTGCAGATGAGGGATTTTCTGCACTTTTGAGACCTTTTCCAACTATTTTAAAGGAATAAAATTAAGAAATAGCCAACTGTCTCATAACACCAGAATGTATAATTTTAGTATCTTAAAAGGTAAGAACATAAAGATGATATATGTCTGTTTTATTGAAGGTACTAGTATAAAAAATGTAGTGAATACAGAGAGGAATCATTTTTAAAATGAAACAATCCATCCTGCCTGAGGGATGAACTGAGGATAGCTTCTGGAAGTACAATGTGGCAGTATGATATATGGTGCCTTCTTCTAAAAAAACAAAACAAACAAAATATAACTTCTCTACTTCCCTGTTCTTATAAACTGATTTTTGTTATGTATAATATGTTATGTATACTAATAATGGAGTAATGTTCTCCATTATTACTAGAACATTAAATATTGGAATATTCTAAACATTGTAGTTTAAGTAGACAATTTTATTTTTATGCTGTAGAACTAGAGTATGCAATGATTATTTATGAGACTTATGCCACTTCAGTCAAGACCAAGTCTAAGCAGTGTATGGTCAACAATATGGAAAAAATAAGTCAGTACAGTAATGTTAATCAACATTAATATCCAACCATTTCAGTTGCTACCTTTCAGTTAAGCACAATTATATTTTCCCACAATCTTCCAGAATAACCCTATTTTTACAAAAGCATAGGTAAGAAGCCATTCTCTCCTCTGTAATCAAGCTATTTTATAGAAGAGGATTATTCACAGAGAATGCATATATCTACATCCACCACATCGAATATCTTAGTTAGTATGTAGCTCTCTGTGTACATACTTGGATGGTGGGATTCCAACTAGGATAGGTAATCTCAAAAATATCCAGTATCTTGAACTGGATATCCAGTATCTTGAACTTCACTCAGAAACAAACAAACAACACAACACAACAAATTAGCAGTTACAGGTCTGTTATCACATAAGCAGCCAGATTCTAGCCCAGTTGAAATTCTGGGTTGATTAACAGTTGAATTCAGTTCCTTATATCCTGCCGGGCAATCTAGTCTAGTCAAAGAAGACAAGAGGCAACCTCTCAAGTTATAGAATTGACATCATAAAGGATACTGCCGGGAATATTTATTTGAAAGTTTCAAAAACCTCCTTGGTAACTCTACAAGACCACATCAAATGCTCAAAGTCTCCCAACTCAGAGCAAAACTGAATGAAATAAACATGCATGTGACTGACTTCTGTTTTCCACCCCATATTAACAAATATAGCAATTTCTTTTACAATTGTTCCTAATGTTTTCCCATTGTAAGTGATCTGCCAGGTGACAATATTTATTTCAGACTTACAAGCTGATAGCTATGGATCCAATCTCTAATTAGTTTGTCTATTAAAATTAGTTTGTCTATTAATCAGAATTTCTTTATTAAAATATAGGCAAAAGTAGCCCAGACCAATGGTTTCATAATAGAGACAGTCCTCATTTAACAATTGCCTCAATTAACAACAGTTTACAGTTATAACAGTGATGAAAAAGTAAACTCTGTGACAAATCTTCAAATTTACAACCTTTGCAGTTCAGTAAAGCAAAAAAAAAACAAAAACCTGAAGTTAGATGCAAGCACAGTTCATTTAGTGATTGCTCCGCTTAATGACTGATTGGTCTCAATTATGGCCACTAAACAAAAATCACTTGTAAAGACTTCACTGCTGCTTCTTTCTAAAGGGCCAATAGAGAAAAAACATTAATCCATATGCCATTTCCAACCCAGATAGATTATATCAGCAAGGACAAAGGGAATCTTTGGTAGATTGCATCTTTCCAAGGGTTCTTAGACTCAGAATTGAAAAATATCCAACTGTATTACATGATTAATTCTAAAGTTATTGTAGCCTATAATCCATTATCATTCACATTTAAAAGATGAGGAACTGAAGATAATGGAGAGAATGGATTATCTAAGACACTCTGGAGTTCATCTACAGAGAGAAATTTGAACTCTATAATTGCCCGTGTCAGGGTAACTTGCTGGAAAATCGTCTCTCCCAAACAGAAATGCAGAGGAGATGAGGAATCTGTTCTGCTGACAGACATAATTTGGCCAATGGCTAGGTCCTTTTCCATATAATTTTGCATTTTTAAAATTAGCATAACTGATATTACTGCTATCTGCATTAAAATATTTTTTAAAATGAGAATATATCATGAAGTAATTCCTTTGGGTTAGTGAGACTGTTCGGTCTGATGAATATTCACTCATAATTTGAGATGAGATTCCTGTCAGACAAAGAAATTCTTCTACATTTTCCCCATCAGTTCTTGCTCAGTTTGTTGAAATTCTTTCCAAGAAGAGTATTTCAGAAAAATTATTCTGAGTAGAATGTAATGTTTTTGAAACATTTTTAGATCCAAAGTGCCCAATTAGTGTCTATCTTCCATTATAGAATAGTCCCCTTAACAGTCTAGAATCTCTCTTGCTTCACTTAAATCTCAAAGGACCCTATTAATAGTTATAAAATTCTCATCATGACCTTTTAATGAGCAAACAGTGTATCACAGGGCAACATTTTTTGAATCAAATGAGCTACCTTACAAAATGTGGATTTAAAGTCTGGGACCCATGACGCCAAAGAGAATGAAATTTGGGGCTATTCAGTGCTACTGGCTGCTGATGGACTGGAGAACTCTTCCACATGCACTTTCCTTGACCCACACAGCACCTCTTGGGGACCCACATGCACATACATGCTTCTCAACCTACACTGTCCACTGTGCAGGATTCCTGACCTGCATGGCACCTCTTGCACACTCTCAAGCTCAAGCATAACCCTAACCTTAACCCATGGACTCTTCCAAACCCATACTATCACCCCCACAGACATGTCTATGGCATGCTTCTTGATTCTGTCATACCCCCTCACATCCTCCCTGACCTACATAGCACCTTTTGTACAACCTAGAATACCCTTCCCAATCTACACCACCTGCCTGCATGCTCTCCCTGATCTGCTTAGCATCATTAGTGCACATCCACATACCCTTCCCAATCCATGTGGCATCTCTCACAACAACCCCACACACTATTTTTGACTCACACCCCATGCACCTCCTCACTCTATCCTCCACCTGACAGCAACCACTTAGCTGCCTCCTGGCTTTGGATTTGCAACTTCTTGCAGGCTTCCTCACTGACTTTCTCAATGCAAGCTTCCCACAAGCAGAGGGAGGGAGGATGAGAAGGAAGGAAGGAAGGAAGGAAGGAAGGAAGGAAGGAAGGAAGGAAGGAAGGAAGGAAGGAAGGAAGGAAGGAAGGAAGGAAGGAAGGAAGGAAGGAAGGAAGGAGTTGCAATGCTCCCTGACATCTTCCCATAAGGAAGCTGGCAGGAAGTTGGAATTCATTCCTGCTCCCATTGCCTTGTTGCCCATCTGGGGGTCATTCTGTTTCTTTAAGTAAAGAACTATCTCTGAAACAATGATAGTATATCACTACTTCTCTTTTTTCCTTAATCATGCTATTGTCATAAAAAAAGGAAATAAATGATTAAACAACTTTTTTTATTTATTTATTTTATTTATTTTATTTCAACATTTATATGCCGCCCTTCTCCGGAGACTCAGGGCAGCTTACAGTCTATGAAACACCATGCTAAGTGCTCGGCAATAGCCTTCATTCCATTGTATATGCCTGCTTATTTGTAGGGCTTTTGGCCCCCTCAAGCGGCATTTTTACAAAGTCAGCTTATTGCCCCCAACAATCTTGGGTCCTCAATTTACCTACCCCGAGAGGATGGAAGACTGAGTCAACCTTGAGCCTGGTGGGATTCGAACCGGCACTAATTGCAGGCAGCTTGCACTAAGTGCTAGATGATTAACAGCCTGCACCACCAAGGCTCTGGAGAAACTATTCAGCCAATTCTTCTACCCAAAAATTGGACAGAATTTTGAAAGGCCATTTGTACCCATGTCTATATCACAATCAGTTCTTCAAACTAATTATAAAATCAATTTACTATTTTTACTAGTTCTTAGAATTGATGCAAAATGTTTCAAAGTCAAACCTTTGGAACCTCTGGTTCTTACCATATCAGAAATTCTCTGTCTTATCAAAAGTGTTCAGACACTGGGATGGGCAATTCTGTCCTCCATAGATATAGACCAATCTCAGAAGAGGCTATTCTGCTTGACCTTCAGGTGTTCAAAACTGTTTTATTTCCCTGTTAAAACTTCCTTTCTTTTTCCCCTGGAAACTTAATGTGATCAACATGGTAGGAGCCAATCTATAGAGATAATATTGCATCAGTGCTTAACTGCAAGTATTGCTGAAATGCTCATTTGCTTTCAGACAGTAGCCAGATGCTCTTTTCTCTGGAGGGAAATTGACAGCCCTGATGGGTGTCAGTTAATAACTAAATACAGGGAGAAATAACAAATGGGATACTTGCCATCTGCCCTATTTAACTCAGCAGTCATTTCATTCCACTTTTTGTTCCAAAGCCCATCCTCTTTAAACACTTCACTCCCTATACATCTGCAGAGTAGATGGTTGGTAATAGCTGCACAAAAGATTTTTTAAATTTTGGACTTCCGGTTTGTTCCTCATTGGAGTCGGAGCGGAATCCACAATAGTGCACGGTTTCACCCAAACTCACTTGCTGGAGGGTCCCGATCGGGACCAGAACTACTCTGCTGGGGTCATGAAGAAGGGGGAAATTGCCTGGAGGGTTGAGGGAAGTCGCAACTCTCCTCCCTGACAGGAAAATCCCTCCCAAAGGCAAGATGCAGTGGTGGTCCTAAAATGGCCACAATGAAGACAAAGAACACTCCAAGAAACTAAGTTTTGTGCTGGAGCAGAGAAGTAACGAGCAGAGTGTCAACCAGGCAAAGGACATCGCTTTTGAGGTATCCCAGTATTAAAATAAAGGGTTATCTTGGAGGGAAGTGTGTGGAAGCGGCGACCAGAGAAAGTGAGAAAGAAATCGGATCCTAGAAAACTTGGATTGGATTAGTTTGGAGGAGAAAATTTAAAGGAAAATACTTTAACACAACAAAGGTTTAGAAATTAAAACTGGATAACTATTGAATTATGGAAACTTAAAGGGCATAATTAAATGCTGAAATTGAGTGTGTTGAAAAGAAAAAAATAATAGCTAATGATTGAAATTAGTGAACTTAATGAAAGTATTATATTCAATAAAGAAAGGTAAAGGTAAAAAAACTCAAGAGCACCACCTTATGGTACAGGAAAGCTTCAGTACATTTTAAAAAGTGTCTGGTCTTTTCAAGAGTTTGGATTTTGGAACTTAAAAGAAAAGAAAATAAACTTTATTATTGTTAATAGAACCATCCGAACAAAGACTCAAGAGTATGAATTGTTGAAAATAAATTCAAAAGATATTGGCTGAAATAATATACTGCACTCTGGGATTGAATATATCTATTAAAGAAGAGAATTTTAACTATTAAGGAAGAGGAAAGAAAAGGAAAAAAAAGGAGAAGATATAATAAAGAAACTATTTGTTGATATAAGATTGAACTTACAAGAGTCAATATTGGATTTGCAAGATATAAGGGACACGATAAAAATTAAACTTGAAATGTGCAATTATGTACTATAGAAATTAGAAATAGTGACTCAGCATACACAACAACAAAAAAAACCAGACCGGGGGGGGAGTTCTATAAAGAAGAAGCCAACATTGAAGGACAAAACAAACAACAATTATTTAAGCACGGGGGAAAGGAATTAGAATTAAAAATTTGTGGTCTGATGAGATGATAAAAGGGAGAATGCTCGGAAAATGGATAAAAGGAGAGGGAAAAAGCAGAAAAAGGAAGGGCAAAAGAAAAATCAAAAGAGGGAGAGAGAAAAGTTTAATAACTGGAATGAGAAATCGAGGGGAATAAAAGGGAATTAGGAGAAAGGATCATAAAACAAAGAGGAATAGGAAACAAACAAGGTTGAAAAGAAAGTACATTGTACATAGAGTGAGAGATAATGGTGGTGGTGGGGAACGATAAGAAAGGAGATTCCGCAATGTAATATGTTGTGATGTATGAGAATATATTGAAAATAGTATTTTGTAATGTATAGATGATTCATAAGGTATTTGAGAAAATATAATGTTGAATCTGATACAAATATATATATTTGTATTATATACTAGATAGGGAGATTGATGTTTAGGTAGAATGAAGGTGGTTAACTCAAATTATTAACCAGAGGGGACAATTATATTTACAGATAAGGATTGATAAGGATTGTGACAAAAAAGTAATATGAGAAACGACAACAGAAATGAGATGAGAATTTTAGATAACATTGTAAAATAAGATATGATAATGTATTAATATAACATGAATTGGAATTGGATAAGATAAGCTTAATATTTAACAATAATAAGGATGACGCAATATGAAACTAAGCAAATATAATGAACAGGTAACTATGTACCTGTATTGAGATGTGAAACCTGGAACCACACTGCTTGCCAAATGAGAATTTTTTATTTTAAAAAATAAAATACAAGCAAGGAGAAAATTGAATAATGGAATTACTAGGTATGTTTAATTGATATGGTGATAGACATTTGGAGAGAGTTTTGAAAGGTTGAAAATAAACATTGAAGGATTATGAATTAATGTGAAATATATGCATTGAGAGATATGATTGGTATTATTAATTTTGCCTATACTAAAATGTATGATATATTGATGCCACACTATTAATGTATTGTTGTGCATATGCAGATTGAAATAAAAAAAATTGGGGAAAAAAAGA
This sequence comes from Bungarus multicinctus, assembly GCA_023653725.1. Taxonomy (NCBI): domain Eukaryota; kingdom Metazoa; phylum Chordata; class Lepidosauria; order Squamata; family Elapidae; genus Bungarus; species Bungarus multicinctus. The sequence continues at coordinate 53,758,022 of CM042836.1, read as the reverse complement.
TATTTTTAAAATTGGAGCATGAGATAGGCAGAACGCAGATGTTGCTCAGTCACCTTGTATGTTCTTTTTCCTCTTCCTTTGATACAGTGGTTGGCTTCAGATGTATTGAAGTTGTCGGAATACTGTGAATATTGCAGTATTTCCTGATATTCAGGTAAGTTCTGTGGAAAGTCAAAAGCAGCAGGCAGGGGAGTAGAGTGGAAGGACAAAAACGAAGAAACAATATCAAGGAAGAACATAAGAACTTCAAATAGGAGCTGTGATTTGTTATCAGACAGTTTGTTCAGCCACATTGAACAGAATCCGACTGGCATTGTAATGCACTTACACTGTGACTCATTGTTCATAATTGGTTGTCAGGCTACTAGAAATTGATGACCCCACAGATACTTGGAAACAAGGAGGACTGTGCCCTCTGGACCTTTTACAGGTGTTTAACGGTGGGTTTCCCTAACAAGTAACAAGGAGAGCATGCAAAAGTATTTTTCATTGTTAAAAATACTTACTAGCTGTAGTTACAAGTCAATTTGCCCAACTAATATTTTCCCTAATATTGTTGGAAAATTACTGGGTGTAATTTCCAGTTTAATTTGTGCCAAGTAGATTCCCAATCAGTCCCTACCTCCAGATCGCAGCAAGCACACAAATCATTCAGTTCAGCTAGCAAAAAATACAACTTGATGTTTATTTAGTTGGCAAAAGGGGATTGAAAACAATAGAAAAGCAGCGAGATAAACAAGAAATAAAAGAGCAGATTGTTAATATCAACAATCTATGGTATATCTATTTATATATCAAAAAGGCACAGAACTTCCCAATATGGACACAATACGGTATATGATTAGCATTAGCCCCAGTGAGAGTGAATAGTCTTTGGTCATTCCAGACTTTTTAAATTTATTCTTTTATTACTTTGAAAAGTGGGCAAGTAGGGCTATGAGCGCCGGCCACCACTCATTTGAGCCCACCACTCATTTGAGTCAGGCTGCACATGCATGCACGTGAGCTGGCAAGCCGCTTAGGTGGCCTGATTGAAAATAGGCCATGGCCCAGTACTGGCCGCTGCCCACAGATTTATAAGTGCTATAAACCACTAAACCACTATGTAGCTTTTTCTCTGGTAATATCACACTACTAACTAGAGCATACAAAACATTTGCTAGACCAATACTCGAATACAGCTCATCAGTCTGGAACCCACATTACATATCTGATATTAGCAAGTTGAGAAAGTCCAGAAATATTTCACAAGAAGCGTTCTCCACTCCTCTACTCTGTTGCAGAATACCTTATGCCACCAGACTCGAAATTCTAGACCTAGAAAACCTAGAACTACACCGCCTTCGGTCCGATCTAAGTATAGTATATAAAATCATACATTGTAATGTCCTACATGTCAATGAATACTTCAGCTTCAACAATAACAACACAAAAGCACACAATAGATACAAACTCAAGGTTAACCGCACCAAACTTGATTGCAAGAAATACGACTTCAGCAACAGAATGGTCAATGTCTGAAATATTTTGCCTGACTCTGTGGTTTCTTCCCCAAACCCCAATAACTTTAACCTTAGACTGTCTACTATTGATCTCACCCCTTTCCTAAGAGGTCTGTAGGGGGTATGCATAAGCGCACCAACATGCCTACCATCCCTGTCCTATTGTTTCTTTTATTTTTCTTATATGTACCCATATCATGTATTCATAACTATGTATATACTTATACCTATTATCTTGTAAGTGATTGACAAATAAAATAAAATAAATCTAAGTGCTATATGTTTCTAATATATTTATATATGTGTCATATATTTAAGCTACTGTATTTTGTATAAATGAGTCCCATATTTCATATTTGTCCATACAAAGTCTATGTCCATAGAAAATCCACTCATAGGAAGCAAGTACAATCAAGTCTTTAATCCACTGAGTGAAAGGAGCCATACATTAATCTTTTCAGTGTTGAAATATCAGTCTTTTGACCATGGTAAGAACACAGAAAATCCATTTATGCTGTCCAGTTGTCAAATTCCAAGCACTAGGTATATAGGTCAGAACAATGTTATCATATGAAAAATTCCCAGTTTAACTCTTCTACGTACAAAGCAGTAGCAGATGAAAACCAGGGCTTCTCTTCCTGCACCAATAAAGATGGCTGGGAAGCATATGCAACAATATACGTACTGTATGTGTGCATTGAAAACAATAAGGGAAATGATACAGAGAGGTGGGGGGGAGGGGAACAGCAGCAGCAACCTCAGATCTACAAGTGACATGGCCTGTATGCAGATTTAGGGAGAAGGCACCAAGTTTAAATTATTGTTTTTTCCATGTTGCACTGCTAACTGCTCTCCAGTTTAATAGCAAATCCACGATCACCCAGCAAGGCTCTTTGGGATGGATGTTAGTATAATATTCTTAATCCACTTTTAAGACAATTTCTCAACCTAATATAATGAGTTACCCTCAGACAGCTAAACTAATGTAAGCAAAGAAAATATTTTCTTATGCTTTCCTGAATGTGGCCTACAATAGAAAGAAACATTGCTGCCTTCCTAAGGAATAAAACTGGAGAAATGGAAATAAGGTGCACTGTTTAGGCAAACGTAAACACTTTTAATGCTCAGCAGGATCTGTCAATGAGATGTACTATGAGGTTCTAGTATGCACTCTGGTAATACTGTCATTTATGCAATATAAGATATTATGGATTCAAAGTGCTTAATCATGATTAAATTATGCATGTTTATAAAATAGTGATGAAATTTACAGGACATGACAGCACACTTGAAAGGTATTAAATTAAATTGCCCAGCTCACAGTCAATTTAATACATCTTGAACCTTTATCATAGCTTGTCTTCACCAGTGCTCTGACAGGAGAAGCATGAAGTGTTTCTTCCTTGAGAACTGCTCAAAGGTATATATCAATGACTTGCACACCTGCATAAGAATCACTTTTCTTAATCTTGATGTTATTCAATTCCATTAGAATAAAAAACCAGCAATTATTTTTTAGAGGGGAGGAAACAAGCCATAGTTCCAGAGATGAAAGCTGTTTTCAAGGATAAACAATAGGAAAGACCATAAACGTGCAGGCATGATTCATTTTTAACAAAATTTGGGAGGTAAACAGCAAGGTACCCCGATGTGCTCTATTCAGAGACACTGTGTTTCACATATTCATTGATACCCTGAAGGAATACGGAGAGCTACTGCATAGTTCTTACTGCATAAGTGGCAGATTAGGCAAAATTATTCAAGATAATGACTACAGCAGACTAGCATTGTTAAAGATTTCTGAGCTTTAATGCAATGGCAGTTTAAAATAAATGTGATAGAATTTAGTAATTTCTACTATACAGATGGGGTTCAACTGAGCGGCTGTCTTGCACATACTGCTAACTCTGACTAGCTGTTGAATTTCTCCATTGTGACTATCTTGTTGGACAGATCTTGATGTAACTCAGCTACCCAAAGGACGAACAGAATTTGAGGAAGCATATATATATATATGATATGACCTTATACATCTGCTTAATAGTTATTCCAAGTATGTATACAAACATTGTAAATAAAAATATATAGTTGAATATTCTCTAAGTAAAACAATAAAGGTATAAAATCTACTCAATAGCTGATTTTTCTCAATAACTGAAGAAGAGTGGAAGTAAAAGATTTGTTTTTTAAAACACCTATGACTTGGAAGGAAATATTGTAGAGATAAGGATCCAAATAGGCATTTTTTGTTTTTACTTTCTAAAGCAACTATATTTGTCCTGCAGCTGGAGACAACTGTCACCTGCAATTCACTGATGAAAAACATCTTGATGTTGTCAATTTGTCTTTTCCTAATAGTTTACTGTTATTTTCTTTCCAAAGTTGGAAAAGTTTTGCTGAGCAAGAAACAATCACATCACATGCTTTGTTCATTCTCCTGATGTCAAAACATAACCATGTAAAGCAATTCACAAGCCTCTGGAGATCAAGCAAAGCAGAAGGGCTATCAGATCCTTTTAAAGAAAAATATTGTGGGAACAATTGACACAGCAGATTCAGAGGTGAAAGATATTCAAATCACTTGGAAATATGCAAAATAGAAAATACACAGTATAGATCAGGGGTGTCAAACTAGAAGTCCACAGGCTGGATGTGTCATGAACAGGCCACATCCATCCCAGCTCCGCAAAGTGAAGAACATCACAAAATGTCACATGATGGCATGGGTTTGACCCCTGTAGTATAAACCATTGTAATCGGGGGGGAAATCAGCATAGATATGGAAATACATATGAGGATGGCATTCTGAGACTTTACTAATTCCCATGTTTTAATTTTTTTGTTGGAAAAGTCATATACATCATTTCAAGTGAAACAGTAAAACAAGGATGATTGTAACTTACTGTAAAAAAATCTTGCTACATTAAGAAGACATAAAGCAGAAAGCCATTCCTCACATTATTTTCAGGGAAGGTATGGAGGAATTGAGGCAAATAGTGATCCCAAATTATAAACTTCTCATAGACTATTTAATAATAATTACTGAATCCCAATGATATTCATCCCAAAGAACAAAAACACTTAGAAATTATTGAGCTAAAATAAGCTATGTTACGTGACTAAGATTGATCTCTTGGATAATATGACAACAACAGGAATACAATTAACTACCGGTAACTTTTTTTCTGTTATAGATCAATTGTGGTATATTTTTATGAAGAATTAGCTTTCCCCTGATATGTTTTCAATAATTAATGTATGTTTAAGCCACGGTCTTCATAAATGTTCTGGAATTAGGTGAACACTGAGATGACCAAATCTGCTGAGGTCAGAATTAGAATCTTGGGGGAGGGGAATTCACCAAATTAGAAAAATAGTCATTAAAATGGCTAATTCAATTCAATATAAGCCTCCAAAAGCCACTTTTATATTAACAAAGCAAATTTTAGTTTAATCTGATATTTTTAATTATATCTATGTTCATTTATATATTCTAAAAGACATGTTCTTCACTTGTCAAGAAGTGATAATTTTACTTGCATAAATTCACTTTATGCAATGTTTACCAGAAAACAGAAATACCACAAAAATAGAACTAATTGTAAATTCTTTTGATGTTGTTGAAGAAGTTATTAAAAAAAAATTAATGGAATACAAAAAGTAATCAAATGAAAAGAAAACACAAACTTATAAAGAGAGAAAAGCTACAAAAATAAACATACAAAACATTTATTTACAAACATACATATAAAAATATATTGGGGCTATGATTTATTACAGTCACCCACAGCTGATCTATATTTATTCACTTATTAATGAAATGTATTTGCCACCCAGCTCATAGCCAACTACTCTGGGAAGCTTACTGCATAACTGTAAATTGATATTAATCAATTTGGTGAAATAGATGGAGCCATACAGTATGCTGTTTTTCCAATGCTGAATAATGAAGCACTTTTAATTGCCTGGACTGATTTCTGCAGTTCTCAAAGCCAGGGGTCTCCAACCTTGGCAACTTTAAGCCTGGCAGACTTCAACTCCCAGAATTCCCTAGCCAGCAAAGGGGAATTCTGGTAGTTGAAGTCCCCCAGGCTTAAAGTTGCCAAGGTTGGAGATCTCTGCTCTAGGCAACATTCTCAGAAGTGGCTTGTGATTGCCCTTTTCCTATGGCTGAGAGAGAATGACTGGCCCAGCTGACTTTATGCCTAAAACAGTACTAGAAGTCATGGTCTCCCAGTTTCTAGCCTGGTCTCTTAACAACTACATCTTCTCAATCATTTTTTACAATTCTCATTTTATGCTCTACTAAAAATCATAACACCCTGAATGGCTTGATCGCAGTCCTCTATTCTCTAATCGCTCTTTAAAAATATATTTTATCCTGCCTTTATTATTTTTATAAATAACTCAAAGCAGAGAACATACCTAATACTTCTCCTCCTCCTCCTCTTCCTATTTTTCCACCAAGAGCTCTGTTAGTTGAGTTGGGATGATAGAGTGACTGACTCAAGGTCACGCAGCTAGTTTTCATGCCTAAGGTAGGACTGGAACTCACAGTCTTTTGGTTTCTATCTCAGAGACTTAACTTGACCAATCAAGGCACAAAATGCAACTAAGAAAATAGGATACCAAACCTGTGGTGCCTAGTATCATGGATGGCACGGTCACTGGGCATCCGTTCACTCTCCCGTTGGTTAAAGGCATACAATCGATATGGGTCCTCTCCACCTTTCCATCTCCGAACACTCAGATATTTTCTTTCTTCAAATTGATCCCAAAGATCATCCCAATCGATGTCGGAATCCTGTTCATGCATAAACATAGATTTCATAAGGAAAATAAAAAGTTGAAACTGAATGGTCATGCTTTTCTTTTCTTTATAACTTAACTTGCTTGGACTGTTTTGAACAAAGATAGGGTTTTTAAAATTAAACATTTATAATATAATAATATACAAACATGACAGTTATCATGTTCTTATTCATTTAGAATATCATCATTTCAAAAATAAGATTATGCATTTGAAAATATCTATTTTCCCCCCTTTAAATTAAAGAAAGTGCATACAGATTCATCTTGCATTGTGAGGACCGGTCACTCTTTTGCATTCTGGCATATGATTCCGGCTGCAAAACAGAATGCATTATACTGATGTTTGAGGTCAACATAACTCAAATTTAATCAGCTGAAGACTGAATGCACGTAAATCTGTTGAATCAATTCAGGGGACATTTTGAACATAGCCACAAACAGGATTCGGAAAGAAATCTGTTTTTGTCACATTTTATATGACACAGCCTAATTTCTACTTCCTAACCTAACTGTAGACCTGAATGTAATTACCTTTCAATTTTTGCATTTCCAGATTTTGTGAAGATTAGGAAACACTAAACTATATACATTTTTGTATGTATTCTCATGATATCTTTTTTCTTTTCCTGTATTATGTCCAGACTATATAACACATAAATAAATAGAAGAAATATAATGTATATAAATTAAAATGCAACGTGTATAAAATAATTCACAAACCAGGGATATCCATTGGAAAGGGCAAAAACAGTCCCACTTATAAAAAAAAGAAGACCAATGCAATTAGCAATTGATCCTTTCAATTCAAAAAAGTCAAAGCCATGATCTATTATACAAAAACCACAGTAAAAAGAATCAAAATGTTCGCATACTATAAAGTATAAGAAACATTCCAGGTGAGAAAAATCCACCTTCCTGTGGCTACCAACAACTTGCAAGGGAGAGGAGCATTGCTTGTACAAAACCAGAGAATAAATATTAATGGCACTTTATTTCAGACCGCTATGAAGAAGTACCAAGTATCACTTTGATTCCTCGGTATCAGTGGTGGCATTCAAATTGTTTTACTACCGGTTCTGTGGGTGTGGCTTGGTGGGCGTGGCAAGGGAAGGATACTGTAAAATCTCCAGTCAGAGGTGGTATTTGCTGGTTCTCTGAACTACTCAAAATTTCCACTACTGGTTCTCCAGAACTGGTCAGAACCTGCTGAATACCACCTCTGCTCAGTATCTATTAGGTGGTGAACTTAAATAAAATTTTCATTGTCCTTAAACTCTGGATCCAATCCAGCCAACACATTTTCTCTAGAAGCTTGCTCCTTCTAGTAGCTATATTTGATTTTTCTCTTTTGTTGTTGTTGATGGTTGAGTTTAATTGATTTTCACAGCGTATTTATAAAATACTACTACTGAGACTGAGAATTTAGATGGAAAAGGACACAAGAAAAACTTCTAATAAATCATGCTAAAGAACAGTGCTTTAGTCTCACTTTTTCCTAAATGTCTAAGCCATAGACCCTATACTCACATTCCCAGCAGCTATCCTTAGTATACCATGTCATATTTATTCACTGAACAAACTAGCCTTTTGCTTAGAATCAAGAGAATACAATGTTTTTTTCCTCTGTTTTAATGAAGTACATACAATATGTCTCAACTAAAACCATATCATTATAGAAACACAATATCTTTGATTGCAACTTGTTTCTGCTATGGGCAGATTCAAAATCCATAGAATTATTTTGACACCCCAAAAAATCACCTTACTAATAATTGATCTTTCATTTATTATTGCTGCCATATACAAGAACCTTTTGCCTTCTAATGATATCAAGCAATTTTATTTCATAACTGATTTATTCACAGCACATTTTATGTAATAAAAGAAAGGGAGTGAGAAAAAATAGCATCAATAAATACAATAAATACATTGCATGTCCCAATAATTCATCTGCATTCATGGAGCTGATTTAAATACTGTAAAATACTGTATTTTAATAATGGCTAGATCCCACTACAGTTTTATTTTTTAAAAAAAATACCTCCTTTACAAACAACACAAGTGCAGAGTTAGATATTGAAACGTATGTGTGATTACCCTTATCTCCATGATTGCAGATTGTATTTAATTATTTTTCAGAGGAATTTTATTACATTCTACCAAAGCCATGCTGATTATCAATCTGTGATCCATTTAACAGCCTCTTCTTTAAAAACCTCACTGAAATAATTAGAACTCATAGAAACCTTCCATTGAGTCATCGAGAGTTGAAGTGACTTAGTCCCTATGCAATGATTCCCAGAAATCCAATAATATTAAATAAACATAGAAGCAGATATAATTTTAAGACCTTCAGGATCAATCCCCAGCTCACCCTAGCTAACTTTCTGACCTCACAGAATTGTTGTAAAAATTATTTTCCCAAAAAACCCAAGCAAACAAACAAAAAAACCCCACAACAAACCTACATACACAATTTCTTCAAGGGAGTACTATATATATATATGTATGTATATATGTATATATATATACTTGTGTTACAACATCCTAGTAAGCCCCAATCAAGGGAGGAAGCATACTGCTGTCCTTTTCTGTCTTTCGGCTCATCACCAGAGACCATCCAGACAGAAAGCTATTTTTTTCGTTGTCTTTTGTTTATATGTATGTTAGATTTTTGAGCTGATAAATAATTAAATAGGGGAGACTAGGATAGATCTATTTCGAGCTACTTAGCTCTCATCAGCTAGCCATACCCTTACTGGGATTCGAAGCAGGGAAGTATTACATGTGAGGCATGTAATACCTCACATGTAATACTTCCCTGCTTCATTTCCACCCCACCTCACCCCACCAACCTGATTTCCAGCTCTGTTCTCCTGTGCAGGACAACAAAAGAAGACTCAGCCGATCAGCTGAGACTTGAGAGGCAGAGAATAGGTGAGGGTGGGGCCACTGGTTCTCCTCCAGATCAGCTGAGACAGGGGAATGAGTATATACTTGTGTTACAACACCCTAGTAAGCCCCAATCAAGGGAGGAAGCATACTGCTGTCCTTTTCTGTCTTTTGGCTCATCACCAGAGACCATCCAGACAGAAAGCTATTTGTTTAATTGTCTTTTGTTTATATGTGTGTTAGGTTTTTGAGCTGATAAATAATTAAACAAGGGAGACTAGGATAGATCTATTTCGAGCTACTTAGCTCTCGTCAGCTAGCCATACCCTTACTGGGATTCGAACCAGTAATACCTCACATGTGATACTTCCCTGGTTTGAATTCTAGTAAGGATATGGCTAGCTGAATAGTTCGGAGAACCAGCAAATACCACCTCTGACTGGCCCCACCCTCACCTATTCTCTGCCTCTCAAGTCTCAGCTGATCGGCTGAGTCTTCTTTTGTTGTCCTGCACAGGAGAACAGAGCTGGAAATCAGGTTGGTGGGGTGAGGTGGGGTGGAAATGGAGATTTTACAGTATCCTTCCCCTGCCTCGCCCACCAAGCCATGTCATGCCTACCAAGCCACGCCACACCCACCAAGCCATGCCCACAGAACCGGTAATAAAAAATGTTGAATCCCACCAGTGGTGTACAGGCATATGAGCCCTTTGTGACTGATCCTAAATTTGCTTGCTATGTTTCCTGTTTTATGTGAGCCTTTGTATTTAAAAAGTTGAACCATAGATAACTCAGAATGATATAGAGCTGATAGTTTAAGATTATGCAGAGACAAATCAGCAGACTGGGGGAATATCAGAAAAATGATTTGTCTCCTTGATGATCAGCACAGGATATGCTGCAAAAGAGGAGGAACTCAATCTTCCCATCATCAGTCTGTGCATATTAGTAATCATTCAGCAATGCATATTACTATCCACACTTTATCATCATCATCGTTCTCCAGATGCTAATCTGGAGGTCACTTCTAAGTTTATTTCTCTCAACAGTTATATGCTGCAGAGCAGCCTGAGAATGAATGACTGATTCAAAATCACCCCTTGAATTCCATGGTCAAGTAGGGACTTGGAACAGAGACTCCCCAATCCATAACTAGTATTTTAACTTCTGTGTTATCTTGGCTCTGTGCATGAATTACGGTTTTCAAAGAGAAACAGAGCCACAGTTCCACTGATAGTCTCAAGTCAGGCACAAGCTTTACTTTCTCCTGTATGAGTAACAATGAGTGGCTACAAATTGTTCCTCCTAAAAGGAAAAGTAAATTACTGCATTTGGGTCCTAGACTGAGGAAGAAACAAAATACTACTGTTTGATAAGGAAAGCCAACACATATTCATTGCATAAGAGTAATTCACATCTCGCTAATAAAACTAAACAAAATATCCATCAGGTCTACAACAGCAATATTTCTTGTTTATAAATAGTTACAGTAACAGTAGGCATGCCTGAGAGTTTTCATCTTGGATGTGGTTTGATAACTTATTTGTCCAGCTTTTATATCTCAATTTTATTACCAGCAATTTTGCAAAAGGCAGAAAAGCTATGACTTGTTTTCATATCCCAAGGCAAGTTTGTAATAGAAAGGATCATTTTTTGACTCATAGATTGCACACATTTGATATCGAGAATAAATATGAACTGTCACTATGTCATCTTCATTCTTATATCTTCCTAATTGCCTCTATTATTACAGATTAAAATAATCAGGCTTTGATATTAACTTGAACCAATGGTTCTAAATTGACCCACTGTCTGGATTTATCCTATCCCATTGTCTATGGTGATTCTCAGTCCAGGTCATAGTTGTCCCAAAGATGCTTTTTCAAGAGGCAACTGGACTTTCTTGTTTTTCTTTGAAGACATTTAGCTTTTCATCCAAGAAGCTTCTTCAGCTCTTGCTGCACGTTGGGGAATGGAAAGAGCTGTACTCCTTGCAGACAGCTGGTCATTTGCATTCTAATAACACAGATAAACCTCCAGGTGGCTCAACAACTCTCCAAAAGAATGCAAATGACCAGCTGTCTGCAAGGAGTATAAATCTTTCCATTCCCCAACATCCAGTCAGAATTGAAGAAGCTTCTTGGATGAAAAGTGAAATGTCTTCAATGAAAAACAAGAAAGTCCAGTTGCCTCTTGAAAAAGCACCTTTGGGACATCCTATCCCATTAATAATATTATTAAAACCATTCACTTTTTAGGCCATTCCACTCTATTGGAATACTTATTCTAGGAGTTGACCAGGCTGAGCCTGAGGGAGGAGTCAAACGCATCATAAGTCACAAGTTCCTGCTCACCCGAAAGAGATCTAAGTCCAGCCCACCTTGAATGCCTCTCTTATCTCCTGCTCATTTCTCTTAACAGCCAGTTGGTACAATTCTGGCAGAGAATTTAAACTTGCAACAAATCTTTATACTCATTTGACTGCCTAAATCTCCTGATTTCCCTGAAGATGCTTGACATTAATGTGACCAACTGGACGATAATGAGCAGGCGATAAGAAAGGAATTCAAGTGGAGCTAGACTTAAATCTCTTGTGGGTGTGCAGGGACTCGTGACTTATGACGCGTTTGATCCTCCCTCGGGCTCAGCCTGGTCATCCCCTCCACTTATAAGATCACATACAACTTACCTGCTAGCCTTTGGTAATATTGTGTAAATAACAGAGTTGATTCTTGTTTTAATACATCTTGTAAAACACAATGTATCAATGAAGTAGAAAATCAAGAGGAGCTGCATCAAGTAAATCCTGAAAATGCTGAAGGTTCATAGAATTTATGAAACCTGCAGACAGACATCAGGCACCATATTTTTTTCAAGCAACTATCAGAATAAAACTAAAACATTTATTTTGAAGTGGGAATAATCCTGCCAAAGGTAAACACATTATACTTATATTTATTTTAATAACAAAGTTAAATGTGGCTTAATTCCCATTAATCAAACCAGTTTTAAAATGCTTAACTTGGAATGAATTTGTAACTAATGTTTTACCATACATTTTAACTGTCTTGTTAATGTTGCTATTTGCACTGCATTGCTCTGGGAAGACCAGTGTTTGCTACAAAGATTGAATATAAACTTTACAAGCAAAAATAAATAAAAGCACATCTATTTAGAAGAGCAAATACGTCTAACTGGTATGCCAAGGGCAAAATATAAGGGTAATTCAATACTTATTTGTGTATGTGCTCCAATGTATGCTTTCTCACACTTGTGTTTCAAAGGAACAAAGTAAGAAAAAACACAAATCATTTATTTAATGTATTTATTAAGTTTATATCTTGCCTTTCGTTAGTTCAAAGGCACGTGCACGTACAAACACACACACACCTACACACACACACACACCTCGTTCCCTTTTCCAAGTTTTTCTTACAACCACAACTCTATGTGATAAGTTCTTCCAAAGCCACTCTTATATTTAGGTTTTTGTGTTCCTTAACCACTAAACCACATATGACATTCCTAAATGTACATTTCAACTTATTTGCCTCTCTCAAATAACTTACAGGTTAATCTCCACAGGATAATTTTGTGGAATAGAAGAGGAAACTCAATATAGGAGTTTGTATTAGATGACTTTCAGATAACCCAGCAAATTGCTATGATTGGCCTGAACTCATAATTTTCATTCAAACCAACACACAGCTTAACTGTTCCTTGACTACTGATATCGGAAAGGTACAATTATATACTGAAGCGAGTAATCCTTTCTCTCCATCTAGGATAGCAGATCAGTTATAGATTACTGGATAAGATCTTCATTATAACATTTCCACCAAGTATTATGTCTTCTTTCTCTCAAGTTGAATTCTGCCTGGGGACTTATTTAACTGCTGTGCAGAAATCCAAATGTAATTTAAGATAATCTATCTCATGTTAAGTTGCATATTAGCATGCACCAGAGAAGGATCAAGCCACTATTCTATTTCCCTTTTTATTTATCTTCTACAAAGTCCTTATTTTGTATTCATTTTCTCTCATGTATTTCCAATATATTTTTTTCATAGAAACCAGATCTTTTTTTTCAATGCTGCAGTTTAATAGGCAGCATTAATTATGTAAAGCAGTGAGTTAATAAGGAATTTGGGGGAATCAGGAACAGCCTCAATAAAGGAGAAGGAAAATCTTTACCATTCCAAAGGAACAATCAGTTTCACCAGCTGTCAGAATTAAAATAAAAATACATTTTGCAATAACTCATTTATGTACAATCAGTCAAATTAAACAGAGAGATTTTGCCACTCAAAATTAATCATTTTGAACAGCAATATTATATTTCTGTTCAAAACATAATACATTTTGCATTAAAGAATGTGGTGTGTTCACACAGCCAAGTACAATAGCTCTTATTTTCTTCAAATGGGAGAATTCACAATATCAATAGATTACAACATAACTTTAAGCAAAGATCTTAATGTGACTACGAGAGTTCTAGTTTATCCCACACTCAATCCTACATAAGGAAAAAACAATGTTTACTTTCCTAAAACTGAGTGTTATTCTTCCCTAAATGGTTCATCCATTTCTTCTTCTAGGTTATCTTTTTTATTAACTTAAAAGGTTATGCCTTTTAAAACTTATATCTCATAAATGTTTAAGAATATTCATGTACTTGTACAGCTGAACACATAAGGAATCATATCTCACTAGTAACTCAGAAATGAATTTTAAGCAGTTTAACCTTTTACAAACTGTACAGTTGTGGAGATTCAACAATATTCCAAAACAACATTTTAGCCAGAACAATAAAGCTGAAGATAACTAAAGTACTGTATTTATTAATCACATCTATATATTCCCAAAAATATAAATTGACACTCAGAAGTGCACAAAATGGAACCAACAGTACATGGTAATAAAAATCAGAAAAAGTTTACAACAATAAGGGGGTGGAGGGAGAAATGCACTTGTAGACTTGCAAGATTCTGTTATTATAATCTTACAATAAAGAAGAAATAGCAACCAGATGCAAACTCCAAAGGATAGCTCTTGCTCAAAAGCAAAATATCCACCTGGATAAAAGCCACTGGAAAAAAAAACCCTGCCAATACAGAGCAAGAGAAAAAGTAAGAGCAGTTTGCTCTTTTTATCACCCCATAGATTAGGTCTGAACATAAGCTTACAACCTTGCTCAGTCGAATTCAGTCTTCATTGTCCTCCACCTATATTCTCATATCCTTTGAAGCAATTAGGTATCATTGAATATGCAGTTCAGAGATTCCCATCTACTTAAAACTGTCTAACAACAATAATGTTTCCAAGCAAGGAGACAAATGAAAACACAATAGAGCTATCACTCATTACTAAGCTTTGGAAGACAAGGTATGAACTTCATATTAATTCAGTGTCTTCACTTTAAAAAAAATATTAATCCTTCAAAAATTCTGCTTGGGCATAAATTTACTTATAAATCTTCAGTCATATATGTGTATCAGAGAACCAGAGCAAGGTCATCTCAAGTCGTACGAGTACTGAGCATAGCTTTATAAAGCTCTCTGCAAACACTCATAAACAGAATGTAAGAACTATATCCTTCTTCAAACTAACACATCTTTCAGGTAAACTTATGCTTCACTGCATGCACCTATTCCCAGATGTTGTCAGCAGATACAACACATGTCAGGTTCATATTACATCTCTCAGATTGGTAGTAAAATCCAATACAGGCAGGGCTTTAAAACAATAAACTACATAGCTTTGCTACCTCTTGTTATAAATAAGAAATTTATTACTATGGGAGCAACATTTCTCTGCATCCATTATTATGTGCGCGCACTTTATTTTTCTCTCTCTAGAAAATCAGTTCAGTTTTATGGGGATGTATTCATGGAGAAAAATTAAGTCAGCTGGAGAAATTAAATGTGTGAATGTAGCAATCACATAAAAGTCAGCTGTAATTTCCTTGATTGTGAGATAGCATTTTGAGAAGAGAAGGGTATGCACACCACAAAAGCATTTTATGTGAATTTAATATTGATTGCAAGTTGCTGAGTACTAATCTATTCATCTGTTCATTTTGCATGTGTTCCTATCAATCAGTAGTAATAGCAGACGCAGTGGTAGTAGTGATGTTGCTAGTTGCACATATAAAATCACAAAACTGTAGGTTTGGAACAAACCATTAGCATTATCTCATCTGATCCTTTGTAGCAGACAAGAAAACCACCCATGAGAAGCAACGGTCTACCCTCTCCTTATAAACCTCCACAGATGATGAATCCACATCCACCATAAATTGACAGTTCCACTATTGAACAGATCAATAGTTGGGAAGATTTCCCCCTATATTTAAATGAAACATAACTGGCTATATTTTATATCCTTTATTTCAGATTCTAGTTTCTGCAGCAATGGAAAAATATATCCTAATCATATTTATTTATTCATTCATCATATTTATATAGCCACCCATCTCACAAACAAATATCTCTGGGTGGCATACAACAAAGCTAAAACAATACATATGAACAAATATATGTTCCCTGTAGCTTCCTTATCCTCTGAGGCAGATGATATCTGTCAGGCAAGTAAAAGTGCTCAGGTAGCTAGTGACATTTATAGACAATAAATGATAAAACCCTGAATAGAATTTGAACACATTATTTTTGTAAGAGCTATTCTGACATAACCAATCACAACAGAGAACCATAACCCCTGAAGTCTCCATTCCTGAGCACTTTTTACATTAAATCAGATACACTGTTGACTTCTTAGGGTCTCTTATAGAGCACATAGCCATCTGAGACACAGGAGAAAACTAGATTCGCTTTACTGAAGTTGAGGATAAGCTAGTCAGGCACATTTCAGTCTCATATGGGCTTCAGATCCCTTTGACTTATAAAACACACTGATGTCACATCTGCTACCTATAGAGGTGATAACCATCCCCCTTCTTTATATGGCTCTGGTTTATAAGATGGAACCCACCAAAGTATGGGCATGTTTTCAAGGGGAAAAAATATTTCCATCTACCATCAAATATTTTTTCCTCAAAGTATAGAGAGATTTTCCTTGATGAAAAGCATGCAATGAACATGGATACACATTGATTTCATAAGCAAACTTGCTTATCAAACATCAAAATTACATCATAAACAGTTCTACATGGAACTGTCCTTGAAAACCACTAAGAAGAGTACTTGGAAGCTCTAGCTGGTTCAGAATTCAGCAGCATGGATACTGTTGGGTGTGTCTCAGAATGCCCATGGGATACCTCTGTTTTGTGAGCTGCCTTGGACCTCAAGATTCTATTATCATCCATAATATGATATCCATGCTCAAGTTATCTGAAGGACCACCTGTCTCCATGATTCCTGTCCAAATAGTAAGAACAGTTAATTGGCTTCAGATTCAGTCAATCAAGCAATACTATCTGTGGGGACCTACAGTAGGAAGTATATCTTCTCTGCCATGGCATCTCCCTCCGGAATGTACCCCCCCAAATTAGTTTGCTTTCCACCTTGATTATGTTTCAGAGATCTTTTAAAACTTGGTTGTTCTCCTACACACTGTTGTTTTCTGTTCTTGTTGCAAGCTACTCAGAGTCATTCTGGAGTTGGACAGCTTCTACATTTACACATACACACAGATACCTAGAGGGGGAACAACAGGCTTCAACTAAACCCCAGAAAGACTGAGTGGCTTTGGGTATCAGGACCCTTTGATTCTAGAACTATATCATCTCTGGTCTTGGACATGATTGCACTGCCCCAAACTGACCTTATGTGCAATCTGTGGGGCTCCTCTTGGATTCACAATGCTTGCTCAAGGAGCAGATGGTAGTCCTAGCTAAGAGGGCCTTTGCACAACTTTGTATTGTATATACCAGTTGCTCCCATTCCTGGATCAAGGGTCATTTATGCCCTGATCATCTCACAGTTGAACTACCACAATGCACATGGGACTCCCCTTGAGTAGCTTGGGTAGCTATATAAATTTGACTAATAAACATAAACAAAGACACACACACATACTAGATTGAACCTATTGCCCGGAGAAGCTAAAACTGACACTGATAGATATAATTCATCTGATGACCGAGGAAATTTGTATTTGATCATATCTTCAGTGAAAAATACAGCACATGCATTAAAAAAAAATCTCAACAAGAAGGAAAAAAACAAACTAAAGGATACATCAAACTGTCAGATTAGCTATAATCTGAAAAATAATTAACAGTAAGCCCCTTAGGAATGTGTTAAACAGGACAAAATAAAGATTTAATAGTATAAGATTTATTATTTTACAATAGAAGCCGGCCCTGCTGAATCAGAAATTAATTTGGTGGACTGAACCCAGTTCCTTTTCTCTGATCTCCTTTTCCCTCTTCCCTTAATTAAAAGTAAGAAGTGTTGCTTTACAGGATAAATATACAATGTGTTTTCATTCTTCATCCAAAGAATCAAAACACATTGTCTAATATTGCCATCTGTGTACTAAGTCACACACACACACACCCCTTCAAAAATGAGTCCATTTTGACATAAGATTTTTGACATCCTCCCCCAGTGGTGAAAATGCTCAGACAGCAGCTGCTTCTTCCTTTACCAATTCACTAAGTAGCTTCCACAGAAGCACCTGTGGTTTAACCTAGAAACAAATAGGAAAAAGAACAGAAAGTCTCACACTGTGACAGCCCATTAAAAATTGGAATGTTCTTATATCAGTGATATGCATCTGTGTCTGCCTCTTAAATCAAGACTTAGAAGGAAACAGAGGGTGGGGGGAGAAAGAGCAGGTCATTAGCAGTAAAGACTACAATTTTCTGGCAATTGTTAATGCTTTGTTTATATGGGTTTCCTCGAATATGACATTTTAATGGCACAGTAATTGTGTGATTACAGTGCAACAAAGATTGCGATAGCAAGAATGGAGCAGCTTAGAGGAATGCCTGTTCTTCAGTTTTCCCTAAAGGCTGCAGACAGATAAGTGTAAAATTTCCATCGAGACTGTCAAACCAAGGAATACTTGGGCTCATGAATGTCTACTTTTGCACCGCAATATTGTCATCAAGTTTCTTAGTCATATATGCTATGGACAGAAGTCAGATTTTTCTCTTTCCAGACGTACACAAATTGCATGTCACCTTCAGATGGTTTAGGGTTTGTTCATATTACTCCTGAAAACCTGGAAACTGGACAACTAGAACTGTCAGTTCTTATATTTAAGTATTAGTCTAGAAATCAAGATAGGATGGGACCTGAAATAGTCTAGAAATTAAGATAGGACAGAACTCCTCTTAATTTCACACAGAAATTAATATTTATTTATTATTTATTTTATTTATTAATCAAATTTATATACCGCCCTTCTCCCAGGGGACTCAGGGCGGTGTACAGCCTATCTAAAAACCCACAAATATACAAAAATTAAAAAAGTATTAAACCAATTTGGCTGATAAATAAAAACTAAACAGGTCCCACCCCCCCACCTTAAAACCCCAATTTAAAATTTAAACACCATGGAGACCAAAATTAAAACCATTATCTCAGCCCAGGCCGGCCAGCTCAAAGAGCCAGGTCTTCAACGCGCGCCTGAAGGCCCTCAGGTCCGTGTCAGTACGAAGCTCCGGTGGCAGAGTATTCCAGAGGGCGGGGGCACCCACAGAGAAGGCCCTACCCCTCGGCGCCGCCAGACGACACATAGCGGCCGACGGCACCCGGAGCAGACCCTCTCTGTGGGAATGCACTGGCCTGTTGGAGATCACCGGCAGAATGCGGTCCTGAAGATATACCTTTCAAAATTGAATTTGAATATACCTTTCAAAATTGAATTTGTCTGAATATTATAATGCAGTTCCATTAAAATAGATGCAAAAATGTGTATGTTAGGATCTAGGAAACACAAAACGCATATATTAAATTCAGCACTATCATTTTTAAAATGTATTTGTTCAGGAAATCGCTTACAAAAATGCATACATTTACCATAATTGCAAGGTTTTCACGTCACTGCCCACACTAATGTTGTCAGCGCTGCATGAGTCCTTAAAAATTCTTCAAAAAAAAAAAGTATGGTCCCTAGTTCTAAAAACATTGCTCACCCCAGTGTAAGGGGAAGAGTAATACTTTCTCTGGCTTCATTAGTGCATTTCTCAGTCCAGTCAGCTATCATTCACAGATCTTAATATCCTAGTGCTAGAAGCATAAATGATATCTTTTAGTGTGCATTATCCATTCCATAAGCCATTAAGAGCTGTAGAAAGAAAAGATGGAAATGTTGGTGATTTAGCTGTTAAACATTCTTAAATAAAGATGTCTGAAAAAAAGTCAGCTTTTAGGTAGATGTGATTTTATATACAGAGATATATATGTATATGTGTATTGAATACTCTAATAAGGAGTAAAGCCAAGGAACAAAGACTTCACTCAGGTTCCTATAAAAGGGTGAGCTGTCAGATAGGCAAGACACTGGGTTGTACTGATCTACAGAATAAAGAGCTGTTAGTTGAAGAATCAGTCTCCTGCCTCTTCTATCACCCAGCTTAACAACATGTATGTGTGCATGCATTTAATTTTGTTATTGTGATGCATCTATACATAGACGTAAGTTACTTAGATAATTGGCTATAGAATTGTAGCCATAAACACCTCGTCTTGCCATCATGGATTATGTTCACAAGTGTGATCACACATACAGCATCAGTGTGAATGCCAGTTGCCTTGCAAATTATGTTGCCATTCATCAGGAAAAGAATGTTAAAGTTCTACCTGTCAGAAGAATCCTATAAAGCAAATTCCTCATCTGCTTTTAGAGAAAGTAATTTATCTTGTAAAACATAATATAGCAAACTATATAAGTCCCATTCTAAAAAAAATACTTCAAAATCTCTTACATTGATTTCCCTTGTGCTCTTTAATTGATTCTACACTTCTCCAATTATTTCAGACTGTATTCTCATGCACTTGAGGTTGCCCAGACTTGCACATACACATACATAGAAGTGCCATCTTTTGTCTTTCAGTACACTGGAAAGATATCTACTTGAGCAAATTGAATCCTTTCTTTTAAGAAGAAAAACAAAAATATGGATTAATGAGTTTCATATGCTGAACATATGTCAAACTGAGTTGCAACTGAGAATACATTTTTCACATTCAACTCATCCTCCATAATTTTTTTTTTTAGCTGAAACCTGGCAGCTTTCAAGATGCAGATGAGCGGCTTTAAAAAATGTATAGCAAACTCAAATTCTTTTCTGATGAAATATTCAAAAGTGGAAGGAAGCCATTTCAGACTTTTTTTAAAATGCTGAATTCAAAATTCAAAATATGAATTTTCTGGAAAACTAGCAGATGGTACATTAAATTGTACATCACTGTCTTATGGAGCTGCCTGAAGAAGAAAAAATATTTTCCATAAAAAATGCTATCATTTCCTCATAATTTGAGCATGATTGATAGCAATTATGCAGTAGTTTCCATCTTATAGAGCAAGAAACAATACTGGGCCTGTTAATTACAAAGAATGTGACTTGGCAATTTGATACTTATACAAAAGCTAATCACAAAACTGTGCTTCAGTTATGTTGGCCATGTCATGCAGGGATACTCACTGGAGAAAGAACTCTGTCTGGAAGAGTTAGCAGTAAAAGGAAACCATGCCACCAAAGAACATAGTGGTATCATCAAAGCTGACACCATCCAGAACACAGAAAAACTCAAAGTAAAGCAAGATTGGAAGGTGTAGATAGAGCAAGACCCGTTGAATCACCAAGGGTTGGACATAACTGAACAGATATAATCATTATCATCATCATCATCATCATCATTATCACAATAATTTAATTTGCCAACTCCAATAAATTCACAGATAAATCTTATCTTTCACTCTGATGTCTCAGTGAAATAATGTCACATCTGAGTACAGTATATTTGGGGTATGTTCCCAATTCACCATCCTGGAATCAATACATACTTCTTTGTTTTGTAAATTTAACTAAAACTTGTATTTGGAATAAAGATACTTTATGTTATAGCTATAGCTATTTACAATTACCTCTCTTCATATTTTTCTTAATGATTCTGCTCTTTTCTATGGAAAGCTTCATATTGTTTACATATCATTTTCATATTCTTTGTGTATTTTCTGTAATTTCAGTTTTTATAGTATACTTGACAATGCAGAAATAAAAATAAGACAGCTGGTGATTAAAAAATGCCTGTAACATTTTTCAATTTCATATCATTCACCAGTTAAATATATAGCCACATTATTATTTCAAACATAATACTACTACATGGTTAGCTGGAACTGAGTTGTTTTGTATTTTTGATTACCCATAAACATATTTAAACATTCTGTATTTTTGGTATAATCCAATTTTACAGAAGCAAACTTGACAATCATATTTCTCATCAAAGAGTCCAAAGCTAATATAATCAGAAATATTATTTATGAACACAGAATATTTCTCTTTCCTTCTTCACTTCACAGTCTAACCCTAAGGGAAGACTTTCTTACTTGTCAACTCACAATTGCAAATGCTGAATGTGAAACATGGACCAGGAAACTGTATATTTAATATACTCATTCAGGATTATGATCCTATTTAAATTGCATTAAAATCACTTTCACAGTACAAAAGTCATTGACTGGAAAAAAAACTATACTTTTGTTTGCTTATATTATTTCCCTCCCGCTTCTCTATGACTGTCCAAAATTAAGGAGAAATATGAGAGGGAGAAGGAAATGCCTCTCAGACAGCATATTTAAAAATGATTCAAAAGCGAAGTGATTCAGACCATGTGAGAGGATTCATTTGATACATCTCTGCTATTTATTAAAATAGCTGAACTACTTTTTCAGGCTTCTACATTTTAGAAAAAGATGGTGATAATGATGATGACAATGATGCTTTAAGAAATCCATACATCCATAAGTTGCTTCTTAAAGCAACTACATCTTTTTTTTAGAAACTTGAAAAGGTTGGGCTTCTTTATTGAATATCAAAGAGATGTTGTTTGCATACTAGTTAGAGTTTCAAAGCATTTTTTTTAAATCATGATTATGTTAAAATGAAATGAGTGTTCTTTGTGCCTTTCCTTTCACTCATAAAGACATGAGTGAAGCCATGACATCATCTGGTCTCACTTCTGTTATATAGCATCCTACACTGTGCTCAGCTGCAAAGATGCAAACAACATGTTCAGTGCACTGATGAAAGATTTTTCCTATGAAGAGGACACCTAAACTGAAAAACCTCTGCCCCTACAGTTCTGTTGGACTGGATTGAATGTTGCTCTGTGTGTGTGTGTGTGTGTGTGCGCGCGCACGCGCACACACACACACACACACGCACTTTAAAGGAAGCAAGGAAGAGGCAGACAAAATTGCTTGTGCAGCCCTTGAAATTAGATTAGAAGTCTGCTATGCCTGTCTAGAAATCAAATTCAGACAGAAGAAGTTTCCAGCTCCCAAGTGCTTTCTCTTCTCAGTGACGTATTATATCATGTCAGCTGTGCTGACAGAAATCAAATGTTAGATTCTAAATTTAAATCAAGCCTGAAAGTCAGAAGAGAGAGAGGGAGCAAAGTTCAGCCCATCAGTGCAAGCAAACTTTGCTGACACATGGAAACCAAGGAAGAAAGAAATCAGGTACAAATGTGTAAATTTTAAGGGAGCCAACCTTGGTGCAGAGTTTAAGGCATTGGGTTAGAAATTGGGAGACTGTGAATTCCAGTCACACTTTTGGCTCCAAATCAGCTGTATCAGTATAAGGGCCTGGTGCTATAAAGAATCTCTGAACACAAGCCAGATATTCATCTTCTTCACATGCCACATTTCTCTAACACTGAAACAGTTGTTCTTTCATTTATTGCACATCCTCAATGTTGCATTGAGTGGCTGTCATTTGTTATTTATCCTTGACACCCCATTATAAATGTCGCCACAAATGCACCTGCCATTCTACCTTTGTAGCTTCCTTCCTAATTATTATGGCTACAGCAAGGCAAAATGGCCATAAACAGCCTATCAACAAACCATCATGTATTCTGACCATCTGGAAGAGTCATTCTCTGAGGCAGATTTCCTGAGGTACATTATTACCTTGCTGCAATTCCTCAGATAAATTTTCTCCCTCCATTCCTCCACCTTTCCCTAATATGAAGCATATATTATTTCCATCATTCAAGAATGTTGAAATTAAGGGGCAATCTTGCAGCAAAATTCTAGTCATGACTTTTATACAAGTGGGATTTCAATTATTATCCACCTTGCTGGTCTAACTGTAGAGCTGTCATCTGGGGCCATCATGGTATTTAAAAGGTTCACACAGCTTCCTTTGAAGAAAACTACTTGACTGAAAGCCAGGATATTCCTGAGATTATAAAGACAGTCAAACAGGCAGCTAATTCAAAATTGTCAGTCCAATCCCACATGGAAGCCATAGGTTCCTTCTATATCCATGTATACATGGAGTAGGACAGAAATATCATTCCTAAGCATTCGAGCAATGCCATAAGCAGATCTGGGGTAACATTTCTCCTCTGGCCTTTGTAGAACATGGTCTGAAAACCCTGCACTGCACTACATTGGCCTTTGCCATGCCAGGTTGCTGAACAAGAGATTGTCCCTCCTGCAAAGTCAACACCATATTGATGCAAGAGAAGTTAAGATGTGGACACCAACAAAGAAGCAACCCTAAATTGAACATCGTTCAACTGTGAGCTGGTCAAAAAGTCTGTCCTAATACATCTAAAGAACATCTCATTGGGCAAACACTAATTTGAGAAACAGGAGTCTCCAAGCTTGCTCTACCATGTAAAAATTAATATTGTCAAAACTTTTGAAGGGTGGAAGAACAAATCACATAATCTTCATGTTATGGCATCAGTTTAATATCATGCATATGTGCTAGACTATAGGTATAATTATTCTGACCTCTGGGCATCCATAATGGTGCTTTATGGTTATTGTTACCTAGCTTTCAAGAGTTCATAAAAAATAAAATTATATCATATATTAGGTTTGGATAACATTGGACTAATTTCATCGAAGGCTACCTACCAAATATCATGGATACGATGAAACTTCAAGTCAATTCTCACATGTTGTCAGGCACATTTTTATCAATTGTACTACAAGATCTTTCACAATGCATAAAAACTGAATACAAGAAGACTGCTTTGGATGCATTTTGACATTCTATTAATTTTGCAGATTATTCAGTTGAGAAAAGAATATATATGTCACCCAAACAGGCTAGATCCTTCATATATTAAGATTATCTACTAATGATTGTACTAATATCTGTTGTTCTTTTATGTTAGCTATTCTACTACATTATAATATCTGTTTTTTTAAATCCTTTAGACATTAATGTAATAATAAAAAGATAAATGCCTGTCCATAAGATCATTGTATATAGCCAGGGGGCATTCAAAGTTATGAGTTATTAGATGTTTGCTTAAGAAGTGCCTAAATATTGCACCATTAAAGGAAAGCAGGTTTGCTGATAATCAGTTTTCAACTAGATTTACCATTCATATGCCTCAGTAAATCTCAAGAGATCCCAATCTTCCATGTTGTACATAAATCAGAATTAAATTTCTGATGTTAACTTTAAAACAGAAGTACCCATAGCCCGGGAGTTGGGGACTTCCGTTCTAAAAAAATGCACATTACAGGGAATAAATATGCATCTAGTCCTAATAACTAACAAGTGTTTGGAAGACAAACAGAATCACTACATACCCATTTTAAACCATTCTGGTTCCTTTTTGAGTTATTCAAGACATTGGTTGGGGGCGGGGGGAGTTGGGGGAAGTAGCAACAAGATAGATCTTATATCAAGCAGAGCAGAAAAGTGAGATGGACGTTCTCTGTGTTTCTATTTATAGTATGTCCTTTTTTTTGGCAATACAGTCAGCAACTGTATTTGAAGCCCCCAGAAGCATAAGTACTAAGGAACTTATTGCAGAGAAGAGCAACAAAAATGATTAGGGGAATGGAGGCTGAAATATATAAAGAACAGTTGCAGAAATTGGGTATGCCTAGTTTAATGAAAAAGAAGGACTAGGCAGTATTCCAATATCTCAGGGGCTGCCACAAAAAAAGAGGGAGTCAAGCTTTTCATCAAAGCACCTGAAGGCAGGACAAGAAGCCATGGATGGAAAATAATCAAGGAGAGAACCTAGAACTAAGGAAAAATTTCCTGACAGTTAAAACAATTAATCAGTGGAACAACTTGCCTCCAGAAGCTGTGAATGCTCCAACACTGGAACTTTTTAAGAGGAGATTGGACAACCATTTGTCTGAAATAGTATAGGGTTTTCTGCCTGAGCAAGGGGTTATCTTAGAACACCTCCAGGGTCGATTCCAACAGGTTATTCTGACCTGCCAGGATGCTTTTTCTAAATAATGCACTTATCTAGATTTTCTAAGATTGTCAATATTAGTCCCCAGATAATAGTTGAAGATCAAATGACAGAAACCCCTAAGGTTAACTCCATCCTTCATTTTATCATGTACTTTCTATTCTGAAGGTTTGACTCAGTAAGTCTAATTTCAGGTTATCACATCTCTTGGTAGCAATATAAGCTAAGTTAAACTGAAGCTGGTTCATGTATTATGCCTTGGAGACATTGTCAAGCCTATGTACCCTGTCTCAAGTTTGGAAAAGCAACATGAAACAAATTAGCACAGAGCAAAGGAACGGATGGCAGAGATCTCTAATGTTTTACCATATTGCTAGCTGGCACTTCATTTCAACTTGGGAAAGGCTGATAAAGGAACCGAACATCAGAAGATCCATCTTGACTCTGATTTTGTGAAGAGAATGAATTTTTTTTTCTAAGCTGAAATATTAGTGCCTTCACTGAACTGAAGAAAACGCTGCCATGTGTCATTGTGGGCTATAAAAATGTAATATCTTATGCTTAATTCTTAGGAGTGGAAAGGAAAAAAAAAGAGGATGTTTAACAGCAAAGTGGATGTACTTAGTTACAGTGGTGATGGATGCACTATTGGAAGATCTGAAGGATTAGATTAGGGCAAATCATCATAGAAAAATAAATAAATATATATATCTATAACTATATCTATGCAGGTCTTGGTGTGTTTGGGTCTTTTCCCGTGTAAGATTGAGAGTATATTGCTCTCAATCTTACACGGGAAAAGACCTGAACACGCCAAGACCTGCATATCTGTACCCGTGAAAATCTACGAAAACAACTATATCTATATATCTATATCTATCTATCTAGTCAATACAAATCAACACCAATCTGATGAAACACAATCAATCAATCCCTAGGAATATTCTTACTACTGAGGGTGGAAGTTTATTCTCCGAGCTTGTGGGTTTGATTTCTGAACATTTCATTACCAGCTAGGTAAGATTTTCAGCGGAGTTTAGGAGATGTCCGTTTTTTTCTGTTTATGAGGGCTTAGGTGTGGGTGTGTCAAGTGAAGGTCTTGTGATGGATCAGGTGATAAGGAGGTTACATCAGGTCAGGGTCATTAGGAGGTGAACTGCTGGTTGGGGGGATTGCGTGGGTTGGTTGAGGGTCGGTGCTGTCTCTGATTGGCTGTGTGGTTGATTTGGATTTTTACTACTATTGTGTTTGTGAATAGCCATGTGCTGAGCTATCTGGCTACAGTTGTTTATTCACTGCTATCTTAAAAAGCTAAGAAGAGATCCAGAACTACAGGCTACATAGTGAACTTTAAAAAAAACCTCCCAGAATGCAGCAATGGTGAGGCATTTCTGTAATATATAAAAACAATCCCTACAGATACATCCATGAATTCACTGAGTGTCTAACTTCACAAAACTTAAGAGTTCTCTTAAGTAGACTTGTACCTGCTGTGCTAAAATAACAGAAGAGTCAGATTACCATTTTCAACCTGTTTCTTTCCTCTCTCTTAGCTCACAGCCCATTTCTGTAAAAACTTCTGGATTCTTTATAGTCTCTTCAATCTCTGGTTTGAGGACTGCAGCTACCAGGTTGAACTTGGTCTATAACAGCCAATTGCTCTTTGATCTCAAAGCTCATCAGTAGTCAGTTTCCTTAGTTAATTATACACACATTCCTATGTAATAAATAACTTGCTGTCAAATTGGCCTCTTTGCCATTAGGAACTGCCCAGTTTGCTTTGAACCCAAAGCCAGTTTCTTGAATCAGCATAAGAATCCCACAACTTTGGGATCCCAGATGATACCAGAACAGGATTCTCTGTTTGACTGAGACAGAAGAATCCTAAACAGAGTTTGGCAACAATCTGGTGTTTTTTTCATATATTCTATCAGCACCTGCACTAAACAATGTTTAGCATCTGAAGCTTTCTCCAATGATATACATATGCAAGGATCTAATGGCAGAATGAAGAGAAAAAAAGCTCCAAGACATTATTGATTCTTCTGCAGTAAGGGCAGAAAGTTTCAGTTGTTTAATCATGGATGGTCAAAGCTAATCATCAAAGAGGAGGGAGATTTATATGGAATCTGAAACAGGAAAGGCTGTGGCCCAAGGATGCAGAGATGACAAATTCTTTCCATTGACAAAAGACTGCATTTCATTTTCAGACTTCCCTCAAGGGGAAAAGTAAGGCAGCACTAAGCTCACAATAAACTAAACAGCAATCACCAGGAACTAGGAAGTGCCATTTTGAAAGAATAGAATAGAATAGAATAGAATAGAATAGAATAGAATAGAATAGAATAGAATGGAATGGAATGGAATGGAATGGAATGGAATGGAATGGAATGGAATAGAATAGAATAGAATAGAATAGAATAGAATAGAATAGAATAGAATAGAATAGAATAGAATAGAATAGAATAGAATACTTTGTTGGCCAAGTGTGATTGGACACACAAGGAATTTGTCTTGATGTAAATACTCTCAGTATACATAAAGAAAAGGTACATTCGTTAAGAATCAAGAATCATAATGTACAACACTTAATAATAGTCATAGGGTACAGTCAACAATCAAATCATACTAGGAAACAGTCAATATAAATCGTAAGGATACAAGGAACAAAGTTACAGTCCTACAATCACAAGTGGGAGGGGATGGGTGATAAGGAGTGATGAGAAGCCCATGTTTTTATGGCACAGTCAAAGATGAAAACTCACAATCTTTCTGTTTTATTCCACCTTAGCAAACACATATTATAGGCAGGGAGCATACTGACAAATTATCCTTTATTATGTTATTTGTAGTGGCTCAGTGGCTAAGACACTGAGCTTGTTGATCAGAAAGGTCAGCAGTTTGGCGATTCAAATCCCTAGTACTGCATAACAGAGTGAGCTCCCATTACTTGTCCCAGCTTCTGCCAACCCTGCAGTTCGAAAGAATGTAAAAAATGCAAGTAGAAAAATAGGGACTACTTTGGTGGGAAGATAACAGCATTCCATGCACCTTTGGCATTTAGTCATACCAGCCACATGACCATGGAGATGTCTTCAGACAACACTAGTTCTTTGGCTTTGTAACGGAGATGAGCACCATCCCCTAGAGCCGGAAATAACTAGCACGTATGTGTGAGTGGAACCTTTATCCTTACCTTTAGTCTACTAGTGAGACTTTTTCCTAGAGAAGTGGGTTTCAGCCAATGGATTCCGGTGGAACTCTGGATTGCAGCCTATCCTAAGGTGATTCATAAAAGTATCACTACCATCGAGTTGGTAAAAGTTTACCCTAAAAAGTAATGAATTTTTAAATACATGTCTAGATTGAGATGGGCCAAATTTGGGCTAACACATTCCTCTTACACATCAAGTCTTAGACATATCTTTCCTATACAGCACTAGAAAGTTGCCCTGTCTAGTTTTAAGCATGTAAATACTAAACTACAGAGAAGTTTGGAAACAATAAAGCCACAACCTTCTATTATTCTGATGTCTGGAATTAGAGAATGCAGTGCCTCCTCTAGGCATTAACTGCTGAACCATAATGTCTCCAACCATTTCCAAATGCCTGCTTTATAAAGTGACAAGCCATAATAAAGTTCAGCTGGATATGGAAATGGAGTATTTTGGAGACAGTATTATAGTTCTTCAGATGAAGAGGTTGCATTGAGAATAAAAGCTTACGTCTTGCTGAAGAACACTCAAAAGCATTATTCCCTCACCACTATAAGTACAGTAATTCAAAGCTTCTATCCACCTATGACACCACTTTGGAGGCTCCAGGTTCAATCTGTAAAACAATAAATTAGCCTTAAGATTGCTTCCTGACACATTAAGATGAATCCTGTATAATTAAAAAAGAAAAGAAGCCAATTATTATAACTTCCTGGGAAATATCAATGTCTGTTTTGATTTTATTTGTACATTATACTGTATAATGCACTAATATTTAGAAGTCGGCATAAAGCAGACTGTTGACAGAAGAAAACCTCAAATATCAGGAATTGTGTATCCTGGAAATTGGTCATCGGGGTAACAGCAATACCTTATTATAGTTCAACTTCTTCGCTGATTCTTGTTTGAGCTTTCACCTTTCTCTGCAGTCCCAACCCTTCAGAAAACAGGCACATACCCATTATATTACTTTATTTAGTTCCCAGAACCCCATACACAAAGCAACTAATATCTATGCATACCCTTCCTTGATTTAATATTCTATCAAATTTAATTAGTTACTGTGACTTTATATTTTGATTATTCACTCCTCAATAAACTCATACAGATATAAATCTTCCCTGCCCCTCCCCAATACTAAGGGGCATGCATAAGTGAATCATTGTGCCTTCCATCCCAGTCCTATTGTCCCCATTTTTGTACCTATTTCCTGTATTCTTACTCATGTTTTTTATACTTATATCTATTATCTTGTAAGCGATTGACAAATCAAATAAACAAACTAACTAACAAACAAGCAAACAAATAAATTAATACCCCTCCAATCTATGGCAGAAAGACACTTCTTGAAATCTTTACTCCCTAAATTTGATTATTATTCGTCTCCTGTACATTTTTCACATGAGTGTCACATTCTACCAATTCACAGAACTTGATTCAGAATAGAAAAGCATGTAAGCCAAAGAAGACACTGAACCCCCAGCTATTCCATTGTAGTCACTACAGAACAGACTCTGCTCAGATCAGTGGTAATGCTTAAGTAAAGGGGAAAAGGCAATACTGAAGACTAGCCCTTAAAAAGCCATGACAGCATGTTGTATCTTGAAAGCCAGATATGCTTCATTTCAGTCCTTACTAAAATCCCCACTGCCCCAAGGAGATCACTCAGTAATAACCACAGGGTCAAGTGGAAACGAGCACTAACAGTGAAGCAGCCTTCCCCATTGCTAATAATGATTTAAAGTTGAACAGAATTAGCCCCACAGCATGAGAAACAATGAAGCTGGAAGTCAAACAAAAAGAAAAAAAATCTTTCAGTGCTACTCAGACCTTCTTTATACAACATCTTTTCATCTATTTGTCACTATCCTACTTTAATTTCCCTTTTTCTTTTGGATTTTTATTTGTGAGATTTAAACATTCAGTCAAGAGGGATAAAAACTAGCAATTTAAAAAGCAGGGGGAGGGGAAGGAAATGTCAACTCATAAAATATTTCTACGGTCTTTTTAGAGTTGCCAACAACTAATGGAATAGCTTGCCCTCAGAAGTTGTGGGAGTGCCATCACTTGACACTTTCAAGAAGAGATTGAACTGCCATTTATCAGAAATGGTGTAGAGTCTCCCGCTTGGGCAGGGGGTTGGACTAAATGACCTATAAGGTTCCTTCCAACTCTGATTATCTGTTAACAGAAAGGGAGGGGGAAAGGAGTTTGAAAGAGCAGTGTGGCAGCTTGGAAATCAAAAGTGCATTCCATAAATAGTTTTCAAAGATAGTAACTAGGTGACTGAAGTTTCTGCCGTGCACAATTCTAACTGGAGAACATGATTGATGACTCTTGGCTATGGATGTGTCTCAATGGAGAATATGAATTATGATACACCCAGGGGGTGGGCGAAAACCAGGGTCAAGGGTGACAATGAATTATATGTCTCAGAATCATCTACACTCAGGCAGTGCCGGACATGTTAACTCCCAATAAATCCTTTTGAAGTTTTGGAAGTTTGGCTCGAGACTCATGATTTAATTGGGATAACTGCCGGAATCCTGACAGGAAATTTATAAGCATTATGAAACAAACTCAATAAGAAATTGAATTTTATTATGCTTACACTTTGTATATTTTAATTAATATTAGAAGTGAATTCATATGTAATAATTGATGATAATTATTAACTAGTATAATAAAGATGTATTTTTGAGATTGAAACATACATAGCTCACTTCCTCCGGAATATCATCCCTCACCCAAGGTGAGTTTAGCTCCATCCCTATTAGCCTTTCAGAAGGCCCTAAAAGGCTAACAGGGCCCTGAAAATATGGGTCTTTCAGCAATCTTGGGGAGCCCATGGGGAGCCTGTACAATTCCTCTCCAATAATCTTGCTTCTGTTTATTAAAAAAAAAACTTTTTAACATTATGACATTATTTTAATTGTGGCTGTTATGTCTCATAAGAGTCATGTTCAGTGATATGAGCAGCTATATAAATTTGTTAAACAAATACAGCCACAAGTTCATTTGCCATACTTCTATGGAAGGGATCATACAAAATTATAAAGGGAAACTTAATATTGTAGCAGCTGTAATCATGTATAAACACAGATCAATGTAATACGTATTGTGGGAAAATAAGGCTTGGTGATATTTAATAAAAACATTAATTAAAAAGAGTATTTCATCCTTGTAATTTCTTTCATTCTATTATAAATATTTCCCTGAATTGTTAGATATCGCAGAATTGCCACTAAATACAAAAGAATGATCCAACTTGATTATTGCATTTCCAAACATTTTTAGACAATTATCTATTTTAGATATTAGCAATGGGAGTAAAACATCCTGCATCAGTTTTATCTAAGTGTAATGTTGACTGCAACTTTAGGATACTTTTCCACTGATAGTCTTATTGTTGCATATAAATTGCTTTTTTATGTTCTGTGCTCATTTAATCACAGTCTTTGACTTACTGAATCATAAATCTGAAATGTATTTCAACAGACACTTATAGATAAACCCCAATAAATAATCTGATTTTTTGTTATAAATTTTTCAGAAAAGTTAAGTGTACAAATATTCCACCTTGTTTTGAAATTCCTTTTAAAAATGCCCAATTATTTAAAGATATTGAAACCAATGAGAAAAATGCCCAATTATTTAAAGATATTGAAACCAATGAGGTGATACTAACCCTTCTGAATACAAAATTGCAAAGGATTTCATCTTTGTCTTATGAATAATTAAATGTTGCAGTTTATATAACTTACTGGTCAAATGTGCTTGTACATTCATATTCATAAAAATAGGTAGTTAATATTGGACCATGAGGAGATTAAGTTGGGACTAATTCATTTTTGGTATTTATCCCATACCTTATTACTGAATCATAGCAATAGCAGTAGTGCTTAGACTTATATACTGCTTTACAGTGCTTTATAGCCATCTCTAGGAGATTTTAGAGTCAGCATATTGGCCCCAACAATTTGGGTCCTCATTTTACCAACCTCAGAAAGATGAGAGGCTGAGTCAACCTTGAGCCTGATGAGATTTGAACTGCCAAATTGCAGGCAGCTAGCAGTCAGCAGAAGTAGCCGGCAGTACTGCACTCTAACCACTGTGCCACCATTGCTTTTCTGTTTCTATCAAACCAAAGGTGCTTATCTAAAAAAATATCTGCAAATTTATTTTTATCTATTATTATTATTATTATTATTATTTTGCATATGATAACGTAAGAGAAGTAAACTTATGTACACAATCCATGTAATTATATACAAAACTTCCACAGAGTATTGTAGTGGCCTCATAACTGGATGTCCAATTCAGCTAGCCATATTATTTATCTAAAGCAATAGAGTCTACTTTGTAATCTAACTGAAATAGCTAGTTTGGCAATATAATTTTATATTGTTACTTTACCATTCTTTGAACAACAATCTTGTTTTCAAATCTGCTCCTTTTCCTACTACGTAATAACTTTTCTTTCCAATATAAATAGTAGAGAAATGTTCTTTGTTCAAATTTGTATTTTAATGTGAATAATCTCAGTCATACATCTTGCATACCTAAACCAGAATACTATTATAATTTTTTTCTGAAATACAAAAAACAAATACCAATAACTTATTAGGTAGGTAGGTACAAAAGTAGATAGGTAGGGTTTTTTTTGTCTCTTCTTTAAAGGGCCCGTTGAAGCAAATATTTCTTTATCTCATTTTACAACGATTAATAACGCTTCAAGATAGATTAAGTAGAATGAGAGACTCTTCAGAAGCCACTCTGTCTTCTACAATTCTGTACTCAAGTATAAAGGAACAAGACTTCTTGTACCCAAGCAAAAAGACAAGTTGTCTTTCTGAAAAGACAAGTTCAACACGAGCCATTGTGGCACAGTGGTTAGAGTGCAGTACTGTAGGCTACTTCTGCTGACTTCCGGCTGTCTGAAATTTGGCAGTTTGAATCTCACCAGACTCAAGGTTGATTCAGTCTTCCATCCGTCCGAGGTGGGCAAAATAAGAACCTAAATTGTTGGAGGCAATATGCTGATGCTGTAAACCACTTAGAAAGGGCTGTAAAGCACTGTAAAGCGGTATGTAAGTCTAAGTGCTATAGCTATTACATTCTTAATCTGCTTTACTGCTGAATAGGGTTTGCAATTCAAATTCTACATCTATAAAGTGACTTTGTTGACAATTTTGTTTGATTACATCTTACTGTACAACTTAGCCACAGTTTTACTGAAGACAGAATGCAGCAAAATGCAGTATTCTACATTAGATACTACACAACTCAGTTAACCTTGCAGAAGTAGGAAAAAATGCAACATCACTGTTGCAGATCTGATTAGTTTTTCCTTGGTTCTTAAAGGATGAGTTTGCAGCCTCCTTTGATGCTTTCCAATGATCACAGCAAGGAGCAGAATTTCTCTTCTGGTAGATTATCCTTGAGATTTTCAGTCTTTGGGTGGTGGGCTCCCTGAAGTGTTTGAAATGGCAGAGTGCACATTAGCTGCTGTTGATCAGCTCATTAACTGAAGCATTGCCGGCAGCTCCTCTGCTGCCTAATTTGTGAGCTTAATGCCAACTTTAGATGGCTCACTGCATTCCTACAACACAACTGAACAGCAGGCAGGCAAGCCCAAAAGATGATCCCACCAAAGCATGAAGCAATTTAAAAGGTTCAATAATTGGAGACAATATGTACCTGAGACATACCAGCTGAAACTGCCAATTTTACAATATCCTCAGAGGTCAAACACATCTAGAAAGGCAAAAGCGAGAATACAAAGCTCCTGCACCTCAGTGAAGGTTATTTCTTATTTCTGTCTTATGCTTTCCTATTTGGTGGGCTTCTTTCAAAACCAGGAGAGCAATGACCTTGCTGCAGATAACAGACTGCAAAGTCAAAGCCATCTCCTCCAATAATGGGGAGGATGAAACACAATGTCTATGAGTTTTCTATTTAGAAACTTGATTCAATTTTCCACATGGTGGGATTGGCATTCCAGGTAGGTAGTCCGATAGTCTATCCAGTCCATGTGGTGATGGAGGCAAGTTATGAATGCTTAATTTTTCTGATGTTAGACAATCTGTCAAGAAGAATAGAACCATCAAATATGAAACTGCCTTTGGAGGAATGATCCCATATCAGGGGGTAGCATATGGATATAGTAGAATTGAAGAGAATGTTTAAAGGATATCTAAACCTTTTGTTCTCAACTATCCTAGAAGAAAAGTTCCAAAGTTTTGTAAGAAGCTCCCCCAATATACATGGACCCTACTCAAGAGCAGTTTCCATTAATTTCAAGGTGTCAAGTCCCCAGGCATAAGAGATCAGAAAGTCCTGAAGAAGACTGTTGAGTATGATGAACTCAGTTATCCTAGTTCAAAGAAAAGCTTTAGCTGTGCCATCTCAACTTAGGGATATAGTACTCCAATTACCCGAAAGCTCAAATAGTTCTTCTTCTTCAGCCTTTGCAACTTTCTATCACATAAAAACTGGAGGCATTTGAAAATGCCATAAGAATCAGAAGCAATCAGGCAGAGAACAAACAAAATCATCTCTACCAGCCTAATTAAAGCTTCGATTGTTCACAAATAAGTGCTAAATCAAAACTTTTCTTGCTGGGAGTTAATTGTCTGTAACCTCTTAAAGTAAGCTCTTCTAGGATCCAGACAATGACTTCTCACACATTTTCCACAGATAGTTTCCTTGGAATTATCAACTAGGATGGGACACAATGGAGCTTGCCTATCAATAAAGCTTGCACGTAATTATTTCCCAAATGATTATGATATTGGAGTCCTTCTTTTGTCTACTTCATTTAAAACCTGCATCCTCTTAGGACTGAGAGCCTATGTTTAGAAGACTTAAATAAAAAACACCGTGCAGGCTATCATTCCAGAAGAAATAAAGAAGAAAAAGAAGAAAATGTTGCCTTAATAAAGAAATAGCAGAAATAATATTGTAGTAGATAAACTGCTACATTCAAGAAAGCAACATATGCTGCATCATAAGAAAACAAATTAATACCGACTGCTGTATTAGCTTTCATTTCCCTTTCAGTGAACTACTAATGTTGTACAGATTTCAGGCATAAAAATGCAAAGTGCACCTATTTTTCACAGAAGGGGTAAAAAAGAAATCCAGCATCCACCATCTGTCTGAATCTACTACGGCACCAACAGCAAT
This sequence comes from Bungarus multicinctus, assembly GCA_023653725.1. Taxonomy (NCBI): domain Eukaryota; kingdom Metazoa; phylum Chordata; class Lepidosauria; order Squamata; family Elapidae; genus Bungarus; species Bungarus multicinctus. The sequence continues at coordinate 53,722,032 of CM042836.1, read as the reverse complement.
AAAAACCTTTAGCATTCGTTAGTTCTGCCCAACTATTTTGTACACAAAGTGTATCTTATAAGATGTTGTATACCATGGAACTAACTTATCACAGTTAAGTTGTTTTATATTACAAAAAATGTATGTTACTAGTAATAGTAGTAGCCCAATATAAGAAACTGAATATGGATGGTATAGATGCAATTTTTGTCTCTTTTAATAATTCACAGAACAATAAACACATGCTACACCAGCATATGTCATATATAGATTAAATTACACACCCCTAATTCATAGTATGTTTCCCTATTCAAAAATGTAACATGAAAAGAGCCATTGTAAAACCGATAACTGATTATCCTCAGATAGGCCTAAGGCAGTGGTGGGATTCAACATTTTTACTATCGGTTCTGTGGGCGTGGCTTATTTGGTGGGCATGGCTTGGTGGTCATGTGATTGGGTGGGAGTGATGTTGAGTTGGCCACGCCCACTCAGTCACATGACCAATGCTGCAGAGACAGGGTGATTTCCTATGTATCTTCCCCCCCTCCTTTAACCTTGGGCTGACAAAAAAAAAGTCCAACTAAAGATCGCGACTGCCTGCCGAATCTGCCTGCTGAATGGGTTTGGTTTTGAGGTGGTTTTTGCAAGAAGCCCCTCGGAAATAAATTTGCACTGTCAAATCTTACTGTACCTCGTTGTTGCGGCGCTGCCTGTTGCTGCTGTGGGCACTGCTGCTGGCATCTGTCTACCCAAGTAAAGAACTGCACCGGCTCAGGGTGACTGTGAGGAGCAAGAAGAGAAGCCAAGGCACTCGCCCCATAGCAGCCAACTTCGCATTCTCTCACTCCGGTTAGGCGCTCCCGGCATGCATAAGGAGCGTGAAGGTAAGGCACTCGCCTGCGAAAGAGGCGGCTGGAGACTGAAAAAGAGTCGTCTCCAGCTGCCCCTTTTTCTGTGCAAGAACCCTGTAGCTGCTGCTTCACTTCTCCAATGGGCCAGCACATGTTGGGCTTTTTTCGGTGGGGCTGGAGAACACATGGCAGTTGCAGGGTTCTTGCAATGAAAATTACTGGTGCCCAGCTTTGCTCCACTTCTCCAATGGTCCGGCACCACCCTGGTCTATGTGCTGGCTGCTCAGACTTGCTGGGCCTGGCACATAGGACAGGGAATGCTTTTTTCAGTGTGGCTGCTGGATTCCAGCCACACCGAAAAAAGCACATCTCGTGAAAAGGGGGGCGAGAAACGCCGGGACATCCGCCCCCCCACCTGCTGGCTGGCTGGGCCAGCTAGGCTGGAAGAGGCGCATCTACCAGGAGAAGGAAGAAGGCAGGTGGGCGGATGTTCCGGCGCTGCTGCAAATGCGCACTGCATGTGTAGCCACTGTACACACAGTGTGCATATGCAGCAGCTGCAAGACATCTGCCCAAGCTTCACCACAGCTGCCATGTGGTAGGGAAAGCTAGGAGAATGACCGGGGCAAGTGAGCAACCGAGCAACTGGGTCAGGGAGTGACCAGCCAGAGGTTGCCACCGGTTCAGTGACCCACACCAAATCACCACTACTGGTTCGGTTGAACTGGTGCAAACCGGTTGATTACCATCTTTGGCCTAAGGTTAATCTTAAGGAAAAGGATAATCAGTTTCACAATTCTCTAAACCTTTTCCTGCAAGCACAAGAAGGAAGATATAGATGTTAATGCTTTTTCTATCCTTGTCAGCCTGATGAAGTATATTTTCAGCAACCCATGCAATGGTCATCCATCTAGTAATAGCTTTTATGGGAGGTGGGATCTTTATCCAACTTTGGAAGTTAATGCAGCTATCAGTTTCCATAATAGCTGCCCTACTAAGCCAACCAAGAAGAGAGCAATTCTTAATATCAGGATATTAATGTAACATAGCTGGAAGGAAGTGGACAGACAGCATACTATTTTAAGCCTTTGCATCCCAGATGAGGTACCTGCTAGCTCTAAGAAAGCTTTTAATCAGATAATGGTGGAAAGCAACTGAGCATAAAAACACAGTAGCATCTATAGTTATCAGAGGTCAAAATTATTCCTCTGTGCACTTGCTTGTTGGAGAAAAAAAATCATATTTGGCTATCATATTGATGTATTTATTCTCATTGTGTTTCTTGTAACTATGATGTTATAATCAACAATCTTAAACAGTCAATGTCAACTCCAAAAGAAAACACAACAGATTTCTACTAACAGGATACACTCATACAAAAACCCCAATCTATTATTTAAAAAATCATCCTTAAGCACTGGATGCAATCTGGAGAGTATGAGAGAGGATGCTCTTTGTTATATCCTAGGCCCAAACAACTATGGATACTGTAGCTAATAGCAGCAGTGCAAAGCAGTACATAATTCCTCTTTTTGCCTTGCATTACTGCTCTAATAACAGCAAGGCTGCTTGGCATGAATTTCTCCACTTTCTGAAAGACTTTCCAAAGGTAGACTAGACAGCCTTAAATGCAGCATGCTCATCTTTTCATGGAAGAGACTAAGCTTGGCTGAAGTCAATAGCTATTTGCTCTCTTAAGATGGATTGATTGATTATGTGCCATCAAGTCAGTATTGACCACACAGATAGACCTTCTCCAAGATGATGTCCTCTTATATTCATCACAAATCCTGAAACATTATCAGTACGTTCTCCTGTACACTAGCTGCCCAGGAGAGAAATTGGATGCAAAGCAGGAGTGACAGCAGGAACTGATTTAAACCTTTGATCTTTTACTAGCTGCTGCCATCATGTGATGGAGAACAGGGAAGATACCGCAAACACAATTTGTTTGGAGGCAGGTTGCCATGTGTTTCTTATTCCCCCTCAATATAATCATGCTTAATGAAAGCCATATTATAGCCAAAGTTTCAAGAAGAGCCTATAAAAGGACTATACTATTCGCTTATTTCCAATTCAGCACTTTTCCAATAAGATAACAGATAAACATTTAATTCATTGGCATGGTCCTATAACTCCTTTTCTGTTAAGAAAATGGTGATCATTAGCAGTGAAATAACAATGGCAGAGGAATACATTTGTAGTATGTAAGCTTGCTTCTTTAGCTCTAAGTTTTTACTTTGTGAAGCTAGTTAGTCCTCCAGTGAAGTTAACTACTATAAAATTCAGGTCTTTCAAGAAGTCATGCTTTCACTTCATAACACAATAAGTTAGAAATTTTCCAAATGCCTATTTAATGGGACTCATCCTGGCTTAAGAACTATTTTAGGGACATAAAAGGTTTTTGTAATTTTTGCACTGAACAACTACAGAAGTTTTCTAAACCAAGTCCTGCAGAATTCTGACTAAAAAAGTACAAGAGGTGAATTGAGCAAAATTACAGAAGTACAGTGTAGCTTTATGACAAGCATGGGGGAAGGGAAGAGAGCGAGAGACCATCTTTCTGCTCTTCAGAAAGCCACTGAGAAATGTATAAATATGAGAGAGAAAGCTTATTATGCTCATTAATTTGGAAATAGTTATGATACAGCCATTAGGCCAGGGGTGGGATTCAAATTTCTTAACAACTGGTTCTGTGGGCGTGGCCTAATTTGTGGGTATGGCTTGGTGGTCATGTGACTGGCTAGCCATGGCTTGTATGTAAATATTATAAATATTTATGTAAATATTGGGGTTTTTTTTATAAAAAAGAGAGCAACTTTTACCCAAAATCAGGTAAAGCAGGCAGGCAGATTGAGCTGCTCACAGAATCGCAGATTCATTCAGAGATCTACCATTCTGCAATCTACTACCTGAGTCTGCACTGAAAAATAGAAGCTTCAGTCCCAAGGAAGGTTCAGCTCAGCTTTTAGATTAGCTAGAAAGCAAGAAATTCAACGATCTGATCTAAATCTAATCTAATCTAAAGCTAATCTAAATCTCCCAACATAGCAGAACAGCTGATGGTCAGAAAAATAACAACTTAGCAGGCAAGTTTGTTGGTGTGCATGCCAGGTAAGGAGAGAGTGGGAGGGGAGGGGCCAGCCAGTGGCGCTGTTTGCCAGTTCTCTGAACTGGGCAGAATCATAACAACCGGTTCTATAGTACCAGTCCTACCAGGTAGAATCCCGTCCCTGCATTAGGCCTGAATTATGAAATGTTTTATGCAAATATAGAGCTGAAGATTGATTGGTACATATGGCGAGAGTGGTATATAATGAAAATAAAGCATGCATAAAAAGAAATGAAATGCTTCATACATGATATAGGTAGTCCTCAACTTACAACAGTTCATTTAGTGACCATTCAAAGCTAGAACACTGAATACAACACTATGAGTATTTTTCATACATAGGACTATTGCAGCCATGTGATCAACATTCAAACATTTGGCAACTGACTCATATTTCTGACAGCTGCAATGTCCCAAGATCATGTGATCATCTTTTACGAACTTCTGACATGCAAGTCAACGGGAAAGCTGAATTCACTTAATAACTATGTTACTGACTTAAAAACTGCACTGATTCACTTAACAACTGTGGCAAGAAAATGGGACAAACTCACTTAACAAATGACTCACTTAGCCATTAAAATTTTGGCCTCAATTATGGTCATAAGTCAACTAACCGTACAGCATTGAATATGTAGTAAGCTAATGTTTTGTGATGTTTGCTGGTGTTTTAATTTATTAATGGATAAATATACAATGGCCCCCAATGAGCTGAGGCATTTTGGAGATGGCTAAATAGCACTCCCACCTTCTCCCTGTGAGCACTTTACTCTGCCTGTCCATCTGGGTCAATTTTATTTTAACTGAATTTTAAATATAAGATCCCTATTTGTTGTTTTATTTTTGTTGTATGTGTATAAGCCACCAGTGAGATGGACAATATACAAGTTTAATAATTAAAAAAAAAGGAATGCTGATGAAATCAGAGATGAATCAATTCAACATGTGAACTGTATAGTCATAGGCATAATAATGCTGTATTGTTGGCTAAGGATGTGAGTGAATTTGTAGCCCATGTTAGATAGACTGTATTATGCCATGTGTTATATGGAACAGAAAATGAATATATCAAATAGATTGGGTTTAATGGAGAAAATGAAATGAAACATTGCAAGTGAGATATAAATAGTGAAAACCTAAAACAAGTAGATTAATTTTCATTTGCTTTGTTATCAAAACATATTCTTCCTACTTCAACCAGATGTTTAAATTTTATTTCTGAAGAATTAATTTATAGGTTTATTTCATGTTAGAAACATACATGCACATGTATCTTGCTGACAGGAAATTAGTAAAAAAAAAAAGGTCCAATATATAGTTGATACTCCTTTTACCCAGCTTTATATCCTATTTCCCAAAGTTTAAAACATAGTTTGATCTAATATTTGTCATGATACTGTTGCTTATGTAAGTTTGTAGCTGTTTTGTTATCTATCCATCTATAACTGCAAATATGTAAGGACAAGTTGACATATTTGAAAAATGACATACAAAGCACAGTTCAAAGCAAAAAGTTTTGGAGGGAAGGACCAGAATGAAAACTTCTAAGATGACCAAACGAAACAAGACACAATTCTCAAAAAGAAATGAAGTAGATCTGAGGCAGTGATACTGAAGTGGCAAAGTAACAAGAGATTTAATAAGGTTGCCAAAGTGGGAGTAGTCCAGCATTGTTGTGTGTAAAAGTAGATGATAATTCTAGCCATCACAAAGTGAGATCATGCATAGTGAGTGCCAATCTCATTTCTTCTGACCCATAAACCTAGCTCAATGAAGTAGGCTTTGAGTTGGAAAATCCAGAATAATGGTTCTATAATGTATCCTATTTCTAGCTAGACAACATAACATTTTATAATCGAATGCTTTCCAAATACGTACAAATTTCTAGGCATATGCTGATTAATAAGTAACAATGGAGTTGCTTTTTATCATTCTCTGTGTGACAGCATATGGTTCGTCAAATCCTGGAAATACCCTTAAATATGCTTTTATCCCCATTCCCTCAACCTCTTCTGAGAACAATCCTTTGCTCACCAAAACCATATAATTCACTGAAGAATGGTAACGGAACCTGCAAGCAACAGAATGTCACTGGGTGACCTAAAGATCCTTGGCTCAGTTACACAATTTTGTACAAGTGTAGAATCATCCCTGCGGGGACGCAAGAGATCATGCTGGGAAAATCATAGCATCTGCCTTAGCAAACACTTACAGAACTGCAAGCACTATTTGTCGTCCTGGGGAGACAGAATTAAAAAATAGCTTCCTTCCTGAACAGAATAAGGCAGCATCCTCCACCCACCCACTCACTCCTTCTAGCTTCCCATTAAGGAAGCAAAGGAAGTATCTCTTATACATTTCTAGGAATGCTAAAGTAAAATAGTGAAATCATGGGGTTTTTTTTCTTTTTTTCTAAAGGAAGAAATATATTTTCAATTATCAATATAATGGAAATTAAAATGCATTCTCTCCTTTTGCAAAAGAGGAGCATCCTTTTTTTTCCTCCTTATCATCATCATCTACTAAATGAAGAAATCGGAAGTTCTGCTGTGCTAGAAAGGCATCTTCTCACTTTATCAATTTCCTCTATATTTTGTCACTTTCCCCCAACCTCCATCACCTTTATATAAATTGAGATTGGAACTCTTCAATCCCTCACTCTACATGAGAAATGGGGAAGAGCTTGATGACTGTCCATATTTTCACCCACACATTCAAGCTATGTCAGAAATGTTCCTTAAGCCCAAAACGAACATTTAACCATCACCAAAAAATTTTTTTCTGAAGGCAGAAAGAGACAACCACAGAGAAAGTATCATGTACATTTTGAACATTAAAAAAATTATGTACATGTAAATAGATTTGTGAAGCCACACAGCCTTTGCTGTCAATTCTTAAGCTATTTGTTCAACATCTAAATGGAGACGCTGGGTAGTGTCATCCACTAGTATGCTGATGCTATCCAATTTTACTGTATCTTTCAACCACAGCCAGCCAATTCAACTCACTGTTACTAAGATCAAATGGTTGTGGCTGTGGAAGATTTTATTCTTGTATGGGGTACCAGTTCCCTTTTAGGAGTGATGTGCAGTTTGGAGGTCTTCTTGGACTCACAACTCCTGCTAAGAAAACAGATGGCAGCTGTAGCCAAAGGGCCTTTGCCCTTTGCTACTTCCTGGATTGGGCAGTCTTCTAGACAGTCACTCACATTCTTGTCACATAACAGCTCAGCAATTCACACTACATGGGGCTGCCCTTGAAAACTACTGGCTCATAATACAGCAATTCTCTCAGTGGCTGCCATATGGCACTTCTGCTTTGTGAGTTGCACTGTACCAATATGCTTCCAAGTATAATTCATGGTGCCTTCATCACTTATAAAGCCTTGCATGGCACAGAGCCTGGTTCTGTCAGAGAACTTATCTCCTGTGGTTTCTGTCCAGCCAATAGAGTTCACAGACTAGATACACTGCAGGTCCCTTCAAACAAGGTTGTATTTTAGGACCCAAGAAGCACATAATCTCTACCATGATACTTGCCCTCTGAAATGAGATCCTCCTGAGATCCAGACAATTCCCACCCTATTGGTCTTCTGTAAGGCCTTCAAAATCTGCTACTTTCCCAGACCTTGAAACCTCGTTAGATATATTTATCATGTGTTACATATGTTTTGAAATAGCTGTCATTTTGTTTCTCTCCTTCACTGTAATTCATTTATTTTGCTTTATTTGTGTGGTTTTAGCCAGAATTGGCTGAAGTTGGGCACTGCCTAATCTAGTCTCCCTGGTCCTTTATTTTCTGACTGCACTATCCTGCCCTTTTGGAACAGATAGAAAATACAAACAAAAATAATGATGTAAAAATATTTAAACTTGAAACAGTTATTCTACCTTGGTTTCCCATTGTTAAATGGGAATGGCAGCATAACTCATCAGATGACAAAACCAAAAACACCCACACATTTATGCTTATAATATATTTATAGGCATGAATATTAATACAAATCATATCTCCTCATCCCTTCAGAGTCAAAATGTTATATTATTCTTTCTCTTTGCAACACTCTCGTGAGTAACCTTCCTATATGAAATCATACTAACTCCTTTAAGTGTATTATGGGAAAATGAATAAACTGGTTCCATGTTTTCTAATTTTAGAATACGCCCTAAATAAGTAGAACTCTTACATCATACTTTGCTGTAGGAAAGTCTTCTGAATGACATAATAATCCTTTTGAGTTTTAGAGTGTTTTGTCTTCAGAAACACAGTTAATATAGTGAGATGAATTTTTAGTTTGTTACAAAACATAATCGAATTCTGAAAACAAAATAAAGACATTCTTTAGAAGATTTTTATAATATTGATGATATTCTATGTTCCATCCAGCATGGTTGCTGTTGAACAGTCAGTTTTAATTCTTCATGAAGCAATTAACATGATTTCAACAAGACTATCAGGTCTTCGTTTGTAGTAACTACTTCTTTGGTTCTTCTAAGCTCATGCCTGTGTCACAAGTCATTGTGTCTAACCATCTTGTCTTCGACGAGCCTTTCAGTCACTCTTTCAGTCACTTTTTTTTTTCAACATCAGGTTCTTTTCCAGTGACTTTTGCTTTTACACATGTGCAAAATATTTAAGCTTTAGTTTCATTTTTAGCACTTCCAGTGTTTTTATACTTATATCATTCAATAATTTGTTCTGGGGTTTTTTGTATTCTGAACTATTTTCTCCAAGATCACAATTCAATATTCTTTTTTTCCCCAGCCTGCCTTTCTGATGATCCAGCTTTCACAAAGATATATATAAATCTAGATATATTTTATCTAGATTTATCATCATCTTTCCCTTATTGCAGGCAGCTCTCTATTGTCTTCATACTTAGAATTAAAAACAATGCAGGGACTGTATTTATATAGTCATTAAAATGTGTCCCATCCTTGTTATTTTTGAAGATGCACTCAAGCCATGCACTGCTGAGCCAGATACGCTTGAATTCCTGCAGCAAACCACCTACAAGAAATTATCCTCTTTGTCTTCAGCAGAGCTCTGGACCAGATGACACACTTGGAACTTTAACAAAATATGATGACATTTCGACAAGTGGCCAGCATGATGGACTCATACAGTTTATGAATGAAGGGAATGAAGATGCTCACTTTCACAGCTTTGCAGGACACTACTGATCATTTTTACTTTTGTGGATTGAGAGGAGGGCACTGTACAGTTTCCAGAAGCATTCTTAGAAATGAAGATGCTACTAGAATAGGTTTTTGTTTTATAAAAAGGCAGCTACTTTTTCTAATCAAAGATTATTATAATTTTGATCATGATCAGGAGACCCCAGTCTAGTTGAAAATTACAGACCAATCTCTTTATGCTGCATCACCTGTAAACCAATCCATTAGCCTCCACATAGAGACAAATAACCTACTCTCTAACAAACAGTTTGGTTTCAGAAGGAAACAGTCCTATAATCTGCAACTCTTGCACTGTAACAACATGTGGAGTGCACAACTTGATCAGGGCAAAGCAATTGATGCAATTTACATAGACATCTGTAAAGCCTTTGATTCAGTGGTACACGACAAATTACTCCTAAAACTAAGGTCTTATGGTATCTCTGGATACCTGCATAACTGGATAGAAGCATTCCTGTCAAACAGGCAACAAATAGTCAAAATTGGGAGTGTCCTATCAAATCCTGTATTTGTCAACAGTGGTGTCCCCCAAGGCAGTGTTCTAGGACCAATTCTCTTCATACTCTATATTAATGACCTCTGTGATTATATTAAGAGCAACTGTGTTCTTTTGCTGATGATATAAAGCCAACACCACTGACAATGCTGCTACCCTCAAAAAGACCTTGACTATGTGTCAGAATGGTCAAACAAATGGCAACTTCAGATCTCAACAAGTAAATGCTCTGCCTTGCATATTGGCAAAAAAAATCAAAAAATAAAATATAAGCTGAATAGTCAAGACCTTGTTGATGACACAAACTTTGTCAAGGACCTTGGAGTATTCATCGCAAATGATCTAAGCCCTAGAGCCCACTGTAACTACATAGCCAAAAAGGCATTAAGAGTTGTTAACCTAATTCTGCATAGCTTTTTCTCCAGTAATATCACTGTACTAACTGGAGCATACAAAACATTTGCTAGACCTATACTTGAATACAGTTCATCAGTCTGGAACCCGCATTACATATCTGATATTAATACAATTGAGAAAGTCCAGAAATATTTTACGAGAAGAGTCCTCCACTCCTTTACTCGTAGCAGAATACCTTATACCACCAGACTTGAAATTTTAGACCTAGACAACCTAGAACTATGCCGCCTTCGGTTCGATCTAAGTATAGTACATAAAATTATATATTGCAATGTCCTACCTATCAATCAATACTTAAGTTTTAACCAAAATAATACAAGAGGACAAAATAGATATAAACTAAAGATAAACCGCACCAAACTTGATTGCAGGAAATATGACTTCAGCAAGAATAGTCAATGTCTGGAATACTCTACCTGACTCTGTGGTTTCTTCCCCAAACCCCAAAATCTTCAACATTAGACTATCTACTATTGACCTCACCCCTCTCCTAAGAGGTCTGTAGGGGGCGTGCATAAGTGCACCAAAACATGCCTACCGTCCCTGTCTTATTGTTTCTTTTGTTTTTCTTATTCGTATCCATTTCATGTATTTATAACTATGTTTATACTTATACCTGTTATCTAATAATTGTTTGACAAAATAAATAAATAAAATAAATAAAATAAAATAACGATATCAAAGACAGGAAGAACAGGATGATTAAAAGCATCAGAGTCATAGTCTGTGGGCACTTTGACACTCATGTGTACCATATTTTGGACAGGTTCCTGGTCTAGATTATCAGAAATAACTAAGTATTTCACTATTCAATGTAACTTAGGTCTTCTGTCAAGACATGGAACATGGAACATGGAGAAGGAAAACACAATGTTGCTTCATGTAGAAAAGAGAGCTCTTTAATCTTTACAGTTAAGAGAGCTCTTTAATCTTTATAGTTGTCAGATTCACACATTTAAGAAAACATTTTGTAGCAACATATTGTTGCACTTGTTCTCAGTACAATGCTAAAAGAATAAGTATTAACATGAAGGTATTCAACCAGACCTTTCCAAAATAAATAAATAAACAAATAAATAATATGCTCAAATAAGCCACTTCTAAAATTCTTATCATGTACTTGAGCTTCAGTTGTAAGTACCTTGTACGGTTATCATCATGCTCACTCAAATCAAGGATATGTGTTTACCTCCAACTGTAGTATCTTCTTAAACAGAGATAGAGGAAAATTTTTCAAAAAATGTAAAAAAAAATATTTGTTTTTAGTTTGACTGTTCTTTCAGGGATATCCAGTGCTATGGATTCATTTGGAAGTAGGCGTTTGGAATGAGCCAGAATTAAAAAGGCAGCATCTTTCTGTGACTCATTAAAGCATCTGCTGCTTTGTAAAGGTTTACTCTTCAAATCAATAGTAACGTAAAAACTCCTATGCCAGTTACATCATTGAATGTGTATCAGAAGAGCAGAAGAACTTCATTTCCCCCCCCTTAAGAATTGGGTTCATAAATGAAAGCTGCAAAACCCAGGCCATTGTCTAACAATATTTGTTTGGTGGTTGATAGTTTGAATATAGCAACAATTGAGCTAAACTTGGCAATTTTAATCATATAAATTGCTGTAAAGCCCTTTGTATGGTTCATATATACTTTTTGAAGTGTTTTTAAAGATTTGGTTTTCTGTCATCTCATTATGAACTAAGGACTTTTCATAATATTGCCACCTGTAGGTTTGATTAGTGAATAAGTGGGTGATATGTGACCCTTTGAATTCTTGGCAAGTTCTACAATCAACTTACAGTAAATAGAGGGCATGTTTTCCACATGATGTTATGGAAAATTATGTTTCCCATTATTTACTCATTACTAAATGGTTAACTTCTGATCCAGAATCTAATTAGATGTGATTAGAAAGTGACATCAGGGTAACCCTAAACTGAAGAAAGTGAGAAAGTGTTTTTTTGAAAGGCCTGGACGAGAGAGATTTTTTCAATCAATCTTAAATCAATTCATCCAAATGGTCATTAACTATAACATACCTGATCATCTCCAGCACACTAATCAGATGCTTTAGTAACTTTAGAGGTGTCTGGAATGTCAGGATCTTTAAAACGAAATGAAACCAATAACTCCATTTTGTATGAAACTAAAAATAGGAGGAAGGTTATCACTGGTAACATGAAACGTGGAATGAGAAATTGGAATGTTCAGTTCTTGAAAAATCAGTGAGGCCAAGTTTTAAGATATGTAAAATTATAAGTTGGAAATTAAGGTAATTCATAGAAAATGTTGTTTGATGTTTATTGTACTTTTCTTTTCTTTTTTTAAGGTAAGTATTAGATTACAAGAATTTTGAGGGCTCCCTGGCTCACATCATTTGGTCATGTCCAGTCATAGTTACCTTTGATTTTTAAGTTAAGGTAGTTTTGGGAAAAATATAGCAAGCACTCTTTAAAGTGTCAACCTGACCTCTCAGTAAAATATAAACGAGATGCAAAATTATACTTGCAAATTATGGTATTATCCTTCTGTGAAGCTTGGGACTTGACTAAAAGAAATATTTTACTCAAGTGGGAAAAATCTACAGTCTTGACATTCAAGATTAGATCCAAGATACATTTTTATCCATTTTTGAAATATCTTTATATTCTAAAAATAAGAAAATGGAAGTAATATATTTCACATGATCTAGAGTATAAAAAAAATTGAAAGCTTTCATAATTTTTATACCAATATTATGTACATCAATTTTTTCTATATTTTTCTTTCCCTTCCCCCTTAAGTTTAGTTTATTTGAATCATGATAATTTCTATATTTCTATTTTGGTATCCCGGTGCATTTTTCTTTTTTTTCTTTTTTTTAGTCATTGCACTTCACTAATAAAATATAAGAATATACCTTGGTTGTGTGGGGGCTGGAGTGAGCTGATCTAAGGCATTAAAGCATTCTTCTCTACCTGCCCCGCTCTCCCCGAATTTCTCCATAACATAAGCCCGTTCGTCTAGAACAATGGCATGAGCAAATGATTATCCATCATGAGCCCTAAAATGTCCTCCCTGCTAACTGGCACACAAAAAGCTCTTACCTCTCTGGGAGCCTCACTTGAAAAATAACATTAGAAAACAAGAGACAACAATCAACAAGAAGCTCTTTTACCAGAAATGCAACTTAACTACATAAATGAGCTTGGTGCAAATTCATTAACTACAATCAGAGATGGGGAGACATTACGTAGACACAAGTTATAGGAACTAAATATATGCTGATGCAGAAAGAAAAGAATGAACTTCAAGCATCATCTACTCTGGATTGAATGGGGAGAAAAGTGAATTTTCCTGTACCAAGAGCCTGAACAACTTGACTAATAGTATCAGCTGCATCAATCATTGTTTCATGCACAACTGATGTTCCAGAAACATCCAATCTAATCAAGAGAAAACATTGAGGCCACTTGCTATTGCCTTATATGACCTTGGACATCACTCTGCTGCATAATCCTTTTCTCGTCTGTCTATTTGCTCTATTTCAACTCTACCTGGTTTCATTTAGAAATTCTCCCTGTTTGCTAGTCAATACTTTTGCAGTGCAGAATGCTCATTCATTATTTTAGGACTCCTTTTAAAGAAGGTGCAGCAATTAAAATGACTTGCTGAAACCTGAACCATGTCACTTCTTCACCTTCCTTTGCTAAAGAACCCACTAGTGTTTCATTAAAACTTTTAATAAGAAACCAGCATGCTGCAAAGCAGAGCATCAACCAAGTTTAAAGGAAAATATGTGGGGCTCACAGAACTTTTTTTAAAAATAAAAGTTATGGGTATTTTCAATCCAGGACAAATATGACTCTTTGGCCATTTGTTTTTATTATTAATATTAGATCCTCTCGTGTTATTTAGTATTTCAGGCAGAAAGGATCTCCAGGATTTTGGACGTGGGAGACTACTTCAGTGTCTTCCCATGTGATGTTTAGAGTTTTCAAGTCTTCCATGAATGTTTTTCACCATGTATTTCAAGGATGTCTACTTGACCGTTTAGTATCAAAGAGAATCCATCTCATTGCCATCTTGAGAACTGAATTGTTCTCTATATAAAGAATATGGATTGGAAGTTGGAGTCTTTTGCGTGCGACAATGTTATGTAGTTTGCAGAAGAAACTCTTTTGGAACACTTCTTCATTAGTAATAAGGTTAAAATAGTGAATGTTTAGGATTTGGTGAAGGCATATTTTTTGGAAAACGTCGAGTGTCTTGTTAATACTCGCTGATGCCTTTCAATGGCTATTTGCCCAGAAGAAGAAAAAAGAAAAAGCAACAGACTCAAGTAAAGAGTGTTATCTCCAGTTTGCTCTTTGGTGAATGAATTTTTTGGGACTAGCCCATGTTCCCCATGAGGTAGCCATAGGCAAACTTTTCTATGGTGTGCATTTTGTGACAGGGCCTACAACATACTCTCAAAATTCCTTTGAAGTCAATCAGCCCCAAACAGCTGGAAAATACTAAAATTAACATTTTCTTTAATATTCTGTCTTTGAATGGCAAGCTCTCATTACACAAACCTTGGCATCAACATGACTGAACACAGCAACTACAGTACTATCCAGAAGATATTACATCTCTAAGGTCCTTAATATGCCCACAAGCATCTCTTGGATGTCCTGTTGGATTTGCCATTTTTGCTCAGTGATTGGTCACATGAGCAAGGGTCCAATTTTATGACAGAGAATCCTTCTCCTTAGTACAACTGCAAAGCAAATGGTATTCTCTCCAAATGCCAAACCTATCGCCCAAAACCATTGGCTGCCCCTACTGTTATTACTGGAAAGAAATTCAGGATGCGGACTTTACCAACCTACTCAGCACATTAATGATTGCTTAGTACTAATTTCCATAATATACTATTGTTGGGTTTTAGGAATCTGCCAAATTCCCCAAGCTAGAAAACACTTCATGTTCTGGAAACAGAGCTCAAACTTGACAATAAAATCTCTGCCTATGGCTGATTCTGAACTTACAGAAAATTCAAATTCACATCCATTAATTACATTGGAGCTTAAAAGTCTGTGAAACCTTTTTGAATTTTCAGTATGTCTGAATAAATATGGCCCAAAATATGACCTGTTCTCTGCATTCCTTAAAGAGGATCCAATTAAACAGAGTCAAAAACATTGTATTTGTTCATTGATTTATTGAGGAAAATGATCCAAAGCTGCCTATTTGTGTGTGGCAAAGGTATGTGAATCTTTGCTTTTCTCTCGAGCAACTATAACTGTAACTAAACATTTCCAAAACTCTAAATCATGTTGGCTGAAAGGAATTTTAGCCCCTTTCTCCTTACAAAACAGCTTCAACTCGGGGATGTTAGCATTCTTCCTCTTATGAATTGCCTACTTCAGATCTTTTCACAATATTTCTATAGGATTAAGGCAAGGACTTAGACTTAACTATTCCACAACATTAACTTTTCATGTTTTAACCATGTTTTGTTTGTGTGACTTGTGCATTTTGGGTCATTGTCTTTCTGCATGACCCAAGTTCTCATGAGGTTCAGTTCATGGACCCTGACATTTTACTATAGAATTTGCTGGCACAATTCAGAATCCATCGTTTTATTAACTGCAGAAAAAACAATTACTGTCAACCTGTTTTCAATTGAGGACCTGTATACTGCACGTGTCAAAAAGAGGGTTGTGAAAATATTTACAGTCCCCTCACATCCCGGACATAAACTGTTTCAACTCCTTCCCTCAAAATGATGCTATAGAGCACTGCACACCAGGACTACTAGACACGAGAACAGTTTTTTTCCCGAAAGCCATCACTCTGCTAAACAAATAATTCTCTCAACGCTGTTCAACTATTTACAAAGTCTGCACTACTATTACTCATCGCTCCTTATCACCCATCCCCTCCCACTTGTGACTGTATGACTGTAACTTTGTTGCTTGTATCCTTACAATTTGTATCCTTACAACTGTTTCTTAGTATGATTTGATTGCTTACTGTACCCTATGACTATCATTAAGTGCCATACCTTATGATTCTTGACTCTTGACTAATGTATCTTTTCTTTTATGTATACTGAGAGTATTTGCACCAAGACAAATTCCTTGTGTGTCCAACCACACTTGGCCAATAAAGAATTCTATTCTAATGATGGCAATCTGTCCTGGTCCAGAAGCAAAAAGCAGCTCTAAACCATGATATTGCCATCACCATGTTTCACAGATGGCTTAATTATGCTGGAATGTAGAGTTTGCCTTTTACCAAACAGAATACTTTTCATTCCCAAAAGTTCTATTGTGTACTCAGCTGTCCACAGAACATTCTTGCAATAACCTTCTGGCTGATCCAAAAGGTCTTACACAAACTGCAGAGCAATGCTCTTTTTGGAGAGTAATGGCTTTCTCCTTGCAACTCTGCCATGCACACCATTGTTGTTCAGTGTTCTTCTTGTAAGTCTCAGACTGGGCATTCATCAATCCAAGAGATGTCTTTAGTTGCTTAAAAATTCTGACATTGATTATATGGTTTTATGGTTGACGTTGTTTATATTGTTAGTGTTTTGCCTTTACTGTGCTTACATACCAGCATAAAAATTTCCGAAACAAAAACTTGGTCAACATGAGGGTCCTTGGTGCTCTATAAGCTTGGCTGTTTTCTTGCAGATGTTTCATTGCCCAAACTAGGTAACATCATCAATGCTAGTAGGGAATACAGTTTGCTCTCAATTTATATTGTAGAGGCTTACTCTGTCTGTATTGATAGACGTGTCTTGGTAATTCTTAGATTGGGCTGTTTATTGTTAGTTTGTTTGGCTATTCCTTGATTGGGATATTGTTTACATCTTGATTTTTAGTGTAGGTTAATCTTGGTGTTAATCTCTGCTCATCTGGGTGTTGACTGCTGTTGAGAGTTGTTTTGATCTTTTTGTTCTGTCTTTTGCTTGTTGATTGTCTCTTCTGAATGATACGTAGAAGTTGTTTATGTTTATGTGCATGTTGATGGCTGATTTGACAGAATGGCAGACTTCCAGGAATTCCCTAGCATATTTGGACTTTCAACCCTGAACTACAAATATTCTCCTTTGCTTGTCAACATTTTTTAAATAACAGAAGTTATCAAAGACAAGTTGATCAGGACCATATTACAGAAAAATGTGCTAAATGGCCACGTTAATTGGAAAAATAACTCCATTAATTATTTGAATCATATTTATGAACCTGAGCTATTGGAAGGGTGATTATTTTTATAGGCTGTGCCCAGTCTAGCAGAACTATTGTACCTGTCACTTAAAAAAAATAAATATTAATATGTTAACAATCTGCTTTGCACTTTCCAGCTGGAGTACCCCAGAAGGTAGGCTAAGGTCATCCTAACATATCCTATGTTATGTTTCATCAAATCAAATTGCAAAAATTATATTCATCAGTGCTGAGTGAAAAATGCTGCTGGCATCCTCGACAGATATTGTCCTATTCTTTTGATACTTGAAGCTCTCAAGGGAAGAAAAAGTCTTTAGATGAAATAAACAGGGAATTCAGATAGAAAAGTCTGTTCAAGGTTGTAAAAATGAGGAACCAGAAGCAAAGTCAAGGCAGAGACTTGAAGGAAGGTATGATCCTTGGCAGATAACTCCATTAGCGAACAGCAGCAAATAGAGACTTGGATTGCTCAAAGATGACTTGCTGTCTAATTTCTACAGTATAATAGCAGGATGTAGGACAATTGCATGAAGATGTCTCAACAATAGAAATGGGTCCCACCCTATGGTCTACTACCATATTGTGGTCCTCAAGAGTGCTGAAGGTTGTCCTTGATACAGATAGTGATACAATAAACTTTTGAGCTTGCATACTTTGTTTCAATGAATTTGGATGTAATGGGGGGGCGAAAACCCTACATTTCAGGAAAGAATGAAATTTATACCAAGTAACAAAGTGTTGTAAGGGGAAGCAGTCCAGATAATGTTCACTACTTCCTTTAAAAATCTGTATGTTTCAGCAGATGCTTCACATTTGAGTTTCAGATGAATGGGTCATCATGTGATTCCGAGTTTGGGCAAGTTTTTGGTAGCTAAAGTTTCAAATATTACAGTAAATTAAACATAATTTTGATGGGAACCAAACAAAATTAAAAGAATCCAAACCTAATTCAGAGTTGATTAAATATTAGAGTAAAGAATGCCCATTTCATGTCTTTATCAGTATGATATAAATAATCAAATATTCATAATGCAAAAGATAAGCATGTATTATTTAAGATGCAAATGCTATCAATGGGAAAAAGCTGAAATTGAGGAAAGTAAATATATGAAACTGGCACTGGAAATAGCAATCAATTCAGCAATGATCAAGTGGTGTATTCAGCAGTGTTCATGTGGTGTTAATGTACATGGAGTGGAACTAAAACCAGCAGCTAATACAATAGCAAACCACATGAAAAGAAGTTTCAAAGCTTGTGCTGGATGGCTATGGTGATTTTGTAAATGGCACGAAGTCATTAACAAGCAAATCTTCAATGCAATTTCAAGTGTACCAACAGAGGAGACAGAACCATTCAGAAAAAGCTTACATGTACTAATTGATGACAAAGGCCTCATACTATAACAAATCTACAACACCAGTGAGACTGATTTGATTCACAAGAATTCTCAAATCTTTAAACATGAAATACTAAAGCAGAATGAAAGATTGGCAAGGAGAGATTCTTGGTTTTACTTTGTGTAAACCTTGATGGATTGTATAGACTAATGCCAGTTGTGTTCAGCAACTCACATCATCAAAAAATACAGAAAGATATTCTGTATCAATTGTCAGCCATATATTATAATGTTTTTATACAGTTTCCATCATTGGTTCTTTAATCACATTGTGTCAGAAGTCAGAAGGTACCAAAATGAGGTGCTGAAAATATCAACTGTGAATAGGAAGTCTCTCCTAACTCCTACTCATCAGTCAGGGGGAAAAAGCTGTGGGAAAGATGGGTAATTTAAATGCAAGTCTTTGCCAAAAAATACATCAATCATCCAGTTCCCAGACCACAGGAACATTCTGACAACTAAAAGAGAAGATTTTTGGAGGCGGCAATGGTTATGTCAGGAGGACAAGCCCGATTAAGAAAAAATACAAAAGGCAAAACATTTTACAACATCTGAAAAATGGTGAGTTTAAGTCAGCAATCTTTAACTTTGCTGCAGCTTGGAAAACTGTCAAAATTTAAGTGCTGGCAACCAGCTGGAAAAGAATGTGTTATACACGAGAATTAGTAGAATTTAAGTGAGTGTCTCATACAGCACAATAAAGGTTGCGGGTGGCAAGGAAGCAGCTGAAGACACTATTTTGCAGTGATTAGAGAAGATGACAATGATCCTGAATGCCAGGTAATCATAAGAAAGTGAGAAATTATGACCAGTATAAAGACAATCAGAATGGCAATGCCCCAAATCAAATTGTGAGTGTAGAAATTCCATCTTCACAGTATGGCACCTTTTACTGATTCTTTTTCTGATCCTAAAGTCTAGACCTATTACACTCTCTTCTGTGCTCTAAGAAAATAATTTTTCAGAAGCAAATGCTCCTCAAACTGAATTACAATTGGACACTTCCTTCAAACTAGTTGGTTGTACAATGTCATCCTTATGGAACCCTAGCATTTCTGATGGGTGGATGGATGGATGGATAAATGGATGTATGGATGGATAGGCAAAACAGATACCAGAAAACAGTTCTCAATGCATATAAATGTGCTTTAGAGCCCCTAACTCCCAGTTTGTATCCAATAAGCCCATCTTCCCAATTACTTTATTTAATTTGGGGATTATAGTATATATCAAAACCATCCATTTTAAAAGATTAAATACGATAATGGCCTTAAAATGATTAAAATGCCACAAACCTTGAGACATAAAATACCAACATTCATGAATTTTAATGATCTGGCAAGATTTTAGTCATTTAGAAAGAAATAGGAGGAGGGGGAGGGGGAGGAGGAGAAGGTAGTCTTCTGAACATCTAAATATCTACAGGAATCTTAAGTCCCAAAGGTGCTTTCAAAAGGCAACTGGACTTTCTTGTTTTTTCCCCCTTGAAAATGTTTCTTTAGAATGAAGAAGCTTTTTGCATGAGAAGCAAAACGTTTTCAAGGGAAAACAATAAGAAAGCCCAGTTGCCTTTTGAAAAGCATATGAATTATTTTTGCCATACAAAGGCAAAAATTGGGAACCATTTCTCTAAACTCAGTGAGTCATATTTATGCATCAGTATCTATAATGTCATCCATTCTAACCTGTCTGAAGGAGTTTGCTGGACTGCTGTCTTAGTCTGATTAAAAGTTGAGGTGCAGATGTTGTCAAGGCTTTGTCCTTTGAACAGAAATTGTTATATCTTTCAGCTATAAAACCTTGGATCCAGGACCAACTATCCTTCCCCTGAGGTTCAAGATCATTTTTCACATTTATGACTGTTGCAGCATCCCCAGTGGTCATTATGATCAAAATTCAGATGCTTGGCAACTGACTCACATTTATAATGGTTGCAGTGTCCCATGGTCATGTGATCATCTTTTGCGACCTTCTGTCCAGCAAAGTCAATGAGGAAACCAGATTCACTTAACAACCATGTTACTAACTTAACAACTGCAGTGATTCACTTAACAAATGTGGCAAGAATGGTTGTAAAATGGGGCAAAACCCAGTGAACTGTCTCACTTAGCAACATAAATTTTGGGGTCAAATATGGTCATACGTCAAAGACTACCTATAATCCAGAAACTTCTATGGGCCACAAATTAAAATCCAAGCATACCTTCCTTGGCAGGCATGCCTTAACATCCCATGTATCCCTTTTGTCAATTGACCATCAAAAATCAATGAAGATTTTTCAGCAGAAGTTTAATTATTCTTTAAATAAACTAAAATAAAACAAAACACAGGTTCGCCCTCATCCAGCAAGAGAATCAGGATATGTTGTTCTGTTAAAGTGGATATAAGAAGCAAAACCATAAGATGTGCATCAGGGGATATATTATTTCCAGCAAGGCTCAGTTGTTTCTATTTTAAAATGATTTTTCATTTAATATGCAGCACAAAACCCTGACCTTGCTGCCAGACATGCAAGCATTTTGTAGCATATATAGTTTTCAGGTTGGGACTTTCATGAAACAAAAAACAGATGCAATCCCACTGTTTTGTTTCTATTTTAATTGGTCTGCATGTATGCATATAATTATGTATATCTGTGTATCTAACAAACACTTCCCAAATAATTTGCCTAAGGTTTTTAGGGATGATTTTAATTTACAAAGTGTTTTTTGTTTTAATGAAAAAGATGTTCAAAAAAAAAAAAGGAAAATATTCTTTCCCAGAATTACATGAGTATCTGGTATCTGTAATGCCACAATATTTTTAATTTCATTGTGTGACATAAATCAGCCCCCTTGCACATAGAAACTTAGTAGCATGTTCCTAAAATCCTCTGAAGGCCCTGGGGGACAAGTTCAGTCCCTCATTTTTCAGGGTAAGCCTGGCGAAAGCTCCTGGAAACCAGTATGGCCTGAACTAAAAGAACTAACAGCCTAATTTTGTTTATGCAGCTTTTTTGTGGAAAAATGTATTGTTAAAAAAAATAATAACTCTAACAGTAGGAATCAGGGCTGTACTGAGGGTGAATATGTGTTCACAAACAAACCTATTTCGTTTATTTTTTTGATGAAATTAAGTTTTCATAAGTGCATGGCACAACACAGAAGAACAAAGCTATCAGGATAGGATTCAGCAGTCCATCTCATCTGAAAGACAAAGGTTACTCTTTTGGAGACAGCAAAATCTACACATTCTGGACAGAGAGGACCACTGGTTTGAAAGACGGATCAAAGAATCAATCTATGTTACAATTGAACATCCCTCTCTCAACAAGAGACAGAGGCATATGACACCACCTGTCTACAACAGTCCTTTCAGCAGTCCCAAGAAGGTTCCAGATCCATTTGTATGCTGATTCAGGTGATTCTGATGATACATATAAATACCTAATTGGCTTCAACAACTCTCAAGAGATCTAACAACCAACCTTCAGAGTGCTAACCACCAGATGACTCAAAGAATATAAATCCTTTCATTCTCCACCATTCAATCAGAACTGAAGAAGCTGCTTGGATAAGAAGTAAAGTGCTTTCACAGAAAAACCAAGAAAGTCCAGCTGCTTTCGGAAAAGTATATTTGGGATAATCATGACTTGGATGATTAAGACTCTCCATCGATATTTTGTATTGAAAGAATTATTTCTAAAAATCTCATGTAATTTTCTTCAATATATGTTTATTCTATGCAACATTTATATATTGCATTTACTTAAATGCAATATAGTACCAACATATCTATATGACAGAATGGGAAATTATTAAACACATCAGCAGGAATGACATTCATTTTTATTAGACTATCATGATTTAACCTTAAATCAATTGTAGTTTCCTTCTTGGACACATCTATTTCTCCTGGTATGGCTTCTTTTTGGTTCCCAGTAGGTTACTTAAGTACATGTGTGGTTCTCAGTCTGGGGTGGGATCTGACCAGTGTAACCACCAGTTTGGTGATTTACGATTTATGTGTGCATGCGCGTGTAAATCTGTTGCAGACAGGCAGAAATGCTTCCTACCCCCACTTCCTCAAGGATAGGTTCATCTCATCCATTCTCCCAAAGGGCTGTGAATGTTTACAGACCCAGAATCTTAAGAGGAGATGGACTCATTCATTCATTCATTCATTCATTCATTCCCAATTCACACAATTTATTCATAAATCTTCATGCTGGCACTCTAGATATTTAGCTAATTTTTTAAAATCCTGCTGACATTCATAGGCAGCCTCACCCCACCTAGTGTGTGTGGATGTCTAGAAAAAGGGTAAGACAACAACAAGCAGACAAAGTGGGAAGCAATATCTGGAAACACACAACTGTTATAGACAAACAAGAAGGTTCTCAGTCAAATGTCAGGATTACAAACTATAGCAACCAGCCTGTTGTGGTATGATTCCTGCCTGGAGCTTGGCTTAGTGCAAGGACTGAAATTTGCAACAACCAGAAGGAGCAACCACACTGAGGCAGTACTTAATTCTAACAAGAGCAAGAACTTCTGGAGGGAGGCAAAGGTTGTATGTCTTTTATTTGTCATAAAGACTAGCCTTCAAAGACTTATTCTTGTGCTACATTAGTTTGCAAAACTAGTAGGCTGGAGTGAACACAAAACAACAGCCTATTGTTAGGAAAGATGTGTGCTATAATAAAGCATTTTATACAATTATCTTCTATGCTGTTGTACATCCAGTCCTTGGGGGGGGAAAGAACCTTCATACTTTTCTGAAATAATTCAGTCAGGGTTCTCACAGACTTTAAGGAGAGACAATGTTTTTAGGCTTGAGTTGTCAATTCTCAGATTTTTTTTTTTAACTTCAAAAATCTGGGGAAGTAAGCAGGATCTCACTATAACATGGTACAGAGAAAAAGCCAATATTAAATGCCACTTCTCCCGGTCTAAGCCTTTATACAACAATGTAAAGTCCAGGTTACAATAAACCTGGAAAAGATTATATTCACCCAGTATGCTAGCGAACATTTACTGAACTGCAAGTGCTAGTAAAACACACTGACCGTAAAGTAGCCCATTAGTTTATGTTCAACTAACCCATTTAGTTCATGAATAAATGTATACATATTGTCTTCTATTTAATCCTAAATAGATAGCTTTTCTAGCTTTTTACAGCAGCCAATGGGTAAAAAGTCATTTAAACAATGTTTCTTAAGCAATTTGTGGATCTGCCTGATACACTCCTTGAACTGTAAAGTTTTATCATATTTGATGAGATGAAACCAACATATTTGATGAGATGAAACCATACCCACTCTTTTATTAATGCCAAAGGGTTCGTGTCCTGCTGTATTCATGTTCAAGCTGCTATTTCATTAAGTTTACTGTAATGTCATCTTCCCATGAAATGGAGACAGATCCATTTTTAACATTGGTGGAAGATCAGAATCATATGTTAGCTCCTAAAAAGGAAGATCAGAAACAATGGGACAGTCTATTGTCTAGTTTCCTCCAGAGAAGAAGACTTGTTTCCAATATTAGCTTGCTAATGCATGCGCTAGAAAATGAATGGTAATTATTTATTTATTTATTTTTATTTATTTATTCAATTTATATACCGCCCTTCTCCCGAAGGACTCAGGGTGGTGCTCAGCCAACTAAAACACATATAAAAAAGTTAAAACAGAATTGGATTGTAAAGATCTTATTAGAAAACTAGTCACTATTCCTTGCACAGCAAATCAGAGCAAATGAGTGAGGAAGGGTTTTTTTAAATATCAAACATAAGTAGAATTTGTGGGAGGAGTCAAAAGCCTACCATGTGGCTTCATAATAATTTTGCAAGTGTACCATGTGATAATGTTTAAAATAGAAGAAAGCTCTGTAAACATAACACAGGGCTTCTTAAATGTTTCCCATTCAGTATTATCTCCTTTTGCACGGTGTGTTTGTGGGGATGTCCCTGTGTAGACATGCATGAGTGAGGAAAACAGAAATGTGCATGTGCAATCCTCTGCAAGAAATCAGTTCTTATTTTTGGCAAGAAAGTCCTACACATTTGCTGGCAGGAAAGCGAGAGAGACAATGTGGAACATTTGTGAAACTTGTGTCAAATACAAAGAGAAAAGAATATGGGGGCAAACTACCAACTCCCCACTTTGGGATTTGGTATTAGTCATCATTGATTTCTGCCCCCTCCCAAAATTATCACCAAGGTTTTTTTCCTATTTCCAATAGAATAAAACTTTGTGCCTCCCTCCCTAGAATAGTCTTTTCTCATTTTTAACATATTTTTTATTTTATTCAAAAGATTAAAATACAAAAGAAAAAAACTGAACAGAGACAAAATAGAACTAGACAAAGAAATAAAAATGTAAACTAAAAAGGACATAAAAACACATTATCATTGCAATTGATTTGTCAGTGTTCGTCTAGGGGGGATAATATACTGTATATTTTTGTGTTTTTGTCCTTTTTTTAGAATAGTCTTTTCTATGCAAAGCACAAAGGTTTAACATGAGAATATTTCTTCAGATCTATCTGTCCTGCAAAATGTTATTAAGAAAAGACTGCATGGCAATATACAATTAATTAAAACCAATTTCAAGTTTTATTCTTTAAAAAAAAACTACCCAAATCATATTTTATTGAGGATCATATTTTTAAGTGACAAGAATATAGAATTACTTGTTTAAGGCTGAAATGCCATAAAATGCAGCCACCGAGTGACAGGTATGAAACCCAACAGTGGCCATTAGTCATCCTTACTATCTTTAGTATCGTTCATGGCTGGCAAACATTTTATGCACTGCTAAAAATTCTCTCAGTGAAAGTTAATTCAGTTGGATTCAAATAAATATGCCATCTTGTATAAAGTCAAAGGTGTCCAAACTTCTCCTTGTTTTTATTCATGTCTTTTTAATTATATACATGGAAATTATGTATTAGGTTTCTTTGAAACAAGAATGGAAAATTTCAAATGAAATACTAAGAATGGAAGTAACAATTTGAGCAGCTGCTACCTGAATATTTTTTTTCTCACGGTGGTTTATGCTGAATTGACATCTTCACTGAGCTATCATCTATGACCCCAAAATCCTAAAAGAAAATTATTCTGGTATCCTTAGTTGTACGGTAAGACATAAGGTAAAGCTACAAATGCCTGTGATTGAAAATAAGAGATCTTGCAATATTTTTCCCAATCGCCATCATTCTGCTAAACAAATAATTCCCTCAACTCTGCCCAACTATTTACAAACTCTGCACTACTATTACTGTTAATCTTCTCTTCACTCCTTATCATCCATCCCCTCCCACGTGTGACTGTATGACTGTAACTTTGTCACTTGTATCCTTATGGTTTATATTGACTGTTTCCTAGTGTGATTTGATTGCCTATTGTACCCTATGACAATTATTAAGTGTTGTACCTTATGATTCTTGACTCTTGACTAATGTATCCTTTCTTTTATGTACACTGAGAGCATTTGCACCAAGACAAATTCCTTGTGCATCCAATCACACTTGGCCAGTAAAAGAATTCTAAAATAAGAGATCTTGCAATATTGTATCTACTGCAAACCTAAAGATGCATTTTCTGCTCATGAACTTTTCTGTTCATTTATTTTATTTAATTCTTCATTCATAGGGCATCATTCCTGTCAGAGGTCAATGCTATACAATCCACCCACCCCAGTTTATCCCCACAACCATGTATCTCATGAAGCAGCTGGGCTGTGACAGAGCAACTAGCAAGCCAATATTAGAGAGCTGCATGATCCCAATCCAATGTCTTAACTCTACTGTATCAAGTTGGTAGGTATTTTCTTGACAATTTTAAACCCTTAGAAGTAAAATCTCATTTTTATATTGTTCGGGATAATATTCCTCTGCCTTTTTCTAGTTGCTCTTACCTTACATCCCATGTGTCCAAAGGTCAATGATTTAAGCCACTGAAGAAGAAATAAATTTCCATTGCAATGACACTTCTTTTTCCTGAGAATGCCCTGAGTCCTTGTACTGAACTTTACACTCTGAAAGTTAGAAAGTTAGAACTGCTGGCTACTACGGCATGTTAATGACTTTTTTTTCCAGACACAATTCGAAACTATAGTTTACCATCATAGAAAAATCTGCAGAATGCTGGAGGCTTGTATGCTTTCTGTCAACCTTTTATGAAATTGTGAACAAAATACAAAGTGTTTACTACACGGGATTCTAGCCAAGTAAATTCTCTGTGGAGTTCAGGTCCGTATTTTTACAAAGTGACATTCTTGGGATCATCCAATCAGACATAATTAGGGCTATCCTCACAGACCCAAGGTTCATTTAGCTATGGGTTTGGTCTCCATGAATATAAGAGTTTTTTTTAAAAAAAATATTTTGCCTTCTTTCCATCTGGCTTTATCAATTGTTAGAGACCACTAAGTGAACTTGATTTTTAAAAAGTTATTGGCATGCTTCGTTTCCTAGGAGTCTTGTTTGAGACCTTTTGCCATTAGGCTTTAAAAACACTAGAAATACTCTTAAACAAGATGTTTGTTTTAAATCAACACAAGTTTGATTCCTAATCTTACAGCACATATAGTCTTTTCAAATGGAAATGTCCTGGCCTTTTATATTTAATCTATCAGAATCCTGAAAGTTCACCAGGCCTTCACTTTGGCCCATGTGAATGCATTACTTTCTGCCATCTTAATGAAGGACTTCAAAAATACTCCCCTATGTATATGTCCTTCAGAGGGCAGCTCAGTCAAATCCTTCAGATACAACCTCTTTTATTCCTCTCTAATCCAGAAAACTCTTGGATTATTTTTATACCCTCTCCTAAAGAAAACAGCTTGACTTCTATCAATTCTCCTCTCTGACCATCGTACGAATATATAGCAATACCAATAGCACTTAGACTTTATATACTACTTCATAGTGCTTCACAGCCTCTTTAAAAGAGTCAGCATATTGCCCCCTACAATCTGGGTCCTCATTTTACTGACCTCGGAAGGATGGAAGGCTGAGTCAACCTTGAGCCTGGTGAGACCAGAACTGCCAAACTACAGGCAGACGGCAGACAGCAGAAGTAGTCTGCAGTACTGCATTCTAACCACTGCGCCACCATGGCTCTTCTAGGCTGCCCAAGTATGTACCTCTATATCAGTGGTTCTCAATCTTCCTAATGCCATGACACTTTAATACAGTTGTGGTGACCCCCCAACCATAAAATTATGGCTCAGTTCCTAAGACCATTGAAAATATGTGTTTTTTGATAGTCTTAGGTGATCCTTGTGAAAGGGTCATTCGATTCCCAAACGGGTCGCGACCCACAGGTTGAGAACCACTGCTCTATATGTACCTTTCACCTCTCCTTAGTTCTATAAATTATTTTCTTTTTAAGCCTTACATATTCTCATCTTTACCTGTTTTACTGATCTGATTACTGGCCTTATCACCATAATAAAGATTTGATTTGCTTAAATTTGGAAATGTTTACTTTCATACTGCAATATAAAAAGACAACTTGATTGAAATAAAATAGGAGCAAATATTTTGCATTCTCAGTATGCCTTTACAAGATTGGGGCGGAAAAAATATAAAATTTTAATCCATGGTTACTGCATCTTTTGCACTTAGCATATAAAACTTTGGTTTAATGCAGAAGCAACTTTGTACCCATCAGATGATTTAAGCTACAACTCCCACTGCCTGTGCTAACTGGGCACTCATAGGAATCTAAATTCATAAGCTTGCTTCAGATTTATGTGTGAAAGGTCCAATCTCTATAACTTAAACAATTATTGATAAAAAGCTCTTGTGGAGACCAGGTTCAGTACCATCATAAGATTTAAAAGGTTTTCATTATCAGTTGGTTTTTACACTGTCAGATTGATTTAGTTCAAAGGCAGGAATGCATTCCTTGCTAGATTTGGTGGGGGTGGAACCATAGCAGCCTTCTGCAATTTGATCACCTCAAAGCATCTGGAATGTCCAGATTGAGGAAAGATACCTACAGAAGAAATATACATAACTGCTTCTTATGCTAAAGGTGTAGAGTGAAATAGAGCTCATGGACAGTTGATGAGAATAAAATGAGATAGCTACTTTGATTCCCATTGCTTCCTCCTCTCTGCCAAACAGCTAACTGGCTATACTGTCAGTTTTGTGATAACATGCATCCATGGATCTCCTTGCTAATTCTTATACTGGATCCCTGAATTAAAACAGGAAAGGTTAAGGTAGCTATCCTCCCACCATCCTAACTGATGAAGCTTGTTGGATGAGAAGTGATTTTTTTTTCCTCCTTCCTCAAGGGAAAAAAGCAATCCAGTTGTCTTTTGAAACAAACAGCCTCCTGCAGTCTTGTGATCACCTTTTGTGAGCTTCACAACTGGCTTCCTACAAATTGAATTAATAGAGGATGCAAAACTGTAAACGCAAGTCACCATCACATGTCTTGCTTAATGACATTGATTCACTTAACAACAGAAATGGAAGTGACATAAGTCCAACAGTCACATGAATTTTAACTTAGCAACCATAGTGCTTAGAGATGGAGTTGCCAGTCCCAACTGGTCAGTGAACGAGGACTACCTGTATGAGGATGTGATCACTCTCTTCAACTGTCTGAAGCATTCTCATCTAGGAGACAGAATAGTCCATTTTGGATAACTGTGTTAGATTTTTTTTACATTTGTACATTAAAAAGATTCTAAAATTGTAACAAGAAATAATAATTAAGAGAAACACAAAAAAAGTAAAGAAAGAGAGAACAAAGCCAAAAGTACACAAAGAAAAATCTCTAAACTACCCCGCGTCACCCTGAAAGTGATATGGGGCGTACCTAAATTTGATAAATAAATGTATAAATACATAAAATATAAATAAATTATTCTGTTTTTCTTTTACAACAGTTATAAGTATAAATTGAAAGTGACCTCTTACTCTGGGGTTATGACATTATTTTCATTTTTAAAAAAATACTATTTTTTTCTAATCATCAAAATCATCATAATTTCATTTTTTCTATCTCACACAAAAAATCCAAAAGTGGTTTCCAAACAGCATTAAAATAAATCAGTGTCTTTTCTCTAATCAAAACTGTCAATTTCGCCATTTGAGCAAGTTCCAGAAGCAGAATTGTTCAAAACTATTCCAAAACACGGCAGAAGAAACAATGGGCTTAAATTACTAGGATTTTTTTTCCTGATGTTCAATTGGACAGAAACAAAATGTCCTAATCGGAAAGCCGGAGCGGTTGATTGCTGCAGTGGACAGAGGACTGGAATAAATGGTTTCTAAAATCCCTTCCAACCCTGCGTGTTATTATTCTCCGGTTCTTGAAAATGTGCTGAAGACTTATTAAAATGTATCTCTACCCCCCAAAAGAATTGACAGTTGCTAAAAATAGGGCTTTTATTTCTCCCCCCTCAAAAGATGAGAGTTCAAAGCATGCTGTGAAAACACAAAAATGGCTGATGGGGTCATGAGTATCTTTGATACCCTAGTTATATCCTTCTAGGGTGATCTGGTCATAGCAGTCTGTATTGCAATGGTCTCTTGTTCAGATCTTGAACTATATGTTTGGAAATAACAGGCAGGGTCTAACCACTGTCTAGACTTAGCAATAGGACTGAGGAGATCATTAAAAAAAACATTGGCTTCATATTTATTTATTTTTTCCCAAACCAAGGTGAGGATTTTGACTTATTCAGTCCTAAGCGGCTTGCCTCTTCTCATTGCATAACTTGCTGTCCATCTTACACTAAATTAGTAGATGGGAAGCTCTTGCACAGATTTGAAGGCTGCTCTCTGACTTGCTTAAAGGAAGGTTCTCATTCGGTTTTCATTTTGCTATTGTTATTTTTTTTTCTTATTTTCCATATTAGCACTTTAAGTGACATACAGCTTTGATGGGCCTGGTGGGGAAAACATGATGTGTAAATATAATAAATGTTCAAATGAATAGATTAGGAGGAGGGGGAGGGGGAGGAAAGAGAAGGGGAGGGGTTCTAGCATGCAGAACATTTATTAAATCTGAATGAGATTTATATGAGAGTAAAATGGCAAATAGGATTTCACCATGTGAAAATGCACATTTATATGGACAGATCCTGTCCACAGCATCCAAAATCTTCTAAAGCAATGTCTGGGAAATCAAGGATTTCTTATACTATAATTACATAAAAATAGCAATCATTGTTTTGCACTCCTTTCTGAATTGGTCGACCATATTCCAATAAGCCCCTTGTATCTTTCAATATGAAGTAGGCATAGATCTGTATCAACAAAGTGCTGCATCCATAACCTCTGCTGGAATTGCAAAGAAAAACAGGGAAGAAGAGATTCAGACTGAATTGCAAGCACAGACCTGTAGCAGGAGAAGCACACCATTGCAAAGCATGGCCTGGCTACTAAAAACAAGAATATATTCAGTATCACACACCTTTATGTGATTGATTGGACACCATCAAGGCCTTGTTAGAATAGTATGGAATCTGAATGCAGAAAAATGTCAATAACTGTACTGCTTGACTGACTACAGACTGTTGTAGAATTTCATTACAATTTCTCACTCGTTTGCTTCCCTTTTAGGTAGGAAAGTTGAAACTCTCTCTGCAGCTGGCTTGGTTGGTACTTGGTATCTCGTGATTCCGGGCAAAATGTTCCAATCAAACTTCAAAAAAAAATACATATGGTCTGTCTTTGTTACTTACAAAACAGAACAATAATAAAAGAGTGAGCTGGCTAGGTGGGTGAAGAGAAAAAACTATAGCCTGCCTGGTACACTTCTTCTTGTGATTTATCTCCTTTGTGGAAAATTAAGTAAGATTTCAGACAGTTACAACTTTGGTTGCAATCAATTTCAATCAAAAAATACCAATTTTTTGATATTTCAGATCCCCAAGTTACAAGATTAAACATGTCAGGTTAAATGTGTCAAGCCTATTTAAGAATACATATTCACAGTATAGAAGACTGGAAAAACCAGCAACAAAATCTTAAAGTGCTAAATTTTCTTGTTCCATGCACCAGTAGCTAACAAGCAGTCAGGCCATTTTTAAAGATTCTCCACTCCATACCTCTATCATCAATCCAATTTCGAGCAGAGAAAGAAGGTTTTTTTCTGTTCAAGATGGGATAGATTTATGAACATGCAAAGCCATTGGTCTATCACTGTTTCCAAATTTTGGTTTCATCTCCATTCTCAAGAAAGCAATACAGTATCCATCCAGATTTCTCACCATTATAACATGGCCTTTGGAAAAGGCCTTTATCTATCCCTAAGTATTTATACAATATTCTCTTTATCTCTCCCAGAAGAGCCTTTTCTCTAGCTCAGTGTTTTTCAAACATTACAACGTTGACATGTGGACCTCAACTCCCAGAAGCTGGCTGGGGAATTCCAAGTGTTGAAATCCACACATCTTAAAGTTGCCAAGTTTGAAAAACACTATTCAAGCCAGACTTGATGCCTGGCCATCAAGGATTTTGGAAGGAAGCTATCACAATCTTCCTTTCCAGGACCAGAGCTGATGATATGTGCAAAATCCAAAGCAGAATAAAAGCCTTCCTACTTTCCTCAGTTTTCATTCATTTTGGTGAAAGAGAATTTGTTTTTGAAGTTCCTTTCAATTAGAAGATAATTCTCAGATGTTCAGGGTGATCCTTTTGCATTGGTTGCAGAGGTGGTATTCAGCAGGTTCTGACCAGTTCTGGAGAACTAGAAGTGGAAATTTTGAGTAGTTCAGAGAATCAGCAAATACCACTTCTGTCTGGCCCCATCTATTCTCTGCCTTCCAAGTCCCAGCTGATCGGCTGGGTCTTCTTTTGTTGCCCTGCACAGGAGAATGAAGCTGGAAAGCAGGTTAGTGGGGTGAGAATGGAAATTTTATAGTATCCTTCCCCTGCCATGCCCACCAAACCATGTCACACCCACCAAGCCACGCCCACAGAACCAGTGTAAAAAAATTTGAATCCCACCACTGATTGGTTGAATGTCCTCTCTTCATACACAATAGTCAGAAAGCAGCATCATAGCATCATGTTGCAAGCTATGCTATACATGTATGCTATATTGTGCATGCAGGTAGAAAAAGAACAGGGCTCATATCATAATATTGCAAAAGTGCTTTCATCAGTCTAGCCCTTGGTTCTGCCCACCCTCCAAACCCTTGGATACCATCGACTTCACTGTATCATAGCATCTTTGGTATCCTAAATTACATGGAAGATCATTGATAATGATCTCTTTTGGCTTTTCAGAGCAGGAAATATAAGCAAGTAGATTGATCAAAAGATTTGTTATTGAAAAAAATCAGTAGCAACTCCTGTCTCCAATACTTTCAACTTAAAAACATCAACAGAAACTGATAAATAAATAAATCTTAAAAGCCCTCAGACTTCAGTAGAAAAACAAAATCCTATTTCACGGAGAAGAAAATTTGGAAATGCTGCAAAATAGATTTCAGCACCGTATTAGGTGATGGATAGCTCCAAGCTACCTGTTTTGGTAATCTTAGTTAGAACACAGTTGAAGGAGACAGTATCCATTTATCACATGAGTAAGTGGACTGAAAACGTAAATTCAATGTATAACAATAGAAAGCCTCTTTTATACCTGAAAAAAATCATGCTTGTTTTTTTAAAACAACACCTGAACTGATCATTTGAGTGATATGGACAGTATGGATAGTTTTGAGGAACACCTGAATGTCAACAAACAAAATGAGGCAACAGACTGGATACCTGGATATGAAGCAAAACAAAAGAATGAACTAAATCACTTTAGGATCATCCGATGCCCAGATTATTCAATGCTTGTAACTCCTGGTACTTTTTATTTTATTTTACTATTTTAAGCCATTTTTATCCACTATCTTAATTCTAGTGGTGTCTAGCTGATTTATAGTTATTAATAATATGTCAAACAGCTGTAACATATTACAAATTACATTTAATCATTAAAACTAAAACAAATATAAACACTAGTGCTTCCAAACTCAATTCCCAACAATTCTTTGACAAAAGCTTTCAGAAGCTTTTTCACCCAACCTCTAGAAGGCCATAAGAAACCTTTACAATTATAAGATAGAAGGCAGCCTCCATCTCCCTCCCAAACATTGGAAAAATAAAGATATTTTTTAAAACATTGATATGATTCATTTATTCATCAGATAGAAATTCTGCTTTTCTTCTAGACATTCAAACCAGTTTGCATAGCACTCCCATTTCTATGTTTTCTCCCATAGTAACTCTTGATTCTTGGATTCTAGGAAAGACCTGATCCAAGATAATCCAGTTAATTTCCATGGCTAAGTTTTAATTATTGTTCACCACCCAGAGTTGAGAGGGAGGATATACAAATATAAACAAACAAACAAACAAGGACAGGATGAAACTTGAGCCTCTTCAGTATTAATTCAACCTTTACACTTCCTTGGATCATTTTCTATTGTAGAGGAGAATTGTGCTTATCAATGGTAGAATTTGCTAGCACCTTTTTGGACTAACTTAGCTTTTATGAACACAGCAAACTCTTAACCCCACATTACAAACACATTGTTCATTCACAAGGCACTAGTAATCTGTCTCTCATAACCAACCTTTCTTTCCTCTCATTACCTCCATTCCAATTTAAATCCAAAAGCAGTCAAGCACTCTTTGCATCTATTGAGGCAAGCTTTAGTTCACAAAAAACTGAGCTTTTTAATAACAAGGCATTAGGTATAAAAGGAGCTGCTAGATTCCTGATTTCCCATAAAATATAAAATGCTCACCTATAAACCTCATCTATCTTATAAATAAGGTAAGAGCTGAAATCCTAGTGGAAAAAAATATAGATTTTTGATTGATGTTGATTTATTTATTTTGCCTGTAACTTTATTACACAAGGTGAACAAAATCCAAGCAGGGTACAATTTTGAGTACCATATTTCAAAAACTCCAATGACAAACTGGAGCCCTTCCAAATTCCCTCTTCACTTTGGAAAATGTATTTCTCCCAAAACAGGTAAGAAGCTCCACTGACCTTGTCATCCCATAGTCTTTGTGTGACTTAATTGAATGCTCCAATTCCTGTAGCTTTTAGACCTTTACTGACATTACAAAATCACTACAAAGCCCATCTAAGCCATGCAGCAATTGGAGAGGTGGTAACCCTCAAAGCTGCTAGAGCAGACAAACAATGCTATCTTCTATCAAACTTTTTCAAAAACCACTGTGTTGGGAAGTGATTGAACTCTATTCACCTCCCACAGCTACAAAAAAAGAGTGAACTCTTCCATCTGGTTTGTTCCAATAAAAAAAAATGTAGTTTGTGCCGGTATTTGACATGCAAAGCTATTGTGCTCTATAATGCAAATTTTGTGTGAACCAGTTGTGTATGTGATTGAGACAAAGGCAAGGAACGTGAAAGAAGACAGCAAAAAGAAGACACAGGAAACAGCAAACTTAGAAAAAAGAGCAGAAATAATGAAAAGTGCTGTAAGTAATTCTGCACAGAACCTTATTACAACGGTTTTTAAAGCCTTGAGAACGTATTATTGCTTGCAATATATTTATTATTTAACCTGTCTTTCTTGAAAGGCTAAATCCACATCTTAAGAAATCACTTCTAGATCTTCAGAGTGTTCCTTAAATGCATGTAAAAACTGCAAATTACAGTTTCTCTTAATTGCATATTTTTTCCCTCTGAGCCTATCCATTTTCTGTTTTGAGCTATTTTTTGTTTGTTTCATTCTTGCTTTAAAAACTGTCGTACATGTTTGTATCCATTTCTGCTATTAGAGAACTTCCTTATGGTCAACTGTGCTTAATATACATATTTTATACCTTTCTATAAAGCATGGCTGCATATTATTTTCATGCCTTGCAAAAATAACTCTTGTAGATAATTTTCCTAATATTTGCCTTATACATCTTTCAATTGGCAAACTCTGCTTCACAGTTCTTCTAAACCTCTAAACATTTGCACTTCATTATTTCAAAGACTGCTATTCTCTTATTAATTGCAGCCCCATTCATTCATTCCTCTCCATTGTAACATGCAAACTTCATGCAACAGCCTCAGTCATAATTCCAACTGTATAAACTCCTACCATATTTAT
This sequence comes from Bungarus multicinctus, assembly GCA_023653725.1. Taxonomy (NCBI): domain Eukaryota; kingdom Metazoa; phylum Chordata; class Lepidosauria; order Squamata; family Elapidae; genus Bungarus; species Bungarus multicinctus. The sequence goes on along the minus strand of CM042836.1, from coordinate 53,686,298 downwards.
CTTTGAAGAAGATCGTGAATCCACTCCCTCTTCCCAAGAAAAGGAAAAATAGATATTAAAAACTATTTATATCTTCTGTATATCTAAGATAACCCTCCTACTTTAAAATTATTACAGAGGGGGAAGCAGACTCTATATACTACATTATTTCTCTTTTTCTCAAAACACAATTAGTTTCAATGGCCCCAAGACTACACAGCACACACACAAAAAACCAATATAAAGCAATTCAAGCTCTTCTTCTATGCTAGTCTCACATGCTGCCTCTTTTGCCTCAGGGAGCCTTGATCAAGATAGATTTTTGCACTAAAAAAAATTATGCTCAGCAGTGGCCTTTCTTGAGGTTTCCTCCAACTGTTTCCCACTGTTCCCTTTACAGCTACCAGTTGTCTCCTTAATTCCAGTGGGATGCTTTACTGGCTCTATCAGAACAGTTCTGGCATAAGCAGGTGGGAAAGTGGGAGGAAGTAGAAAGGAGGAGGGGAACAACATCTGGTGCTCTAAGCAGAGAGGAAGAGGGTCTTTTTAAGACAAGGAAAAAGTTGCATCACCAGGATATGATTGAGTAAATAGATAATAAGAGCTTCCATTGTTTTTTTCTCTCCTATTCCATGAACATTTAACTTAATCTCTCCAGATTTTAAAAAAAGAAAGAAAAAGGGAGGAGGAGGAGGAGGAGGAGGAAGAGGAGGAGGAGGAAGAGGAGGAGGAGGAGGAAGAGGAGGAGGGAGGAGGGAGAAGGAAGGGGAAGAGGAAACAATCCAATTAAGAGTACGCATTTATAGTTCCAGGGATATATATGGGATGTACAGTATATGTATGTGAGGGAGTGAGGCAGAGACTGAGAGAGATCAGTTTCTTTTGAGGAGATTATTTTATTTCTGTTTACTTTTTCTTAGTGTCTGTCCTTACACAATCATTAAAGGCAGACTGATGATTGACATTTTACTTTTACCTGTAAAAATATTAATTGTTTGTTTTATTGTTTTCTTTTTTAAGGTATAGACTTAAAGCATTTAGTGCCTGGAAACAGGAGAAACAAAGCATCTTTATCATTTAAGTAATGTGCATATCAGAAGAAAGGAAAAAGTCTCATTTCATACATGTTGGTCTGTAATGTAAACAGGTTTCAACAAATAGAAATGCATCTGCATGCTTCTAGATCAGCGGTCGCCAACTGGTGGGCCGTGAGAAAATTTTGGTGGGCCACAGAGAAATGTCACCCCCAGAGCACCCCCCGCCAAAGCAATTAATCCAGGCTGTACAGGAACACAAGCTGCGCTGCCCACATGGCTCGCGGGAACCCTCTCCACCCACCAACTCCTTACCCGGCCAACTTGCCTGCTAAGTTGCTATTTTTCCTTTTTTTTTTTTTCGACCATCAGCTGTTCTGCTGTGCCAGGAGATTTAGATTTGCTAGAAAGCAGGAAATGGTTGGATTTCTTGATTTCTAGCTAGTCTTTAGATCTTCAGCTCTGCTTTTAAGCACAGCCGAACCTCCCTTAGGATTGAAGGTTCTATTATTAGTGCAGAGTCAGAGCAAGCAAATTTTATGTTACAGACTGAGCTAGCCGATGGCAGATAGGTAGATCATTGAATGATTCTTTGAGCAACTCAATCTGCCTGCCTGCTTTGCCTGATTTTAGGGAAAAGTTGCTTTTTTTTAATAAAAAAATTCAATATTTATATAAATATAATATTTACATACAAGCCATGCCCAGCCAGTCACATGACCAAGCCACACCCACAAATTATGCCATGCCCACAGAACCATTTAGTGGTCCCTGGGATTTAAAATTATGAGTTTGATGGTCCCTGAGGTCCAAAAGGTTGGCGACCACTGTTCTAGATGAAATGTTTTCAGATTCATTTTTTTCTCTTCTTTCCTAACTTTTATGTGCCTTTTTGATTGATTTCTAAAATCTTTTTCCCCTTGTGTTTAACTTAAAAAGACCAAACTCAATAAATTAAGAACTCTTTGGAAATTATTAACTTCTCCCATATCTATCTGTGCAATTATATCATTTTCTAAGGACATTTTCTAGATGCTTCTTCCAAATATGTCACATATGCTAGGGAAAGAATCTTTCAACAATGGCAACCTGGCTATAAATCACTTTTTCTCAAAAGGCTCATCTGAGTGATGGCTTTTTGGTCAGTTGTCAGACTGTTATTACCACTTGAAAGTATTTTTTTCACCCAATCCTTTACTTATTTCAGTTGGCTGCCCTCTAGATATGCTAAATTGCAACACCCCTGGTTCCAATCAGTATCTTCAAAGCAGGGCTGATTGTAATTTTGGATGTTCTAATCAACATATATAAAATGTATGAGGGTGAGGAAATTCAGTTTACTCCAGTTATAGAGCTGTATGAAACTTCTTTGTGCTGAGCAAGTTTGCCTACAACTCTATTGACAAATGAAGTTATAACAAGTAGAGCATGAGCTAGAATCCATCTCTAAAGCATGGACTCTGATTCTGGCCCTCTCCTAAAATCTAGCAGCAATGTACTCTTGTCGACCAAGAAATCCATGTTCTTCTCCTTGAAGTTCTTCCGTATCAACCTCATTTAGTCTATGCTGACTAATGGCTGCCAACTGCCAATGGCAAAAGGATGAGCTCAATGATGAGCTACTACAAAAGAGTAGACCAGTGTCAGCTCCAGTAGGCAGAATGGATTAGAAAGCCAACCCTATGGGAAGACTGGAACTATACTTTGTTGAGTTTAATGATAATAACAGATACTTGAAAATCTGATTGTGCTATTCCTCCCCTCCTTCTTATACCCTAATGAATCAGGGAGGCATCTGCCTGAGACATTTCCAATATTATCTTGTTTCCAGTGCATAAAGATTGCTTCAGCCCCTTTCATGTAAAAATAGCTTGCTTATTTATCATAAGGTCATTTCTCTTATTCTCAACAACCACTATATAGTCTCCAGAGACTCAAGCATTTGTTCTTAAATATATAATGATTCTATTATTCCCATAGAATAACTTCCTTAAGTCTAGATGAGAGCTGGAGTTGAGGATGTCAGACTGAGTAAAAAAAAAATGTATGTAACCAACAGGCAGATGCCATCAACAGGCAGCCATGGTGATCATGAACCCTGCTGGCTTGAGGAACGCTTGCCTGTCTAAGAGCAGTATTCCCTCTCCCTTCCTAGGAATATACAGGTTTTGTTTGATTGATTGAAGCCACATTTCTAAAATGGCTGTGTCACCTAAGTGATACTTAAGTGACTCTAAGTTACTTTTTTCAGGAGAAAAATCACTGGCAGTCCCTGAACTGCCCCTTATTTTTTGCTGACTCTTGAGAGGGATCCAACCATGGTATGATAGAGTTATGTCCAACTGCATATCAACTTCTGGGAACCTAATGACACTGCAGGCAATATGAAAGATCTTCACTTGGGGATTTGGAAAACAAGTGGTGGTACCTTATGAAAAACTGCAAAAGATGATTAATTACTTTGAACCAGTAATTTGAATTACTTTGAAAGTAGCTTTTCAGAGTTTGGAATTAAAGAGAGCTTGGGAATGTGGGAATATTCTTGTAAATGAACCCTTATTTGTATGTTTGTTTGTTATTAAATTTAAGGAGAAATTTAGAAGGAGAAAAGGAGGAAAGTAACAAATAATCCTCTAAGAACAAATTATTTGGAGAAAGAGAAATATGAGGCACACAGTCCAAACTCCACTATTAATTACATCAAGACTGCACCTGAAGCATGCAAGGCACTTCAAAACTGAAAAACTAAGTGATGAAGTACAATTTACATTGATGACACCCAAAATGGTTAAAAGAACATGCTGCCTTGTGTCAATTCTCATAACATGTCAGAATGCCAAGTTGTACACTCCTTTTCTACCAAGTGTTGCCACTGAAACCACTACAGATATGTCTTTCACTGTGTATAATACAATTGAATCCTGGGTAGAAATAAAACTACAAGTGGTCAATTAGAAGGCTACCAAGATTTACAACTCAAGATTACAACACCCAATTAATGTATTTGATGTAATAATATTAACACAATTTGCATTAAAAATATGAAGATAGTGCATACAGGGCACAGTTGGTGAATGCTTTGTTCTACTGTCATTTTTGCCATTTCTAGGCAATTTCAGCATGACAATTCCAAGAAAACTGAGATTTCAGATTTGCATTTGTTCAAAAGGACTAGCAAATGGAAATATTTGTTCAAAACGATGTACCTGTTTCTAACAATAAATGAAGCAAGGAATAGGGAAAATGGCTTCTTTGAATATTATACCTATAATATATAACTTTTGTCAAATAGAGATATCGGCCTGACAATAATAAGAGCAACTCTCAGAGAGTAAAGGCCAGCTTCTCCTAGTCTTAGTGCAGTTTAGAGAGTGCTAATCTAGTCATAAATGGTAAGAAACAAAAGTTCTCCAGTCAAAAGTGCATAGTTTTGCTTTTATACAAGATACTTTAGGAAAGGAGACTGATTTCCCACCAACCAGCCTTCACACCTTACAAATAATGTACAGGGCTGCTATATTTGCATGGAGGTACAAGAGTCCACTGTGGATCTAGTAGAATCATTTAGGGACAAAGATTAAGATTAACTGCAGCTGTTCCATGTCATGCCAATCCTAGCATTCACTTTTTCTTCTCTGCCCCATTTTACCACCTTTCTTGTCATAGTTGTTCAAAGAAATCACAGCAGTTGATAAGTTAGTAACCTGGTTGTTAATGGAATCTGGCTTCTTCGTTGACTTGTGAGATGGTCACAAAAGCGGATCACATGATCTTGGGACACAGCAACAGTCATAAATATGGATCAACTGCCAAGCATCTGAATTTTGATCACATGATTATGGGGGTGCTGCAGAGGTCATAACGGTGAAAACTGGTCACAAGTCACATTTTTCAGTGCCGTTGTAACTTCGAATGGTCCCTAAATGAACTGTTGTAAGTTGAGGTCTACCTGTAGTTGCTATTTGTACAGTAGTGCTTGGCTTACAATGAAAACTGAAACCAATCAATCAATCAATCAATCAGAATAGAGCTGGAAGGGACCTTGGAGGACTTCTAGTCCAGCCCACTCTCAAGCAGGAGACCCTATACCCATGATGGCGAACCTACGGCACGCATGCCAGAGGTGGCACACAGAGCCCTCTCAGTGGGCACGTGCACCGGCCAACAGGTCTCCAAAAAGTCTCCATGTTTCAGGCCATTTTCCGGGCTGTTTTCTGGGGAATTTTCAGGCCAGTTTTCGGGTCTTATCGGGCTGATTTGGGCCTGAAAAATGGCCTGAAAATGGCCCAAAACACAGCCTGAAAACATACCAAAAATGACCTGGAAGGAAAAAAGGGTTCCACCGGAAGGCATGGTTATAAAAAAAAAAAAATAGATTGTATAGAGATGGACAGGCTAAAGATGAAAATAAAAGTCAGGAGAAGATTCAATGTATTATAGGGCCTGGAATGCCTTGTATGAGTTGTTTAGAAATAAAAAGAAAATAAAATGGCAATTAGGAAAAGAATGAGGGAATATGTAAATATACCATGGAGAAGATTGAGATGTAAGGATAAAAGATACAGCAAGAGTAAGATGTAATGGTAAAGGAATAAGTAAATACATATACTGAAAAATGTGAGGAGATGCAAAAGATGTCTTGATGTTGATAACAATGTATAAAGTTTTGTTTTATGTTTTTAAAATTTGGAAACTTAATAAAATTTATTATAAAAAAAAACAAAAATGACTTGAAAAATGCTTCAAAACAGGCTGCTTTTGGACCCATTTTCAGGCCAAAAATATTATTATTTATTTATTAATTGATCTTCTATACTGCCCCCTCTCCCAGAGGGACTCGGGGCGGTGTACAGCCGAATAAAAATGCATATACAAATACAATATTTAAAATAGAATTAAAAGAATTAAATAATTGGCTGAAAAATTAAAACTATCAAAGGTTAAAAACTAAAAAACTATTTAAAATCAATTAAAACCCTGCAAATAACTCTAGGCCAGACCGGTTTGATGGAATAAGTGGGTCTTAAGCGCGCGCCGGAAGGTTAATAGGTCAGGGATGGTCCTCATCTCCGGGGGTAATTCGTTCCAGAGGGAGGGTGCCCCCACAGAGAAGGCCCGCACCCTTGGGGTCGCCAGCCGTCCAGCCGGCGGCACCCCGAGGAGGCCCGCCCTGTGGGAGCACACTGGCCACCGGAGGCCGATGGTGGCAGTAGGCAGTCCCGTAAGTACCCAGGTCCCAAGCCATGGAGCGCTTTAAAGATGACCACTAACACCTTGAATCACACCCAGAAGGCCACTGGGAGCCAGTGCAGCTTGCGCAAAAGTGGCGTAACACGGGAGCTCCAAGAAGCACCCAAAACCACCCGCGCGGACGGACTCTGCACCAACTGGAGCATCCGGATGCTCTTCAAGGGGAGCCCCATGTAGAGAGCATTGCAATAGTCTAGGCAGGAGATGACGAGGGCGGATATGACCGTGCGCAGCACATCCCGATCCAGAAAGGGCCGCAACTGGTAGATCCTACAGACCTGACAAAAAGCCCCACTGGTGACGGCCACTATATGATCTTCTAACGACAGCCGTACATCCAGGAGGACACCCAGATTGCGAGCCCTCTCCGTGGGGGCTAGAATTTCCTCCCCCACGGCCAGCGATGGAGTTAGCTGGCTGTATCAGGGCACCGGAAAGCACAGCCACTCGGTCTTGGCTGAGTTGAGCCGAAGCCTGTTTTGCCCTATCCAACTCCTCATAGCCTCCAGGCACCGGGTCATCACTTCCACGGCTTCGTCGGGGTGGCCTGGGGTAGAAATGTACAGCTGAGTATCATCAGCGTATTGATGAAACTCTACCCCAAACCACGGATGATCTCACCCAGCGGCTTCACATAAATGTTGAACAGCAAGGGCGAGAGCACCGACCCCTGAGGCACCCCACAAGTCAGGGGCCAGTCTGCCCCCCTGCCAACACAAATTGCGAATAGTCGGAGAGGAAGGAGGAGAACCACCGTAACACAGTGCCTCCAACCCCCACCTCCCCAGCCGCCGCAATAGGATACTGTGGTCGACAGTATCAAAAGCCGCCGAGAGATCTAACAGGACCAGGACAGAGGAATAACCTCTGCCACGGGCCCTCCAGAGATCATCCACCAACGCGACCAACGCCCTCTCCGTGCTGTACCTGGGACTGAAGCCTGATTGACGTGGATCCAGATAGACCGTTTCATCCAGGTGCCGAAGGAGCTGTCATGCCACCACACTCTCAACAGCCTTCGCCATAAAGCGAAGGTTGGAGACCGGACGATAATTAGATAACAGGGGGGCTTTTTATAAGATTCGTTTGATCTACCAGTTGCGGCCCTTTCTGGATCTGGACGCACTTCGCACAGTCACTTCCGCCCTCGTTATCTCCCGCTTGGACTACTGCAACGCTCTCTACATGGGGCTCCCCTTGAAGAGTCTCCGGAGGTTACAGTTAGTCCAGAATGCAGCCGCACGGATGATTATGGGCGCCCCCAAGGACACCCACATAACACCACTTCTCCGCAGACTGCACTGGCTTCCTGTGGTGGTACTTCGATTCAAGGTGGTACTATTAGTATTTAAAGTGCTCCATGGCTCGGGACCTGGCTACTTACGGGACCGCCTTCTGCCACAAACAACCTCCCGCTGCCCAGTACGCTCCCACAGGGTCGCCCTGCTTGGGATACCGCCACCTGATCGTTGTCGGCTGGCGACCCCGAGATTACGTGCTTTCTCTGTGGGAGCCCCCTCCCTTTGGAACTATCTCCCCCCGGAGATACGAGACACATCGGACATCCTAACCTTCCGGCGTGCAGTCAAGACCTTACTTTTTAAGCAGGCCGGCCTAGCCAATTAAAGGTTTTCTGAGATTTTTAAATTTTAGATTCAAATAAGACTTTTAATTCTATTTGATGGGACTCAATCATTTACTTACTTACTTATTTTACTCATTTATCCTATCTTCATCTATCTATATTCAATTCTGAGTTAATTACTGTTACTGTTGACTGTATCTTTATATGTTTAGACTGTACACCGCCCCGAGTCCCTTTTGGGAGAGGGAGCGGTATAAAAATACGATAAATAAATAAAATAAATAAATAAACAGAGTTGGGTCCAGGGACGGTTTTTTGAGGAGGGGTCTCACTACCACCTCTTTCAAGGCGGCAGGTAAAAACCCCTCCCTCAAGGAAGTGTTAATGCCCTGGAACCAACCTTGCATCACCTCCGAGTGGCCAATACCAGCCAGGAGGGGCACGGATCCAGTAAACATGTGGTGGCATTAAGCCCACCCAGCATCCTGTCCATGTCCTTGAGGGTCACAGGATCGAACTCCACCCAAATGACCTCCCCGAACTCCGCCCTACCCCCCCTTCCAGAGTTGCCCAATCATAGTCCAACCCATCCTGGATCTGAGTGATTTTGTCCTGCAGAAAATTTGAAAAATCCTCAGCCCGCCCTTGTAGAGGATCCTCCCGCGCTCCCACCTCTAAAAGGGAGCGGGTCACCCAAAAAAGGGTGGGTGGGCGATTTCCGGCGGAAAAGTGAGAACGCTTTGCCATCCTTATCGCCACTAAATAGGTCCTAATATGGGACCGCAGTAGTGTTCGGTCAGATCCGGAGTGGGTGGCCCTCCAACCGCTCTCTAAGCGTCTTTTCCGGCGCTTCATCTCCCTCAGCTCCTCAGAAAACCAAGAGGCCAATTGGGATCGGCATCGGGTCAGAGGCTGCAAGGGCACAACCCAGTCAAGGGCCCCAGCCGCCATCCTATCCCAGGCGGCCACCAGGTCCTCAGCCGAGTCATGTGCGCGAACACCGGGAAACGGCTCAAAGTCCATCAGGAACCTATCCGGGTCCATCAGGCACCTGGAGCTGAACCATCGTGTCGGCTCTGTCTCCCTGCGACGAGGGGGTGTGGCATGGAAGTCCAGCCTAAGGAGCGAATGATCTGAGCATGACAGGGGCTCAACAACAACGTCCCCTATACCTAGATCATCCTGCCACTGTCCAGAGACAAAAACCAAGTCCAGGATGTGACCCCAGTGTGAGTGGGGTCCCTAATTAATTGGGTCAGGCCCAAGGCTGTCATGGAAGCCATGAACTCCTGGGCAATCCCCGAGGTCCCGCCAGCCGAAGGTTGAAGTCCCCTGTGACCATAAGCCTGGGGGTCTCAACCGCCAAGCTGGCTATGACCTCGAAAAGCTCAGGCAGGGCTGATGTCACATAGCAGGAAGCCAGGTATGTGATCAAAAGGCCCATCTGAACCGCGGAACCACATTTAACAAAGAGGGATTCACATCCGGTCATCTGAGGGAGAGTGATTCCCTAGGACCTTGATCTTCCTGAATAATCACTGCAACCCCCCCACCCCTCCCCTGGGCCCTTGGTCGATGAAAAACCCGAAACCCAGCTGGGCACATCTTCACCAGAGGAACCCCTTCCTGGCCCAACCAGGTTTCAGTAACACCCACCAGGTCCGCTTCCCCCTCCAAAATCAGATCACAAATGAGGGGGGCTTTATTAACTACGGACCTGGCGTTGCACAGCATCAACCGAAGGCCTGGGGCCAAATAATTCAGACAACCCGGGGAACGGGAGATGATCTGGGGGTCAGAGCATGCCACCGCACGCAAACAGCGGGGGCGGGCTCCCAAAACGTAATATGGTCCCCTGTCAATGCAATACCTGCCTCTCCCGTTGACCGTGCGAATAACCATCCCCTCCTCCTCCCAGAAAGAAACCCCCATCCTCGATCTAACCACCCTCAATCTAACTAGCTCAAAAAATGGGCTGAAAATGGGCCAAAACTGCCAAAAAACAGGTATGCGCGCACCGGCCAATTGGTCTTTGGTTTTCCAGCACTCCGGCACACTCACATGCACAGGCATGCACGAACATTCCGGTTTGGGTACTCATTGCTGGAAAGGTTCGCCATCACTACCCTATACCATTTCAGACAAGTAACTGTCCAATCTTTTCTTTTAAAAACCCCACAACTTTTGAAGGCAAGCTGTTCCACTGGTTAACTGTCCTCATTGTTAGGAAGTTTCTCCTTAATTCCAGGTTGCTTCTCTCCTTGATTGGTTTCCATCCATTGTTTCTTGTCTTGCCTTCTAGTGCTTTGGAAAATAAATTGACTCCCTCCTCTTTCTGGCAGCCCTTCAAATACTGGAATACTGCTATCATGCCCCCACCCCAGTCCAGAATGTCCATTGTTAAGTCACTGTGCTCATAAGTCAAGTTGGGATTCGATTTAACGATATTTTTTTCAGTGGTTATTAAGCAATTCAGCTTTCCCAATGGGAGTTTTTTGCTGTAAATCATGATCATGTGACAGTAAGCCATTGCAACTATTTGCAAATGTGAGCCAAATGCCAAGCACCCAATTAAAATGTGACAGTCATAAGCATGAGTACAGTTTGTAAGTCACTTTTCCCAAGGCTGTCCTAACTTTGAACCATTGTTAAAATGAACTGTTGTAACTTAAGGATTCCTTGTATTGATGAATACATATAATAATCTCCCTGAATTTTATTAACTTCTCTCCTGCTCTATTTTCTATCAGGTTGGCTTCATAAAAGAAAAAAAAAGTGGTATAAATAAAGGAAAACAAAAAAGCAACAATAATGATAAGAATAATCAGGAGCATTGGAAGGGGGCAAGATAATATGTGGATAACGATGACACGCATACAAAACAGGAGAGGTATTAATTCCCTATTTGTAACTGTTATACTGGCTTTTTTTAACACACATTTCAGCAGATGTCTCTGGCATGGGCACTTGTTTACGTAAAGATACATCCATAAAAATACAGAGAAAATACCCATTCCCCCACACTTATGACGTATTTAAATACACATACACACAAACACACACACAAACATTACCAGACAGAATTTCTTTCCTCTTACACTAGTTCCATTATCACTTGTGCTGCTTAAAAATGAACACAAATGAATGCTTTTAACTCCATGACAGAGCTGTCTCCTTCATGGCAACTGCATGATTAGCCAAGCCCAAGGAACACGAAAGGAAAACTGTTCCTCAAATCCAATCAAGTTATTCACTGGTAGAAAGTTTACAACCTTTGAGGGCTCCACAACTCCTTTCCTGAATCTCTCAGCAGCTTGTCTCTGATTTGATTTTAGGGTTTCAAGTTATTTCCGAGTTACCTGGATTTGAAACAGGTCAAGTAAGGCTTATAAAACTAGACAGCAGCAGACAACAATAGGTTAGTTATAGGTTTAATAGATTTGAATAAAATCAAAAATGTTGTACTTTTATCATTAGATGCTCAAAAAGCCTTTTACAAATATATAAACATGTTTATATATTATACATGTTTATCATATTAAATAGCTTCAACTTTTCTGCAAAATTCATAGATGGATATTTAGCTACATCTAAAGTAAAGTTTAATGGAATGTTTTCTGCTATTTCGTATTATTTGGTGAATAGGTATCCATCTTTTTGGTTTGCCCAGCGGCAGTGAGTGAAGAGGCCTTGTTTTGGGCCACATTAAATTTTATATAATATAGTTAATTATATATAAATCACATAATAATATTAAGAGTTTACAATCTTGCAGGGCTGCATTATTAGTTGTTTAGGCCACATTTGCCCTGTGGGCCACAGATTGGACACACCTGATACTAGATAAGGATGTCACCTATGCTTTTTAATATCTGCATGGAACCTTATACAATATAATATAGGGATATCTACAGAGTAGTACATAACTTAGCTAAACACAAACTGGTTTTATTTGCAGATGATATTCTTTATTTCTAAACTTCACATTACTGTTCGAGCATGAATGCAAATGACAGATGCCTTTAGTAAAATATAAGATATTTTATTAAATGATCCAAATCAGAATTGATGCCAATAAGTGAAAATTTGGTTATCTACAATCTATTTAAAGAATATCAATTGTATCTTTGCACCAAATCCATTAAATATCTCAGTACAGTGTATGCATACCAAAAATATAACTCAGCTAGTGGCATGTAATATATATAAAATATATAGAATTTCTTCATATATATAATTAAATCTCACCCTATGGGAAAAATTGAATGGTCTCCAAATGAATATTATTCCCAGATTAATTTATATTCTGAGAGTAATTCCAGTTCATATATCTGGAGAATATTTTCAGAAACTAAATCCTTGATTTCAAGAATATATTTACAGAAAATGTAATTACCAATTAATGAGAGAGAATTCAGTTTCTCCAATCTGGAACTACATCATCATGCTTATGTATTGTCAAGTATTAAAGTCAAGTATTCTCGGGTATTATTTACTGGGAGCCAACAATTGGTTTCAATTTTATGATTTGGACAACTTCGGAATATAATATTGTATATGGCTCCTTTTGTTGATAGACAGGTTTTGGATCACTTAAACTCTAGTAGCTCTGGAAACAATTATGTCAATTAGAAGTGATGGATATTTTAAGATGTCCAATAAAAGAAGATTTAAACCCTTTTCCCAGGCTAAATTGACTTTACAGGGAAAACCAGTTTTAAAAATTAGGGAAAATATGGTGATATAAAAAAATGGATGGAAGTGAGAATATTGACTTTGGACCAATTGATAGGAAATGAAGATGAATCTTTAACATACACTGTGTTAAGAGATAAATATCTATCAGATGTAATCCAATGGCAATATTTACAGCTACAATATTTGATAACAATGTTGTTTGGACCAACAGAATTTTCATCTTTCAAGACACATAAAATATTAGAACAACTTGTTAAATCCTTTAAAACTAAAAAAAACCTTGCTATTAGTTGTTACCAACAAATCAATTTGATATGCAAATGCTAAGAAATTAAGGGCATAAAGAATTAAAAGTTCCTATACTGCCAAGACAACAGGAGACCATCTTAAATTCTATAGCCAAGAGTGTCAATGGACCTCAAACTATGATTTATACAACAAAAAAATAGCATTTAGACTGTATTGGACTGATATTATATTTGTATAGAAAAAGATTGAGTAAAACAGCACTATGATAGAAATGTAATAAGGCTCATGCTTATTTAAAACACATGTTTTTACAATGTTCTGTAATTATTATGTTCTAGGATAAAATATTATGACTGTAAAAAAAAAACCCAAAATTTTCAAACAATAATATTCTCTTCAATTACATGCCTATTACATAAAATCTGACAACAGGACAATTTAAATAGATTCTTTGTGTCCCATCTATGGCCCAAAGAATAATATTGCAACATCAGAAAGATAAATGCAAAGTCCTATTTGCTCAGTAGATTGAACATCTGATTACACTTTCCACCTATGGTAAGTGTGTGGATTGAGTGGATTGCCTATGAATGTAGACTTTTGTATGTATAATGAAATATAGAATTCACTTATACAGATAAGTTTACAAATGAATTTTAAAAAGGAAGTTACATAAGAGTATTAGAAATATAAATGAACTTGAATAATATTTACATTTGATGATTATAAATAGAATTATAACTGTTAATTGTTTATAATTATGTTTCCTTTTTCTGTGGGTTTTTTTTTTTTTTGCACTGTTTTCTATTAAGGCACTTTTTAGGCTTTTTTGTTGGGAAAGTATAAATTTGCATTGTAACTTTCGTCCCATTTTGCTCTTTTTCTGGTACTATTAAAGAAAAGAAAAAAATAAGAAAAAATAAGAAACTAGTCGGAGCTATATGGGGCAGGGGGTAGAAAAGAACAGGAGACTCCACAAAAAAAATGTCATCATAATAATTGTAATTTAATCATCAATCCAAGCATGAGTCAGGGGGCAGCAAAGCCTGGAGAAATAGACTCTGGATCAGCATGAATATTAGAAGCCCTTAATAGTGCTTGTAATCGCCTGGTAACTCCTAATTGTGGCCAGTCGTGGCTTTGGTTGGCGCTGAACTGTGGTGCCAGCTTACAGTGGCTGGGCACTAGATGGTAATATTCACTCCTCAAACAGCTCATTTGCAGGAAAAAAAAATCAATGGACTGAGGACAATGCACATCTAGAGGAAGCTTCTGAAGCTTTGATTCCAAAAAATGCTTGAAGCATTTGTAAACTTTGCTGACTCCCTGCCATCCCAGAAAAAGACAGAAACAAGTAGAATATGTATGGCCACCTTTGAAGACAAAGAATCCAATTCTTTTTGCCCCCCCATCCCCAAAAGCAAGAGGCAGCTTCTTCCTCCCCCCACCCCCCATTGTCACTGATGAGGATCTGCCACAGATGTTCCAGGAAACCTGTTCTTTCTCTCCCTGCCTCCCTCCTTCTTTGCCTTCTCATGGAGGAACTGGAGGAGGCAAGAGTACTCAAGCTGCTACAGGTGAGCAAGCTCACAGCTTGTGGAAGTGTTAATTAGAGCTAATTAGATCCCTGATTAACCTGCTTTGGCATTTAAATGACTAGTTTCATTTGTCCTGTCCTTAAAAGCAAGAATTGCTGCATTGGTGTCTATATCCCTCTTTCCTCCCTATATATGCATATATGCAGATAGACAGACAGATTGTTGCATACAAAAAAAAAACCTGAATTTAAATACACTGAATTTTATATATAACTCAGTGTATTTAGATTCATTTTGTTATATAGACAACAGCTAAAATGATGATATACATATATATGATGAAATATGTTATAAATATAATTTATATATATGTAAATAATTAGCCTTTGTCTATCCACTGCAGGATGAAGGCCTCTTCTGCATGTTCCTGAGCTTTCTTTTGCCAATTGGGCCCACAATTGCACTGATCGATTGTCAATCCATCCTGTTTTAGGTCTCTTTCGTGGTTGCTTTCTATCAAGTGGGATCCATTCTATGACTGCCTTGGTCCACCTGCCATCTGTTCTTCTATCTATGTGTCCTTCAATGTATTTAAATTCACTCATTGTTGTATAAGCTTCATGATGCTTATTAAAAACAACAATTTGGTCAATGAACTTGGGAGACCACTATGCTTTTGCAACTTATTTTTCCTAAATCATTTCATAAAGATAGTTCTCCATTTATGACAAGTCTGGAATTTATGATGGGCCTGTAAAGCACTCCTGACCATCATAAAATGTTGTGCCACACACACACATATATTCTTATGGTTATGTTATGTGATTGCATTTCAAGCAGTTGGCAACCAGCTCGCCTTTATGGCTGGTTGTACCATCCCAGCTATGTGACCTCAATTTGTAATTTTATTTCATTCATTCATTCATTCATTCATTCATTTGCTAATTTCAGGCATTTTTCAGCCAAAAAAACCCATTCTGAAGAATGGTTTATCCTTATGATGGCAGAACTCACTTAACAATTGTGGATTTGTTTAATGATGGTGGTGATTCACTTAACAAAATTACTGCAAAAAGTGTTGTAAAATTGGATCAAATCAGGTGGATGCCTCAACTTACTATCATAACAAGTTATATCCAGTAATTCAATTTTGGACACAGATTGAGAACTATTTGTATGTTACCAAAGATAACCTTCATAGTAAGCAATAGCACTTAGACATATATACCACTTCATAGTGCTTTACAACCCTCTCTAAGAGGTTTATAGAGTGAGCATATTACCCCCAACAATCTTTATCTGTAGACAAATAATTGGAATTTGATAATACTTTTTCCAACTAACATTTTGTTAAGCAGGCAAACTGACATTTTGCAACCATAGACTAACATGACTCTCCACTTAGAGGCATCCTTGTGTCCATGGCAGCCCCTTCCAGCCATCACCATCACATATGGAAGTCCAGGTGGTCACTCATAATCAAGCAATCCCTTAACATGTTATATGGTACTCTCTGTTTAAGATGTACCATCTGCATTTTATCCACTATCCGTGGCAAAGCCTCCTTTTCCTTTCAGATGTTCTATTGTGAATTCCAAAACAGGATGCCAGGAGGCTTCAGCAGCCACAAGCCATTGCCATAATTGTTACCTTGCTGCATTTCCACTTCACAACTTCCTTATTTTGACATATATCAAACTGGATCCCAGCACAGATGCTGTTCTTTAATATTTATAAGTTTAAAGCTATGACATAGAAACATATATTCCTCTCTTGTAGCAATAGACATGGCATGCAATCTCAATTGTTTTGGAGAACAAAATATACCCCCCATAAGTACAAACTTGGATAGTTTTATTGGTGGGAAGGTGTGTTGTATAAACGATTTGAGAACAGACTACATTGCATAATTGACTATGGAGATTCTCCTCCTCAGAGATCACAGAGATAGAAATATAGACTACAACAGCTCTATTGTGCTGAAGCAATTAAACTTTTTCACTTTCTCCTGCCGCCTCCTTTGTGTGAGATATTTGCCTTACCATGTTAGCTCTGAAGAGAAACCTATAGACTGATTCAGTCAAGATCCAAATGCAAAGAGTGCTCATTTTATCATTTGGAAAGACACTAAATAATAAATTATTCAATTGCAAAGCTAAATGTCTATAGAGATTCTCAGTCATCCAGGTCATAGTTGTAGAAGCTTCTTGGATGACAAGCGAAACATCTTCAAAGAAAAACAAGACAGTCCAGTTGCCTCTTGAAAAAGCACTTTTGGGACAAAATTACTCAATTATTTACTTTTTTTAAAAAAAAGAGTTGCAAATAGAGAGGAATACTTCTAAAAAGTAACCTTGCTTTTCTGATTCAGGCAATGCCTGCTTTCTCTAAAACAAATGCTCATTTTAACTTTTCCAAACAGAAAATGTAAATAAATTAGACATTAAAAACTAAATTTAAATTACATCTCTATGAAGTCTCCTATTGTTATTTTAAAACAAAGAAACCATTCTGCCACATCTTTTTAGGGAAGTACATACAGAAAGATGAATAGGAGATATCACACCTTTTGCAATGAAATATATAATGTCATGCAGGGCAATCAATGCAAACTAGATGGGAGTTTTCTAAATCTCTTTGCTGTCATCTAGTGGCTGTCCAGATTTTTGAAGTGCAAATCTGGGAAACTTTCTATCGTGTTGACCAACAGAATTAATGAATCTGGCTCCATAAAGAACATACACAGAGAGACACCGCAATATGGCAGAAATGCAAGCATTAATGGAAGCTATAGTTTTCAGCATCACAATATCATAGTAAAGTTTGTTTTTTAAAAAAACATTAAAAATAAGAATGCCTAATTCTTCAATCTTTATACAGGTCTGATAACTTTCTCTGTACTTTTTTAAGTGAAGAAAATCTTTACAGTATATGGCCAGCCATAAAAGCTATCTACAGTATGTCTCCCCTACAATGGCATGTTTAACTGGCAATGGGTTTGCACTTTACAACAAAGATTCACGAAAGAGGTTTCAGTCCAATAAAGATTATCCTATGAGTAAGAGGGAGGCTACTTTCACAAGTTGCAAGTCTACAAGTCCCAAACTATCTAGGTCAGCAAATTTCTTCTGTACTTCCACCACTAATAAATACAAAATTCACTTCTTTAATGACAGTAGCCTACTTAGAGAATCTACCTCATAGTCTATGTCAGGACACAGAAGATCATGTAAAGGTGACCTGTAGTTACATTAATTCTTGTAATTAAATTTGTATTAGATTGAATGAAATCAAAGGCTTTATCTTTATAACTATTCCACCTATCTGCCAGAAGTATAATACAGTACATATTGCAATGAAACTTCCATTTAATAGGGCCTCGTTAGATGACTTCAGACAAACCCATCCTCAAATGACTCCAAAATAATGGAAATGTTTGTGACATCCAGCATAGTCTGAAGAAACTACTTATGTTTAAGTCATTTATGTCAATTTACATCATTTGCATAACAACATTGTCATGTAAATAGCATAACACAGCAAAAAAGATGTCATTACAGAGATGAAAAAAGCGCTTCCAGATTTAATGGATATTCAGAAGTAGTATATGCAGCTTCCCCCTGAATGATACATTAAATCAAGGGCTTATTGGACTGCACTGCATGCTATTAATTTGAAGCCGTCCTAAGTTCATACATATCCATCACACTGGCTCCTTTGGGAATATTAGGTAAGCATTTTGTGAAAGAGTAAGCCAAAAAAATTGTAGATATAAAAGAAAAAGATATAAAACTAGTTCGTACCAACATCAGGAAGAGTGTATGGAAAAACAGTAAAAAATACTGCTGAGTTAATGTAAATTGAATATGAAAATGAGCAATCGCTATAAAAAAGGTACATTGGAATAGTTTGTTCATACACAGAGACTAACTTAGAATCAGATTGCAAAACAAATGTTTGAAGAAAATGTGAATGAGGTAAGATGAAGAAAAAGAACCAGAAACATAGTTGGTTAGAGTTTGTGAAATCCTGGGGAAAAAAGGTGGAAGTTTTAAAGAACAAAAGACAATGAAGGAAATGATAAAGTGGGAGAAACAAGAATTGATTGCCAGGATAGACAGATATGGAGAGAGAGAATGACTGATATTGGCATAACCTGGTTTTAACTAGGTTTCCCTTTTTTCTTATCTCCTGGCTGTAATTTCTTTGGCTTATAATTTTATATTCTATTTGTGAATAATTTTACTTATCCCATTTTAAGCAAGAAGAATAGAACAGAACAGAAGAGAACAGAAATATTTTATTTGGCCAAGTGTGATTAGATTAGAGAAATTCCACACAAGGAATTTGTCTTTGGTGCAAAAGCTCTCAGCGTACAGGCAAAGCAACATAAATAATCATAATCATAATACCAATAGGAAGGAGAAGTAAAAAAGAGAAAAAGGATAACAACAATACTACAGCCATACAACATGGATAAATATACATAGACATTAAATAGTACTATGAGAACTATGTGTTCAACAGAGTGGTGGCATGAGGGAAAAACTGTCCTTGTATCTAGATATTTTGGCATGCAATACCCTGTAGCAATGTCCCAAGGAGAGAAGTTGAAGCAGTTTATATTCAGGATGTAAGGGGTCTGTGGATATTTTTTCAGGCCTCTTTCTGACCCATGCAATATACACATCTTCTATGGAAGGCAGGCTGTTTGCAATTGTTCTTTCTGCAGTCCTAACTATTCATTGGAGTCTGTACCTGACCTGTTTGGTTGCTGTTACAGCAAATATAGCAGTTATAGAAGTACAAATGACAGGATTAATAATTTCTCTGTAAAACTGCATCAACAGTTCCTGGGGCTCAGGAATCTCAACTTCCTGAGCTGATACAAGAAGAACATTCTGTGCTGTGCCTTTTTAATGGTTCTAATGTTGGGTGTCTATTTCAAATCCTGGGAGATTACAAAACCCAAAACTTGAAGGACTCTACTGCTGATACTGTGCTGTCAAATATAGTAAGAGATTGCAGAATAGAAAGGTTCCTCCCAAAATCCACTCCACTCTCATCTCTACATTTTTAAGCATATACAGCTCCAGGTTGTTCCAGCTGCACCACAGAGCCAATTGTCCAATCTCCCATTTATCTGCAGATTCATCACTGTCTTGAATGAGACTAATGACAATTGTATCATCTGCAAAATTCAGTACTTTAACAGAGGGTTCTGTAGAGATGCAGTCATTTGTACATAGAGAGAAGAGCAATGACACCTGTGCGAATTGCCTGGGTACTAGATATAATTAAAACTCTTAAATGAGCAAATTTGACCATCCTTCTATATTTTATTTTATTTTATTTTTAATCAAATCTCTGATCCCGTTTTAGAAAAACATGTTAGATTTGTTATATATCATTTTAAGTGAACATTCCCTTCGCTTCTGTCCTGCCAGAAATAAGAGTCAGCATCAGGGACACAACCACCCTCCAGCAGCTTCTTCTCTGGACAATGGATCCAATCAAAATGGGACAACTCGCTATGGCCAGCTTGGTGCAACCATCTCACTGCTGCCATCTCATCACGACCATGTCACCTCTGCCTACTCACCACCTCCAAGTATCTGCAAGACAACTCCAAACAGCGAACTTGCAATGGGGACACCTTGCTGCAGGAATTGATGGGGAGAGCCGGTGGGCAGATGAGCTAATTAGCTAACGAGTGGTGGAGCAGAGTATAGAGCAGTGGTGGTGGCTGAACTGGGACCTTCCCATTTTTGCCCATTCCCTGCCACCACTACTGCCACCACGCCAAGCTCCAGGCCAAAGAGGCTGGGGACAGCACTAGTGGAAGTGGGCAAGAGGTGGAGCAGGCTGTGGAGAGGTGACAGCAGCTGGGGGAATCCCATTTTCATAACGGCTTCTGTCCCGCCAAGTTTCAAGCCAAAGAAGTCTGGATTGGTGGCAGCAGTGGTGAGCAGGGTGGGTGGCAGAAGGTGGCATCCCGTTTTCACTAACACCAGGCCACCATCCCTGGCTTCTTCAGCCCAGAGCTAGGCATTGAAAGAGTGGCAGCAGTGGTGGCAGTAGCGGGGTATGTGAAAATGGGATGTCCCTGGCCACTGATATACTCTGCCCACCTGATAACCTTGCCTGCCTGCCCAACTCCCCCTCCAGCCCTCCACTGCATTATCTCTGTGGCGAGTTGGCCATATGGAATTCTCCTGAAGCAACTTGGTGGTAGCAAGCTGGACATGCTGAACTGACCATGGCAAGTTGTCCTAGACCCATAGTCAATCACCCTGATTTTTTTCCCTATTTTCCCAAGACTCTTTGATCCATCTTTATATATTTAAGGGACCTCCATCCTTTTCTCCAGCAGATATCCCCACAGATGAGACAGGTGGGAAAATTGCTGCTATGAGATGGAAACTGTGTTGATCATTTAAATGAATAAATATTTTTTTAAAAAAATAGTATGTGGTTTTATATGCATCTTATGTCTAGGAAAATAAAACATTGCAGTGGTAATTCCCAAAAGACTGCAATTGATTTTTTTCCCAGAGTGATTTACATTAGGTTACTTCAGCCCATTGATTTGAAGCAAGACTTAAACCTCAATTCTATGTACATTTACCTGAGTATAAATCCTATTTAATTCTTCAGGCTTATATTCTTTTGGGTGCACTTGAATAGGACTATACATCTTTTAAGATTTAGAGACTTCTTTTTTACCTATTTGAGGTATTAATATATGCACATACTGTCAATAAACCTCACAACAAGTCTGTCAAGTTCACCAATAGCATTGACACATTGCCTGAAGGAAGGCAAAAGTCAGGGGTTAGCAACTTCCCTATAATCATTGTGAGTAGGCTGTGGTGAGTGCCATGCACCATGATTCTTTTTAGAGTTGTATTTGCAGGCTATGTGTCTCAATAATGTGTTATGAGGTGTATTTGTAATTGCCTGATGTGAACACTGGTCCTTGAAAAGGAAATGGTGTGTGTCTAAGTGCAGGCAAAGCTATTTAGAGTCAGGACAATGCAGCTGCTCTCGCTGGGATCAAATTAGATCTTTTGGAGTTTGGTGATTTAAAGAGGAAAGATTAAGAATAATCCATCTCAATTTCCTTGGCTCTGAAGCAGTACTTAGAGAATAGAAGGTGATTTCAAAGCTCATCTGTTCCTGCAAAGCACAATGTGTTCTCTACCATCATTGCCACCTTCTTTTCAAACAGCTTTTCAATCAGCTTTATTGTTGGACTCTCCAATGTCAAAACAGAATAGCAAACGTGAAAGAGGGAAAAGTTCACAGGCACAGTCACAACGATATGATGGCATCTTTCATTTCACCTTTCCTCTGATTTGATACAAATTTTAAAAAGCCTGCTTTCAGGGCCAGATCTGTCTTCTATCATTTTTTGTCTTCCTGCTGAGAGCTCCTTTAAGCCAACAAGGACTCAGTCAGCTGGATGATGGGCCAACACCGGTTGACCCAGAGATAATTCGGTTTTTTAAAAACTCCTACCTCAATCAATGAAAAATACATCAATTATAATTTTATGTGAACATTTTGTATGGATTTCAGGGCACTGTTACATAACAAGCATTCTGCCTGTCTGCTTATGAAGGACATCATTCTCATATCATATCTGTTTCAATCTCAGTCAATCTCCATGGACTCAAAAGCTCTTTGCTAAAACCAACCATCCAAACAGGACATTTATATCTTCTGATCAACAAAGAATCTATTTAAATGAATCTATTTGACTAGAAATCAACTGTATCACACAGTCCTGATAATAAATAAGAATTTTGGGCAGTTCTGAAATCAGGATAAAGAAGTATCTTTACTAACCAATTGGCCATCAGTTGGTTATCTTAATTTAAACTACAAGACTATCTCATTTTCTCAAAAAACAATATACAAAATAGTCAGGATTTCAGACTGTGGATGTTGGTCAAATATTTTACTTCAATTATTACCAAGACAGGTCTTAGGTTAGAACAATCCATGAGCCATTTTTCTGGTTTTTGGATATCCTGTAGGGCAGGGGTGTCAAACTGGCAGCCTGAAGACCAAATGTATCATTTGCAGGGCATGCTCACCCTGGCTCCATGAAGGCAAAAAACATCATGGTACATCACGTGACATCAACACGACATGGTGAGTTTGATACCCGTGCTGTAGGGAGGCAAATCTTCAGGCTCCTGTTGCTCAAATTCAGAAATAAGTTGTTGGTTGTTCTTGATATTCTCTGAGCTTGAAATCAGAAATAGAAAAGAAATAATAAACTATTAAGGAAGAAATCACAAGACTGATACAGCAAACTACTATAATGTGTGTGAGAGAGAGTGTATGCAGATAGATTAATATGCATTGGTAGATGGAGGGAGAGAGAGGAAGAAGAGGGAGAAAAGGATCCAGCAAATGTCACCCTCTCATGCACTGATTATGTCACCTAACCTAGTAATAAAAAGTTTTCAGGAAAACAACCAAATTCCAAGTATATCAAACCTTACTAGTTCAACCCCGAACCACATAGTGCAATATTCTGCACGCCACTTTCACAATATCCTTGGGGAACACAGGTAAATGTGTACTAATCTCCAGGTAAAGTCAACTAAAAATGGAGAATCCAGGTGTACAGATGTAAAGAAAGAAAGCTGAGCATCAATCCACTACAATGAAAAAGATTCCATCTGGTAGAATTTCAGATGGGATCATACTAGGATTGTCAACAGCAGAAAAAATAGGATATAAGACTTTGTTTATAGCTCTGAGATTCTGAATCAATCTCTAGGAAAAAGGGTCAGAGCCAAGATTCTTTACACGTGATACAAAGGCTGGAAAATTCAAATCAAAATCCCTTAACAAGGACTAGATGACTGGACAAATGTCCTCTATTGCTGTTTGTCTAAGAGCATATTGAAGTACCTGTAATAATGAAGGAACAGATTTTAATTTGCCATGAATTGTACTGCAATTTAATCAGTCCACAATAGAATTTTGATGTTGCGACAATTCCTTTGGGATGTAATGCAACAAAGGCCTTGCAATACAATGTCCCTTAAAATAAGAAATGCTATTAAAGTCCTTTTCATCAGCTGTCACTAGGGGCCATTCCCAACATTACCATCACTTGATTATGATCTGTAATACATGATCTGAATGTAGGCCACAACTGCAGGATGAAGGAGCTCTTTCCCAGGGAGCAAGAAGCAAAGAAGCTTAGAAACTTTGACAGTCAAAAAGAGCGTGAAGGTGGATAAGGGTATATCTACTAGTTTAGAATAGAACAGAACAGAACAGAACAGAACAGAACCGAATAGAAGTAAGAGTAAGGGTTAGGGTTAGGGTTAGAATTAGAATAGAATTTTTTTATTGGCCAAGTGTGATTGGACACACAAGGAATTTGTCTTGGTGCAAATGATCTCAGTGTACATAAAAGAAAAGATACATTTGTCAAGAATTGAGAATCATAAGGTACGACACTTAACGATAGTCATAGGGTACAATAAGCAATCAAATCATACTAGGAAACTGTAAATATAAATTGTAAGGATACAAGCAACAAAGTTACAGTCATACAGTCACAAGTGGGAGGGGATGGGTGATAAGGAGTGATGAGAAGATTAACAGTAATAGTAGTGCAGACTTTGTAAATAGTTGGACAGTGTTGAGGGAATTATTTGTTTAGCAGAGTTATGCAGATAAGTGCTTTGGGGTGGCAAGATTTCTGTCTACAGGGGAGCAACAATAAACACGTTATTCTTGGTTCTTTGGTCCTGGCATAATCCTCTTTATAGGGAATATCCATAAAAACACTTAGAGATGTCATGTAGCGTAATACACATTTTGAGGGGTCCTTGGAGCTCTCTGAGCTTGCTTGTTTTCTTTCATAGAAATTGTTATGACCCAGATAGTCAAGGTAAGGCAGGCCTCTAGAGAGTCCTTTATTGCTGTAAGTAAATGTTCCAACAAACAGCCCTCTAACAAATAGTAAGATCCACCCCACACTATCCTGAAGGCAGCCACCCCCAGTCGCTCAAACAATATCCCATATATAACAAAGGAAGTCCACAGACTAGGACTACGTTCACAGAGCAAGGTCCTGGGTCTCAAGTCCAGTCCACCCAGCCAAGCAAATCTATGAGGCAAACTGTAGTCCACAGGCATAGGCAAAGCATAAGACAAAAAGCAGTACTCAAGGTAAAGGCAAGATACAAGACAAAAGGCAAAAAGCAATCCTCAAGGCTAGGCAAAGCAAAAGGCGAAAGACATGAGTCAAATCTGGGGAAGTGTAAGCCAAAACAAACAATTGTTCCTGGCAAAGACTCCCCACAGCTTCTCCTTAAAGTCAATCTACTCCAGGTGTTTCCTGTGAGGAGGGATGTGGTGACCTTCTGCTGAGTAGCCTTGCAGCTCTTCTCTGAGCTTCTTACACTCAGCTCTCTGTGCTCTTGGATCAAGTGGGGAAGGCAGCTATTCCTCATCAGAGGGGATCTGCTGCTATCAGCACCACTGCCTGTCGACAGCCAATCCTCCCTCGTGTCTGTGAGGGCAGGCAGTTCTGCATCCAGTCAACCATCTCCCTCAATGCTGAGGGGCCTAAGACAGCATGGTCCACAGTCTCTGGCCTCTCAAACATATCAAAGGTGTCATGCCATTTCCATCAGATGGTCCCGATTCTCTCCTCCTCTTCCTCCACCTCACTGGGCCATGACAGATGGGGTCATGAGAGAAATAGAAAGCAAACCTCACTTTCTTGTAGCATATTCTCCTTTATTAATATCCACTTAACATAATAGGTCTCTACCCAAAAGGATTATCAACTATTTTAATTCCTAAGAGAAAAGAATGGGAGTCATATAAGGGTCCTATGCCCACTGATAGCTGTTCAATTTCTCTGAGGGGAATCAGGTCCCAAGAATACCCATAGCAAAATGGGTAGAAATAGTAAGAACACTTAAAAATCCTTTGATGCTAGCTATGACCTATCAGCTTCAGTATCCACTAGGAAGGAAATGGATCTACCATCTATTTCTAAAACAACATGTGACTGGAGGGAGACACCTATAAATACATACATACACACACATTACTCTTTTCACAGTGCATAATTTGAAGCAGGAATTGAGAACAATTAATCTTTAGTGATATGCACTATAAAGTTCTCACTCAAGTTAAAGTTAGGAATTCTCTCAAACATCTCTTTTGTCATTGTTTACTTAGAATTACTTTTGGCTCTTTTCAACTAATAAAATTGCTGATATCTCATGACTTTTCAAATCAGATTTCCACAGCACTGGATCTCTGAGCCAATGGGAAGAAAATAATATAAACACAAATAGATCCCAATCAGAATTTTAATAAATTCAGAATTCACCTGCACTTTTTTTTCAGAACCAATATTTAGCCTAGTGTATCTCTATGTTTAACCCTGTTTTGCTAAAACCACTCATGCAGAAAGTTTAAGTTTCTGATTAGCATCATTCATGGGTAGGAGCTAAATAAGTCAAAACAGCATGGCCAAGGCCTTGATCCTTTGCACATTTGATACATATAACATATGTAAAAAGAAAAGGAGCACATGTATAACAAAGAATTGCTAGAGGAATCTTGGAATCCTAGTGGACTATCATTTAAATGAGCCAACAGTGTGCGGCAACTGCCAAAAAAGCCAATGCAATCCTAAGTTGCATTAATAGAGGGATAGAATCAAGATCACATGAAGTGTTAATACCACTTTATAATGCCTTGGTAAGGCCACACTTGGAATATTGCATCCAGTTTTGATCGCCATGGTTTTAAAAAGACCTTGAGACCCTAGAAAGAATGCAGAGAAGAGCAACAAAGATGATTAGGGGACTGTAGGCTAAAACATATAAAGAACAGTTGCTGGAATTGTGTATCTCTAGTTTGATTAAAAGAAGGACTAGGGGGATTATAATAGCAATATTCCAATATCTAAGGGATTGCCACACAGAAAAGGGAATCAATCTATTCTCCAAAGCACCTGAAGGCAGGATAATAGATAACAGTTAATCAGACTTGGAAGGGACCTTATAGGTCATCAAGTCCAACCCCCCACCCAAGCGGGAAACCCTACACCATTTCTGACAAATGGCAGTCCAATCTCTTCTTGAAAGTCTCAAGTGATGGCACTCCCATAACTTCCGAGGACAAGGTGTTCCATTGGTTGATTGTTCTCACTGTCAGAAAGTTTCTCCTCATTTCCAGGTTAAATTTCTCCTTGCTCAGTTTCCATCCATTATTCCTCGTCTGGCCTACAGGCGCTTTAGAAAATAGCTTGACCCCTTCCTGTCTGTGGCAGCTCCTCAAATATTGGAAGACCGCTATCATGAGCCTTCTCTTTACTAGACTAGCCAAGCCCAGTTCCTGTAACCGTTTAAGTAGTCCAAGTAGTGATGGTGCTATCTATTCCACCTTTTTCTAGCTTACTAAGAAGGAGGTTGTGGTTTACTTTGTCGAATGCCTTGCTGAAATCTAAATCTGAGACCAATGTTTTAGTCTCCAGTCCCCTAATCATCCTGGTTACTCTTCTCTGTACTTTTTCTAGAGTTTTTTTTATAATGTAGTCACCAAAACTAGATGCTCCAGGTATGATCTTACTAAGGCTTTATAGAGTGGTACTAGTACTTCCCTTGATCTTGATTATATCCCTCTGTTAATACAACTTAGGATTGCATTAGCTTTTTTGGCTGCTGCTGCTGCACACTGCTGGCTCATATTTAGCTGGTTGTCCACTAAGACTCCAAGATCCCTCTCACAGTTACTGCTATTGAGCCTGGTTTCACCCAGTCTATATGTGTACTTTTGGTTTTTCTTGCCTAAGTGTAGGACTTTACTTTTCTCTACATTGAATTTCATTTTGTTAGATATGGCCCAGTGTTCTAGTCTGTCAAGATCCATCTGGATCTTGAGCCTATCTTCTTGGGTGTTAGCTATTCCTGCCAGCTTAGTATCATCTGCAAATTTGGTAAGTTCCCCTTCTATTCCCTCATCTAAGTTATTAATGAAGATACTGAAGAGTACTGGGCCTAAGACGGAACCTTGTGGCACCCCACTGCTTACTTCCCTCCATGTAGACTTAGACCCACTAAGGACTACTCGTTGAGTATGGTTTGTCAGCCAGTTGCGAGTCCAAGTAGTGATAGTGCTATCTATTCCACTTTTTTTCTAGCTTACTAAGAAGGAGGTTGTGGTTTGCTTTGTCGAATGTCTTGCTGAAATCTAAATATATTATGTCCACAGTATTTTGCTGGTCTACTAATTTAGTCACTATGTTGAAGAATGAGATAAGAAGCAATGGATGGAAACTAAATAAGGAGAAAAACAACCTGGAACTAAGGAGAAATTCCTGGAAGTAAGAACAATTAATCAGTGGAACAACTTGCCTCCAGAAGTTATAGATGCTTCAATACTGGAAGCTTTCAAGAAAAGATGGGACAACCATTTGTTTGAAATGGTATAGGGTTTCCTGTCTGAGAAGAGGTTGGAATAGAAGACCTCCAAGGTCCCTTCCAACTCTGTTATTTTGTTATTCTGAATGGGGCTTTGATTGCATGATACTGACCTGACCTATTTAAAGTCCACTCCTTGCAGAATATCTTGTTTCTGATCATTTTCTGGAAGCAAATAAGTTCATATAGGGGAATAACTACAGATGAAATACTTAATAAAAACAGATATGCATGTGTATATTGTACTCAATTACAGTATGTTCATTATCAGTGCAATGGCAGAAATAAGATGGAGTTTTTATATTGAGAAAGATTGTTCATTTAATCACTGTTATATCAAAGCATGTAACATCTTGAAATCAGGTAGAATAGAGATGAACAAAATACATCTCCGAAGTCTTGGGTATGTCCCCAAGAGATCTTCAAAAGTTGTTACCAAATTAAAATTGGTACAGAAGGGAAAATGATTAAATACATGATGCATGAACGATATGTAATTTTAATTATATTAAATCTGGTTCTTGTCCTGATCTCACCCATATCATTTTGGCCCCAGCACATCAATCAGAAGCCAAGTGTTGCTCTCAACTCTGAAAAAGGTCTGTGTTCCTGAAATTGAATCACTGCAGTTATACATACAAATCCTCCCTAAGGGGGGAACCTTCTCATTCAGTTGCATTGCACTGAGTAAAATTTCCATTAAAATTACAGGTCCTATTTGAATAGATTGCATTTAAAAGGAACAAAAAGAGGCTTGATTGCAGAGAGAATCTGAAGTCAAGCTACATAGCCTTACCATTTTGCCTCCTCACACATTGAAACAAATGCTTGAAGAGGCCTTCACTGATAGATCCTGTATATATATCTGCTCAGAGATCAAAAAAGCTTGCCTTCAAGCTTTAAGTGAGCACAATAATGCAGCATAAATTTTATTATATGTCAGAGCATTTATTAGTCACCTTTCAAGACTGCAATCTTCCCAAGGTTACTTATAATATGCAAGGCACAATTTGATAGTCAGGTAACAAGTTCATAAAAGTGCAGCTTTATTGATAATGAAATTCTTTTTCAGTCTATTGTGGATATATATTGTTTCTGTTCAAATAGAGAAGTGAATAGAAGAGAATATATGTAGCTCAGGGTTGAACTGGAGTCCTTGGTGCTCTTTGAGCTCCACAAATATAAAAGTTTAATGTGTTAATTATGAAAGTAGTTATTTCTAACTGGCATGGTTTCACTACTCACTGAAGACATAAGTTTTTTTCACTTTAGCAAAATGTGGTGTTTATCTATCTTTATCTTGGTCATGAAAACAGATATGTTGAAAATTGAGAAAAAATGCTGTGTGTCATATTGAACTGTGTGTTTTTACAAAAGTGCAACCCACTTTTAGAGAGATTATATAATCAAAGCCCTTTTTAGATGAGAATATTAAAAGTGTTCTAAGTTTTCTTTGTGCTTCTTCAAAAATCCAGTAAATGGAAATGAGGACTGAATATTTCCACACAGCATAATCTGTAAGGCTGCAAAATATTCCATGCACAAACAATTCTAGGCACAGAACAGCTTTTTTCAGATGGTCTCTGCCCTGAATGAAGCAAATGTTAGATGTTTTGTCTTTGTGCAGAATGACACAGGGCTGTGTTGATCCAAGCAAACCTAGTTGAGAAAGAGGGAATCAGAGAAAAAGATAAGAATATCAGTAGTTGAAAAAAGGGAAGGAGAGAGACATTAGAAGAGAAGATTGGGCACACCTATGGAAAGCACCATGCTGGGACCCACTGCAGGAAGAGAAGCAATGCATACAGCTTTATCACCACCTGGAATTTGTGCAGTCATATCCTGGAATAAGTAAACTATCCAGGATTTAAGTTTTGTTAAACTGTGGCTAATCTGAAATGGGTCCCATAACTTCCAAAAGGTAATGGTTTGCTCAGGATTTGAAACATGAAATATTTCTCATTTTGTGCACATCCCTCCTCTACGGACATGGCTATAGAACACACAGTCTGTCCTTGATCTATCTTGACACAATTTCCAATCTCATAAGCAATTCCTGCAAATATTGTATTTACAGATCCCCCGAAGGTTAAAAAAAAAAAAGGCAATTGCTATCGAATAGAATCCAGAAAATGGTCCAAATATATTTATAACACAGCTACAAAGCTGTAGTCCTAAGCAAATTTATAAGGTCCACAAAATCTAGTTACAGTTACTGATGAGTAAGTAGGCTGAAAATCATACTGGCTTGGGCCTCCTTCAAGCACATGAACCTAAATAAAATGTGAACCTTTTCCCAAAAGAAAAGCCAGGTCAAAGTACATATTCTGGACAGCATGCTGCAGAGACCTTCAGACAGTTACTGTAAGCTTCAACTTGCTGCTCTTTGGACAGGAGAAGGGAAAGGAGAGAGATGGAGGCAGAGATAGATTACAGACCCATTCACCCCAGAGTCTCAACTTGGCGCCAAAACTCTCCCTAAAGTAAAATTGCCTTTGTACTTCAGCCGACAGTGTCTGTAGAAAGCATAGATTGACTTTCTCTTGACAAGGATTCAAACCCTCTGGCAGGAATTTTATTTATTTACTAATCAAATTTATATAGACCACCTATCTCACAAGGAATTATTACTCTGAGCAGCATACAATAATCAAATAAAATACATAAATAAAAATAAAAACATTTAAAATGTTTTTAACAATCAGCATTAAAACTTAGAAATTGATGAAAATTACAATATGTACAAACCCCCAGGCAAAGAGAGAGTGAGTATTCCCATTTCCACAGTGGAGCCACCTAAACGTGTATCTGGTTCAGTGGTGGGATTCAAAAAAATTTACTACTGGTTCTGTGGGCGTGGCTTGGTGGGGGTGGCTTGGGGGCATGGCAGGGGAAGGTTACTGCAAAATCCCCATTCCCTCTCCAACCCACTAGCCTGCTTTCCAACTTCATTCTCCTGTGCAGGGCAACGAAAGAAGACCCAGCCAATCAGCTGGGACTCGGGAAGGCAGAGAATAGATGGGGGTGGGGCCAGTCAGAGATGGTATTTGCCAGTTTCCCGAACTACTCAAAATTTCTGCTACTGGTTCTCCAGAACTGGTCAGAACCTACTTGAATACCACCTCTGATCTGGTTCCCTGGGAGCCCCAGTCTTGGGGGGTTTCTGGGATATCAAGAGAGATGGAGCTAACTAACCTAATATTTTTTGGGAGGCATGATCCATTGAACCATGTACCATGCTTCTCTGGCAGGTTCAATGGGACAGGCTGGGAGAGCTGGTCCCTCAGATGATCTGATTCCATCCATGAAGGACTTTAAAGGTGATAACCAACTCCTTGAATTGGACCAGGAAGCAGACTGCCAATGAAAATATTTCTTTCTATTCAGTTTTTTTTTTTCATTCTCAACATTTTCTTACATTATATTACAGGTAGTCCTCAACGTACAACAGTTCATTTAGTGGGCATTCAAAATTACAACAGCACAGAAAAAAAGTGACATATCCATTTTTCACTCTTATGACTTTTATAGCATCCCCAAGGTCTTGCGATTTACATTTGGATGGTTGACAACTGACTCACATTTGTGACAGTTGCAGTGTCCTGAAGTCATGTGATCCCCTTTTGCGACCTTCTGACAAGCAAAGTCAATGGGGAAACCAGATTCACTTAACAACTGTGTTGCTAATTTAAGAACTGCAGTGATTCACTTAACAAATGAGACGAGAAAAGTTGTAAAATGGAGCAAACTCACTTAACAAATGTCTCACTGAACAACAAAAATTTGGGCTCAATTGTGATCATAAGTTGAGGACTACCTGTGTCATGAAATAGAAAAATAAACACCGAAACCTAACAGCTTTGTGATTTTTTTATAAAGCTTTCAAATTTAATAATTTTTGATTGAAATGAAAGTGTACATATTTTCCCCTAGGAACTGGGGTGTGGAGGGAAGCATAAATTGTGGTTAGTAGCTGAATTTGAAATACGTTTGTGTGAATTGTGGACCATTTAAAGTTCTATTAAACTTTCAACTTTTATTGGAACCTTTTTTAAAATTATCATATTCCTGCCCTAAGATATATGTGGATTATAAATATTTTACTCAATAAATTAATGCATTGCTTTTGGGTGAAAAGTCTCCTACTACAGCCACTGCAAGCCTTTTTCCCGTTGGAATTATTCTTACTGCTAATTGCTGTTGGAGAGCACAGGTTTAAATCTCACTTTCTGCCTTTTGATGCCTGATCTTTAATTTTTAAAAAACAGAATGATGTTTGATTAGCAATCACATGAGTGTCACATGTAGCGAAACCCTCAGAACAAGAAACCTGATGAGATGGAAAATAGAAGATGAAGCCTGAGGGAAAGAAAGAAAAGATCAGCAATAGAGATTAAAAAGGCTAATAAGAAATGTCACAGCGGTTAACACGAGGATAGGCAATATAGTTCATACACAGCGGTAAAAGAGGAGTGCTAGGAGAAGATCAGGGTGAGGGAAAAAAACCAGGATTAAAATAGGCAGAAATCTGCAAAACAGGCACTTAAGAAAGCAACAGATAGGAGATGGTATTGAACTGGAGATAAAAGAAGCTAAGAGGATCTGGAAATGTATTATTGGTGTTCAAAATGTTTTGACTCAGACCATTTTGAATTCAAAACATCTCCTTCTGGAGTGCAAAACAGCTGTGTCGATGCAAAATGGGCTATTTCAAGCCTTCTGGAAGTGTTTCAAGCTCAAAACAGTTCTGTTTCAAGTATGAGGCACTATGGCAAATGCAAAACACTTCAAAGGCTCAAAAGGTCTTGCTTTGCACACAAACCAGCAACTTCTGGTTCAAAGAGGGACATTTCACCCTGAAGATTGGCTTGCACACTCAACGAGGGATGGTTTGAATTCAAAATAACTTGATTTGAAACACTGACACCTCCTCGGGAGAAAGGATGGACGCAAAACGTCCACAGCACAGAGACATGAAAAGCTGTGCACTACAGAACAATAGCGAACAGATGGAGATGTTCTGAATCTTGATCCCCAGAGGGGCATTTTGCTGGCTGCAGCTTGTACTATCACTACAGCACTGCAATGTGGGAGCTCTACGGGGGTCAACAATGGTCCAAAAGAGGGCAGACGGGGTTTATGGAACAACAGGCTTCTAGAATTATAATGACTGCTAGTGTGGTTGCATTGGTTTTAAACTGATTGCTCAGGATTAAACTGGTGCATGGGAAGAGAGATCTGTCCACTAGGAGCTTTAAGGCACACACAAGAAACTAATGGTAATAGATATCTATATATAATGTCTAGATATCAGCTGATCTACAATCATCCATGACTCTTGGGGAAATGTAATAGTCTCCAAATGTATACATAATGGATTCCATATGCGTTGGTGTAAAATACATTAAACACTAAAAGAAGGGCAATTAATAAGCTAACAAATTGAAGCAGAATACACCAATCAGCTTTACCACAATATGCATCACAGTCATTGGCTGGCATATAAATGTTTTCATAAACAGACAAATTAACATCAATATTTGATGGTTGATACACTATCAGGGCATTCTGCCTAAATTCCATTTAATTAAAAATATCAGAGATCAAGTGCCATTCAAAAAGTCACCGTATTTATATTATTGTCATTTATCCCCTTAGGCACCATTTGGTATAAAGACTGAATACAAACTTAATGAACAAATAAATGCACAGCTGTTGATTAAAATGGCAAATTCATCTACCTCATTTGTTTTCCCTTCCATATACCATATAGCAAATTGGGGTCACCAGTGTGCCTCTAGTTTCCCTTGGTCTCAAACGTCCTGCCCTATCTGAGTTTTAAAACATAGTAATTTAAAAAACAAAACAGACATCAAATGCTGACTTGCTGAAAAGCAATGCATTCAACTTCCAGCTATATCTGTATTTCCAATAAGGCTCTGGGCTTCATACGTGCTTGCATAAGCACTTTTAGACAATAAAAACATCAGGCTTTTATTAGCTAGTGGTTTGTACATAAGGGTATTTATCTCCACATAAAAAAGAAAATGTATATATACATGCTGAGACATTGGGATGAGATGATAGGATCCCCTTTCACTAGTTTATCTGTTACTAAATGTGTGCCTTGTGACATACTACACTGTGGATGGCAGCTATTTGTAAACTGGCAAAGCCCTACCATAGCAGCCATTTTGTGAGAATCCCTACAATTTGTTCTTAAAATAACCAAAATGTGCTTAACAGATTCAAAAAGATAGGACATTACTATCCTGTTATAACTAATGTTTTTCTCCTTTCACATTTCTGATTGCCACTGCCAAGGCAGTGAAATAATCAACATCACACTTACTTTTATGACACTCAAGTCATAGAGTTTTCCCTAACTTGACACCATCCATTTGTGTTTGACCTAATATCTTTGTTAAGTTGGCTGTGCATTTGTGTATTGATCTTTAGTTATAGACTTTTCCCAGACTATGGGTTCTTCCACCCATCCCAGCAATGTTTTCCCTCCTGTTTTCAAGAGAGGAGCATGCTCCTTGGAAAAACACTGCCCCAATCTGCTGCTCTGTACAAGGAGAAGATGAATCTGTTTAACATTTGGTGCAAACCCCCATTCTCTTTCTCTCCTCCTCCTCTCCAGCACATTTAGACCCTACAGCTGCCTATTAAGAAAGACACTTGGGAGTCAGAAGAACTAAGTCCACATGCATTCTCAGGCAAAGGAAGAAACAGGCTAACTCCTGCTTCTGCAAAGGAAAGATGAAAAATAATGGGTACTGGATTGTAAGCAAAAGGTAGAAGCTGAGATTGGTAGAAGCCAGAGTTTTCACCAATGAGAAGCATTCCAGAAGTAGTAACAACAAAACCCAGACGGCCTGCAGATGATTATCAAGAAGCAAGTGGATGCATAAAGCACAAGCCAGTTCTATCTTTTTCTGCTGGAGAAAAACTCTATGGAGAATCTCAGTTGTCCCTTCCTCTTAGAACCTTTGCCTGATATAGCCTCACTACAGCAATGAACTCCTGACCGACTGTCAATCCTTGATTCTACTTCATACATTTTCCACATAATGCTGCTCTTTCCTAGTTGTTTGTATGCATGGATGTGTAATAATGGCAGAGTTACATGTAGACATTTTGACCTTGCGGCGTGTGCTGGCTGGAGAATTCTGGGAGTTGAAGTCCATAAGCCTTAAAGTTGCCAGGTTTGGAGACCTGTGTCATAAAGGAAGACTTGTTCCATTTTCTGCTTAAAAACACTGCTTTCATAATGGATCTCTCTGATCCAACCTGTTACCTTAGTGGCAGCCTTGGCCCAAGATGGATGCTTCATTGCGAAGACATGTCCTCCACAGATTACAAGCTATCCACTCAGAGAGGAAGGACTATAATATTAGTATATAAAGAATAAAGAACTATAAAAGAAGCTCACTATTCTTTTAAATATATTTAACAAGCCTTTATACACCATGAGGATTATAAGCAGTTGTATTAAAACCACTCGGATTTGCTGGCTTCCTATTTTGAGCCACATTGCACCACCAGCTTTATACAGGCAAAATGCACTAGTGAGAGAATACAGAAACGGCATAAACAACTCACTCCTACTGGTGCATGCCAACATTCCTCATTTATCAGCTGGAAGACTCAAATCCAGGAAACCCCCCACTGGCACTTGTACAACATCTGCCCAACAACTTTATAATTGATTCCCACTGGAAAGCCAAATCAGTTACTGAATGGCCAAACCTAAGAAGTCATATAAATGACCCCACAAAAATGGTGCAAGACTTTGAATTACCATGTCAGCAATGGACAATCCTGAATAGGATTCACACCTCACACGGCATCTACCAGGACTTTCTATTTAAATGGGGCATAGTATACTCCCTCAGTGTAACTGCGGGATCCCACGTCAAACTATAGATCACATTGTGACTGGCTATAAGCTGAGGGCATATACCAGTCCAGTATCTGATTTTTCTAACATAAACCATGCTGCACTTCTAGGATTAGATGGCATAGACATTGGTATTTACCATTGAAGAGATATTCGTTGATCAGTTTAGCCACTGTGCATGTAATAGGCCCATCCACCCACCTCCCATCTGTGATTAATTCTTTCATTTTTACTTCAGACATGTTACTCGATGGAATCTTAACTCCTATTGCTTCCTCCCCGTTTGGGCTGCTCATCCCCAGGAATGGGCCTATTACATGTGCAATGCCTAAACTGATCAATAATGCATAAAGGCGAATATCTCTTCAATTGTAGTTTTTACACTCTGATGATGTTAGCAGAGGCTAACAAAAGCTAAGTGAGTAATATAGTTTAAGTTCCAGAGATCGTGATGTCTGTCTCTTCTTTTATAGCTACACTTAGTCCCAGGCTGTCTACACTTGCCCTCTGTGACATGGCCCTCTTTCCATTTCATTTATGTTGGGCTTCTATTTTGTTTTGGATCTTCTCTGATTTCTGTGTACCTTCACTGGCTTCTTCCCCTCTTTTTTCTTCCACATAGGAATTATTCTTAATTGTGCTTTAGCTTCTTTCGGAGCCCTCATACATCCCCATTACAATAGCTTCTTGCCATGTATTTTGTATTAAAATCCATTTGTTTGACATCCAGCGTAAAAGATTGACTAAACACAATTTCAGTTTCTCTTAAAACCAAGGACCTCAGTTTTGTGTTATCAATTCCCCCAACATTTCTGCCATTTATTCAACTAAATTATCCTTATCAATTAATATCAAGTCAAAGATAACTGATCCTCCTGGCCTTTCTTCATCCTCTAAAAGTGAAAGTTGTCAGCAAGCTCAGTCAGGACTAGGCTATGCTTGGCACAATTTGAACAATCTGCAATTACTTTCAGAAGATACCATCCACAGGTTTTTTTTTCTTGCTCTATTTCTCTGACATGCCCCTTGAATTATGGGAGCAGCAGTGGCCTCTGGCAGCGGCTCAAGAATGCCTCCTATTGATGTCAGCCTGAATCGAATCATATAACAACTCTGAGGTATGATATTAATAGGAGAGTTTGTACATTTTTTCTGACTCCCTATGCAGTGTGCCACAATATAGTTACATGTCTCTCGAGCCCTACACTGTGGCCATCATTTCTCCACATGACAGCTTTCCAACAAGCACTATTATCCTTGTTTTATGAGTTTGGCATTTCATTTGCTCACTGATCTTCTGAATATATCAAGTCCTGCAGCAGATTTGCAATCTAAAAAAAATAGTGTGGTTGAGGAGAAGGAAAGATCAATAAAGTTGCAGTAAGAGAAGGTTATCATGAAAGGGAAGACTATTTTCTAGCAGAATTCTAATACCTCAGGGGCTGCCACAAAGAAAAGGAGGTCAACCTATCCTCCAAAGCACCTGAAAGCAGAACAAGAAGCAATGAATGGAAACTAATCAAGGACAGAACCAACTTAGAACTAAGGACAGTTAGAACAATTAATCCCATGGAACAACTTGTCTCCAGAAGTTGTGGGTGCTCCAACGTTGGAAGTTTTTAAGAAGAGATTGGATAACCATTTGTCCGAAATGATACAGGGCTTCCTGATTCAGCAGTGGGTTCAACCTCCAAGTCTTTTCTCATTGTTATTCTATTATCATACCTTGGTATCAACAACCGTTCAAAGGGGGAAGTAAATAATACTTTGGTGATATTTTGTGCATAGTCTGATGGTGCTCAAAGCACTGTGTCATTTTCGACACACCTTGCACCATGAATTAGAGTGTGTACATGGCATTTCTTTTCTTGCTGTACTTCCTTCTTTCCAACTGCAGCCCCAATCATGCTTTTTATTGCACCAAATGCTCTGCTGTCCTGCTGCAAAAGGGTTTGAGGATATAACAGCTTTCTTTTAAACATATACAAACAATCTCACAGCTTCAATTCTCTGCTTCAGCACTTTTTTTATCATTACTAACAGTTCTTTCTCCCTTCATCAACAACGAAAGAAAAACTTACAAAGAAAAGCCACATGGAGGGCAGAACAGGCAACCTTAAGGGTTTTGGGGAGAGATACGAGCACCAAGCTAAGTCAAATGCAAGCCTCCAATTTCAGCAACTCACATGCTCATCTCAGAGCTTATTTGAAAATAAGTCTCAGTGTGTTCTGTTTTGAACCATGCTGGATTTATGGATTTTTCCTCAGTGCTAATGATAGTGCAACATCTAATTGCTTATGGAATGGCTATAAAAAAGCATAAATGCTGCTTCTGAGGTTCCAGAGTTCTTAGATTCAGCCCTGTACTTTGTATAATCAACTGAATGTGGATAATTCCTCCTCAAAATAATACACCCGACTTGTTAAAAAAAAAAAAAAAGCACTACCATTAACAGCTCACCTAGCTACCTTGCCCAAATATCTGGAGAAAAGCAAAGGAAAAGAATAATATTACAGCTTTTTAGAGGTCAAAAAGCCATATAAGATTTCTGTCATAAAAAAAAATGACTGTTGCTATGTAACTATGAAGATTCACACGAGCCAGGGGAAGCATTGCAGGATCCTCAGTGCCCATCTATGTACCAAGGCAACTATACAAGTTCAAGAGAAACTCTTGTATTATTGTCACGTTTATATTCTCCACTATTTTCTCCCAAAATTTGGTTAAATACATTGTAGAAATGTGTGTTTTATACAAATATGTGTTAAATATATTATATAAATGTGTGTTTTAAACAAGCATTGCCCTTATTAAATCTCCAGAGAAAATGCTATCCCATTTTATACAAATGCAGAAGAATTCAATAAATTCTAAATAGTCTTTGTAACTTGTAGCATAAGATTGATTTATTTTATTTGATTATTTATATCCCATCTTTATTATTTTTTATGAATAACTCAAGATGGCAAATATATCTACCACCTTTCCCTTATTTTTCCCACAACAATCTGTGAAGTGGGCTAAAAGTGTTTGACTGACTCAAGTTACCCAGTTGGCTTTCATGGGTAAGGCAGGATTAGAACTTATGATTTCTTGGTTTCTGGCCTGGTGCCTTAACCAGTAGAACAAATTGATCTAGATTTGCTGATACTCTAGGTATAGAAGCCCATTGTGTAGGCAATAAAGGAACTTCTAATTCTTTTTTCCATTCGTCTCTTAACATCAACATATCAAATTGATTTACTGATAACAAATATCTATAGAAACCAATAGTGGCTTTAGCATTAACTGTAATAGTTT
Organism: Bungarus multicinctus; assembly: GCA_023653725.1. Lineage (NCBI taxonomy): Eukaryota > Metazoa > Chordata > Lepidosauria > Squamata > Elapidae > Bungarus > Bungarus multicinctus. The sequence goes on along the minus strand of CM042836.1, from coordinate 53,647,277 downwards.
ACCATGCCCAATACTTATTAAGTTTGGGGAGAAAGTACTGGATAATATAAATGTGACTGCAATGAAAGCTAAAATTTTCAGGGAATAATAATCTCCTGAATTACATACCTAATACATGAAAACTGACAACTGGACAACATAAATGGATTATCAGTGTCCTTATTAAAACTAAGAGATTGATACTGCAATATTGGAAAGATAAATGCATGCTCATTTGCTCAATGGACTGGAGACCTGATTATATACTTGCATTAACAGAGGGATACAATCAAGATCAAATGAGGTACTAATACCACTTTATAAAGACTTAGTAAGACCACACCTAGAGTTCTGCATCCAATTTTGGTCACCACACTATAAAAAAAGATGTTGAGACTCTAGAAAAAGTACAGAGAAGAGCAACCAGGATGATTAGGGGGCTGGAGACTAAAACATATGAAGAACGGTTACAGGAACTGGGCCTGGCTAGTCTAGTGAAGAGAAGGACCAGGGGAGACATGATAGCAGTCTTCCAATATTTGAGGGGATGCCACAGAGAGGAAGGGGTCAAGCTATTTTCTAAAGCACCCGAAGGCCAGATAAGGAATAATGGATGGAAACTGAACAAGGAGAGATTTAACCTGGAAATAAGGAGAAACTTTCTGACAAACAATGGAACAGCTTACCCTTGGAAGTTGTGGGAGCGTCAACACTTGAGACTTTCAAGAAGAGATTGGACTCCCATTTGTCAGAAATGGTGTAGGTCTCCTGCTTGGGCAGGGGGTTGGACTAGATGATCTACAAGATCCCTTCCAACTCTGATTACCTGTTATCTGTTATACTTGCCACCTATGAATGGATTGTCTATAAACATAGATTTTAAATGGATAACACATAATGTATATAATGAAATATGAAATTCATTTATGTAAAGTAGTTAAAAACATGGTAATCACATAAGTGTATTAGAAATATTGCATTAGATCAGAGGTGTCAAACTAGTGGCCCACGGGCCAGATGTGTCACATGCAGGCCACGCCCACCCCAGCTCCAAGTGAAACGTCACATGACAGCAATGTGACGCAGCGAGTTTGACCCCGGTACATTAGATAGATAGATATAGAATTGTAACAGTTTATTGTAACAACATATTTTGCTCTATATTTTTATTATAATTGTTCGCTTTTAGCACTCATTATGTGTTTTTCATAATTATGTATCTTGTGTTTTGTTTTTTCTTTATTATTTTAAAATCAATAAAAATATTTTTTTAAAGCTCAGCATAAGTTCTTGACCTGAGGGAGAGACACCACTGGTGAAAGAGATTTCACCTCTCCATTGCAGAACCTTCCTGTCCTCTAATTAAGACTAATGGAGGACATTTGAGAACATGGGGGGAAAGGAAGAAAAAAATGACATTGTGCAAAGAGAAATTAATGTACATGATGCTGAGTGAAACCCTGCCATTATTTCAAACCTGCATATATAAGAAGAGTTGAATGTTTCTCTCCTTTATTCCTAATTCTAAGAAAGGATTTCAGAAAGTAATGAATCAAGTACAGGGGTTCCTTGATACTCAACTGCTTTGAAACATATTGAATTTGGTATTCAACACATTTTGACATGAAAATTTTATCTCGGTACTCATCGAGTGTTTGGTACTCAACGCACAAGCTTGAACTTGTCAGCGTCAGCGGCCTTGTGACTCACCACATTATTCCTTAAGGGGAAATTTTGTTTGGTCCTCCTCATTTTTGGTACTCATCACACATCCTGGAACCAAATAATAATGAGTACCGAGATACTACTGTATAATTAAAGAGTGGCCAAAGCTCATGGTGGGCTTCAGGCATTGCACTCTGCTGTAATTGATTGAAGATCAGTGTGATCTGAGAACATGAATTACATGTAAGCCATGGTTTAGGGCTTACCACATTGTGTGAACCTGGTTTATGCCACCCATTATGATTTAACAAACCAAGGCCTAGTATGATATCCATCAGAGCTGTTTCAATGGATTTTTTAGCCCGGAAATTGTTTACAAATCTTTTGCAGAAACTAGCTTGGAAGCTTCAGCAGGATTTAAGCATTGGTATGCAATTTCTGCACGTTAATAAGCTGCTTCTTGCTCTCACAGTACAGAGAAAGATAAACACAGAGAAAGCAGCACAAGTTCATGCCATTGATAATCACAATTTTAGAACCAGCTTTGCTGCTTTCTTTGTTATGGTCATAATTTTGGATATACGATTTTTATCCAGCCACAGCAGCTGAGTGAATTACTGTAAAGAGCTTTACAGACTTTTTTCTCTTCCAGTATGAAGCAGCCAACCAACTCTGCTTTTTGCCCCTTCACTGGAAGATATCAGATGAATGGGCAGTCCTAGTGATCACTAAGATTTATAGGATCTCATCTGAGCTCCCTTCTCAGTTCCCTGCCATTCCCCATTTTTTCCTAGTGCAGAAACCATGCTTGGTCCTCAGATGACCCCAAGCTCATCATTTTCTAAATGCAAACAGGCCTTGTTCAATCAATATTTATGTCCCTATCACTCACTGCTGCAACATGGAACCATAATGAAGCATAATGGGGGTAAAATTCATGCCTTGTAATTACAAATGAAAAATTAACAGAGTTTTCATTTACTGTCTATTGTTTTCTAGATATTGCAAAGAGATAACTGATGCATGGTCAATAGATTAATTAAACAATCCGGGTAATACAGGCTATACATGATTCGTCTCAATCGTTTCATTATCCCAGCAGGCTCAAAGAGTGCTTGCCCAAATTGGATTGCTTCATATTAATGTAATGTCAGGTCCTAGCTTGTGAAAACCAAACTTTTAGGCAGAGAGGGCCTTCAGTAGGCACTAGAGTTTGAGAAGCAAAGCAATTGCTAGTTTTAGTTATCTCATGGCCACAGGCTGAGAATACAGCACTCAACTCTACGGATCCATTTACTAGGTAACCTAATCAGGATATGAAGTTCTCATTCTAATTTGGTCTCATTCAGGCCCCAACAAATACAAGGATGCAAAACTGGTCCTCTCCAGATGTTTGCAAGTCCAAATCACAAAGACACAAACAAATATGAGGCAATAGTCTGGGAATGTATGGATTGTCATTCAAAAGATATGCAAACACTAGGTTATCTGTAGTTTAGTTTCATAAGCCACAACAGAATTATATTTTTATTTGTATGTTTGATTTTTATCCCATCTTTATTACTTTATAAGTAAATCAAAGTGGCCAATATACATAAAACTCATTTATCCTCCATTTTTCCCACAACAAGCCTGTGAGGTGTGTTCCCATTCCCTCTCATCTTTACTATGAAAAGAAGTAAAGTTTCCCCTTCTATTTTATGATTAGTCCAACACACTGCATTGTTGGATTGCTCTTCTTGGATACACCTAGTTCGGGAGGATGTCTAAACTGAGACTGCAGAATTAGGATTGGTTATAGATTTCATATTCTTCATCATGACCTGTCCTAACTACTATCGGGTTTTGTGCACACCTCAATATGCATGTTGGAACTGGTACTTTAATCAGAAAGTATCATAGCCATTTGTTCCATAATCACAGTGATGCCAAAACAATTCATACCACATCCCAGAGGAATGTAGAGAATGAGATTTGTGCCTCAATATCACAATGCATATTATCTCTCCTGCCCCCTCTGTTTTCCCTCTCTCTGGATGTCTTGATCATGATCTAAATGTGGAGAAGTCTCAAGTGAATCCATTGTCATGGAGAAACCACATCCTGGGTATTTTTAAATTGAGGTGAAATTGGAGGGACCTGAAAATGGATAAATCCCACACTCGTGGTCTTCAATAATTTTTCAAAATTCCATTTTAGGAATGATCCTTGACTTTAAGCTGTCACTGAATTAATAGGCTATGGTTGAAATGAGAAGGATGTTTGCATAGTTATGTTTAAAATACTGCCAGCCAAATCTGATTACAGATGTCTATGACTTGGTCAGATCTTCTTGACTGGCATATGTATGCTCTATGTGGGGCTATAACTTGAACAGCGTTTGGAATTTGCAGCTACTGCAAAATACATTTGCTAATCTGCAAGCCAGTGCAAGGTACACAGAGCTGGTCCTGCCAATATTATATCTGCACTGGTTGCTAAGTGCTTATCGGGCACAATTTATAATTTTGGTATTGACTTTTAAGCAGCCCTGAACAGCTTAATATCTAAGTGACCAGTTTTCCTGTTACAAATCTGTTCAGCCATTAAACTCTGCAAAAGAAGCTCTTTTGAAGATGCTCCTGTTATTTAAGGCCATTTTTCAAGCCACAAGAGGAGGTCTCAGATGATTGCATATACTTCACTTATGTATTTATTATTTATATAACCACCCACCACATGCAAGTAACTCTGGACAGCTTACAAAATTAAAAACAAACAATCCCCCCAAATATAAATCCCCTAGGGCACAAGGATAAATGATGAACTATAGCCCATACTACCAGAGTTCTTCTCAATCCTGACCCAAATTCCTGGGGGAACACCCAGATCTTTAATGCTTTGCAAAAAAAACCCTGAAACAATTGGGGCCATCCAAATCTCTGGGGATGGGGAGGCGTTGGGATGGGGAAAACGCTATTCCACAGAGCAAGTGCAACTGCTGAGAAGGCATGACTCTGGTGTTCAACAAGTTGACAATGTTCAATAGAAAAGATCTGGACCATGCCCCCTTTACCAGATTTCATAAGAGAAACGCAGTTCCACAAATAGCCTGGCCTTATGCCATAGAGGCCTTATGCTATAGGTGATGATCAGCACCTTGAACACCTGGCCTTATGCTATAGGTGATGATCAGCACCTTGAATTGCATCCAGAAGCGTACCAGGAGCCAGTGCAATTTACAGAGCAGTGTCACATAGGGGTAACAAGAAATGCCAAAAAAGTACCCATGCCACTGAATTTTAGCCTAGCTGCAATTTCTTCCAGGTGGGAGAGCTTATAACCCACATCAATTCCATCTTGCCAGGGTTAAACCAAAACCTGTTCTCTTCCATCTAGACCCTCATAGTCTCCAGGTACTGGGAAAGGACCTTGACAGCACCGATTCATCAGCTCAGAAAGGAGATGTACGTCCAATTGGGAATCATCAGCATATTAATGATACCGAATTTTTGCCAACAGGTGACATCCAAGTGGCATCACATGGAGGTTAAATACATAGCAAGAGAGTAGAACTCCAAGGCAGTCCACAAAGAGGGTCCTCTCTCCCTTTACCAACATGAACTACAACTGGCTCTGGAGAACAGATGAGAACCTCCATAACAAGCAGGTGACTCTATATACCATTTCAGACAAGTGATTGTGCGCTTTTTCTTTAAAAACCCCAGCGACGAAGCATCCACAACTTCTAATTAGTTTCCATTCACTGTTACTTGCCTTGCCTTCTGTTCCTATGGAACAAATGCTCCTATGTTCCTACGGAAAGCCAAGAGAGATCAAAGAAGGGAAGGATGCATTACCCCCATCTCAAGTTCATCAGAGGTCACCTACAAGCACAAACAATCCTATCTCAAAAACCAAGTTTGAATCTTGTCTAGAAAAGGCCCAGGGTTTGCTTTTAGCAATTAGACAATCTACAATCTATGATAATGTGCCTCTTTCATCAAGGGTTTTTTTTTTTTTTTGGTTGCTCAATGATTTAGCACTGATTTTAATGTTAAGCTATGTCTTTTTTAAACTATTTTGTTAGCCACTTTGCCTGTTCACCACAATAAAAAGTCAGGGTATAAAGTAGTGATTTTAACTATGAGTAATAAAAACAAGTCAACTTCATAAATTACTATTTTGACCTGGATCAAAATCACAATTTCTCTGACAACTTACCTCTTATTTATAACATACTTCTACAATTTCTGTATGCTGAAACGTTGCGTCAAGCTCCAAGTGGGAGGATTTAGGAGTTTTAAGGTATGCAATCTAAATCAAAATTTCTGAAGAGATCTTTCCTCCCCTCCCCCCACCCATTTTATCCTTTAAAAACTCAAATTCCTAGCATGCAGGAAAAAAACACCAATGCCCTTGCCTGACCATTTGGGAGGTTCTGAAGGCTACAAAGCCACACTTTGTATCCTGACTTAAACCACTGTTTAGCCTTACACATGAAGGCAATTAGTATTGAAAGTATCCTTCAGATAGAAGGGTTGATCTTGGAAATGTGCATGTACCACATTAATATTCCTAGCCTTTGATAGAACTAATATTCCTGCAGGCATTATGAGGAAATGTTTCAATTGGGAAAGAAAGAAGCATCTTCACAAAATTAAAAACATTGAGCAACTGACTTTAATGAGCACAGAACACACATTAGCCATGTTGATATTGGAATAGGCAGCTCAATTAATTAATTTCCTTAAGAATTAATGTTCAGAACCCATACCTTTCAGTTAATTTATTCAATGTCTTTGCAAAACTGGCTGCTATAAAAACTAGAGAAATTGGAATAAATAATATAAATTATGAAGCAAGCTCAAATTAAAATATGGAAACCTTTGGTCCAGTACTGAGCCTCGGTGGTGCAGTGGTTAGAGTGCAGTATTGCAAGCTACTTCTGATGACAGACAGCTGCCTGCAATTTGGCAGATCAAATTCCACCAGGTTCAAGGTTGACTCAGCTTTCCATCTTCCTGAGGTGGGTAAAATGAGGACCCAAATTGTTGGGGGCAATATGCTGACTCTGTAAACCACTTAGAGAGGACTGTAAAGCACTATAAAATGGTATATAAGTCTAAGTGCTATTGCTATCTGATGCAAAGATAATGCTATGCAGTTTGTCAAGAGGCAGAAGTCATTACACAAAGCTATGTGGTGCAGTCCCACAAAACTTGAAATAGCAATAGCACTTAGACTTATATACTGCTTTATGGTGCTTTACAGCCCTCTCTAAGCAGCTTACAGGGTCAGCATAATTTCCCCCAACAATTTGGATCCTCATTTTACCCACCTCGGAAGGATGGAAGGCTGAGTCAACCTTCAGCTTGGTGAGATTTGCAGGCAGCTGGCAGTTAGCAGAAACAGCCTGCAGTTCTGCACTCTAACCACTGCGCAGATGGAAGAACTGGGTTCTGATCAAAGGGAGAATGAACTGTGAATAAATGATAAAAGAATAAGGACATATATGATGTTCATATATGTTGGGAAATTAGTGGCAGAGATCAGAACAGTAATGTTATATAGAATAGAAAGCAGAGTCAAAGCAGTAATGCAATGGGATGGATGGATGGATGGATGGATGGATGGATGGATGGATGGATGGATGGACGGACTGATGGATGGATGGACGGACAGACAGACCAAAGGAAAACATCTTACAAGATATATTATTTTCTAGTTGGTTGGGAAATCGCTCCAAAAGCTTCAGAGAGAACAAGAGACATAGCCAGAAGTTCTAAAGAGCTGCTAACCAATCCAAAGCCAAATCTCATTTACATAAGGGAAGTTGTGTTAGATCAATCCCAAGGCAGGTACCATGTTCTAAAGCAGGGGTCTCCAACCTTGGCAACTTTAAGACTTGTGGACTTCAACTGTGGGAGTTGAAGTCCACAAGTCTTAAAGTTGCCAAGGTTGGAGACCCCTGTACTAAAGGATTCAGCAAACTTAGCCCTACTTAGCTACAGTTGATTAGCATACATTTACATTTGCAATGTACCAAAATAGCTATTATCCTAACCTTAATATGATAAAGGAGAAAGATTTTTTTTTTCATATTTTAGTGCAGGAACTTGTTACACAAAAGAGATAATGCAGGATATTTAATACCTTTTCTAGCCTAGCACCATCCAGACATATCAGACAACTCCCCGAATTCCCAGGAAATGCAGGCATTTTGAAACCTCCTAGCTGAAGCCTGTCTCCAGCTAGTACAGTGCTGGGAACATCAAACAATTTTGCCTTGCAGCAAAAGAAACCACTGAAAACAAAGCATGCTAGGCAAGTTGGCAAAGTGCTTCGTATGGAATGAAAATGATTTAAAAAAAAAAAACAAATAATTCTTCTCTGGCAGATTCAGAAGTCAGAGGAAGGACCTTAAATAAATTGACTATAGGACAAATAATCTATAATAGGAGAGTTGGAGCATTCCAGCTTGATGGTTGGAGATCCTGCTGGTCAGTTTCAAGTGTCTCAGATGGAATCTCAGCAGAGATGCAGCTTTTGTGCGCAACGTTAAAAGACAGCTGTTCTGAGTGAGGCCTTTCAGCTTGTCAGCTCTAAAGCTGAGAATGTCAAGAGAGATCCCTGTGAAGGTTGGAAAGTATGACCTGGCACAGCTATGAGAGCAATCAGTGTGGGTCTAGGAACCCAAGAGAGGCTGTTAAAAGCAGGACAGATCAGATTGCAACTAGAATTTGCCAGTCTAATCAAAGAAAATGTCTATTCCCATATTAAACATCTCTCTGCAACCTAATTTTCTCTTCAATTTTCTTACTGTAATGAGATCAGTGTCTGGATCTGCTCTAATGTAAGTAGCTAAGGACAAAACGAAATATGTAGTTATCTGTACTTCTATCCAACAGGAATTGAAGGACATGTCTTTTACATTATAAAAGACCATTTTCACTTATTTTAAACAAGTATCTGTTCTCAATTGGGTTTTGATACCAGAAGATAACTGGAAAGAAATGAGGAAATGTTCAAAGCTTTTTCAGAAGTCTAAAAAATTATACAGACTTCACTCTCTCTATCCCCTTACACCCCCCACACATACACACAATCCCTTTTTAGAAAAGAAAATTAAAGATTAGATCTGCTTTCATACACATAGTCCTGATTTTAGAGCAAAACAGGGAAACATGTATAGGTGCACCACCCAACTAGCTTAAAAGTACACTTCGTGGTGAGATGGGTGACAAATAAATTGAATAAACAAATAAAATAAATAAAAACTTTCTACAGCAGGCCAGATACAGCCCATGCAGGCCACACCCACCCCAGCTCCACAAAGGCAAAAAATGTCGCTATACATCACGATACATAGAAAAATAGTGTTGGAAGGGATCTTGGAGGTCATCTAGACCAACCCCCTGCTCGAGCAGGAGAGTCTATTTCAAATATTAGCCTTTACCTAGGATCGAACTCACAGTCTCCTGATTGTGAGGTGAGAGCTCCACCCAATACATCATGATACAATCCGCAATGTGACTGGATTTGATTCCCCAGTTCTACAGAATGTCTGAAAGACATTTGCATCTTGGAAACTACAACCTAGAATTTTAGAATTTATTTGATTTGTCAATCACTTATAAGATAATAGGTATAAGTAAAAACATAGTTATGAATACATGATATGGGTACATATAAGAAAAATAAAAGAAACAATAGGACAGGGATGGTAGGCACATTGGTGCATTTATGCCTGCCCCCTCTTAGGGAAGGAGTGAGGTCAATAGTAGAAAGTCTAAGGTTAAAGTTTTTGGGGTTTGGAGAAGAAACCACAGAGTCAGGTAGAATATTCCAGACACTGACCACTCTGTTGCTGAAGTCGTATTTCCTGCAATCAAGTTTGGTGCGGTTAACCTTGAGCTTGTATCTATTGTGTGTTCTTGTGTTGTTATGATTGAAGCTGAAGTATTCATTGACAGGTAAGTCATTGCAACGTATGATTTTATACACCATACTTAGATCAGATCAAAGACAGCATAATTCAAGGTTTTCTAGTTCTAGAATTTCAAGTCTGGTGGCATAAGGTATTCTACAACGAGTAGAGGAGTGGAGAACTCTTCTTGTGAAATATTTCTGGACTTTCTCAACTATGCTAGTATCAGATACGTGATGTGGGTTCAAGACTGATGAGCTGTATTCGAGTATTGGTCTAGCAAATGTTTTGTATGCTCTAGTTAGTAATGTGATATTACCAGAGAAAAAGCTACGTAGGATTAGGTTAACAACTCTTAATGCCTTTTTGGCTATGTAGTTACAGTGAGCTCTAGCACTTAGATAATTAGAGATGAGTATTTCAAGGTCTTTTACAGAGCTTGGATCATCAACAAGGTCTTGATTATTCAGCTTGTATTTTATTTTCTGATTTTTATGACCAGAGCAAATAATATTTCCCCAACTCTTACATATTTGAAAAGAAAATGCTATAATATGAAGAGCATGAAGATGAAATCAGTGAAGACTGACCCTAGTTCTAGCACTAGCCAGCAGGATGTGTAATGTTTATGCTGGTTTCCACAAGATCACTCTGCCCAGGAAGCTGCCTAAGAAGAAAAGGTAGAAGGTATTCATTTTATTTTTTCATTTATTAAGAACATTCATATGGCTGCCCAATTTACTAATGGTGACTCCAGGCAGCTTACAAAAACAAAAAAAATTATTATACATAAGCTCAATAACTATAGCTTGCAAAGAAGGATTTATTAATTAGTGGGATACATAAATCCAGCCAACTGTGCTTTATTCAGTTGAAAAAGACATACTTTTATATATGCATCCTTCAATTTTATTCCTCAGCTTATGAACTATTAAGCTATCAAGAAGTGGAATTTATACTCTTTTTACATTTATAATACTTCAGCAAACCTACCAAGCTCTTTTCTGATCCAGAAATCAAGAGGCCCAAATAGGTGGTTAGGACATACAGTTCTTAATTTGACCTTATTTAGCAATGAACCAAGGGTACAACTATTATCTAAAGCAGTGTTTCTCAAACTCCACAACTTGGAATTCAACTCCCAGAATTCTTCCAATCCTATATGAAGTCTAATCTAAAAAAACTCCATCTCTCCCATGGGTTAGTCTTGTATGTGGCGTTTGCCTCCTGCTTATTTTCTCTTTTCTATATATGCACAGCCACCAGTTACAGTCTCAGTCTAGGCTTGGAGAATGGGATTTGTCAGTTAAATTGTGCTGTGGAACAACCACAAGCCTTCCTCACAAATTAATCTGGGAATTTACTACTAATTAATCCAGCATATTGCCATTTCCTCAGCACAATTAAGTTATAATTTTGCAGGGGTTCCCCCCCCCCTTTTTTTTTTTTTTAAATCAAGACAACAGTAATGCTCTCCTTGAATATACTGTCTTTAAGTGTATCATTCATCCAGCAGTTAGGACAACTTACATTATATTAGATTCACAAATTCTTTTGCAAAAACTGACCTTAATGATGTCACAGTACATGGTATCATCTGTGCATCATGTAACTGTTGACACTGCATCTTTGTAGGCATATGTCTTTTCATTAGTTCTGCTCCCATTTCCCTGGGCATGCAAATTGCACTTTAAAAGGTGAATTTTAAAAAAATAGACACAAACATGATGTGGGGGCAGGGGAAAGTTGTCCCCCCCCCCCCCATATTATGTGCACATTGCATGAACAAGCTCTTAGGCCCACAAGTCCCTGATTGCTTGTTGGAAATGTCAAGAAATTTTAGCTAATGGTGTCCAGGAGACATGCGGGCATTTATTTTTATTTTTATTTATTTGGTTTATCAATTGCTTACAAGATAATAGGTATAAGTAAAAACATAGTTATGAATACATATAAGAAAAATAAAAGAAACAATAGGACAGGGATGGTAGACACATTGATGCGCTTATGCATGCCCCCTACAGATCTCTTAGAAAAGGGGTGAAGTCAATAGTAGACAGTCTAAGCTTTTGGGGTTTGGGGAAGAAACATAGAGTCAGGTAGAGTATTCCAGACATTGACCACTCTGTTGCTGAAGTCGTATTTCCTGCAATCAAGTTTGGTGTGATTAACCTTGAGTTAGTATCTATTGTTTGTTCTTGTGTTGTGATGGTTGAAGCTGAAGTATTCATTGACAGGTAGGACATTGCAATGTATGATTTTATATACTATACTTAGATCGGACCGAAGGCGGTGTAGTTCTAGGTTTTGTAGGTCTAGAATTTCAAGTCTGGTCGCATAAGGTATTCTGCAACGAGTAGAGGAGTGGAGAACTCTTCTTGTGAAATATTTCTGGACTTTCTCAACTATGTTAATATCAGATACATAAGGTGGGTTCCAGACTGATGAGCTGTATTTAGAAAAATACTAGTCTCCCTTAGCCTCGGGGAGCCTCCAGTTTCTTTGTGCCCATAAAATAGTGGGAATTGGGACAAGATCAGAAATGTTGGGAAATCTGTAATGTTTACAGAGCACTTTGAACCCAGCAGATGAAACGCAAAACAGAATGCTGTGAACAGCTCATCTGACTCCGCTCATAAAAACCACTAGTTCTTATTCCTCATAAACTATCCCAGCAGAAAAGATTAATTTGATTTCAGGATAAACTCTGGCCTCACCTGTTCAGTGCCCAAGAGGATTTTAAATGCAATCCGCAGGTAGGATACACATAAAGACACACTCCTGCTCCAATAAACCTGTGGGTGATTATATTGCTTATAAAAACTCTCAGCAAGACATCTAATGCTCCTGGGAGAGACCTTGCACAGCAACACCAAACAAACCTATGATAACAAACCTTTTCAATCGATAAACCAGAGTTCAAGGTTGAGAGGCCGGATAAATGAGAAAGCAAAGAGGTGCAGTGAAATAGGTGAATGACACTGAGACAGTGAAACTGCATATGGGTATTCCTCAAGTTACAACTATTCAAAATTACAACAGCACTGAAAAAAATTACTTACGGCAATATTTCACACTTACAACCGTTGCAGCATCCCCATGGTCATGTGATCGAAATTCAGTCACTTGGTGACTGACTCATGTTTATGACCGTTGCAGTGTCCCAGGATTATGGGAGTACCCTTTTGTGACCTTCTGACAAGCAAAGTCAACAGGGAAACCACGTTCACTTAAGAACGGTGTTACTAATTTCACACCTGCAATGATTCACTTCACTGTGACAAGAAAGGTAGTATACAGGGCAAAATTCACTGCCTCGCTTAGCAACAGAAAATTGGGGGCTCAATTGCGATCATAAGTCAAGGACTACCTGTAATTTGCTAAAATGCCATATTAAGTAACTGCAAAATAGACAAAACTGGTTGGATGGGTCCATGATGAGATTTTTTACAGATCTGTTACAATCTAGACCTGAGGTAGATGGAGTGTCAGGGAGGAGAAACACATTGTGCCCTTTCTGGGCAATTTGTCCACTTTAGGTCCCCACCTGGCACCCAGCTTTCCCCTGTGGCTCCCCATAGTAATTTGCTTGTGACAGTGGCCCCACCTGTGGTAACAGCTTCAAGAAGCCAGCTGAACCAGGTGGGGGAAGCTGATGGATTTTAAGCATTGACATGATTCTTGACAGCACAATAACTTCAGGAGAAGTGTCACGGAACTGTGAACTCTGTACAACCTTTGTTGATCTCATAAAAGCATTTGACACTGTCAATCAACAAGGCCACTCTGCCAAATTCATTCAAATGGTTCACCACTTCCCTGATGGCATGCAAGCCAGAGTGCTGTGTGGCACAGAATCCTGTAAGGTACTCCTAGTCACCAATGGAGTTAACCGGGCCTGAGTGCTTGCACCCCACCCTGATCAGCATGTTGTTTACTGATATGTTGAATGATGCCTTTCAGGACAACGATGCTGGAATCACCTCAGTTGCAGAGTGGATGGGAAGCTATTCAACCTGAGGAGACTTGAAACTATTACCAGAGTGAAGGAAACTGATCTGAATGACTTCCTCTTTGCTGACTGACCTGAAGCTGACTCAGAGTCAGAGATAACAGATAACAGATAATCAGAGTTGGAAGGGACCTTATAGGTCATCTAGTCCAACCTCTCGCCCAAGCGGGAGACTCTATGCCATTTCTGACAAATGGCAGTCCAACCTCTTCTTGAAAGTTTCAAGTGATGGAGCTCCCACAACTTCTGAAGGCAACTTCTGTTCCATTGGATGATTGTTCTCACTGTCAGAAAGTTTCTCCTTATTTCCAGGTTAAATCTCTCCTTGTTCAGTTTCCATCCATTATTCCTTGTCTGGCCTACAGGTGCTTTCCTCTCTGTGGCAGCCTCTCAAATATTGGAAGACTGCTATCATGTCTCCCCTGGTCCTTCTCTTCACTAGACTAGCCAAGCCCAGTTCTTGTAACCGTTCTTTATATGTTTTAGTCTCCAGTCCCCTAATCATCCTGGTTGCTCTTCTCTGTACTTTTTCTAGAGTCTCAACATCTTTTTTATAATGTGGAACCAAAACTGGATGGAGTACTCTAGATACATGCTAGTATGGACAAATTCTCTACAAATTGTGACAACTTTGAACTTACCATTGATATTTAAAAGATAAAGAGATGCACCAGCCTGCTCTGCATGGACCATTCCAGAACCCCAAATCACAATCAAAAGGCATAAATTATTGGCAGTGGACCAGTTCAATTGCCTTTGCAGCACCCTCTTCCGAGTAGTGATCATTGATACAGAAATCAATTGCAGAATAGCAAAGGCAAGTTCTGTGTGTGGAAACATAGAGAACTAGTGCAGCAATAAAATTTAAAGTCTATAGAGCCATGGGTACTCACTATCCTTCTTTATGCCTGTGAAATGTGGACTGTGTATCCAAAGCATGCAAGACAGCTTAACTATTTCCACATGACTTGTCTTCACAGAATATTAGATAGCTAGATAAAGTACCAGATACTGAAATTCTTTCTAGAGCAAGTCTATCATCAATCCACACACTGCTAATGAAAGCGCAGACCCAGTGGGCAAGCCACATCATTTATATGCAGTACGAGTGCATACCAAAGCAGTTCTGTTTTGGGGAACTGTCTGCTGGAAAACATTTGCATGGAGGGCAGAAGAAACATTACAAAGACACATTAAAAGCCTCCCTGAAGTCACTTGATATAGATATGACCACCCAGGAAACACTGACTCAAAATTGCTCTACCTGGCATGGCCTCGTTCATCAGGGCTGTCAACTTTACAAAGTAAGGCAGACTGCAGAAGCACAGATTAAACATGAGTTGCACAAGTCTAGAGCCATCAGTGTTACAACTCCGGGGTCTACATGTCTGCTCAACATGTGCCAGGACATTCAGTGCCCAAATTGGCCTAACCAGTCATCTTCAGATACAGCACATTTAGTTTTAACAGGACTAATAGTATGGAAATCTTCATCAATGATGATGAATGATCAACGCCATCTAGATCTACAGTTGTTGCTTATGTTCATACTCCAGGATCTCCTAAATTAACAAAATCTTTCACACTGAGAGTTACGAAAATTGTTTTTCCATCATTAAATTCTGGTATATGGATCACAAAGTAATTAGACTAGATATATCTAATATAAAAATCAGAAACAGAGATGTTAACAAATAGGAAAACCACTAAGAATTAAGGCTAAGATAAAAAAATAGGGTTTTCCTATAACTATTATCGACTGCTTAGAGGAAGTACCCAAATGGAAAGTCATATTAGGGAAACCAGTATTCACTGATCTGAATAACAATTTATCAAAGGTCTACAGTCTTAAATCAGGTAAGTCAAGTGTTTTCCTTGATAACCAACCAACTAGACAATATTTCTAATACTGTATATACTTTCATGGATATATTCTATTTAGTTATAGTACTGAAATGGCATTGATCATTCTTGTGGATGATCTCTGGCGGACTCAGAATGGGGGTAGTAAATCTACCCTGTTCCTCCTTCATCTCTCAATAGCCTATCATACTATGAAACATGGCATCCTTCTAGCCAAGATCTGGGATTGAAAGTGGGAGGAAATTGTTATGGTGGTGCTCTTTCAATTTCAGTTGATGCTGTAAGAGGAAAAGAGTTTGAGCCTGAGCTCTCTGCTTCCCTGGGCTCTGTTCTCTCTCCACTCCTTTTTAAATCTATAAGACACTACTAGGTCGTCATTGATCAGCATGATGTAGTTTCATCAGTAAATCTTCGTGATGGCCAGACCTTTCTATTCATTTGGTATCTTCTGAAGAAGAGGAAAAAAAGCAAGGGTTTTCATACTGGAAGATTTTTTATATAAATATATATAAAGATTATTGTTTAAAGATTAAAAAAGATTGTTTAATTATTTATCAGCTCAAAAACCTAACACACATATAAACAAAAGACAACGAAACAAATAGCTTACTGTCTGGATGGTCTCTGGTGATGAGCCGAAAGACAGAAAAGGACAGCAGTATGCTTCCTCCCTTGATTGGGGCTTACCAGGGTGTTGCAATACAAGTATATATACTCATTCCCTGTATCGCTGATCTGGATGAGAACCAGTGACCTAATGGCAATTACAACTGCCTCACATGTAATACTTCCCTGGTTCGAATCCCAGTAAGGGTATGGCTAGCTGACAAGAGCTAAGTAGCTCAAAATAGATCTATCCTAGTCTCCCTTGTTTAATTATTTATCAGCTCAAAAACCTAACACACACACACACACACACACACACACACATATAAAAATCGGCTTAGCTGCTGTGTCTGGATTAAAATAATCTATTCAAAATTATGACCATTTCAAAGAAGGCAGCAAAGCTGATTCTAAAATGGTATTTATTAATGGCATGAACTTGTGCTGCTTTCTCTGTGTTTCACTATAGTGTGAGAGGCAAGAAGCAGCTTATTAATGTGCAGAGAGTGCATACCAATGCTTAAATCCTGTTGAAGCATCCAAGCTAGTATGGGGTTTCTGCAAAGGATTTATAAATGGTGTCTGAGTTTTTAAAAAAGCCATTAAAACAGCAGTTATGGAGTTCCTATATCATATTAAGCCACAGTTTGTTCAATAATCATTTGTGGCACAAATCAGGTTCACATATTATATTAAGCCTAAAGCCATAGCTTTCATATATTTCTTACTCCCCTACTGTAGGAACCTGTCCACTAGTTTAGAAAAGAGACACCAATGTCATCACTTCATCAGTCCCTAACCAATTAGTACTAGATCCCTAACCAATTAGTACTAGGTCCTTCCTTCCTTATTTTCTGCAGATCTTTAACACATCTCATAAAATCAGACTGCAATCCTGGAACAAGACTGAACTTATTGATTGAACACAAATTTATATTTGGCATGAATAGATCTCAAGTTTATGTTTCTCTTCTATTGCTTCCAAATTCAGTTAACTAGAGATTAACTAAATGAAATAGAACTTGAGCTGTAGCTCTTAAGAGTTCTGATATTCTTGCTAAAATAAATGGAAATTAGAATGCAGGAACATGTGGAGAAAAACAGATTTCCAGAGTTAGTGAATTTCTTCCAACCACTGAACCACTGTAAACTACAGTTAATCTTAACAATAATTTATTGAAACATGTTAACTTTATAGCAGAATGTTTCACCAACTCTTAAGAAAATTTGGAACTCCTCCAAGCAGCTGCATATGCAAAAAAAACAGCACATGTCCAAGGTCCCATGAAACATTAAATTGTGTTTTTGCCTACGTAGCACATAGTTCAGATTAATTTTTACAAGTATCCAAAGTCAAGCATCTAGTGTACTTAAAAAAGAATAAAATTATTTTATATATATATCACAGGGGGGAATGGAACTGTTTTGATGAAAAATTCAGGGTAAATGAAAGAAGCTATTTTAAGCAAGCAAATTGATGGAGTTGACAGTAACATAGCTTGTATATCTAGATGTGTAGGGATTGATCTCCCATCTCTTGGAAGACAAGATTGTTGATTTGACTGAGTGCTGAACCAGGTCTGTAATGAGTTCAGTAGGAAGGAGGAGAACAGGGAAAATGAAATCTCTGACCGTTTAACAGATTTCAAAAGGAATCAAATCTACAGCAAGTGCTAAAGGAAAGGGAAGGTATTTCTTAAAAAGAATGCAATATACCATGCTCCCTCCAATGGATTTTATTCTGCAATTTTAGAGTGTGTTTCTAGTACATGCTTATTTACACTGAATGAATGTTAAATGGAAGGAAATGTTACATTAAAATTCTTGTTTTCAGTATCTTTAGAAACACATGTTACAAGTCCACACAACATGCTAGCTACACTAAAATGAAATTATGTTGTTTCTCCAAACCGAAGAGAATATTTGTAGCTCGGGGTTGAACTGTCAAGTCCTTGATGTACTTCAAGCTTGGTTGTTTTCTTGCTGAATGTTTCATTACTCAACTACTAGATAACATCACCAGTGCACGAGGAAGCACCAAGGACTCCAGAGGTTGTTTCTGCTTCAACATGTTATATGGAACCAGGAATTGACAGCCTGTTGTGTGAATGAAATTACGCCAAAATATGGTTTATTTGTTTAGGAAGAACATGTCATGCAATTATGTCTAGCTCTTACTTTTTGAAATGGACTCTCCTCTAAACTACATTTGGAGTTCAGAACAACAGAATAGAATAACAGAGTTGGAAGGGATCTTGGAGGTCTTCTAGTCCAACCCCTAGTTCATTTATCTCCTGAACTTTTTAAAAAAGCTCTTAATATGCTCCCCCCCCCAGACCTTTATGAAGATGAAGAATATTTCTTTGCATAGGCATTATTGGATGCTATTAAAAGATGTTTTACATTTATTATTAATATTGTTATTCTGCTGATATTGTTCTATAGTTATATTTTACATCACTTTACTTATACTGGGCTTATGGATAAGTATACATCAAATAAAACCTCTACGTTCTCAAGGGACAGAAGAATTTTCAACTAACCTACAGGGACCAACAAATTGTATCTGGCTTGACTAGGCATATTTGAAATTACATGAAAATTATTACCATCAGCACCAGATGGATTCACAACTGGATGACCAACAGTACTAATGTGTAATTCTCAATGGAACTGCATCTAACTGGAGGGAAGCATGCAGTGAGGTACCTCAAGGTTCTGTCTTAGACCCAATACTCTTCAACTTTTTCATAAATGATTTAGATGAGAGAATAGAATCAAGAAAAGCCAGATGCACAGGTACACAATAGGTTGCACCTGGCTCAGTAACTGTGAATTGGATCTAATAGTCCTAGTGAACAGCCACTTAAAGTGTGAGCCAGCAGTGTGCAGCAACTGCCAAAAAAGCCAATGCAGGCTGCTATCAACAGAGGAATAGTATCAAAATCACGTGAAGTACCGTTTTATCTGGAAAGACCACATGCTGTCTCCAGTTCTGATCACCACGATACAAAAATGATGCTGAGACCCTAGAAAAAGTGTAGAAAAGGGCAACAAAGATGATAAGGGATCTGGAGGCTAAGGTGTATGAACAGTTGTGGGAATTAGGTATGTCTAGTCTAATAAAGAGAAAGATTGGGGATAATAGCACTCTTCCAACACTTGAGAGGCTGTCATAGAGCAGAAGTGGGGTCAACCTTTTTTCCAAAGCATCTGAGGTTAGGGCAAGAAGTAACGGGTGCAAAATCATGGGAGCACCAACCTAGAATTAAAAAGACATTTTCTGACAGTGAAAAAATTAATTAGTGGAATGGTTTGCCTCCAGAAGTTGTGAAGAGGTTGGACAGCCTTTTGTCCAGAATGGTATAGGACAGTGATGGCGAACCTTTTTCTTGTGGTGTGCTGAATGCACGCACGTGCCGGCACCCACAATCCAATGCGCCCTGCCTCCCCTGCGCATGCATGTGCAACACCCCCGCCCTACCCCTTTACCTGCACTGCACGTGCGCCTGCCTCCCAACTGATTTTCAGCCAATTTTGAGGCCGTTTTTGCCCTCCCGGAAGCTCAAAGGAAGCCTCTGTAGGCTTTGGAGGCCGAAAAATGGGCCTGTTTCGGCACTTCCAGTATTTCCAGAAGGCCCATTTTTCAGCCTCCTGAGGCTGCAGAGGCTTCGCTCAAGCCTCTGGGAGGACAAAAATGGCCTCAAACTGGTCGAAAATCAGCTGGGAGGGCATGCGCATGCACAGTGAAATTAGTTTGCCTGGGGCTTGCATGCCTGCCCAAATGGCTCTGTGTGCCACTTGTGGCATGCGTGCCATAGGTTCGCCATCATGGGTATAGGGTCTTCTGCTCAAGCAGGGAGTTGACTAGAAACCTCCAAGGTCCCTTCCAATTATTATTCTACTATACTGTTGTACTATACTGTTAACATGCTGTGCATCTTCAGAGCTTGGGGACATTTTATTTCCCATCTGCAAGCAATTTGGCCTCATTCCAATTGTTTTAGAAGAGAAAGTTGTTTTTGTGGCTTTTTAGCTTTCCCCGATGGAAATCAATCAAGGTCCCCCCCCCCAAATGACCAAACAAATGCATACAGCACGACACAAAGGTACATAAAGGGGATGCAATTTTTTTTCTCCCTCTTTTGAAAAGATTCCTTTTTCACTTCTCCCTGCCACCCAGACACCATTCAAAATCCTTTCCCAAGTTCTGTTCTTAACCATTTATTATGGTAATCCCTTCTAGTCTATATACATATCTAGAGGGCAAAAGGGGTCAAAAGTGACTTTCATCCAGATCACCATATGATTGCAATATATAAGCTGCCTTCAAAGACAATCCTGAAAATATATTATTATAGAATCATCCCTAACTTGGGATTGCTGCACTGATTCCTGGTAATTCAAAAAATCTGGAATTACTTATAGTGCTCCATGTTGCGGGACACCAGGATATGTCAGGGGCTACCCTACCACATTTGATTCTGCCTATCCAATCTGGTCATATAGATAGTGCCTATTGAGAATCCTACTTCCATATAAAGACAGGTGCAAAGACTCTGAGCCAAGTATATGACTCTCTCCATAATAACCTCCATCTTTCAACTCTGCTGCCCTAGGCAGCACAGTGAAATTTGACTTCTTTCTTATTTAGGAAAGATCTGAATACTATTTGATTTCAATGGGCTTTTGGCCCTAGTGCAATGCAAGGTTTCTTTTCAATAGGAAGTGTTACATTATGCTTTGTTTTTTCTATGTTATGAATTGCCCAGAATCTCACAGTTGAGGCAAAAATGATAAAGTACTGAATGAAATTTGTTGAATTACAACAACCACATAAAAATGACATCCCTTACCACAGTAAAAATGTATAAAAAGCTGTGGTACTTAAAATTTCTTTTGCTACTCAAATAATGGGCACGCATGAGAGTTCTACATTCTTTTTCATTTGGCCACATTCCCGTCATCTCCACCAAACATACACAGCTGCAAAGCTGGAGAGAAATAGTTTAGTTCTCTTCATGTGTTTTGCATTTCTAAATAAAAGGATGAGAGAGCAGGTGGATTTGGATACTAAATATTAATGTCCTAAAACTTGGAAAGATGCTGCTAGTCAGTATAGACAATGGTGGTGTTCTCCAGACTTGTTTAACTTCATCTCCCAAGATTCTGAAGCTAGCATAGCACATAGAACAATTAGACACATATGAAGGAAAGCATATCTGGAGGATATTAAATTAGATAAGGATGATCTAGTCTAAGGCACCTTTCTCTATTCAAGCGATATGGAGGTTGAACGCTATACACTCTACTGAATTGCTCTTTCTGTAGATCCATCTTAGACTTCTTTCTCTACATCCAACTCATTCCACAGAATTGTGGAATTGTTGTGTGGAAAATAGCAGGAAGGTAATATTAGGTATGATCACCACCTTGAGTTATTTATAAAACTAAAGGCAAGATATAAATAAGTGAATAAATCTATGTGCATCTAATATAATTTTGAAATAATTTTAATGTAATACTTCCTAAAAGGTGAAGTTTCAAGAGACACAATTTTGAACACAACTTACAAAAGTAATTGATGCAAGCATCCATTAAAAGAGCCATACAATGGTCAACTTCAAAGCAGGCTAGTGGCACTTGTAGCTACCTCCATGTTGTTGAAAAGTGACTGTCAGAATGCTAACCTTTATGAGAGGTGGGGATGTTTCCTGCCAAAAGAGATGGGCAAATCATTTATATACATGGGAGAAATTTAAAAAAAAAAATGTGGTTAGGTGGGAGCACAGCACTGCATTGTAGGCTTCTGTGCAGAAGCACAGCCTTTCTCTCCCAAGCATGTTGTTTTGCAAAAGGCAAATATCAAGCCTCTTTCAAGCAAAAGTTGCTTTAAAAAAGCCTTTACGTTTCAAACTGAGAAACACTTTGAAGCTTTATCAGCAAGTTCTTTTCCTCTGTCAAGCTTTGCATTTTTCTGACCATAGACAAGCTGATACTGCCTAACTCAACCCCACAGCTGATGGGGTGATTGCCTGCTAAGTTGCTGTTAGTCTCCAGACTGAAGTGCTGATTCTGTTCCCGTGGGGCAAAGCATCACATCATGCATTCTTGGAAGCGTCTGCTGCTCAATGTACTCCACGAAAAAGGAGAAAGAAGAGGAGGAAGCAGGTCTCAAATTATAAATCTGAAGGGTTTTATTTTTCACAGTTGTGGCTATCGTGATTTTTTTTTCTAATTGAATTTAAACAGCTTGGAAGATTGTAGCTGGAGAAGAGAAGGATCTTAGAAAGTTCTTTAGGGGATCAGAAGCAAAACATGTTAGAATACTCTAGAACAGGAGTGTCAAACTCACGTCGTCATGGCAGTGTCCTGTGACGTATTGGGACTTTTTTTCCCCTTCGCTAAACTGGGTGTTGGTGTGGCCAATGTGTGACGCATCTGGCCCGCAGGCCCTGCTCTAGAAGAACACTCTAGATCAGTGTTTCTCAGCCTTGGCAATTTTAAGATGTGTGGGCTCAAACTCCCAGGATTCCCTAGCTATTCTCCATGCTGTCTAGGAAATTCTGGGAGTTGAGGTCCATAGATCTTAAAGGTTCTAGGTGTACTATACTGCAATTCCAATCATTCTCAGTGGAAATGAATGGTGTTTTATCGCTAACGATAGGGAAAATTTCTGATCATTCCATAGTCAAAAGTTTTTGAAATCCATGTTCTTTCTGACCTACTAATGGGGATGTTTGTGACCTCTGTTCAGGTATTTTTTAAAAAGCAAACAAAATTCTCCTTCAACAGTACCAGCCAAAGTCAATAGTTTCAGCACAGAAAAAAAGGATTCTTCTCCTTCTTTATATCTTAGAGATGAGCAGATTGTCAGAAAAGAAAAAAGGGTGTCAACTTTATCATTACAACCATAACTGAGATTCATGACCAGGATTTAGAGCTCTGTAGGCCTAGATCGGAGGAAAAAACTGCATTTATTTCACATTTCAAGATTTGTAAATCAACTTCCCTCTGCCCTGTTTATTTAAAAAATGGCAAATTTCAATTAAGGTTACACTGTATTAAAATATTATTTTTATGGGGGGGGGAAAGCTTACTTATTCCTCAGTCCAGCACATCTAGAGCTGGGAAGGCTGCAGTTAAAAAAAAGGAAAAAAAGAAACTGCTTATTTTTCTTGCCTAGGACATTCCCAGCCAGTGACATGAGTGGAAAGCTTGATTGAGACACTGCCCACTAGTTTAATTATTGCATTTTAGACCTGTACAGAAACACGGTTAGTCAGAGTTTCCATATCACCTATTAAAAATAAATTTGACTCTGAGTTAATATAAGGTTGCAGTGTTCACCAAAATCATTACATCTGAACAATCATTAAGCTTGGAACCAAACCAATCTGTAGAACTAATATAACCTCTAGCAGACAACCTTACACCCAAAGGAAAAATGAAAATCTTCCGAACTGATAAAGTTAAAAATTTCAGTTCAGATGATAAATGCATTTTTATTATACGACATCTGCCTTCATATATGAATGGGCCCCGAATAATTGTAGATTATACTGTAAATAAAGCCATTCTTTTCGGCCTATCTTCCAACCATAATGCTATTTGCTTACATATTCTGCCAGTCCCGATCAACAATAACAAATGGGCTCATGCATTGCTCTGAGGCATAATGTGATTTGTTTACAATTTAGCAGTGAATAAGCTATTCTGGCATCTTGGCCAATGTTGCTTATTCAACAAATCATGATAAAAACAAATAATTTTACAAAATGTAAGCCTCAAGTCTCAAGCAAAAAAAAAAAATTACCCAATGTATAATAGAGGTGACTCGCACCCATGGTATGCACACATTTCCAAGAATATACGGTATCTACAAATGACACTTGATGAGTGATAACAAAGTCCTTCATTTTCAAATCATACATTGTGGAGACAAGCTATCTAGTCTCTGCTATATGCAGATGGTATACTTGTCCTGAGCTAATCTACATGGTTTATTACATTTCTGTGATGACCTGGGGCGTGGCACAAATACAGTCCGAAAATCAGTAGGAGTCCCTTTATTAGCTCTAACTTTGCCCCCAATGTCCTGGCTACCTTCTGATTTGGAGAAAAGCTCTCCCAGGAACAGCCTTTGGCTGCAGAGAATCAAGTCTAAAATGTTGTCAACAAAAACTATAACTATAAGTCTACTCAAGGCAAGATGAGGCAGGGCAAGAGAAGGAATTCCAGACTTGAAGGAATGGCAGTAATTCAGCCTAGTTGGGAGGATGCCAGAAAGACAGATAACCAGTCAACACAAGATAAACTCACATTTGTTCCCAGAAAACGCTGCTCTCAGCTTTCATCTCTTTTAAACTCTCTTCCCAGGTGTGCCTAATGAAGGGAATCAGGGCCCTTTCCTCCCCCCCCCTCCCCCGTAAGCCACACAACCCACGTTACTCTCTTCTCCGTTCCTCCCTGCATGCCCTAGGATGAAGAGGGGTGGGCCTAGGTCTTCCTCTGAACTCTCCCTCCCTTGTTCTACCTCTCGCCTGCTGTATCCAGCCAGACTTTGCCCTTCTCCAGTTTCCTCCATAGCCAACAGAGCCACACTCCTGCTCCCTGTCAGCTGTTCTTTCTCCTCGGATTCAGACTGTGACAGGGGCATGACAGTTTCACTTTCAGTTTGGGTATACAGTAGTCCTCAATTTACAACCATTTGGTTAGTGAACATTTAAAACTACAACAGCACTGGAAAAAGTGGCTTATAACATTCTTTGCACTCGCAACTTGCAATCACCATTTGCAACCTTCCCAGCTGGCTTGTGACATGCAAACTCAATGGGGAAAGTGGATTTGCTTAATGACTGCATTATTCACTCGACAACTACAATGATTAACAACCACAGCATAAAAGGATCATAAAACTGGACACGAGTCATTTAACAACCACCTTACTTAACGATGAAAATTCTGGTTCAGTTGTGATCATAAGTTGAGGATTACAACACAGTATCAACAGTAGAGATCTTCAAATTTCTAGGTTCTACTATATCACATGACCTAAAATGGATACTTAACATCAAAAACGCCACTTAACATCAAAAAAGCACAACAAAGAATGTTCTTTCTGCGCCAACTCAGAAAGCTCAATCTGCCCAAGGAGCTGCTGATACAGTTCTACAGAGGAATTACTGAATCTATCATCTGCACCTCTGTAACTGTCTGGTTTGGTTCTGCAACCCAACAGGACAGACAATTAGGACTGCAGAAAAAACAATTATCACCAACCTGCCTTCAGTCGAGGACCTGTATACTGCACAAGTCAAAAAGAGGGCTGTGAAAATATTTACAGATGTCTCACATCATGGACATAATCTGTTTCAACTCCTTCCCTCAAAACAACACTATAAAGCACTGCACACCAGAACAACTAGACACAAGGAGTTTTTCCCCGAAAGCCATCACTCTGCTAAACAAATAATCCCCTCAACACTGTTCAACTATTGCAAAATCTACACTACTATTATTGTTAATCTTTTCATCACTCCTTATCACCCATCTCCTCCCACTTGTGATTGTAGGACTGCAACTTTGTCCCTTATATCCTTATGATCTATATTGACTATTTCCTAGTATGATTTGATTGCTTATTGTACCTTATGACTATCATTAAGTGTTGTCCCTTATGATTCTTGACTCTTGACGAATGTATCTTTTCTTTTATGTATATTAAGAGCATTTGCACTAAGACAAATTCCTTGTGTAAGTTCTGCCATGCGATAAAACCATAAGAATATTGTGATTTTTGAGTGAATATTGCTATTTAGACAGTAAATCAGAAGTTAAACTTTTACTTAAGATACACTATGGAGTGTGTGTGTGTGTATTAAACATTGTACAGCAGAACCAAGTACATATATTTTGCAGGGTTTAATCTTCAAATTATAGATCTAGGAAGTGCACTTTGTCCCTAAGAACAACACTAAACCATTCTAGTTTAAAGACTCTTTTAACCATTCACAAAAGCTGAATATCCTATTAAACAAGAACATTTTAAAGGCATTAAGGCCATTTTCACAAATGACACTGAAATTTGTTTTCTGCAGTTCCCATTTCTGCAACTTGAATATAGAATCCCTCTTAGTTAAATGCACATTTGATTTAAAACTGTCTCTCACTTTCTTTCCAGCTGTAGCGCAGTTAAGAAGTGGACTCATTTCAGATTTAAAAGCCTTTAGCGTTTTCTTGTGAAAATACCCTATATGTGAAGGGAAGGGAAAAAAAAAAAAAGCAATCTCAATCCTTATCTATTTCAAGCAAGTACTATACTTAAAGGGACCAAAGGTATAATTCCTGAATGATGCTTTTGGCTTCTCACTATATTCCACAACCTTCCTTTAAGGGTGTCAGAAGCATCACTTAGGATCCAATGCCATAGGGCATTTCTATCACCTATGCATTTCTTCATTGGCTTCGGGCCAAACTACTGACAGCTTAAGTGGGGGAGGCGTGTGGAAGAATCAGAAGATCCTCTACTACAAAGATTTGCTTTCTGGAACAATGTTTTATGTTTTTATTAAATTGTAACTTTTCACACACACACACACACACACACACAGTTTGCGTGTGTGTGTAGATTTATAACACCACGCTCCTACACACATATATGCAACAAACAACTCAGTATCACTTTCCCCGAGACCTCTGTTCACATCCGAGCCAAGACCGCTTTAGCCTGGGGCGTTGCATAAACTCAGCCACCATCCCGTCCAAATGATTTACTAGTGGAACCAGAAACTTGTGTTTGACTGCGTGAATTATGGTTCGGTTCACCTCGGCAAAGCACACCCCGTAAATAAAGGCGGCTGACTGCCTTTCAAAGGCACCCCCGATCAAGTCAAGACTGCCTTTCAAAGGCACCCCCGATCAAGTCAACCCAGCATCATTTTTCAAACGGCTAGCTCGCTCTCCTCTTTCTCCCACTTGGCCTGCGGGTTTGTTTTTTTTTAAAACAAAAAAAGAAAACAAAAAAAACTTGGCGGGGAAACCCGCTTTCTTTTTAACGGGAATCTGAGCGAGGAAGCTCACTCCGCCGAGCAACCGCAGCCGCCAAGGGGGGGGAACCCAAGCTCCGCCCGAGCAAAAGACGAGCAGGTGTCTGGTCACCACGTGGGTTTGGAGATGCTGATTTGTTGTACCCGAACCAACTTGGGCGCTCGGATCCGAAAGTCTGTCGCGTGTTCTCGGCCAGCGTTAAAGCCCCGTTGTCCTCGCGCCGGTATTACCCCAGTTCCCGTTCTCCCTTCGGCCCCTTTATTCCCCGCCAAGATCCCACCGAGGAGGTGAGGCGAGGCGGGGCGGGCCCTTCAACGTACCTTTGGCGTGTGCCCTCCTTCGGGTCCCGCCGCTTCCAACTTCCTCCTGGCCCCGAGAAAGAGAAGGAGAGCGGCGATCCACAAGATCCCCAGGACAGACAACGCCAGCCTTCGACTCATCCGCCTCATCTCTAGTTTGGAGAAGAGCGAGGAAAGCGGCGGAGGGGGGAGAGGAGGGGGGAAAAAAAGTCTTCTGGCTTTGGAAAAACGGTGAGGCGGGGTGGGGTTGGAGCTGACTGGCACGCTTCCCGCCTCTCTTTAAGCGGGCAAGAGCGCTGCCGGCGGGATGA
The DNA here is from genome assembly GCA_023653725.1 of Bungarus multicinctus. NCBI lineage: Eukaryota > Metazoa > Chordata > Lepidosauria > Squamata > Elapidae > Bungarus > Bungarus multicinctus. The sequence continues at coordinate 53,619,584 of CM042836.1, read as the reverse complement.
GTTCAGGCGAGTCCCGCGAGGGGCACGGGCGAAGTAACCACCTCCACTCACCACCACCACCCCGCCTCCCTCCGGAGCAGCCCAGGAAAGGACGAAGAGGAGCGGGAGCGGCGCTGGCAGTCCCGGGCCGTCCTCCCCGCGTGGGGTTGGCGGGCAGGGGAGGAGGAAGCTGGAGGGGGAGGCGCCAGGGGTGGGGAAACGGACCGGGTGGGTCTTCCAAGCCGCGGATCGGAGAAGAGCAGTCTACCGGCGGCTCTGCCTTGAACCGGGTTCCCGGGCGTCAAGGGAAGGGATGATCCCTCCGTGGCTCAAGCCACTGGCATCAAGCGGGAGAGTCTCTACCCGGGCCTCTGCTGGCACCGATTTCCCGCCCGCAGATCGGTCCGCCGCACTTCCTCCTGCCCTGGGAATAGTAGCCAGGCTTCCCCGCCGACCGGGCACTCGCGGCCGAATCGACAGCCAGGCGGGTTGGCTCGTTTTCGCTTTGCCTCTTTATCCCTTACCCAGGTCAAGCTCGCCCGCCGGGAGAAGGGCTGTCTCTCGAGCCGCCTCCTGCCCTCCGCTTCGCTGCTGCAGCTGTTCGCCGCCGCGTCGCGCTGCCAAGCTCCCCGCGAAGGATTTGTGATCGCCCGAGCCCCGTGGGGAAGGCTCCGGCGGGGGATTGGCGGCGTGCGAGAGGGGTGAGAGACCAAAAAGAGACTGGCTTCAACTCGGGGCCGGCCGGCGCGGACTCGGCTGGCTGAGTTGGGATCGGACTGAGGGGCCAAAGGCGGCAACTTTGGAGCGAGTTCGGGAAGAAACGCCCGACCCCGCTTGGGCAGGAGGGAAACAGAAAGCCGTCTGTGAGGAAAATATGCGGTTTGACTGATGGCGGAACAACAGACTGCTGACCGCCTTCACACACTGGTGTTTCCTTTGCATTTAGGCACCCTGCTTCAGAGGACCGGGTCGAAGAGCAGCTGGGTGCGAATAGCGCGATACCCTGCGCGTTTGTGTCAGATTACATCTAAACCCTCGGGCACCCATCCTCGCTGCGAGTCAGCTAGTTATTTCAAGATGAAGCATGCGGGGGGGGGGGGAGAGAATAGCCTCAAGTTCGCAATTTTCCCGGTTCCTCATCCCGCCCTCTCCTATCCTTTGCTAGTTATTACACCAATGGGTAGTCAGGGCAGTCAATATAAAAATACTTTTTCGGCTTTACTCCGTGGCAGGCAGTAATACTCACATGCCTCCCTTCATGAGATGTTGGGGGGGGAGTTCTCCTGCTTGATCCCCCTTCGGGGGAGGGTGTGGACCAAAGAGGAAAGCGCTCCAAGCATATGTGGTACCCTGTGTTGCAAGTTGCTGCAGCATCTGGACTACTTCCTTTGCATAATCTTCTCCTGGCGGTCCCTGAAGGAAGAACCACAAGGAGAGGCTGCCTGCAGAGGCACAGCTTGAGAAATAATAATTCTTTTAGGTAGGGCTGGCAGACTCCAAGCTTGTGGCATCTTGTTTTTGCTGAAAAGTCACTTATTCAGAATTAAAGACTTTTAAGGCAGAAATCTTACTTGAACCATCCAAAATCAAACAGGCGTTCACATCCTAATTGCCCATTTTATTACTAGTATTGCTATTTCAGCAACAATATTTGGGGGGAGGGGTTGTTTTGTTGCTCTTATTGTTAAACAATTTGAAATCTAAAATCCTGGTTAGCGTATAGCAAGATCAACAAAACTGACTGGTTCACACAGTCAGTTGCCACTTAACATGCAGGCTGAGGCAGATGGGTCTAGGATGCTCCAACATCTAGTTACTAATAGCCATCAATAGTAAATTATCCAGGGATGCACTAATAAATCTGGATCTACCTTCTGCCTCTTCTAACAACATTTCATAATGTTTCTACAATAAGTAGCAACAATTGATAACTTTCTGTTTGTGATGAAGACACCTAGAATTTCCAGTACACAGAGATCTTTTGTGTTTAATCATTTTTGTAATACTTGTGCAAGCATTTGATACATCCACTACTATAAGGAGGATCCAATTATACTTTCCAACTTAAAAGCACTTTCTTACTTGTTTGCCTGGAGACAATTCTTCCTTTACAGGCCTAAAGTGAGCAGTAAAAGGACTCACTTTATTCCACTTTATTTGTTTGCTTTTTTCCATTTTTTTTTAGTTACATTTCATCGATGTTACCAAATGAAAATGCAGTAAAATCACATATAATAGTTTGTGCAGAGACAATTGATATTTGGTGTTGCACTATCATTTTATGCTTTAAGAAAGAATAAATTGCTAAGAAAAAAGAAATTGGTTGGGAAAGGTTAAAAAAATCATTTTTCCCAGCAACACAGTACAACTTTATTTTATTTACTTCCATGAAGATCTATTCTGCAATACTATTTGTTGTTGTGAATTTTTGTAGCAAAAGGATATAGGGTGCCTTTTCTGATTTTGTTAATGCATAAATTAAACAAATTAAGCAGAGAAAGAACATCCAAACATTTTGTTGAGAAAAATTACATGCTTTCCACATTCAAGATGCAGTTGCTTTTATATTCCATCTCTTACTTTAACAAAAACAGCTGTTTAACATTTCCGATTACAGTTAAAATATAGTATGAAGATTAATTTGCTCAATTGAAACAGCAGGGGGAAATTCAGGTAGGTGGAATTTAATTACTGGATTTGGAGAGGAGGATGTGAGCTTTTAAAGCTGTCATAAACACTTAAAAATAAAATCTTCAACAGGGAACAAATTTCTTTCTAGAAAACCTAAAAATTTCCAATAGGTGGAACACCTAGTAGCTAAGTGTCTGTGGCAGTAACGTAACCTTGGAGGGGCAAACAAGCAAGTTTCCAGACCATGTTGGTTTATTTTTAGAGACATACATTCGATACAGCCAAATCAACCTATTTTGTTAGATGGTTGTCCAAAAATTGAGTTCTCTTATCAAGTGACAAAAGCAAGCAAATCTTTTTCTGAAACCTGAAAATCAGTGGTGGTATTCAACCAATTCTGCCCGGTTCTGGCAAGCTGGTAGGAGCGATGAGCAGCGGAGACCGAACCAGTTCTCTCTGCCACTCTGCTGTTGGGCTCACCCTCCGACCCGGGCTCCCATACTCACTTTTATCTGCTGAATTTGAAGTGCAGCTGCTTTGCACGGCACAGAATAGTGCCGCGCGGCAGCTGCTGTGAAGCATCTGGAATCGTGCAGGCTTGCAGGAGGCGAGTTAGAATGCCTCAGTGCCTGTGCAAACTCCCACCAAGCCACACCCACTGAACCGGTGGCAACAATATTTGAACCCCACTACTGCTGAAAATATATTATTTTGCTCTTGGGAGAGCTATAGAAAATCAGGCAGATGGTTTGTGGAGATACACAAAAACAATGAGACAGAAGGAATCCTGACTGACTGGACAATCATCCAAACATAGGAAATGCTTCATCATGGGTTTCTACTATCTATCTAACTCCAGATCTCACAATGATATTCTCCAAAATGGAAATGATACACACATGTTTTTCCTCTGTAATATCATCTTTAGATAATTTAAAGGCTCCCTGAAAAGCAAGCCTGTATTAAATAATAAAGAGATAATAAAATTATATATATATACAGATAACATGAAGGTATTGTGAAATTGATAAACTTCTATCTTCCAGACTTGGATTATGGTCTTTCAGTAGGAGCAGCTAAGCAGTTTGGAGGCATCAAAGTCTTTCATTTTCTAGATTAAAATAATAGCCAGGAACACCTTTTATTAGCTTTGTTTGGCATAACTTGTGACAATTGTGCTGTCATCATTTGGTAATTTCCAGGCATAATACTGCATGAGGCAATGTCTATGGTTACTCTAGAAACTTAATTCCAAAACAGATATCTGACAATGCAAAGAGACAATATTATATTTTTCCCATAAGCATTGCTAATTTGTTCTGGACTGATTTTTATTATTAAACCCATGTAAAGAAGCTTGCAATTATTTTCAACTTGATGTTAATTTCAGTACAATTAAACATTACAACAAAATGTGATATTCCTCCAATAGGTTTGACTACACTTGTAATTGTCATTCAGAACTTTTTCAAAATAAAAGTTATAGCCACATGTTAAGTTCCACTAGAAGACAAAAGGCATTTTATATCCAAAATGTACTTTATTGTATTTCTCTCTGGGTCTCCTAATAGCTCCAAGTTTGGCTATTAAGAAGCTTGATTTCTAACAGTTGCAGGATGTTGTGGCAAAGGCAGACACCAACCCTTGTGTTATTTGAATAAGCTATCTTGAGTTTTTCTTTTTTATTAAAAGCAAAAGGTTCTATCTGGAATTCAATTTCAACAAATTAACAGAAAGTTGGTGTTCATTTAGGGAGCAATTGTAAACTCTAAATCTCTGTTTGATAAAGTGTCACATCTTCCTCAAGTTTAAAAATCAAATTGCAATCAAAAAAAAAATCAAATATGCTCCTCTTTCAAAATATACTTTTTACACCTACAGTATTGCAAGTATCATGTGAGCAAAACTTTTCCTCAAAGGACTAGTGTCAGTGAATAAATTAGAAACTGAAACATGTGAGATTTTTGTACTAGCAGGCAGACTAGAGACTGAAAGTCCATAAAAATCTCAAATAGTTCATAAACCAATGGAGGCAGAGACAGAAATATGATGAAGCAATAACGTTCTATACAGACCAGTGCAATCCTTTCTATCATTACTTTTCCTTATTTGCTTCTTGTTTATTGACTATTTGCATTCCCCACAGCCCCATTCTTTGTTTTTCTAGTATAACCTGGGTTTCCAAGTTATACAAGGCAAGTGCTCAGAGGAAAGGCCTGAAAAGTTCATTAGCTATCAAAAAAGGAGATATGCTACCTCATCTTTGCTTTTCTGTGGTTTAGTGTGGATTCAGCTATACAGTATCAACAAGGAAAGAAAAATGAAAAGAACAAAAATGACAGATGACACTTCACTGCAGGAGGCAGTAGAGCAGAAGCAAAACATGTGGATGAGACCCAAATACATCTCACTGATTCCTTTGTTCTTCTTCAAAACTATTAAGAAATATTGCTGCAATACCAGGTAGAAAAAGGTTGCACGCAGGTCCTTGAGCTACAGCATGACACACAGTAAGATGTGGTTAAATTGCTCCTGCAGGTATGAAGTATTGCCAGTTTGCTAAAGCCAAATGATCTGCATGATTCACAAAATTTTCTGGCTATTGCTTTGGCAGAGAATTTACTCCTGCTGAATTCAAAAATTTGGCATAAGCACAGTCACCCCTGAATGAGGTTGGCTGATACTTGCATGGAATATTTCTATGCAAAGCAGCAGACCAACATGATTGTTGTTTCTTCCAGAAATACCTGGCTTTATTTTGTGCATCTTTAAATAGATTGGCACATACCTACCTACCTATGAAAGGTGAGAGGGCTACTATGTGATTAACATCATGGTCCTGGTGTGACAAATATAGACACTGACATCAGTTGTACTCATAGAGACAGACAGTGCAGTATAGTAATCAAAGTAATGGGCAAGGTTCAGGTAGACCCAGCTTCCACACCTTCTAGGCATGGAAGTCAGTTGGGTGATGATAATCAATTGGGTGATCTTGGGCCAGTGACCGTTTTTCAGCCTAGGTTGAGAAGTAAAAAAATAAATGTTTAACCAACATGAAAAGACCAGCATGTAAATTATAATCAATAACCTTCAATCACGCTAACCTTTGTCATGCAATGGATTGATTTGGGCTGATGGTTAGAATAATACTTCCAAAAATGCAATCCATAAAAATTTACTTTGTTTTTAGAATGGGCCATGAAGATTTTACATTATTAGAGATAAACAAATGTAAATGGGGATCAGGGAGCCCTCCCTTATATTGAGTTAAACTAGTACATATTTTAGAAAATGTATTATATGAGCATTGGTCAGGGTAGGCAAATATCATTATAAGGTCATCATATAAATAATTACACAGTTCATAATTGCACACAATAATAATCATTCATATCATTGACATCATTACAGCTTTTGACAGATGCCTATCTATATCAATTACATTTTTATTTCACCTTTCCTAAAAGAAACTTGAGAATATAAAATGCTTCTTTCCCTCTCTCCAATATTATGCATATGACAGGCCTGTGAAATGACTTAGATTAAAAATAATGACTGATCCAAATTGAATGCTGTATCATCCTAATAGGATACATATTAAGCAATATGAGGGGTCCTTGGTGCTCTCTGAGCTTGGTTTTCTTTGAGATGTTTCATTATCCAAATTAGATAATATACTTGCTAGTGTGTTAATAACCAGCACTGGTGACGTTATCTAGTTTGGTAATGAAACATCTGCAAAAAAACAACCAAACTCAGAGACCACCAAGAACCCCTCATTTCAACCTTGAGCTACAAATATGCTCCTTTATTGATTAAATAATGTGTTCTTTTTTTGGCTTTAGCTAGCATGTTGCATTAACTAGCCATTGTGCTTTGTTATCTATGGTTTATAGTTTAAGAATCCTGCCATGAATGCTTTCTTAAACAGACTCTGGTTAACAAATTTCATTAAATAATTTCTTATATCACAGAGATATAAAAGATTTCTTATCTCTAGATCACTGGTGTCAAACTCGATAGCATCACATGACGTATCACAATGTATTTTTGCAACGCTGGAGTGGGCATGGCCTGCATGTGATGTATCCAGCTCACAGGCCCTCAGTTGAGAGGCTTGCATAGTCCTCTGAAAACCTACCAGATATAAATCTAGCTACCTATGGCTCAGAACTACAGTGTTATCTTCAGTTTCTTGACACACATCTATTAATGGTATAGGCACCTTGGTGTGAATAAAACATGGCAACTCTTGCTACTCTTTTGCATACTTACTGGTTTTAAAGTAAACCTATTTGGGGTAAGGGGAGGATCAATCATCATCAACATGTGCTGTGCGAATTAGCCATACCCATCCTACAAGTGCAACCATTGATTTGACTGTATAGGATTCATACATTGCTGCCCTGATATAATATATCCATCTTTGAATTAGATAATATTTTACTTGAGAGATAAACATTGCTGGACGTTCTGGAACTTTGCAACTCATCAATCCCAACATGCAGGAAAGAGTGGCAGTACCATAACACTGGAACTTCTACAGCTCCTCATTCTGTTATTGTTGTTTTTGCTAATAGACTGAACTAATTACAAGGCATTAAATTCAAAATTCATTTTAACACATGAAAAATATATGGGTGGTGTGTGTATATATAAAATGTCCAGTAATGTTACAACCAGCAATTGTGTACATAGTAAAAATTTACTGTGTTCATTAATATCCAGCATGCTTTGTTTAATATTCAGCATATGTGTTGCAGTAATATTGTATTCACAATCTTTGCAGAGAAGATTACATTAAGTGCCTGGTTCTGAATATCACTATTTTTTAGATGTAAGATATAAGTTAAGTCAAACAGAGTTAAATTAAGCTTTAATATTATGCATGCTCTAGGAAGGGGGAAAACATCTACAGGAGTAAAGGTATAGGCAAAAAAATTTTTTAAGGAACTTTAAACTTTAGTCTATGAAAGTTGAGCAAGAATAAATTGGTGTATCTTTAATACACAACTCACAGTAAAGAGACTTGTGGCATATTACAACCCAAGATGAGATTAAAATTTTGTCCCTTTTAAAGAACAAATCTTTATTGAAAATTAAAAAATCTAGAGCCAAAGAAGAAAACAGTAAGGTAAATACAGTAGAAATTAAATTACATGTAAGATAATAAATATAGCTTTTTGACAAAGATGCAATCAAAAGATGCTGCTTTGCTACTTTGAGAAACATCTCCCTCTGCTGTGAAAAAAGAGATATTGACAAGGTCCTAGCAATTCTCATAAATTTCTAGTGATTTATTTCTCATCACCAGAATGTGGTTATACATTCTTTCCTAGTTTGTAGAAGGCCATTTAAATCTATATAAAATGAATGTAAATGGCAGTTGCTCCTACCTATGCTGAATTCTGATTTGTTGGAAGGAAAGACAGCATTTCTTCACCATTTCTTTGAAGTTTAAAGTGATTTTTTCAGGGTTGTCAAACAGGCAGTCGACAGGCTGAATATGTCATATGCAGGCCACACTCACCCCAGCTCCACGAAGGGAAAAAAACATCACAAAATGTCACGTGACGGCAACATGATGCTGTGAGTTTGACACTCATATGTGTAGATCCTTGAAATGGAATGGATAGGAAAATCATTGCCCGTAGATCAGTTTAAAGAAAATGTGAGGGTGCCTCCTCAGACAAAACGATGTCTAGGGTGTGGAAGAAGAATGGAGGCAAAAGAAATACCGATGAAATTTCACAAAGCCTTACTGTATATCTCCATCATCTGAAAGATCACATTAGTTATTGATGTGCCATAAGTCTGAAATCTGATTTTATCTGTTGCTTTGGCCAGCAGATTTCAATCTCCAATTTACTGTAGCTCCCTGAAATGTTCTTGAAATTGGATTTGTTCATTCTTTTAAGGTAGAATATTTCAGTCAGCAAATAGTTGGGGTTTCTTTGTTTTCTAATGTTGCTATTCCCATGAAATGGACAAAAAGTAATCATTGTTTTATTTTTCATTCTATTCTGGATTTATTAAAACAAATTTGTATGTTTTGGTAGAACTTCTATTTCATTTTGTGGCTCAAGGGAGTTTTCAATGGGAAGAATTGTCCATGGCACTGATTTAGGCTGGGGAAACTAACCTTTCTTGTAGAGGGTTTTCAAGCAATTTGAACAATGGCTTGACCTATGTCCATTATTAAAGTATAAAATGATTCCAGTTGCTAATGGCAGCAGTCCTTGCCATTTTTAAAAGCCTTGCTATGCAGGCAGCTTGAAAGGGTTTCAAATTCCAGGCAAAAGAAACCTGCAGTCATAATCACGGATGCCACCTGAGCAGGAATTTGGAGCAAAAGTTCAGGGCACTATTTAACTGGGGAGAAGCAGGTAGCTCAAATTCAACTGATTTATACATCATAAAAGGTCCAAGGTATTTAGGATGGCTGTTTGAAAAATGATTCCAAAGTGCTTAAGAACTCAAGCGAACAAGGAGCTCTCTGCTCTTTGTTAAAGCAAGCCTGACTTTTGTTCAAGTTTATGCACAAATCTGGATATATATAATTAAACCTTGTTTAATTATTTATCAGCTCAAAAACCTAACACACACACACATATATATATATATATACACACACACATACATACATAACATACATACTCACACACACAAACACACACACACATTGCTGATTTAAGCACTCCTTGAAATTAATGCAGTGCTTGAAGCAATAACAGCTTTTTTTAGGCAGCTTTAATAAATTGCAAACAGGTACCATGCACGCATGAGGTCTGCGGCACTTTTCTGAATTGTTTTCCTGTCATTTGTTGGACATATCATTCTCACCCACCAAATGTAGAATAAATAAGGTTCAGCCAGGTTTTCCTTCTTGAGTCTGTTGCCATTGTATACATGAAAGGGTTAAAGTCCTCCCTTTGGGGAATGAGCATGCTAATTACAAAATTACAGTATTTTCAGTGGGCTGTAAAAGGTCCTGTAAAAGGAGTTTAATTTCTTTTGCCATCCGTTTCTTCAGTTGCAGTTCATCTGTCTGTGTGTGTCCTATTTTCCCTCTAGTTTTTTTTTAATGTTTTGCTAATCTTTAATAATAAACATCAAGCTATTTTTGCTAGCTGAACAGAGTGGTGCATCTGCTTGCTCTGATTTGCATGCAGGAATGGATTAATGGAGAATGTGCTGGATGTGAAACTAAAACATGAAATTACCTCCAGCAGTTTTCAACATCGCTTACCATCATCAGTCACCTGAAATACTGGCTGAGTGCATAAGCTACTCTTACCCAGGGATAACTAGGAATAATTAAACTAACCCAAATGTTATGGGTTTACAGCAAACTCGCATCATTACAGCAGCGTCATGTGACATAGCTTTTTTCCCCCTTTGCTAAACCGGGCGTAGGTGTGGCCAGCGTGTGGTGCATCCAGCCCATGGGCCGTGAGTTTGACAGTCCTGATTTACAGTGACCTACTGAACCACAAATTGATTCCATGGGTTGGCTCAGTTAAAATTAGCATGTGGTTGCCTCATCTGTTTTTCAAGCTAATACAAACCCTTTCTCTTATGCTTAGCAATTCAGCTCTAGAAGAATTATGAGGGGAAAAAATATGTTTGGACTCATGTTAAGGAAACATGTTTCATCATACTGTTTTCCTTTCCCCTTGGGGCAATTGTTTTCGATTCTACCTTGAAAGAACTCTTTGTCTGTTAATAAAAGGATTCAGGGAGAATAGTCTAGCCACAGATACCTTATTCTTGGGAGCTGACTGCCATTCTCTGAACTCATTTCAAATAACTCCCCAAAAGTACCAGATTACCTTCAAATTCTTCATTCCCTCTTCATTTCTACTATTGCATGTGGTTTGACATATTGGGTTGTAGGAACTGATTTGTTACTATGCTCAATTTATTAGTCTCTGTTTGATCTTACTGGATAAGAATTATGTGGATATTAAACTTTAAAGCTTAGTGTTATAAATAAAAATAAATAAAAGGATACTCCATGATCAGGGACTGATGAAGTCCCAGAAAAAGATAGGATATATTGTGTATGCATTAGTTGATTTAAAATTTCTCTGGACTCATAGGATGGAGGCTGTAGGGGAGTCTTAGCCAAAATTTGGCTGGTGGGCCAGTTGCAATCTTATTCTGAACAGGAAAGCTTGACTAGCAAATGTCCCCATACCTCTAAGGAAGACCCCCGCAGTATACTTTACATGACTCTGCTTTTGAAGACTATCCAGAAGCTTCAAATCATGCAAACTACAGCATCCTGCTTGCTGATGTATGACAGCTGCTATAGCTAAATAACACTGATTTTGGAGGCACTGCATTGGCTCTGAATATGCTACTGTGTGCAATTCCTAAGCTGGTTTTAACCAATAAATGTTTTATGATTTGGCTTCCAGGTATCTCCTAAACAGACCAATCTGTCTGATCCACTCAGTTCAAATGAGAATACTAAAGGGTCCCCATTCCCAATAAAGGAGTTTCATGGAAATGGATGAGCAACAGAAGACAATATGTCTTTATTACAGCTACATCTGTATGGCATATGTGGAGATTTAGGTGGAACTCTTTCTTGTACTCAAAAGTGCAATTTTGACCAGTTTTTGGCAGTGAATTTAATAATGTGTGTTAAGGATTTTTGTATGCTGCCCAGAGTTAATTCAGGTGGCTGTATAAACTTGATCAATAAATAAAAATTTTATTTGTTTGTTTGTTTGAATAATATGTATTGGCAAAGTTGATGAATTTTGTAAAAGACAATTGCCACAAGGTCAGAAACAAGCAGTCTGAAAACAGACTAGTCTGTTGGTGAAACAAGCAACAGATGGAAAACATCTCTTTTGTCCAAACGAGAGTGGTTTCAAGCCTTGCACAAGTAGGAAGAAAAGATGCAATAAGTTAAAGCTTAATTCTACTATAGATATCAAATCGATATTTGACAATTATTGGAATTCCTTCGTGAAGGTTTTACAACCTACAATAATCCTTATGAGAAGATTTGTGTCTACTTTCAGTGTAGAGTTATCAAGATAATCTTGATGGTTTAAGAGTTTTATGAATGAACATATATTTGTTCCATTGTAAATTGCTAGGAGTCTTTCCAATACAGGTAGCCTTTGCCTTACCACCAGTTGCTTAATGACATCACATTTATAATAACCATGGAAGACATGCTTTACTGTCAAACTCCAGCCTGGAGATGAGACAGTGAGATCCAATCGAGTCCAGTTCTTTATTTGCCTACACCTAATAGAATCTTGCCAAATTAAAGCTATAACTTTCTAAGTTACTAGATTTCTCTTGGGAGATTCTAGTGATTACCTTGAATCTCTTCCTCCACCCTCCCCTTCATTTCAGGACTATGCAGTCTCTTGATCTGAGTCTTCTTCTGAGAAAGTTCTTAGTTGGCAAAATCCTCTCCCTGTTCTGCTGCAGATGTAGTCTATTGTATCTATGGCCCATAAAGACCCTCCCCCACCCACTGTAAATAATTGCACTGCCATGCCCCCCAATGGTCAACCCTAACCCTAACCCTAACCCTAACCAGTCACCTTTATGACCATCATGGCATCCTGCAATGACAAGATCATGATTTGCGACATGCCAAGTTTCCAGCAAAAAACTCCATGTATGTGTACAGTAAACCTTTGTGAAATTTCAATAGTATTTCTTTGCCTCCCATTCTTCTTCCATAGGCATGATGTCATGCATTATGGTAAGTATTTCCATCCTTATGTGTATTAATAAACCCAATGAAATCTGAGATTTTCATAAGTCGGCTGAACAAATTCATACCTTCTATTGAACATTGTGATTTCCTTCACTTGCTCAAATGTGGATTTTTCAGAGATGTTTATTTTGACTACCTTGATATGCTATATTTAGAAGAAATAGAAAATAGAAGTAAGTACATGGATCCTTAGAGAAACCCCTTGCCAAATGTCAACTTTTTCTTATAAATTGCAAAGGTTTCAAAAATATTAAATACTTCAGTGTTTTCCCTTTAAAATATTCTAAGGACTTTTTATCAGTCCCTCACCTGAATTTCTGCAGGCAGGTTATTTTAAAAGTCCATCTTCTCTAAAAACAAGAAACAAAATTGAGTCACATAAATGTTAAAGACTTTCTATATCTCTTCTGCCTTGCTTCTTTATTTGGTATACGGATTTTGTCAGCCTTTAAAAATTAAACACCTCATTACTTAAATAAAGTCATCAACATGTATTTAGAATTCATGGTGATGATTGAACCATAATCATTCCAGACTGTTGGAATACATGGTCATAAATTTAATCTTTCCTTGGTTGCTATCACTTCACATGACAAAATAATGATTTTGATATGTATAGCAAAGGTAACCAAAATAGCCCTTGAATGAATGTATTTGGAATAAAAAACTTGATAACTGAAAAATAATCTCAAAGTATGTCTAAGGTTTTTCTCTTCCTTTGTGAATGTTATTCATTTGAAGATGTTATAGTTTCATGTGTCTTCTCTAATTCTTCCTTTTTTATTACAATAAAAGTGTCATTTATATACCGGATACATAGTTTTGATTGTGTATGTAAGAGTGTTATACTTTCTAAATCCTGCATTACAATCTCTCCTATAAGTCTTGAGAGTGATGATCCTATGAGTGTTCCTCTGATTTTTTATATATATATTTGTCCATCAGGGTGAAAATAGGCAATGAGGCAGATGTTGGTCAGGTCCATGGTTCTGGGTATTACATAAGGTTGGGTGTGTTGTGTAATGCTGCTTTCATTGGTTTGTTTGCTAGTTCTGGGTTTATGTGTATAAAGAGTGCTGTGCATTGAATGAAACTAAACTTTCATCTTTTTCAATCTGTAGTTCTTTGATTTAGGAAATCTATTCATGAGGTATCCATGAGCTGGTTCAATCAGCTGCTGTCTTGGAGCTAGTGAAGGAACTTAAAGCAGTTTGGTCTAGATTAACTCCCCATTAGACAGTGGTTCAAAAATTTTTACTACTGGTTCTGTGGGCATGGCTTAGTAGGAGTGACAGGGAAAGGATACTGTAAAATCTCCAGTCAGAGGTGGTATTTGCCAGTTCTCCGAACTACTCAAAATTTCTGCTACCGGTTCTCCAGAACTGGTTAGAATCTGCTGAATACTATCTCTGCTATTAGAGCAATGGAATTTATGAAAAGAATGGGCAGATTGCTTAACTAGCTATGTATTAGATCTGGAATGTCTTGATTGGAGGCTCATCAAAAAGTAAACCTGAGCACTTGTGGATGATACCTGCATCCAGTCTCTGCTGGTATTGCTGGATGTGAGCTTTTCTTTTCTTAAAATTACTTGCTGAACAAAGTAGAGCAAAGGTGACAAGCAAGAGACATGTCATCTTTTTTTTGATTATTTCATTATATTTGTTGGAGGGAACTGGAGAACAGGTATACTGTGATAATGCAGTCTATTTTTGAGGCAATTTTTATTGCTTTGCATTGTAATGGAATGCAAAGTTTTTCTGATCTGATAGGGGATATTCTACTTCTTTTCTCAAAATATCCTAGATATTTTTAAAAATTTATATATATATGTATGTATGTATGTATGTATGTATGTATGTATGTATGTATGTATGTACAGTATATGGAGAGAGAGAGAGAGAGAGAGATCTTGTCTTTTCTTCTTTAGTAAGGCTAACTAGGTTCCAGCAGACAACATCAGTGATTTAAATGTTGTGCATTTGAAAGCACTTTTATTTCTGCTTGAGTTGCTGTTATCTCATCTGGCATTAGCATTAGAAATCATCAAACAGAAAATGGAAAAATTCATGGAATCATAGAGTTGGAAGAGACCATTTAAGCCAAGAAGTTTAATTCCCTTGCTTGCAAAGAATTCAGTTTTAAAGCATGCATGACAGATTACTCTCCGCCTCTCAAACAAATCCTGTGAAAGCAAGCCAACCAGTATCCTAAATAAGTGGCTCAAGTGTTGAAATGGAGCATTGTGCTAACATTCAAATGGAACTTAAATACCCACATTCTAAATCCTGTCTTCTAGGATAGTAGAGACAGGTTTTGGCTGCTTTCTGCTATGTAACATTTTTTGCAGGTACTTATCAGAATATCCTTTCTCAGTCCTCTTTAAAACTCTTCAAAATTCTCATAGTATTTGTTTTCTATTGCTTTAATCGTTGTTGTTACTCTTTTCTGAATTCATTCCAGTGCATATGAATCCTTCATAAAGCATAGTATCCAAAACTGAGCACAATACCATATAGAGTTTAACTAAGAAGAATAAAGTGGAATTATGGTTTCTGTAGAAATTGTGCTTCTGTTGATGTAGCCTAAAATTACATTTGTCTTTTTTATAAACACATCTTACCACTGGCTTGTTCAGTTTGTTAATTAACTTTTTCACAAGTACTATTACCAAGTCAGATATCCCTTTCTTCCTCCATGCATCTGATTTCTATCTCCTTAATGCATAATTTTTTCTTTAGCTTTTCAAATTAATCTTCAACTTACAGAGGCTACTTCCAGTGACATGGAAGTAAAATAGGTATTTCCTGAGAATTCATATATTTTCTTATTTTCACCACAGCTATCGGGAAAAGTTTCTCATTATAGTTTGCTTGTTATTGTTTTTCTCTCATAATTAAAATATTGTTCTACTTTTTGATTCAGCAAATTTTTCTTCGTTGACCTCTCTAGCTAATTAACAACTTAAATACTGAGGAAATGTAATTCATTTAAAAACAGAAAAAAGAGGGTGTGTTATTTAATAGGCCTATGCTGTTGCCCAAATATTTAATGATAAGGATCCTAATATCCTGAAGATGATCACCGCGACCTCTAAGCTAAATGTTCCTCTGGAGAATTTCTACAACACTATGATTTAATTATGCTATTGGATTAGGACTTAAGTAATATTAAAGGCAAACCAATCTTTGAGGCTGATGTTGGAGTTTCTATAGCTTTTGATCTTTCTTGATTTCAACCATCATATCCTGCGGAAGGAGTCTCATGCAGCTCATGAGTTCATGGTTTCCATGGCAAACATGTGCTTACCACAATTGAGCATAGCATTGAATGATAACTGTTAATAGTAGCCCTTAGTCTTGAACAAATGCAGTGTGATCTGAAGATGCTGATTATGTGCCATCAACTCTTTCCCCAACTTGATCCTTCAAGTCTTCCATTACTGGATCTAGGAGAGATACCATGAGGCACATCAAAAATTTTCCCAACAATTTAAGGAGCAGTTTGTTCATTCAGTCAGCCAAGCAATCGATGTATATACAGTAGTCACTCACCCACCATGCAAAATTAGTTAACAACCAACAAAAACATCAGCAAAAGAACAAAAACAGCAATTAAAACCTGGCATCCAAAGCAATTCATGTACCCATAGTGAATACACCACTTCACCCACCTCTCTTAACCTCTTGGCCTAATGCCTTTAGACTTATTTCAACTGTGTGTAGTCCCAGCTGATTTCACTAAGGGCACCTATCATAGATATGTAGATTAGACAATTTTTATTATATTTATTTTCTATTTTGTTTTTGTGGTTTATGTCACCCAAAGCCCTCTGGAATTAGGATGGGTTAAAAATATTGTACATAAATAAATAACCAAACAAAATAATTTAAGAGTACATTTCTGCCTTTATTTTGTGTCACCATTTATACAAAAGATTTTCTTCTATTGAACTTTAATGGTATCTGATACAGGTTCTTGTTAGCAGTGACCTATTACTGACATTTTGAAACAGAGCAACCACAGGTCATCTCATTCTCAAGACAAGCCCAGAAGTCTTGAAACATCTGTAGACTACATAAGAACAGCCCTGAAGTCTATCTCATATTTCACTATTTCCCATATGCTGCTAGCAGGTTCATATGCTAGGAAGGATGCAATAGACCTTTTGTTCATTCTCAATTTTATGTGTATAATATTAAATATAGAGTTAAGAGTGTAAGTCAAGTATCAGACCAATGTCTAGCATCTTATTTCTTACAATGAGCAACTGCTTCCTCTTCTTAGAAGGCATGCAAGCAGGTTAATACATTTCTTCTTATATCATTTCCTAGGACATGGTATTTAGAAGTTTGTTGAGTCTGACCAGAGGTGATATATATCAAACATGAGTAATAGCCTTAGGCAACCCTATAAGATATTCTCCTAGTCCAGTGTCGGTCACTACAGTATTACGGCTAAAACACATTTTCCATTCTTTTCTTGGTCAAACAAAAGAAAGAGCATTCTAGAGACTGAGTTATATGTGTTAATTCATCTGAATACAACACAGATCCCATCTGGTATTCAAGCCTTTATCTTTGCTGGTGTGGAGATTTTACTCTTCCAGTTCACTGAATATTCCAAAAGAGCATGAAGAATAATTCAAATAACATTACAGAGGCTACTTCCAGTGACATCTTCAAGCACTTCACAAGATAAAGGACTAAAAGAAACTACTTCTGAAAGCTAATCTGAGGGTAGCTTTATCTGTCCCTTTCCCTTTCTACATGGTGTACTTGCTCTCCTCTTTAGAGAAAGATAGCTTGTTTTTGATCATTCTCTTTTTTGTATCCAGCAAATAGGCTATCATATGTTAGCAGAAAATTATACCAGCGTAACATTTGCTGCATCCATTGCCCACACTTGTCCTTTTTTTTTTCCTCTGTGTGAAGCAACAGATCAGGGGTGTCAAACTTGCATTGTCACGGCAGTGTCACATGACGTATCATGACTTTTTTCCCCTTTGCTAAACCAGACATGGGTGTGGTCAGCGCGTGATGCATCCAGCCTGCTGGCTGCAAGTTTGACAGCCTTGCAATAGAATATAAATAGAATATAATAATGTAATGGGTGGACAAAATGTAATACATTTTATTCATCTTCAGGTTGCTCAAAAGGATATTGCCAAGACATGTGCCATATTTATATGCTAGTCATAAACATATGTAATATTTAGAGGAGTAATTCTCAACAATTTTCCCCTCATGTCTAAGAAAAGACCACAATTTGCTAGACAATACATTTATTGGAATTTTTTTTAAAGAAATGTATTGCTCACATTTATCACCATTTTATAAAAATTGCAGCCTCAAGGCTAAATCAGTAAGAATTGACCTTTAAGTGGTTTTAGCTTTTCTTAACCAGATGTCCTGCAGATATACTAGAACTACAACTGACTGTAAGTTCTGAGGATTGTATTTATAATATAGATACTCCTCATTTAATGACTGCATTTGGGACTGGCAATTTCATTACTAAGTTGTTAAGCAAAACATCATGTGACTGTGACTGACTTAAAGTGTCAGTTTAATTGCAATTGTTAATCAAATCACTTGCTGTCATTAAGTGTGACAGCTCATGACCATGACTTGAAAGTTATTGATGGCTTCCTATGAAGGTTGTTTGCTTTCCAAGGACTGGACACACCAGTGTAGAAGGTAACTGTACAAAATACCTTATTGCACCACATACCTTTCCTAACGATAGGTCTTGCCTACGTTCACACCACCCTTCTAGGCCTTGCAAGTTGATGTAGCCAGATAATTAAGTCTTTGAAGGTTAATACTTACAACAAATGGAAGTCTTAAAGTTTGTAAAATGGCATACAACTTAGACTCCCTCCAGAAGTTTTATTTATTTATTTATTTGTCAATTGCTTACAAGATAATAGGTATAAGTAAAAGCATAGTTATGAATATATGGATACCGATAAGAAAAATATAAAAATAAAAGAAACAATAGGACAGGGACGGTAGGCATGTTGGTGCACTTATGCAGGCCCCCTACAGACCTCCTAGGAAAGGGGTGAGGTCAATAGTAGACAGTCTAAGGTTAAAGTTCTTGCAATTGTTGGAATTAAGTGCTGCCTCAGTGTGTTTGCCCATTTTCTGGTTGCTGCCAAATTTTAGGCCAAGCAAAAAGTCAAGCTCCAGACTGGAATCACACCACAGTAGGCTGTTTACCTTAGCTTGTGATCCTGACAGTTGATTGAGAACCCTTCTGCCTTTGTAGAAGAGTTATACAGTTCCAGATATTGCATCCTTGTCTTCTTGCTATCTTCTTATCCTTTTCTCCTACGCATACTTTTGTAAGCTTGACTTGCGGTTAGGCTGCCTAGGGATGTTGGCATGTTCCTAAAAATCAGTGTTTGGCTCACTTAGCACTATCATGGATTTTTGTGAGTATACTGTTTGAGTGGGGGTGGATGGAGGGATCCATCTCCTCTCAAGTTTCTGGGGTTGTAAACATTTACAGCCCTTTGAGAGAAAGGAAAAGTTGAGCCTTGGAGAAGTAGAGGTGGGAAACATTTCTGTCTGGCTGCAATTGCTTTTCCCAAATGCATACAGTAACTCCATCTTAATGCCCTCACATGGAGCACAACATTCAAAATCAGCTTCCTCATTTACTTTGCTTGTTGGAAGCTGGCTGGGAAGATCTCACATAACTGTGGAACACTGTGAGCATTGTAAATGTGTGCTGGTTTCCAATGGGACTGAATTGCAATCACATGACACAGAGACAACGCAACCATTGTAAGTTTAAGAACTGGTCATAAATCTACTTTTTTGCACCAATGTTGTAAGTTTGAACAGTTGCTAAACAGGGCAGTCATTAATCAAGAACTATCTGTATACCTGACAGATACCAGTTTTAGTGAGACATTAATATATACCACCTGTTCTGTATTGATAAAATTATACCGTCAAAGATAAGGACTTATTCAATAAGAATAGCTGACACGATGCACATACCTCAGACATCTTTGAAGTCCACCAGATGTTTTGTTACATCTGATTTTCTAACGTATGCACTATTTCAAAAAATGTGGGGAGGGGAGTTGCTGGGGTGCTGCAAAGTGAAACACCAGTCTCTATCCTTGTATTTATTTTTAGGAATGTTGGGGGGGGGGGGCTTATAAAACTCCCACTTGGATTGCAAAGGGTGACCAGATTGCCTTCTTAGAAATGGGCATTTTGTGAGGATACCAATCTCCCACAGCAGACATTTTGTCCATATGCTAATGGCATCATTGCAATGAGAGAGAAAAAAAAATAGCATGAATTAAAATCTAGTAAGAACACCCACCTTTGAACCTCAAGACATATGTCCAGAATAGTCTATATTGGCTGCAGTTGATGCCAGTAGACTGGAATAATCTGCGGATGCAAACAGAACAGATAAAAGGTGGCAATCAAAATTTTTAACAGCACACATTAGGAAGCTGCAATAATTTCCACTGAATAAGCAATAATCCTTTGATAAGGAATAAACCAGACAGGGTAGAAGCTGAAAGCAGGTGAATTTGTCTTAATTGCATTGGGAGAAAGCTGCAAAATTCTTTCTAGCTCAAGAAGATTATCTCGTATAAGAGAAGGAGGTGGTAAATTTCATCTGGATGTTTTTCCTATAAGATAGCACAGGCCAGGGAAGAAGCTACTTTGTAGAGCTGCCTTCTGCTCTCTCTCTGCAATGATTGAGCATGCAGGTGGGCAATGCATATGCATGAGAGCATAATTAGAAATGGTTAAAATCTAGGAGGATCTCCACCTCCCATAGCAATTTTCAAATTACAAATGGTTTAACTATCTTTTTTTTTAATGAAGGGGCTGTTATTTACAAGAAGAGAAGCACAGATGTACAAGTTGTGCAAAGAAGAAGAAAAAACTGGCATTGCCCTCTAACGTAAGGCTGATGTAGGAGTATCTTTAGATAAAGTTAGTTTAGCGCTGAGCAAACTTTGGGGCCAATGAAGCAAATGTCTCATGTAAATGGGTTGGAGTAGATTCTTTTGAGTTGGTTCCCTTGGGTTTGAGAAAATTCAACATTTAATTAAAAAAAAAAAAACTAGACTAGGGGTGTCAATTCTGCGGCATCACGTTATCAAGTGACGTATCGTGACTTTTTCACCCTTTGCTAAACTAGAGGTGGGCATGGTCAGCGCGTGACGCATCCAGCCTACAGACCATGAGTTTGACAACCCTGAACTAGACTAAGGTCATTTAAGGGCCTTCCATTGCTGTCCTGTTTCCAAGAGGAATTCCAGTTTGAAGTAATAATGGTCAGAGGGAATTCCAAAGATCATAAAAAGAGGCATGGGGACAAATATGCAACTTTTGGAACACCAGTTGCCCATCTCTCTTTTAGTTTTCTCTCTGCCTCCTAATAATAGGCAGACTGACCTATAGAATGCCAAATCAGAAGATGGTTGTTTTATTTTGCTTTGCTTTGCTTTTTTGCATCTTTTAATGCATCCTCATTCTATTTAATGGAAAAGAATTCAAAAGCAAAATGCTAATTGTATTTTCATGGGTTGCGGTGGCTGTATATTAGTCAAAAGATATAAGCATTCTATTTTTATGTACAACCACTATTTAGAAATTCGTGGCCTTGCTGAAATTCCAAAGAAAGATATCCCAAAGGAATAATCTTGGGATGTTTTTTCACATTGGAAATGTAACTGCAAAGAAGATTATAGATAGAATAACAGAGAAACATGCAGAGAAAACAACAGCAGCTGTATTTCCATCATCACCAAGAAGAAAACAACAAAGAAAGAGATTCTAAAGGGAATTCAATAATAAGATAGGGATAAAAGATTTCAGCACACTTATAGACTATGAACAATTGAGGGTATATTCTTTCTCTATGTCACCATAAAGAGTGAGAAACATAAATAGCCAAAGTGAGCATAAAATGGAGAATATATTTGTCTGTCCAAATTTAATGTAAATGCACCAATTTCAGACTTCCTGAATATAAATTGAACCAAAAATGTAAATGCATGCTGACACCAGCACTTATTAGAATTTTGCAGCACAGCTTGTAACTAAAAAAAAACCTGTTAAATGAATATATTAAGAAAATGCATACAAAAGGCATTTTATAACAGAAACATTGCTTTGCGAGAAGTGTATATATGTTGAAATAAGTATGCCCACAAACCCAATCCCTAATTCACAGTAAATGGGTGGTCCTGATTGTAGGAGACATATATTACTAGATGAAGATATCAATCTTTCATCCTGTGTTTATGCAGGAATATTTTTTTTTATTTCATTAGACTACAAGTCTTAGCAGCGTGAACTAAAGATCAAATCGTATGCCATTAAAAAAAATCTTGGGATGTTTCAACTGGAGAAGAGTTAATTATGAAATTATAGCCATCTTCAGTTTTCTAAAGACTAATGATGCGTTGTATAGAAGTAGAAAATTTCCATCAGTTTGAGAAATGTAACAGCTTTTACATATGTTGAGGGGCATACTTTAAAAGGAGCCAAGGGCCATTCTGAGGAATTGATAAAGTGCCTTCAGATAATTAATTTGCCCCTTAACTGTTTCCATAATGTTTTTTAAAACACCTCAAATTGTTAACAACAGTTAAAAATGGCTTTGAGGGCCATAGAAGAGATGCTGGCAAATTACATGGAGTCACAGTATTGCATGGTTTTTTCATGTCTGATATACGTCATTCGACCACTTTGTGTTTAGTTGCTCAAAATGACAAAAGTTGAATGAACATATTCAAATTTTGAGTGATGATGACTAGGAAGAATTTCATGAAGTTACAGATGGAACCTGAAGACCTATTTAGCATGAATATATTTCAAAAGACCTCTGCAATGTCAGGAATCAAGTAGATGGATTTTGAGATACGAGTCAATTCTATGATGAATATGTTCTTAACAGCATTTTTTTTGCTGTTAAAGTAGTTGTAGTATCATGGATTAATTAATTTCAATATGTACAATGTTAACTCTGAGGAATCTGTTTTGTAATAGCGCATTCCTCTACAGGCCTATGCTATTTTGAAGGACATAGTCTGGATGACTGTCCCAAATTTGGGTAAATGTTTTATTATTTGCCAACTTTCCAATGCACCATAATTTCTTTCAAAGCATCATAGCTCCTAAATGATGACTTCATTTGGAATGGGGAAAAGATGCCTATAGAAATGGATAACTATATGGAAATACCACCAGAAAAAAAGAATAAATAATAATAAATCTATCAGCACAGATTTTCTGTGGAAGTCACAGTACTAAACAGGCAACCCAACAGAATTTCTCCTGAGTCTCTGTTATTTATATGTTTGTTTATTTAAAGAATTTATATATTACTTTCCATATCAATTTGTTTTCACATTTAAAAAGAGCAAAAATACCCTGTTATTGTTGTGCATCCCAAAAGGCGGTAAGGAGGGAGATTGCAGTATGGTATGTCACTTTTGACATATGACTTTTGGCTGGGTAGAAATAGAGATGACATAGCTGAGAGAAACTGCTCCAATCACCGAACTGCAGCTTGAGTGTGTTAGTTGGCCCATTTAGCGAAGCATTTTTTGTGGATTGCTAGCTACTGTGAGTGAATTTATTTAGTAAATATGCGTGGTAATTAATATGGAATATTATTCTCTACAGAGCAACACTAAGGCAGATGATTTGCATTAGAGATGTGGACTAGTTATGTAAATGGATGTGTTATTTGTTTATAAAAACAGATTGTCTAAGGACCTAGAACTCCACCATATGTAAAAAAAGAAAAAAGAAAAACACAGCGCCTCATATCTTCCGCGTGCTCTGCATTTCTTCCTCTAATTAAGCTAAAAAGAGAAAGCCATATTGTCTCTCCAATTTGCATCTTGCTGATTTGGAAAATTTGAAATCACTGTCTTTCCTGGGTTAGATACAGTTCTCCAATCTCATTATCATTTTTGTCTTATCTTTAAAAAATATATTGCTTTAGCTGTAATATGCTTTCTATTGTAATTTTTTAAATAAGAGTCTTAAGTCAATTCCAAACTAAAAACAGAGTCCTTATACTATTATATTCTGTGCCTTCTTTAAATATAGATTTTTAATGTTTTGTGCACACACACACACACACACACACGCACATGCACAAATGTATACATACATATTATATTATATTTATTATATTATATCTCTGTACATTTTTTAAAAAAGAACTCTACAGTGGATACCTGGTCACTTAAAATGTGGATAAATTTAAGAATACTTTTTTTTACACTCATATAAACACTTTTTCATATACATAAACATACACCACATGTTCTTCTGCTCTGGTAGTATTTTTTATTCTCCTAATTTGGATTTCCAGAATTTGTTGTTGTTACATTGGCCTTTTCTCTTTTTTCACTCACATTACATTTGTGCACTTGTTTGGATCTTTATCACTGCCCGCTAGCATAGTGTTTTTCAATTTCAACAACTTTAAGATGTATATGGACTTCAGCTACCAGAATTCCACAGCCAACATGCAGGCTTGGGAATTCTAGGAGTTGAAGCCCACGCATCTTAATGTTGCCATGCTGGTAAATACTGCAGTAGCAAATAGTGTGAGCCCATCTCATCCTGGATCCAACTGCTGCTCTTTGTAGCTCAACAGCTACTCAACAGCAACAGCATGCTCACTATCTGGAGTGGGTATTCTAGGAGTGGGAGTAGAGGAGAAAGATAGAGACAACTCAACATTTGGGTTGCTTGTGTGTTGTATGCCATTTTTACTATTGTTGGGAATGACCAGGTGACAATACAAAAATCATGTTTTTCAATTCTTTTTCTTCTTGCAAAAAAAGGCAAGAAAATATATGTCTTCCCACAAGACAAAATAATCTTCCAAAGACTGTAGTTCCAGTTGATTGATTTCTCCAATTTATAAAGTCATTGATCTATCCAAGAAACTCTAAACAGCAAACAAAAACTGATATTTACACTAAACCAACTAAAACAGCAATTTGGACCAGCATCATTCTTGCCTTTTTTCACATAATTATATCTAGTTTCTTCAACCTTACTTCTTAGGGTCACCAGAGAATAATCTGCTCTGATCACTACAGGCACAGAGCTCTCCATATCACCTGCTATTTGATTAAATAAATAATTCTGCCACAGCATCTTATAAGAAGAGGTTTTTTTAAAAAAAAAATTGCACATTTGCTCAATCTTTGGATCCCAGTTGTGTAAAATAGATTGTATGGCTATTTTTCAAGGAAGAGAACTCTTATTTTATGGAAGATATCTGTGATAATCTAGAGTTAATATAATATGCTTGGAGATCTCCCTTTTTTAATCTAATAGAGCCCAAGAGACCAAAAAAAAAAGGTCCCACAGATCATTATTTCTAATTTACTATGGGGTCCATCCATTTGCTTCAGAAACAAAATTTAAGGTCACTTTCTAAAAGGAAGACCTCAAAAAGTTATCCGTGTAATCATCCTGTTATAGTGAAAGCTGTTCTCTTTTATGAAATACAATAATAGATGGAGTATTAACACATCAATCACCTCCTCTTTTTTGTCAATTTAATTTAATTTTAATCAATATGTATATATTTGTTGTGTTTGAATGCCTAGTCCTGGTGATCTAGAAAGAAAATCAAATGTGCTAAACAGACAGTTGAAGTATTAAATACTTTAAAACAATACAAACAAATAAAAATTAAACCAACAAAAATAGCAAGAAAAAGTAACGTGTACTGAAAAATCTAGCCACATGTTTTTTTTAGGGTTTTATTATTTTTAAATCCACCAAATTTAATCTATATATTAGAGAGCATATCCAAAGCTCAGATATACCCATAGTAAGGATTTGATTCTCAGTTGCTGCCTGATTGCTGAGTGACAAATGCAGTTAAATCTTAGCGAGTGGTATATCTCTCACAAAAGAACGTGCTCTCGGAGATGATATAGCTGCAAGGCATTATGGCATTTAAAACTAATGACCTAGATTTTATAATTTTCCTAGAAAAAAAAAAAAACCCAAATATTTCATTACTCTAAAATTAGAATCTCTTGGGGTTACTCTGGAAAACTGCTTTCACATAAACTTTCTGATAGCTTTGTAATAGTCAAGCTAGTGCAGTAATCAAGTCCAATCATAAGTTGTCCAGCATATTTAATTCTCTGTTTTAAGACATTTGTTTTTTTTAGAAATTGATATATATGATGTTGCCAGTCAAAAGTGTCTTTAAAAAATAATCTCTTAGTTGCTAGATGAATGAGATCTAAAAGTATTCCCCCATTACTTATTTTCATCTTCTAGGAAAATATCTGGAGCATGGTAATCTTATCAGAGATTTTCAGTGATTCAGTGGCAAGGGCTAAAAAGTCAGGCTAAAATACTATGTATGTTTATCTATAGAAACATTGGTTAATCTAAAATTTATTTCTTTAGAACATATATGGCCACCCAACTTGCATAAAAGGTATAGATTGATTAAACTGCTGCAGCTGCCATCTTCACAAATACATGTACACAACTACACAAATTGATGCCCTTGTTTGGACTACTGTAAATGCTTCCCTGGTGTTATTATTTTTTGGCTTTCGGTTTTAAAAAATGTGCTAATGCTGTCCTCAACATTTGGTTCTTCATTAGTTTAATTCTGTAGATGTTTTAATTTGTTCTATATTTCCCACCATGTTTTATTTGTGTATTTATTTTACAATATCTTAATCTTGATTTTTCAGAGAGCTGTGTCTGAAATGAAGCAATTTGCAATTAATTTCCGTATCATCATATTTGTTTAAATGTGACAAACTGCATAATAATTTCAGAGCCAGCTGAAAATATTGATTCCAATAACTAATGAGTTGATTTCATTGGGCCTTAAGTCATTAATCATGATTAATTCTGAGTATTGTATTGAAAACAACGTTTTGTTATTTTATCAGCACTGGCAACATTTTTCATAGCAACTCAATGGCTTTAAGTAATTGTTGGGCTGTGTTGCCAGTTCTAAGATAAGAACAAAATTTTCAGTATATGTTTTGGATACTTAGTCTTGATTAATACAGCAGTGGTGGGATTCTACCAATTCAGATCGGTTCTATAGAACCAGTTGTTATGACTCTGCGCAGTTCAGAGAACCGGCAAATCTCACCACTGACTGGCCTCGCCCTTTCCCGCCTGTCCTGCTTCTCCTTACCACACCCATGTGCCATCACTGCCTGAAGTCTACTTTGCCTGCCCGCCTGCCCACCGGCCATCGCTGTCTGCCTTTCGCTGAAGCCCTGCCTGATCTGATCTCCCTGGGTGAGTGAGGCTCTGCAAGCCCCGGTCGCCTACCTGCCACAAGCCCCAGTTGAGTCCCGACTCCTGGGCCAGCCAAGGCCGCCACCACCATCCTCAGAGCTCACATCCTAGCTAGCTGCCCTCCCCAACTGTCCCCAGCCTCCAGCTTGCCTGGTTTGTTGGTGGCAGAGAGGAAGGTGAGCCAGGGCTGACCCATCATCACTCGGGCCCCTACCAGCCTGCATCTCGCCCCCCTCTCCGGATTCTCCACAGCTGCTGGGCCTTGCCTTCTGGGGGCAGGGGTGGGGGACAACCAGGGAGCACGACACTATGCCATCTGCATTGCCCCTTTGCCTGATGCCCCTTCCCTCCCACCCACTGACCCGCATACTTTTGTGGCCGCTGTGAGAATGGTGTGAGCGATCCCTAATGCTGGTGGCAGGGAAGGAAGATCCACAATGCGTTTTCGGCACTCAGCCAAAGGGCTGTTTGGGGGAGGAACATGATGAGGCTCGGCTGCCTTTTAGGCCCAGCTTCGGCTTCTGTGGGGTCTTCCATGGGGGAGGTCTGAGAGGAAATGCTTCCCCAAGTGTCGTCTGCTTACCCATCCACCGGCCAGACTGTACTGGCAGCGGCATGTCCTCTTGTTGCGGGCTGATGCCAGACCTGAGGCAGGGTGGAGGTTGAGCAAGCAGCAGCCCAAAGCAGGCTCAAAAGGCATTCAAGTCTTGCTAGAGCGGATCTTCCTTCCTTGCCATCAGCCGTAACTTCCAGCTTATGGAGCTCACACCATTCTTACAGCCGCAGCCCGCACTCTAGCAAAACATTCAGCCCAGTGAGGGAGTAGTGGCTGGCAGTGGGGCAATGCAGGCAGCATAGCCTTGTGCTTCCTGGTTACCCGCCCCCCCCCCATGCCTCCTGGCATGTAAGCCCCAGCAGCTGCCGGAGAATCTGGGCAGGGGATGAGATGTGGGCTGGCAGGGATCCAAGTAGTGATGGCTCTGCCCTGGCTGGCTTGCCTTTCCCTCTGCCACCAGCTGTGGGAGGAAGGTAAGGTTTCAGGCAGTCGGGAAAGCAAAACCGCTACCTAACCCAGAGCTTCCAGCGGGGTGGGTGAGGCGGCAGCACATGCCTTCCCAGCCCTTTGCTTAAAAATCTCCCCAAAAGAGGGAGGGGAGGAAATCCCAGCCACGTCCCCTTTGTTGGACCCAGAAGCCTTGCCTGCTGGCCTTTCCGGGGAATGTGGAACCAGGCATGAATGGGAACGGCCCTGATTGTCCATTCACACCCAGTCCCTGGGAGATTGGCCAGGAAGAATCCTCATCACTTTTCTTTCCTGGGAGGCGAGCAACGCTGCTGGGTGCTTGGAAAGTACTTCGTTGGAAGTGTGTGTGTGTGTGTGTTCAGGTGGGTCCCCTAGCTTTAGAAGGAGAGCGGGAAAGAGGAAGGGTAGGGATAGAAAGAGAGAGAAAAAGAGAAAGAAAGAGAAAGGGAGAGAGGAAGAGAGAGAGGAAGAAAGAGAGGGAAAGAAAGAGAGAAGAGACAAGAAAGAAAAGGAGAAAGGGGAAAGAAAAAAGGGAGAGAGAGAAGGAAAAAGTAAGAAAAGGGATAGACAAAGAAAGAGGGAGATGGAAGGAAGGGATAGAAAGAAAGAGAAAGAAAGAGGGGGGGAGGGAGGAGGAGAAAGTGAATGAGATATAAGAATGAATGGATAGATGGATGGATGGAGGGAGGGAGGGAGGGAGGGAGGCAGGGAGGGAGAAAAAGGGAGAGGAAGGAAGGACACAAACCCTGGCTTCAGAAGACTCTTTGAAACAGCACAGCAATCTAGAACTGGCATGGAAGAAATCTCAGAGGTCATCTTCTAGTCAACCCCCTGCTCCAGCAGGAGATCCTTACAGAATCATAGAATAGCAGGGTAAGAAGGGAGTGTGTGTGTGTGTTTGTGTGTGTGTGTGCATGCATGTGTGCGCGCACGCACATGGCTGTCAAAACTCCAAAAACAGATCAAATAGCTCTGGGGAGGTCAATCGTAAATTAGAACACTTGCTAAGCAACCGGCCATTAAGCGAGGACCACTTGTATTTGGTTTGCCAGTCACATGGCCACCTGGCTATGCCCACCCAGTCACACGGCCACTAAGCCATGCCCACCCAGTCATGTGACCAGCAAGCCACACCAGACAGCAAGCCACACCCACCCAGTCACAAAATATAAATAGGGCTGAGCAGGAATAGTAGGAGAAATAAGAAAGTAATTTGTTACCACCTTCTCCCATGATTTCCTTCTAGTCTACAGTTAGCATTTTTTATTATTTACCATTTAGATACTACTGTGATAGAGACTAATGTTACTTAGCTTTTTTCGGATTCATCAGAGTTGCTTAGATATTGCTATCTTCTGTGTAACCAAACTGATACATCCAATTTCAAATTTGTACACTGAAAGTAAAAAGATCTATAAATTAAAGGTAAGCTGGAATTTTAGACTTTGTTATTAGCTTTTTAACTAAAGGTGATATTAGCCTTTAAGCATGGCAACCTAGACCTCATTTCTAACTTCAGGAAAACATGTTCATATTACCATATCTATATATTACTGTGACTGGCTCAACACTGAACTACCTTTGGAGGTAAAGAAATTACACCTGGAACAGAATGTGATAATCTGATTGTGGTAGGTATTAAAATTAGGAATGCATACATATGGTTGCTGATGTGCTTCCAAACATAATTTTCCTATACTGCTCTATATGGTGCAACCCAAGGTATCTTCTCCAACCACAGTACATACTTCTTTTGATAAGAATTCAGTAATCCAACATTTTTATGAGATAAAGAGAATTCAGTGTTGGAAATTAATTTGTTTTACATTGTAGTAACCAACACTGGGACACGACCTGCCTTGGACACTAGATTAGCTCCATCAGAAAGCAGTAAAACCTAAATTATTCCAGAAGGGTATTATTCTTAGTACAGCCACTCCTTTGGGAAATAATGTGCTTTGCTGTTATTTATTAAATAGTTGATTATTCTGTAGCTGTCATAAGAGTGTTCTATTAGAGTGACTATTATTTCTGATGACAGTCGGGTATTACAATGTGTATCATTTGAACAACATTTATATGGCAGCATAAACATGAAATAATTAAATGTGTGCTGGTGCAGGAATATAGCAACATATCTTCTTCTGGTGTATCTGAAAGTCATGGGACATCACCTGCCCCAATTCCTACTCAGGGTAGCCATGAGAGAAGGCCTAGGGATTATGGGAGTTAAAGTTTCAGCATATCTACAATACATCAATTAATAAGAATCAAAGAAGACTACACTATAGCCTCTACCACCGTGATGGCGAACCTATGGCATGGATGCCACAGGTAGTATGCAGAGCCATTTGTGTGGGTATGCGAGCCCCAGCCAAACTTACCTGCTATACACACACCTTTTTGACCTGTTTCCAGGAATACCAGAAGTGACAAAACGGGCCCATTTTTCGGCCACAAAGGCTGCAGAGGCTTCCCTTGAGTTTCTGGGAGGCCAAAAATCAGCTGGGCAGCGTGCAGTGCAGGTAAGAGGGCCGAGTGGGGGGGATCACACGCACATATGCACAGTGGTCGGATTCTACCAGTTCGCACCTATTCACTAGAACCGGTTATTAACATTCTAAGCAGTTCGGAGAACCAGTTGTTAGAATAAATTATTGGCCTAATCCTGTAAGGAAGGCAGGAAGGAAACATTCTGGTGTTGCTTACAGAAACTGCCTCTCTGTTAACCCTTATTACATTCTTGGCAGGACTAGACTTCCTGACTCAGGAACCTCTCTGGAGTTTTCGTTCCCTCTTTTGCTGGTACTTTGCTTGTGTGGAGCGACCATTTAAAGTTACAATGGCACTAAAAAAAGTGATTTATGATTATTTTCACACTTACGACTGTTGCAGCATCGCCACAATCATGAGAGGCCAGGCGAGGAGATGCGTACCTCGATGTGAATGATATTGAGTTGGCCATGCCCAGCCAGTCACATGACCACCAAGCCACACCCACCAACTAAGCCATGACCACAGAACCGGTTGTTAAAAAATTTGAATCCCATCCCTGCATATGCAGGAGACGTGGGGGGGCATACATTGCCTTCTGGGTGCTGGCATGCGAGTGTGAGCGCAATTTTCGGCACAGGAGCCCAAAAAGTTTAGCCACCACTGCTCTCTCAAAATAACAACCTAGAACTAAGGAGAAATTTCCTGACAGTTAAAATAATTAATCAATGGAACAACTTGCTTCCAGTTACAAATGCTCCAAAACTGCAAGTTTTTAAGAAGAGACTGGACAACCATTTGTCTGAAAAGATGTAGGGTTTTCTGCTTAAGCAGGCAGTTGGACTAGAAGACCTCCAAGGTTCCCTCCAACTCTCTTATTCTGTTAGCATACTCTATGAAACTGTTCCAGGTAGAATATTTACATTACAGTTAGTGGATTAGAACTGCAATGATATGAAGTAGAGACCCCAATCTTTAGCCTAGTTGGTATCAATGTTTGATTCTATTATTTTTTAAATCTAATGTTTCATCCTGGCATGTGTTTGAGAAAAAGACAGTTCAAATCTTTAAAAATAAATGATTAAGTTTTATACTAAGTACCTGGGACCTCCAGGCTTCAGGAGCGTAATGCTGAAGTACTTGTTTAGAAAGAATCCAAGTATTAAATATGTAATAAATCTGGGCGACCTCTACTCCAAGAAATCCATGAACAAGGTTGCTAGCTGAATTATGAGTTTCTATCATTTAAAAACGCAGGCATCTAAACAGGATCACATCTCCATCTTTTCTTATTGGCTCCCTTTTAAATTTGTAGCCTTTTTTGGTTTGGCTGCTTTCTTGTTCTCTAATTTATATTGTGTGGTAAAGCAAAATATACTCTTATGTGAAAGAACTTTCAGAATGCTGTTGTTTTTATTCTTTTTAGTTTTGCTTTGATGATGAGAATGACAGTTTTGCTGCAGAACTGTGTTGTCTTGGCAATGCACAGATACACTGAAAATTACCCTACAGATATCATCAGTTTATAATTTATAAAGTTTATAATTTGATTTGTGAGATATTCATTTATTGTTTATTGCTTTCTCTGCTGAACGGGTATCACACTTTTCCACCAAGCAGATGACAAAGCAGCTGTCAATTTTAACACATTAAGAAAACACAAAAGAAAACATAAACTCTGCTGATGAAGAAACTACACATTTGTAATGGATATAAGTCACATGGTACGGTTAAAAGCCCATCAGTGTAAAAATTCCTAAATTAAATATTTACATAGGCTTTCTTCAGCTATTATCTTTCACAGCAATTTCTACCTAACCCTCTTAACACCAATACTTTGCTTTATATTCCAACAAATGTTAATTCTTGGCAGTTTCTTTGTTGGATATTGATAGTTAATTTATATTCCACAGACTATGTCTACTCCTCCCCTCTCTTTTTTTTTCATTCTTTCTTTCTTTCCTCAGAAATGTCAGCTCCTTACATTACACAGGTGACCTGAGGAAAACAAAGATCTGCTGGGACTGGATGGGAACAGAATGGAGATATTCATTTCCCCAGCATAGATGGTGTAACAAATCAATCTTGACTGTGCTGATAAATTGAACTTCAAGCTTTGCAAGGCTTCTTTTCAGGTGCAATTCAGTTTGAGACATAGGAGGAAGGCAAAATGAAGGGAGCCATCTCTCTTTTTTTTTTTTTGCACCTTAGTATTTCAGTTTGCAAAAACCTACTCAATAGGGAAATCAGCTGCAGTATGCCATATGCTAAAAAAAATTTTGTGGAAAAAAATGAAAGAAACACATGGTGAATGCTAGGTATACCAGCTTGTCATTTTATGAATCTTATCAACAACAACTGACTTTAAAAAAAACCACATATATCTTCCTTCCTTCCTTCCTTCCTTCCTTCCTTCCTTCCTTCCTTCCTTCCTTCCTTCCTTCCTTCATTCATTCATTCTTGTAAAATACTTAATACCAAAATAAACCATAAATCCAAAAAAAGATGTTGATTCTTTACATAATTATTGGAAACTCAGGGTCTTACCACCTGTCCCCATATTATGAATGGATAAGGTGAGCACAATTTGATTGCTTAAAGAGTTAAAATAATACTTAGTGAAGTGACATTAAATTTTGGAAAATTCTAAAATTTACCCTGCCATTCCCTTTTCTGCTAATTGGTTTGGGGCTAATAAAGGTATGGTCTAACTTTAGAATTTGAATGGATTTTGATTTTTTTTCCCCATCTGGTCCAGAATAACTACAATTGTTTTGAAAACTAGGGTTCTGCAAAAGTCTTTCTCTTCCTGCTTTTCTTTCCACTCACCTTGAGAAGAAAATACACATGGCTACTAAAGCGGGTGAAGCCATTTTTGTACAGATGGAAATTTGTGCACTTGTTGAAGAAACTCCCTGAGAAAAATCCCCAGTGCCCTTCTCTCTTCTCTGCCACCCAAGTGACAATAGTCAGGATCATTCCTCAACTCCAGTGATGGCAAACCTATGACACTTATGTCAAAGATGACACACCATGACATTTTGGCTGGCACATTAACATTTACCAACACCTGACAACTAGTGTCATGTGATTTTTAAAGGCCACATAAGAATGGAATATGCTCTGACACAGCCTCCATACCCTCCAAAAATGAGCTTGCTTCACTCAGATGTCATTTTTGTCATTATTTGATGTTCCTTCGTGTAATACATAGCACCACAAATGATTGTACTGCATTGTCAAGATAAATAAGTATGTAAATAACTATTTCTCCTTTGTTAAGGGGGAGAGGCCAGCAGAATCAAGTTAGGCATTTTTCAAATTTTCCAAAAGATTTCCATCATTGCTCTATTCAGTCAGGACAAGCAATTTAAGAAGTTTCCAAAATTTTATTAAGAGTTGCAGAATCTTGATCAGATAACAAGGACCATATCAACTCACTTTCCTAGGTGAAAGATCCCAGATATATATTGAAGGAATCTTACCCAGACCATTTCATGCAAGGATTTTTAAATGGTGCAGGTCATGTACACAAATTTGAGCAGATAATCCGGCCCCGCCCACCTCCAAATTTATCTTTGTACGTTCATATTATAATTGTGGCATTGCCATAGCAACCTATGATATTATATATTTATCCCATTAAC
Source organism: Bungarus multicinctus (assembly GCA_023653725.1). Taxonomy (NCBI): domain Eukaryota; kingdom Metazoa; phylum Chordata; class Lepidosauria; order Squamata; family Elapidae; genus Bungarus; species Bungarus multicinctus. The sequence continues at coordinate 53,585,738 of CM042836.1, read as the reverse complement.
TATAGAAGCTGTTTCATGACACAGTGTGCGGGTCCATTCCAGCAGGTGCAGATGGCTGAGGTCTCTCTGAGAGCAAGACTCGGATGAGGGCAGAGTGGGATTCTACCAGTTCACACCTATTCTCTAGAACTGGTTGTTAACATTCTAAGCAGTTCGGAGAACCAGTTGTTAGAAGAAATTACTGGCCTAATCTTGTAAGAAAGGCAGGAAGGAAACATTTTGGTGTTGCTTACAGAAACTGCCTCTCGTTAACCCTTATTACATTCTTGGCAGGACTAGACTTCCTGTCTCAGGAACTTCTCTGGAGTTTTTTCTCCCCTCCTTTGCTGGTGCTTTGCTTGAGTGGAGTGACCATTCAAAGTTACAATGGCACTGGAAAAATTGACTTATGACCATTTTTCACACTTACAACTGTTGCAGCATCCCCACAGTCATGAGAGGCCAGGCAAGGAGATGCATGCTTCGATGTGAGTGATATTGAGTTGGCCATACCCAGACAATAACTTGACCACCGATCCACATCCACCCAGTCACATGACCACCAAGACACACCCACAGAACTGGTTGTTAAACAATTTGAATCCCACCCCTGGATGAGGGGTCTGCGTGTGATGCAGGGATGGGGCCAGGACTATCAGAGAGTGGGGTGCTGCCTTCAGAGCTTGTGGAGTCTGGCAGCAGTGATGCAGAGGACCCCGAGGAGTCTGTGCCCAGTGCGCATGCGTACAGGGCTGCTCAAAGGAAAGAGCAGGTGCAGTAGCACGGTCCATTAGGGAGTAAGGCTACAAGGTGATGGGCCCTCCCTTAAGGGATAAAAGCCAGTCCTCAGAGGTAGGATTCTTTGCAGGAAGCAAAGAAGTTCTTGCATTTCAAGTCCTCGTGAAAGTTCAGTCTATCTTGGTTTGTTTTCAGAGACTTTTGGCTTTAAATATTTCCTTGCACTTAATCTTGTGTTCTTGGAAGCCTTGCACAATCTTGACAGGGTTTGCTCTTATCTGGGACAATTAGTTTTAATAGCACTTTGCTATGAATGAACAAAATTTACAGAAACGCATTAAAAAGGGTTTGCTTTTATCTATGTTTTGCATTTGTTTGATTTGAATGAGATTTGGGTTAGAACATGCACTCATGTGAGATTAGAGACCATTTGTTGTTCCATTCTGAGCTTTTTCAGCTAATTTTATGAGTCCCATCCCAAAGGAGATACACCTGGCGGGACCCAGAAGAAGGGCCTTCTTTGTGGTGGCTCCCTCTCTCTCTGGAACATCATTCCCCCAGAGATTAGAATGGCCCCCACTCTAACACTCTTCCAGAAGGTGTTGGAGACCTGGTTCTGCCAGCAGGCCTTGGGAACCCAGAGCAGGATGGAGCCCATTAAACGGCTTGTGTGAACTGCTGTCACCATGGCGGGGTGGAGGTGATTTTATTATTATATTAATTTATTTGATTCTTTTTATTAGTTTTATTGTTTTATATGTGGTTTTATATTCTGTAAGCTGCCTTGAGTCACCATAGGCAAATAGGCAGCAATATAAATTTAATAAATAAATAAATATAACTTTGCATCCTAATAATGAAGTCTTTGGCTTAGACTAAATGTCTTTATTTGAACTAAATTCCTTATGAATCCCCTACATTCCTCTGGATTCATTCATCTCTTACACTCCTGAACTGCAATTGCCAACATAACTCCATTACTGGCCTCCTGACTAGTCCTGAGCTGCAATTCGGCAACATATAGAGGATCCCAGATTTCTCATCCCTGGGCAAGAGAAACCAATATCCAAGATTTGCTCTTCTATGAGTATTAATGAACAGTAGCTCAGGAGACCACTAACCTCTGGAATAATCTAGAGAGGAACAGTAAGGAGTAAATCCAGAATTGAATAACAGCAGGAGTACACAACATGGCATCTGGAAGGAAAATACTTTATTGTTTGCCATATTGTTTTGCGATTCTGCAAAGTTCCACTTAGGTTGTGAATAATGTTTTGTTAAAAAAAAGATGGGCCATGGCAGCCATCTTTAAATGCCATCTAAGCACATAGTATGCCCACTATATGCTTTAAAAATTCCTAATGTATCCAGAGTCTAACCTATGTGCCTTTTTCCTTCACAGGTGCAGTTCACCTGCTTTAGAAGTTTCCAGGGAAGCCTTCCAAGGATGGGGAAGTAAGAGGGAAGAATCATTTGATCTCTTAGTGCTGGTAAACTAGTCTACTCTTTATTTCTCTCAATAATAGCTTTGTGTGAAATCCTTGATTGTTCAAAGTCACAATGAAAGGCAGAGGAGGACAATATCTATACTCCATCTAGTGATTTGGAATGTAAGAGGAATAAATGATACAGCTTACAAATAAATAAATGAATGAATAAAAAAGAAAACAAAGTGTATCTCTGAATCGAAAATAAACAGGAAGGATATAATAGATCCAAATGGAGGTGGTGGTGAAGAATTGATAAATGGATATGCACATGAAGTAAAAGTATAGTGTTTTTCTTTAATGAAAAGGCTAAAATATATGTCAGAAACATACATTTGTATCTTCTAAATTCTCCTACATATACAAATAGCAGTTCATAGGCTGGTGAAGGTTATATGTCATGTTACAGTGAATGATAATAATAAATAATGCAGATATATCTTGGGAGAAAAATTGTTTCACATTCTGAATGAATCAATGTGTTCCATGGGGAAAATGTTTTGATAAGTAACATAAATGGTGAATTGGGAATGAAGAATGATATGAGAGAGTATAAAAAGTTTGGCTGGGCCATTTGAGGACCACAAATTAATGGTTTGGTGAATATCTGCTTATAAAAAGATCTGTTTGTTTTAAATAATGGTTTAAACCTAAGTCTATTGGTAAGTGCATATGGAAAAGAATGAATTAAAAATCATGATTGCTCTAACTAAGTATAGATTGTGGTAACTATTGAAAGGTACTGTAGTGAACCTGCTGCTCCAACATCACAAAGATATGTCCACCCATTTTTAAATGCCTTCAGCAGCACTATCTCCTAAGCTTTCACGATTGGATATTTTTCTTAGGATATTTTTCATGAAGTCCAACTGAAATCTATTTCCTTGAAATTTTTGTTCTTTGACTAGAACCCTGTAAACAATTCTGCCCCAAGTTCTGCATGGCAGCCCTTCATATATTTGGAAACAATTACTGTATCCGTGGTTAATATTGTCTAGTTTATTCTGCTTGCTTGTTGTTGCAATGCCCCCCAGTAAAAAATAAGTGACTCTGTATGAATGTTGTAGATGCAGCTGAATGCATCTCTCAGAAATATTTTATAATATCATTTTAACTACACACACTGAAAATGTGTCTTGTCAGAATTTCAGAAATGCTTCTTTTGTTAGGTATGAAAGTTATGTAATAAGTATATCAGTTATATAAATGTCCAAGCCAATAACCTTATTGTGATCCATACAAAACAGGCTATTTTATCTACAGTTCTGATATAATAGTTCCAACAAAGTGCCTCTTTACAATTTGAAACCAGCTCAGGACTGTTTTAAATGTAAAAAAACATTATTGACATACAGAGAAAATACATTATATGTAGCAATCTCATAATCAATTGTTTTATGATAGTGTCACAATTACAATATGTTAAAGAGACTTTGTGTATAAAAGGGTAGATTTAAATTTATATAATACATATAAAAACTGATATATAAAAGAATCCAGGAACAATATTCTGCATTAGATTTGTAGTAGCCATTCTCAAATGTGTGTTCATTTAAAACCTAAACAATACACTTAAAAGTTTGTCTTGCATATAAAGTTCTAACATAACAAAATTGCTAACTTTTCTGTCACTTAAATTTTATTCATTTGTTTAATCATTATAAAGCATTTCTCATCATCTAGTTGCATACAACTCCATAAGCTGAAAAGGTTTTCTTTGCAGTTAAAATTAGTCCCTGATCCTATGAGAAATGCAACAAGTGCAGTCAGTTACAACCGAATGATAATTTATCCCTGATTTCATCAAAAATTTATGGATTTACAGAGTTTTGTAGGATAACAATGCTGCATATTTCTGTTCTGCTATCAGTTTGAAAATTGCATAGATTTTTTTACATTTCTGTTATGTATCAACAGAGACTCATAAACTTTAGAAAGGTAACTATAAATCAACTGTAAATTTATCAAAGCCATAAATAAAACAACTGTACAACATTTAAGTAGTCCAGCTACTTAACTCTAGCCTCAAAATGGAGCCTTAACACTCAAAGCTATGACTGAAAGCAAGGCAAGATATGACATTCTGTAAGATTTCACAGTGATTCAGCTATCCAAACTTTGCGATCACAGTCAAATATCTCATTTTTACTATTATTTTTTCTTGTTTTTTCTATTAAAATGACAAATAACAAATACAAAATACAAAAGTATTAAATACTATCAAAATATAAATATGACGAAATTATAAATACAATCATATATAAAAGTATATTTAAAATAAAAATAATACTCAAATGTAATTTGGGTATGGACCTCAGAATTGACTCTCCTTAGCTCCCTGGAGGAACCAGAAAGGAAGACTTGCACATTCAGACTAGCAAGATTCTGTTAGTGTATACTTATAATAAAAGTCGCATTAGCATTCATGATTTTGGCTTCCTGGTCTGAAAGGCCAATGTAGCTCAACTGAGTTCTTCTCTTTTATTATTTCATGAATACAGTGTCATCATCATCCACTGCAAAACAATATGGAGAAATAAACTGAATCATTTATTTCATATTTACTGGCAATACTTTATCTAAACATTATTACTGGTCCCAATGAGATAATAAATCCTAGATTGTTCTTAGTTCTAAACCAAGGCTAAAGCAATTTTTTCTGTCAACAATGTGAGGAGGCTATTCCTAAAAATTCTGCAACTGTCAATACAGTTATCTAAAGAAAAAAGTGTATGTATAGTATATGTATATGTGTATATGCAAGCATGATTTTATGGACCAGGCTCTCTGTAAATGCTTTCAGATGAGGTACAAGGAGAGGTCTTTCACTTTCTTCCCTTGCCAAGGCTAAATCAGGGATTCAGTAGGCTCACAGCCAAATGTACTAGATACCAGATATACTAATACCATTTTAATGCTTTAAGAATTATTGGAATACATTTATGAATTATAACTCAGAAACTGAAGCTCCTTTGGCAGAATTCTTGATCCAGCTGCAATACAGTTGCTTCAAACAGCAGTTCTGAGATAATATCCCCCATTCACTGTTTTTATTGCAATAGCACAAGAGGAACTTACATTGGGTACATGGAATAGTACAGGAGGTGCTGACATTGGTCATTACATTCTTTAAAGAACTTTTCTTATCAGTGAGAACCATAATCTACATATATCTTGGATTTCCCCACCCCCACCCCAAAGATCATAGAAATCTCATCCTTACCTCAGATTCTAGAAGGTAGATACCTTTGCCATCTTTACTCATATTATAAAAGGCTTCTGTAAAAGAAAGGAAATGAGGAGATATTATGGGATATTCAGAGAGAAAAAAGGCAAGCTAGGTTATATCATATCTTTGCATCTTAAAAACCAGATCAGCTGTAGCAATAAAAGGTACTTGAGGAATCATAGAATAAACAGAGTTGGAAGGGACCTTGAAGGTCATCTAGTCCAACCCCCTGCTCAAGCAGGAGCAAATATTAGCCTCTACCTGGGATCAAACTCACAGCCTCCTGATTGTGAGGCAAGAGCTCCACTTCTAGGCCACTGCACCTAGACTAAAAATGCCCTCTCCGTGTAAGCAATTGACAGAGGCAGCACAAACTTTTTAAATGCCTCACAAACTGTAATCTACCAAGCCATGTAGGACTTCAAGGGTGAAAACTGGAACCTTCAGTTGTTCCTGGAAGCCTACTGTTAAACAATGCAACAAAGGTATGACCCTACTAAATTTACATATTTACAGTCAGACTGTTACATTTCCAAATTCCCAAGTAATTTTATAACAACCGTATGTAAAGCAAAGATTATCTAAATATGAAGTGATGAAAACATGAGTCACAAATGGAAGAGTTGCTGCTTCAGAAAAAAATTGTTTTTGAGCATCTTATCATCAACCATTCTCCATTCCCACATCCTTAATAGGGAATCTGAACCAATTTATATACTTTAATCACTGGAGGAAAACCTTTACTTGTCCCTTGGTTGAAGTATAGCAGATTGTACATAGAAGAAACCTCAGAGGTAGGACCAAGCCCTAGGTTAAGCCTGGGGCAAAAGGGTACTTTATTTGTCACCATGTATCATGGGTTGTTGTGACATGAGATAGACAGAGTGGGATTCAAATTTTTAACACCCAGTTCTGTGGGTGTGGCTTAGTTGGTGGGCATGGCTTTGTGGTCATGTGACTGCCTGGGTGTGACCAACTCCATATCACTCACATCGAGGCACGTATCTCCTCACCTGGCCTCTCAGGTGTGACTGTGGGGATGCTGCAACAGTCCTAAGTGTGAAAAATGGTCATAAGTCACTTTTTTCAGTGCCATTGTAACTTTGAATGGTCACTCAACACAAGAAAAGTACCAGCAAAGGAGGGGGAAAAACTCCAGAGACGTTCCTGAGACAGGAAGTCTAGTCCTGCCAAGAATGTAATAAGGGTTAACGGAGAGGCAGTTTCTGTAAGCAACACCAGAATGTTTCCTTTCTGCCTTCCTTACAGGATCAGGCCAGTAATTTCTTCTAATAACTGGTTCTCCAAACTGCTTAGAATGTTAACAACCGGTTCTAGCGAATAGGTGTGAACCTGTAGAATCCCATCCTTGAAGATAGATGGCCAAATAAATTGTGTAAATAAATCAATAAAACAATCTATCTCCTTTCTGAGACATTGTCTCTCAATTCATTTGCTCTTTTATCACATTGTTATTTCAGTTGTTTTGCTTGTAGCTGTTTGGTTATGTGCTTATATTACTTACAGTCAGTTTTAATACTTTTTAAATTTGTTCCATCTAATGAGTTTTCGTTTTGCTTCATTGTAAGCTGCCTGATTAGTGTTGTCCAAAAATAAGTTTTTGAGTAGTTTTTTTAAACGGGATAAGGAATTTTAAAAAAACCTGTCAATTCATTATCTTCTAATGTTATCTGTAAATCTTTTTTAAAAATCCCTGCATCTTTCTTGCAGGGATTTAAAGTGAGCTCATTGAAACAGTCATTTGCATTCTGCATAGGGCCATCTGTGAAATAAACTCTATATCCCGTTTAAAAAAATCACATAAAATCAATTTAGTGAAAAGTCTACTTACCCATCATGAGTTCCACACGTAGCATAAAGCAGGCAAAGTTCTCAAATGTGATTTTTAGATCAGGATTTCCATATCGGATTGTCAACAGCTTACAAAGTTCATTGCTAAGTGAGATTCCTTTGAAAATATAACAGTACCCATAAAGATACTTAGACTACAATCAAACAATCATATTTATTTTAAATAAATCCCATTTAAGAAAGTAGAATTCAGTTTACTACAGATCCTTATAGATTTATGCATTCATGTACCTTTTTTAAAAAAATTCAGTAGTTTCTACAATAGGGACTAGTTTGTTGGAGATTTATATTTTATCATGCCATCAGAGATAAATAACTAACAGCAAACCATATAACGGATTTAAGTATGGAGCAGGGATTTGAACCCAGAGCCCCTGGTCAAATTCAATACTTAATCCATTACACATCATTGGATCTAGAGTATAATGGATTATAAGTGGTTAACATATTCAAGACAAAGAAAAGGTGTCCTTTATTATATGCAAGAGATTTTATAAATTCATCATTGCAAGTATTTTGTAGCATTTATCTTCTTTTTTCCCCTCACATCACACAATAACATCTCTCTGTGAAAGAGAACTACATGACTGTGCCCAAAAGGAGTTCCTTTTGGAGCACAAGAGTCATGTTCCAAACTCCAGTGGTTTCAACTTATGTTGCCATGGCAATAGCCAAAATCCAAAACTGCATGGTTGGTATCTGGTTGGTATATTTTCCATCTCAATACAGTGGTGAATTCCCTCCAGAGTCCAGATGACATCATAAATAGTTGCTGAAGTAAAGATCCCTAATGAGTAGGTAACTTACATTGAGTGAAGTAAAGGCTTTCTCCAATTTGGTATTTTCCAAATGAATTTATTTATTTATTACTTATTTATTCATTAAATATATTTCCATGCTCTCCAATCAAAAAGACATTCAACAGCTTACACACACAAAGAAATCACAGAATATCCAAGTACAAAGATAAAAATACTATAAAGCCATACAGAGCCCAACTTCCCAACCAACTTTGCCTGAAAAAAGCTGGAAGGCACTGATCTGAGGAAGACTATTTTGGTGCACCCTGAGAAGTATTGATAATGTTTTTGAACTGCATTGATTTTAATCAGAGGGCTTTTAGTATAGCCATAGTTCTCTAACTATAGAAAGCTGGAATTGAAACTTCCCTGCTACATCACACTGGCCTTATCATGAGTGGCAACGGCAATTAGAATGATTAACCCCAACTCCAGAATATGGAAATAATCTTTAACTTCCTTTAATATCACACAGAACTATGTATCTTAACAATTCTAAAATTATAGCCATCATTTCTTCTGCCATTTATGAAACTATGAAAATACAGGGCTGAAGTCCCAAAAATGTAAACATCTTTTACAGGAGACGCATTGGAATCTGCTGCCCATTAATAATGAGTTGTTTAATTTAATCAGTCAAAGTGCATTAATTTGATATGACGTATCTGATATTTTAATTGCATTATGTTTTCATTTATGATTGGTTCATTGCTGCTATACGTGAATGCAAGTGAAATGTGATGAATTTTAATTTTATTTTGGTTTGTACATAATCTTAACTGTAGCTTCCATACTTTATATTTGTTAATATCAAACTAAATAAAGATAATTAAGCTAAAATTTCAGATTCATTAAATACCATACTAATCTCATTTAACAGTATTCCATATTGTCACCTTACAATGATTTACCTTGCAACTATTTTAATCAAATTCATTTTAAAAACATTTTACAAGGTAAAATTAATTTTTGGTTCATTTCAGTGCAACAATAAAAATCAGCAGGATTATTCAGCTCTATATAATAGAAATTAATGAAGTTTTAAAATGGCTACTGTCTATTATGTGAAGACATTACTACCAGTTGATCTGGTTTTATATGAAATGTATAATAATGCAGGTGTGTGGCCAGGCAAGAATGATTTCGTTTCATGTATTTGATGTTCCTTAGTAAAAACTCAAGATGGCATAAATAAGGAGGGTTTTATTTTGATATTACTATGAACTGAGTGTTCCTTAGAAGCAACGCTCTGACTGAGGTAGGTTTTTCCTTCAAAGTGAGGGCTTGAAATATCCACAGCCCAGATACTAAAAGTGAATTCTGGATGTGTTGTACTTGTCCAGAGACAAAGTTGATTAATTTCAGTCTGAGACACTGAGTATCAAGGTTAGAATCTTGAGATGATTCAGGATTTTTCAACAGAGATAATCTTTAAAACTGCCTAAACTGTCAGATTGGGATAAAAGACAGTGATTTTATTTAGTTTAGGAAATTTATATTGCCACCTATTTGCACATGGCGACTCAAGGCGGCTTGACCCAAAATCATCCAATGAGGTTCATGGCTGGATGGAAACTCCAATGTAGGATGTTTCCGTTCTACTTCAATGGTCATAAATACTGTGTCACATACAGCATTCTGGATAAGGGCCAGGATGTAAGCGAATGCAATGTCATTATAGTCATATATATGGTGCCACCACAGGCCATTTTTAAAGAGCTAGGAGTCATACTGTATTAATTTATTGCTTTGGCCTCCCAACACTGGAGAGGATATGGCTGATAACATGACAATACAAAAGAAGTTTCAATCTGCTTTTTAGGAATTTTATCTATTTATTTGGCCTTAGCCCAAAAAGAAAAGAAAACTGAGTTAACATTGATCACATAAAACATACTAAGAATAGATTAAAAAGAGAATGGAGATGTTGTGCATATATAGGAAAGTATCTGAGTGTGTGTGTGTGTGTGTGTGTGTGAGAGAGAGAGAGAGAGAGAGAGAGAGAGAGAGTGCTTGTATATTACAGGATTATAAAAAGGGAGGGTGTGTGTGTGTATGTAGATTAGAGTAGATTAGCAGAGTTGGTGATGATTATATTGGACTGGTCTCTCAACAACAAAAAATGCCTTAGATGGGAGGTAAATTAAGCATTTGCTGATAAGAGGTTAATTCTAGGTACAAGGAACAGCAAAGAAAGATATGCATCCAGGGGTGGGCTTCAAAAATTTTAGCAAAGGGTTCTCTGCCCGGTTGCTGGATAAGTGCGGCCTAGTCAGGTTCCTACACCATGGTGGGAGGGCATTTTTGCCCTCCCTGGGCTCCGGAGACTTTCCTCGGGCCTCTGGGAGGGCAAAAATGCCCCCCGGGCTCCAGAGGCTCTCTGGAAGCCAGAAATAGGCCGATTTCTGGACTTCCTGAATTTCTGGGAGGCCCGTTTTTTTGCCCTCCCTGAGCCTCCACACGTTCCCTGCACTTACCTGCATCCAAAACGGGCCATGTGGGGCCTCCTGGGAGGGGTGGGGTGGGATGGGATGGGTGGGGCCAGCCAGGAGTGGGATTTGGGGTTTCTCTGAACTGCACAGAATCTTAGCTAGGGGCTCTCCCGAATCCCTGGGAACCCCCAGCAGCCCACCCCTGCATGTATTCCAAAACACACAAAGGCATTCTTGAAAAAGAATGGTTGAGCAGATTAAATAGAAAACAGTACCTTAAGCTTCATAGACTTCTAAAGCAAATATATATATATATACATTGCTTCCAATGTTTCTGGAGGATGAAGAATGGAAATTTGGTCCACACTTTTCAGATGTAAGGGACAAAGTTCTTTCTGAGGACATTGTCCCTCAGCTCTGTCACCTGAGAGCTTTTAAGAATATTAATTCCGAGACTGAAGCCAGGGTTTTTGCTTTCAAAGCTTATGTGAGTGAGTTACAGTCACTATCATTTATACCATTCATTCATTTATAAGGTTTGGCAGCTATAGGATATTTTTGTGGAAAAACTAAAGGGCTCAGGAGTTTGCTACTTTATATCTGACTAGGGGATCAAAGATAAATCATCGCATCTAGATACAAAACCATCTAATTGCAACTTTAATTTTTGTTTACCTGTTTCTTGTATAGCAACACGCAATTCTAATTGATCCAAGGTTCCTAATTGATGGGTGTCTTTTCTCTGGAAAACTTCCTGCCATAAGAGTTTCAAGAAAAAGAGAGAAATTAATAACATGAAATCATGCTAAGCAGCCAGTTTCAGTGCTGGTGAAGCCTTCCATTAATGTCTTCCTTTTCTTCAGTGACCCAAGAGATCCAGCTTTAGCTAAAGAGAGGCTGAGAAATAGCAGAACTCTTGGAGAGGTTGCTTACAAAATGTAAGACAGGAATGTTTCATCGGATGGAAAATTTTAAGAAAAACTAAAATGTTTCTTCCACTAAGGATTTCTGTGCTTTCTAAAACACCCAGTTCTACTCAAAACATGGTTAGGTTTGCTTCACTTTTTCTTCCACAATGGAGGGAAACTTTCAGATGTTCCTAAAAAGGCACAATTCACAGGGGAGTAGAAATTGGAATATAAGTGTGCTAAATCTCTACAACTGGCAATAATTAAAGAATGGTATTTTAGCCTATATTTTCCCCGTTCTCCTTAAATTAAGCAGATGGGCGATCATTGGCTAAGTTAGGTACAACATAATGCACACCTGCATGTACAATTTGTACTGGTAACATATGGTAGCTTTTCTTGCCAGAGAATTTGAATTGCCTTAACTATAGGGGAAATTGCCAGTTTTTTGTCTTCATTTGTTGCGAATTAACGATGTTGCTTGTATTTTGGCATATGGTGGGGAAACTATTTAACAAAATGTTTCAGGAAAACCTAAGCCTGATCTTGGTGGCTACCAATGACTCCCTTTTTCTTCAGTTTCAAAAAAAATATTTTAAATGTTTTATCTTGGAAGCAGCTGTTCCTTTCTCAAACAGCTGTTATCACTTTTTTAAAAGTTTACTTGGACATTGATACCAGAAACCCAACAGATGCATGTTACATTGTTTTATTAGAAAAACAAGTCATCTGTCAACTCCAAAAACCAAATAAAAAAGATATATATCAGCAATAGTTGAATCCCAGATTCTGCACAGATTCTTGGAAATATTTTCCCACGATCACACATATTTATAGCCTAGAGACTCCAGTTAATCATAAAGTTCAATGGTGAGGTCAGAAAGTCTTGGAATGTTTATAAGAAGAATGGAATATATATTGCTCATGTTTTTTGTTGCCCTCAGTTAAATGCTATCAGTCAAACTATGAGATTGCTACAGGAGTCCTGGTGGCACAGTGGTTAAAGTGTAGTATTGCATGTGAACTCTGCCCACAGCCTGGAGTTCCTGCTGGGTTTCAAGGTTGACTTAACCTTCTATCCTCCCAAGGTCAGTAAAATGAGGATCCAGATTGTTGGGGGCAATGTAAATACATTATAAAGTGCCCATAAAGTGATGTAAAGTGCTACCAGGTGGCATATAAGTCTAAATGCTTTAGCTATTGAAGTTTGAAGCCTTGGAATGACTGTAGTATCTGCCCCGGTATGAAGCTATTTTTCTCCTTGCTATCTACATTGGAACTGACAGGGTATAGAAGCAATTGTGCATAGTGATTCACTCTCAGCTCCATCACTGATACTGTCTAAAGCAAAAATGGGAAAACCATAAGGGTTCCTTTCTCCACTCTTTAGTGGTCTATTGGTGATTTGCTGTTTTCTCTCTCTCTCTCCCTCTCTTTCTCTTTCTCTCTCTCTCTCTCTCTTACACACACACACACACACACACACACACACAAACAAACACACAAACAGAGATGCACAGAGACACACAGACACACACCACATTGTTGTTTACCTGGTAAAGAAGCAGCTTCTTCCACAGAAATCTGAATTCTTGAATGCTCAAGGTTCCAGTACTGTTAAGCTGAATTATGCTGTTAAGGCATACAATATGACAGACAAGGTTGGGGCTAGGAAGAGATAGGAAAGCTGGAAGCCATGTTAGCATGGCAAAAAGGAGAATTGGAATTTATTTCAGTAATTTATTTCAGCCTTACGTCTAGCATACTCAAAATCAAAGCTAGGTCTTGATTTTGAAGGTCTTTGAATTATGCCCTAGGGAACATTGTACCAATTCCTAAAAGAATCTCTTCACCATTAATTTCCAAGATTGCAAAGCCAGACGTCAGGCTGAGTAGACACAGGAGGAAAAATAGCCCCCTGTTAGCTCAGATGAATAATTTATAAGGCTGGACTGTTGATATAGATGAATCTAAATCCTGCAGTCCTTCCTAAGGCTTAAGCCAAGTACTCTGGCCTGTTTTACATGCAATGAGATTCATACCCATTGGAAGATGCTTCTTCCTTCCTTCCTTTCTCACTGTCCTGATATTATTATGCAGCTCTCATGACTTGAACTGTTTACAAGGATCTCAATCTTCAGTGTAATACTTAAGGGAAGGAAATGTGAATATGAAACAGAGAGATAAGTGAGAGTAGCACAAAACAGTGGTGAGAGTCAGGGACAACGTGTAGGAAAACGCACACACATAATAGGGGTACATGAAAGTATATGTTCCTCTCTCCTTTTTTATCCTTTGAGTTCAGAAGAACTGTAAACACATGAGTAGATATTAAGTAATTATTACAGAAAAGGTAAAGAATTACATCATTCAATCAGTCAAGCTAGCAAAATATGTGACACAACTAAGAACCAAACATAGGATACATCTAAGAGGGCCAAGATACCACGGCAGGCATCCAGGCTAAATCTCATCCCATAATTTTGATGATCTAGAAGGAAAAAAAAAAGGAATGAAAATGTATAATCATACCACAACCATATTCTCCATAGAAGAGTAGGGACCTGAGCCAATGTATCTTCAATGTGAACATAAAAAATGAATGAGCTGCTGCAAAATGCTAATCCAGGTTATTTAACCCTGATTTGTGAATAACCACAATTTCCCAAGTTTCACACAAAATACTAAATGGCAAACTATCCTGTTCTTCACATTAGTCCAGCAGTTACTTCTGAGAGGTTCCTCAAATAAAGAAAGGAGCACAGAGACTCACACACACACACACACACACACACACACACACACACACACAAACGTATATTATAAGTAATTTTTAATAATTTAAGAAAAACTAACATAAAGTAAGAAAAAGAAGGCAAACAAAAGAAAAAGAAAGAAATCAAAGCTTTAACTGTAAGAAAGGGGGAAAGTAAGAGAAAAGTAGACGAGAAAGAAAAAAAACACAAAAAGAAGCTTCTAATCTTTATATCATTTGTAAGTATATTTATAAATTTACCTTTACATATATATACAAACACATATTTTTAAGTAATTTTTAATAATTTAAGAAAAACTAACTAAAAAGTAAGAAAAAAGGCAAACAAAAAAAGAAAACTATGCTTTCACATAACTCTCTTCTTTCTATAATCTTTCCTGTCTAATCATCAAAACCACAAATCATAAGCTTTTTTTTTTTTTTCTGTTTCATGCAAAAAATCCTTAAGGGATTTCCAGTCAGTAAAAAATGTATTTATTGTCTTTCGTCTAATCAAAGAAGTCAATTTAGCCATCTTTAACAGATAACAGAAAATCAGAGTTGGAAGGGGCCTTATAGGTCATCTAGTCCAAGCCCCCACCCAAGAAGGAAACCCTACACCATTTCTGACAAATGGTAGTCCAATCTGTTCTTGAAGGTCTCAAATGATGGCACTCCCACAACTTCCGAGGGCAAGCTGTTCCATTGGTTGATTGTTCTCACTGTCAGAAAGTTTCTCTTTATTTCCAGGTTAAATCTCTCCTTGTTCAGTTTCCATCCATTATTCCTTGTCTGGCCTACAGGCATTTTAGAAAATAGCTTGACTCCTTCCTCCCTGTGGCAGCCCTCAAATTTTGAAGACCGCTATCATGTCTCCCCCTGGTCATTCTCTTTACTAGACTAGCCAAGCCCAGTTCCTGCAACCATTTTAAAAACTGTATGTTTTAGCCTCCAGTCCACTAATCATCCTGGTTGCTTTTCTCTGTACTTTTTCTAGAGTCTCAACATCTTTTTTATAATGTGGTGAACAAAACTGGATGCAGTACTCTAGGTATGGTCTTACTAAGGCTTTATAGAGTGGTATTAGTACTTCCCTTGATCTTGATTGTATCCCTCTGTTAATGCAACTTAGGATTGCATTAACTTTTTTGGCTGCTGTTGCACATTGCTGGCTCATATTTAGCTGGTTGTCCACTAAGAGTCCAAGATCCCTCTCACAGTTTCTGCTATTGAGCCTGGTTTCATCCAGTCTATATGTGTACTTTTAGTTTTTCTTGCCAAGTGTAGGACTTTACTTTTGTCTAAGTTCCATCATCACCAATCATTCCTCCACTGTGGGTCATACCAAATCTTTCCACCATAGAGGCAATAACTTTTTGAGGTTCTTGTTCCTGCAGCAGCTATTTGTCAACAGAAGGCTATTTGTGACCCATAAAGTTATCCTAAATATAATTATCTACTAAGTGAACAAGCCTTCATTGGTATGTCTAATTCTCTTTAATTTGTTTAATTTATCCTCAGGGTTCCAGCTTGGAGACCTATTCAATCAATTGCCAAAACAATAATAATGATAATGGAATGCATCTCAGGTTTTTTTTTTTATTTTGGCATCTTGGTAAAATGTTGCTGCTTTAATTTCTAGTTCCAAAGAAGTCTGCTTAGTGTGATGTCTGAATGACCTTGGGAGAAGTCAATAGTCTCTTTTTTTTCTGCTTGATTTGTCCCTTGTCTAACTATACCAGCTGAAATAGAACAGGGACGTGGATAAATCTTGACAGTTGTGCGTTCTTCCTCCCTCCTGCCCTCTTTCTCTCTGTCTCTCTTAGACAGAATAAACAGGCAAGTTAAAAGCTAGATCCAAGCAGTCCTAGTGATACACAAATGACAAGAAATGAAACAGAAAGAGCATCTAATCTTGTTGCAAATCATGATTATAGATTGCCTGCAGACTTTTACCGAGTAGGCGCCAGGCTCATAACTCACTGGTCCCTTCTCTACAGAAACCAATGATGTTTTAATCTCATTATTGCCCTGTTTATTAAATATGAATCATGCACTGTAAAGTTTGGAAATGAAAGCTTTAAAATTGATTGCCTATGAAGAATAAAAGATGAGCTGCACAGCCTGGTTAGTTTCGTTATAGATTTCCCCATGCCTGATGGGTTACTTTGGAAAGATGTTCAAGAGCGATGAAATAGCTGTCTACTCTCACTCTTAAAAAGACTGGCATGTCCTAAGGAGATGAAGGTTTTGTTTCCTCATCCCTACTTTTGCTCTGAACTGATGTTACAAAAGCTTTTATCTCATTAACTTTCTCAATCGTTTCCGTTCTTATCCAGTCAAGATTTTTCCATCTTATTTATCTGTTATATTCACCCAATGCTGTGTTTTTGTAAATTTCATGTTTCTCGCAGTAAAAAAATAAAACAAGAGAGAGAGAGAAAAAGAGAAAAGATTTTAACCATTTTGCAGCCTACTGCTACTGCTAGCTAGATTACCTCAAATTTTTCCAAATGCAATTAGAACTTAAAATATCAGCTGGTTAATAGAAAACTAGCAATTGATTTAGTTCCTGGAGAAAAGATGATCCTTTGGATTCTTTAAAGAGTTTTGGACTAGATATAGAGAAATTCTAAAATATTTTTTAAAACAATGTTTGTTTGTTTTTCCTTAGGACTCCCAACAGTTCTGTTATGTACTATCCTTCTATTACTGCAATGATTTGTCGTTACTTATTAAAGTTCAACAAAATGCCAGAAGACAGTCTATTTAATTGTATTCGATCAGTGCACAAAAAGCTCAATTTATCAGAGATTTTTAAAGATTTGTGTCATGAAGGAATCAAATGAGATGACTTTTCATTGTTATGCTGAAGAGACCTATTCTTTAAAATTATATACTATGTTTTCTTTTATTTAATCAAATATACTGTGAAATGTTGGATATTTTTTTGTTAGTTTATAGAAGCAGATCTGACTTGAGGGAGGCTTATCTTTTATTTAATTAACTAGCATATGAAATACTATTTTATATAAATTACTAGCATATGAAATGCACAAACATTTGTAATATAATGAAGAGAAGCAATCATATTAAAAACTCCAGCAGAAACCCAAATGTCTTTGAATTTTTGCGCCCTTGCCAACTTTCAAATGTATGGACTACAACTCTTAGAATTTTCAAAAATGGCCATGCCTAGGTAGGGAATTCTGGGTACTGAAGAGCACACATCAAGAAGTTATGAAAGTTGGGGAACTAATATAAGGATTTTTGCGGTCATAAATTTAAAAGGAACCAGCATCAGGCTTGTAATAAGGTAAGGAAAGAGAAGAGGCAAATAAATAATAACTAAAGTCTTAAACCAGGCCCCTGAAATCCTAAGTCTACCTTCAGTCCCACCAGAAATAATGTATTCACTGGCTTGTCTTTGTCATTCTGCCCAAATTAACTCACAGATTTGTTGCTTGGTGGGGAATAGAAGGGGATATTTGGCATGCTGCCCTCTACTCCTTGAGGAAGACTGAGGTACACACTTAAATAAATAAATTACTATGCACACAGAATGCATTTGACCCCATTGGCTTCCAACAAACAAAGTTAATGGGGGAAGTCAGATTGACTTAACAATTATGTGATTTGCTTAACTACCATGGCAAAAAAAGATTGCAAAATTGGCACACTTAATGACCACACTGCTTACTAATGAAAGTTCTTGTTCCAATTGTGGTCAAGGACTACCTATATGAAGATCTGTAATTTATGTGATGAGATAGAAGTAGTTTTTCCTGACACTATGAATGCATTTGCACTTACATAAAGGAGCTATCATTAATTTACAGCCCTTCTCTCATGAAGGAAACATAATCACTAAACTTGCACCACATGAATATGAGTTCACTTGCATTAAAAATGATAGTCTTATTAAGAGCATGTAAATGTTGCAGTTTAGACATCTGTAACATGAGACTCTGTGCTATAAAAGATAAAAGGGGAAATTAAATTCCATTCTCTTTTAAAAGCCTGTGAGACTAACCAATATATTTATTGATTTAAAATATTTCACCTACTTTCCTAGTTAAAAAGCACTTAAAGCAGTTAAAATACTTAAAATATGGATGAATGGAAAAGTGCACTGCTTGCATCACTCATAGATTTCATGTAGGTATATGTGAAAATGTGTATAAAATACATACTGAATTTTAGAATCCCATACCAGACATACTTGTCCATGCCATGCTGTTTAGGATCCTTTGCAGCTGCACTGCGTTTATTTCAGGATACTAAAGCAGGGGAGGCAAAAATTATAGAAAATCCAGTGATTAACATCTTTACCTCTAAAATTACTAATGGGGAAGGGAAGATAGGCAGTATTCCTGTTAATCTTTTTTTTTAATGGAAACCTGAGTTTTCAAAAAATCCATTTTGAATTAAGTCAACGCAATAAAAGATAAAGATTTATGATTCTCAATTTAATTAAATTTAATTTTGTCCTATCTTTCCTCCATCTATTAGACAATGATATATTAAAAATATTACTCTGTTTAAGCACATACAACCTGACTTATATTAGACATACTATGTCTGGTCTGCAGAAATCCCAGTGGATCCTGATGAAAACCAAATCTTCAGATTTTCTGTACTGTTACTGTCCTCTATTGGGGGGTATAGATTTTTAGTCCATTTATACCAAGCAAGACCATTGATCTATCTGTTGCTGTACATTCAGCAAGAACTAGCTATCCCTTTATGGATTTCAGATCCACCATGCAATACCCAACATGGAATTTGGACTTGACATCTTCAACATCCCAATGTGTGCTGCCAAATGAAATGATTCATTTATGACATTCTGGGTCCAAGGATGCAATCAAGAGATACTGACATTTGACACTGGGGAAGAACATTTTTTTCTTAAAGGACATTGATGATTGAATCTTCAAGAATTTAATTATCAGCAAGGAGATGATTTACACTTCAGACTAAGCCATGGTTTACTAATCATGCTTAAATTCACTGAAATTGCCTGGTTTCAGGCAACACATGAAGCACAAATCCATGGTTTTTAAAATTTAAGGCTGAGTTCACATAGCAGAGAAAACTCACACAAACCATTTTATGGTTTAGTTTCTATGTGAACTCAATTAGAGTTATACACCAACAGACAAATACCAAGTGGAAAACCCATAATTTTTCTGAGAAACTGTTTTTGGTCAGACATGCTCAGAAAAAATCCTCAGATGTACCAGAAAGGGATACTCACTTGATCAAAGTACTTAGAGAAGAATTCTTCACAATCTTCATGTTTATCAACTATTTCCTATAAAGAATAAAACAAACATTTAAAAAATGGAAAAGGGAAATCTATCCAATTTTTCAAGATGGACCAATATAAGATTTATAGAATATAGAATATGCAATATATTTAATAAGCCAGAAGCATTGTGGAGCTTTAGTGACTACAGATGTACTTCTAAGAAATCCAAGTGCAGAAAAGTTGCTCCTATCCAGCAAAGACAAGATACGTGCCTATCACATTGATATTGCATGTGAAAATATTGTTGGATGAACAATCATCATGTCAACAATATCCAAATTAGTCTCTACCTCAGTATTTCTCAATTTAGCAATTTTAAGATGTGTGGACTTCAACTTCCAAAATTCTCTACCCAAAATAGAACCCATTGTAGTACCTAACAAGTTAAACAACTGGAAGCAGATACCTATGTGAACAATTCAGGCAGAATGAGTACCCACAAGCATTTGTTACAAGATGTCTGTGCAACACGGTGGAGAGAGAAAGGAAAAAAACAAGGTAAAAGACCAACATGGCACACCATGCCATACATCAAAAACAATTTGGAAGCAGTAGAACACACCTTTCAAGATCTGCAAGTGGGCATCACATTCTGCCCAGGGGCTACGATATGAAGACAAATTATGCATTGTAATGCTTGGAAGTAGGAGATACTTCCAATGTAATCTACATTGGAGGTAGGAGATACTTCCAATGTAATCTGAGTCCCCTGCGTGGATCGCCCCTGTGACTGTATAGGACAGGTGGGGAGGAAGCTAACCACCAGATTACAAGAAGACAAGTGAGTAGTCAGATGAGGAGACCAGAACTCATTGGTAGCCTCACATTGCAATGAACAAGGACATACATTCAATTTTACAGTTATTAAGATTGTTGGACAAGCAGATACAAAAACAGCTAGGGGGGTGAATGAAGCTTGGGAAACAGGCTCCTCAACAGTCAACAGGAGTGCTGATTTACCACCAGCTTACCAAATACTTAGGAGGCAAGGCTTGGCAGTACAAGGAAGCAACAGTCAGTGACTTAATAGCTGGCTATCAACACCCCAATCAACAACTAAAAAGCCACGTATAACCGGGCACTATATAAATACCACACACAGAATAGCTCAAAGTCCACACTCTGCAGAGAGAGAGAAAGAGAAAGACAGAGAGGATGAGCTCAGAAGACTGAACCTCTGGTCCCAGTGACTGTCCCAGATTGGATCCAGTAATATTATCTTGGGACCTACATATTCACCTTCATTCAAGAATAGACTTTTCCTGCAAGTTACTGTCAGCAATGTGTATCTCACCATATTTATTTATTAGAAGTATAGCCAATCTTTTCTCAGGAGTTCAAGGCAGTATACATAGTACTCCCTCTTCCATTTTTCCCTACAACTACAATGTGTGAATCTGGGCTAGTAGTTGGTCCCAAGTTGACCAGTCAGTTTCCATGGCTAAAGATGGACTTGAGTCTTCATGGTCCTAGTCCAAAATCTTAATCACTATATGACACTGATTCTCCAGTTCTAATTATGATATACAATGTAACGCCTCAGAATCTGGAAGAATCAAAAATATCCTGCCCTAGATACATTATTGATTCTCCATAAAGATGAGATATCTATCTATTCTAAGCAGTGATGGGATTCAAATAATTTAACAACCAGTTCTCTGCCTTAATGATTTCTTCCAACAACCAGTTCACCAAACTGCTCAGAAAGTTAACAACCGCTTCTCCCGAAATGGTGTGAACTGGCTGAATCCCACCAATGCATCTAAGTTTTCAACACATTGTGCCTCCCAAACTGCTAAACTGTGTGATGCACAGAGGTCATCAGAAAACATTAGCATGTCCTGAAATGACTTTATTTGCCATATTCTGCAATTCACGGATAGCAATTGCTTCATTGATCTATACAATATCTTCAGCCTCTTGAAAATCCGCTTTCCTGAACTTTGGCAACAAATGCAGATGATTTTTTTTAGATGAGGCTCTTAGCTTCAACCTTGGTATAAAAGCATATGACCCTTGGATCCCAACAATGTATATGAAGATTTTAACGTTGAAACAAATGAATAGAGATAGAGACATTGACTTAAACCTCAAGGTCAAAATCTCTAGGAGATTTAAACAGCCTCACTGCCTCTTCAAATTTGGACAGAAAGCATGCTAGCAACCCTTCACTGTTCTTTTAAAACTGAGATTAAACGATGCTATTCTCAATAGCAATCAATTTATCCATTTTACTTTAGCCACAGCTTAGTAGAATGCAGTGCATGTGTTTTGGGTCCCTGTGGCATTTAGCTAGTGAGTTCTCAAGATTTTCTTTCTTGATCAGCTATTATGGTTTAAGTCAAAAGAAATATTCACTGCACATGAATGATGAAGGAGAGATCTTCTGTTGCCATTTCCACATTATGAAGTACTATGAGTTATATTTCCTTTGCTTTCTGCTACCCTTTAAAAGCACACCGCAAGGACGACTCAATCACTCCTACTTTTTCTCTAATTTTTATTCTGACATTCAGGTGTCACAACTGACAATCAGAATCCATTTGTAAATTTAGCTCACTGATGGCCTCATCCCCATTCAGGTTATGCCTCTGAGAGCAGTTAAGCAGAAAAAAACAAGAGACAGAAACAAAGCAGTGACTATACGGCATGGTTTCTAATCACAGCTCACCTTTGAAAGGACACAGCTCGAGTCTCCACCCAATTCACTTTAAAAAAGAAAGAAAGAAAGTAACCACCATGAATGTTAGAATGATGAAGTCAGTATCGTGATTTATCTAGACTAAGATCTGTTATTTTATCTTGATCTTGAGATCTGTTATTTTATCTTGCTTCAAAATATATTTTAGATTTTTAAACTTTAATAAAAATTATTATTTAAAAAACTGTTTCATAAAACCCACAAATCTGGAAGACATGATATTCTAATTTTTTTGCTTATCTGTGATTTGACCTTGCTTGAAGACAATACAACTAATAGCACCAATCCATTTCTGAGTAGAAATAGAAGATCTCCCAAGAAATTACTATCAGAGAGAAACTTTCATATATCCTGTACTTTTTATAGTAGAATTCACTACAAGAAGTCCTTTTATAAAGTACATGTAGACAATACTTGCACATTGACAAATACCATTTATTTCCTTTATCTCTTTCCATGCAGAAAACCTATATAACAAACATTTTAGTAGAAAGAGATTTTAGTTTTGGCCCTCTACTTCACCAAGAGAAGATCTTCACCAGGATTTTTAAGAAGAGCCACTGCTTCTTCAGCAATCTTGATGTAGACAGTACTGGACGCAAGAGCACACAAGGAAATTACTTTGTAGATTGTCTACTGCTGTTTCTTGGACAATTGTAGCAATGACATAAGTGAGAGATGGGGGGGGGGTGCAGTACAGGAGGAAAATAAAGAGGGGCATCAGCAGTAAGCCTGATTGTAATAGATCAGCAAACCTTTCTGACACCTCCTTCCTAGTAAAGATAAGAAAGCTTTGGTTAACCACAATCAATTGTGTCTCGAAGGATTGTGAGTTCCATTGTTGTTTTAAACCAATTTTTCATCTCAGAACTCTTTTACTTCTTTGGTATCCACATCCAAATGGCAAATTTCTGGGTTCTATAAAATGCAGAGTATTTCATACAGGCCTGAAATCTTCACTCAAAAGATCTACTGGTTACCTAAATTGCCAACCTCAGTGTGTCTGGCACTTCACAGCATGTTAGGGTGTTTGAAGAAACAAAACTATGAATGTGGTGAAAAAGGAGATGAAAGGAAGCAGAACTGAAGAGGGAGGCACGGAGGTTTTGCTGGAAATACACAGGAGGAATTAAAAACAAGAAATCCGGGTGTTAGGATGGTCTTTGCAAACTAAGAAAGGAGTTCTTACCACAAGCTATGCTTTCTGGAGAAGATTCGCAAGATGAACTCTGACTCCTGATGAGGCTCCAAGGTAGAAGGAACCACCACATAAGTCCCAGGAGGGAGGCGGAAATCCTGAGTCACTTCCCGATCATTCACAAAGAGTGACTGACCCAAAGGTGCATTCCAGATGAAGAAAGAAGGAGGCAGCTTTTTATTATTATTGCAGGACTAAAAAATAAAACAAGAAAATAAATCAAGGGCATTTCTCATGATGACTGAGTTTTTTTTTTTTTTTAAGTAATAGAAGGGAGATGAATGTTTACATTTTCATGCTGCTCACAATGTTGGCTCAGGGAACAAATATGCATGCCATCCTGTTCCTGTATTAAAAACAGATACTGGAGATCGTTTCTAGATATTTCTAGATAAAATGCAACACTAAAAACAATATTGGAATGTTTAAAACAATATATTGGGGTGGCAGATTTTCACTGGGAATGGTCAAGGTTTCGTCCTTCTTCTGACACTTTTTACTCCCTATGACCAGAGGTGGTATTCAGCAGGTTCTAACCAGTTCTGGAGAACCGGTAGTGGAAATTTTGAGTAGTTTGGAGCACCGGCAAATACCATTTTCTGACTGGCCCCGCCCCCATCTATTCTCTGCCTCCTGAGTCCCAGCTGATTGCTGGGTCTTCTTTTGTTGCCCTGCATAGGAGAAGGGAGCTGGAAAGCAGGTTAGTGGGGTGGGTGGGGTGGGAATGGAGATTTTACAGTATCCTTTCCCTGTCACACCTACCAAGCCATGCCCACAGAACCAGTAGTAAAAAAATTGAATCCCACCACTGCCTATGACTAGAATATTTGTCAATCCAGCCTCCACACCAATAATATTCTAAACTGCATATGACATGTTTTAATAGAAATTAAAACTTTACGGCTGAAACCAACAAATATTTGAGCCTTTTTACTTATCTCTCCATGTTATTTTTTTCCTCAGTTTTTCTCTATTTCCTCCAGTGGTGGGATTCAAAAAAATTTACTACTGTTCTATGGGCATGGTTTGGTGGGTGTGGTTTGGTGGGCATGGTAGGGGAAGGTTATTACAAAATCCCCATTTCCTCCCCATCCCACTAACCTGCTTTCCAGCTCCGTTCTCCTGTGCAGGGCAACCAAAGAAGACCCAGCCGATCATCTGGGACTCGGGAGGCAGAGAATAGATGGGGGCAGGGCCAGTCAGAGGTAGCATTTGCCAGGTCTCTGAACCACTCAAAATTTCCACTACCAGTTCTCCAAAACCTGTCAGAACTGGCTGAATATCACCTCTGCTTCCCTCTTGCCCTATGCTTTCTTTGAGTACAGTTTTAAGTCCTCTGAATAATCAGCTCAGAACAGTTTCCAAAAGACCCTCCAAGACCTTGTAGGGGCAGGACTTGGAGAAGGTTGAATCTGTTTGAACTGGCTGGACAGGCAAATAAATACAAGAGAAGGGAATCCATCAGATCAGGTCTAGAGCTTTGTAGGTCTTTAAAGGGAACATCTGGCATATTGAATTGCATCTAGAAGCCGAATGGCAGCTAATGCAGTTCACAAAGTATGAGTAAGTTATTCAGAGTAAGTTCACCTAACTATATCAGGATATACATGCTGAAGCTGTTGCATTTTGTATCACATCTAGTTTACATATTCTGCTTGATCACACATCATGCACCATCCCTGACTGCAATTGGAGCATCAGAAAGAAACCTGTCAATGATTCACTACTATGAATATTATGGTTAGGAGCATGCAAGAAACCATTTGGTATAGACAGAGCTTAAGGCATCAAACTAGAAACAGAGACTGTGAGTTCCAGTCCCACCTTAGGCACAAAGCCAGCAGGTTGGCCTTGTGCCAGTTACTGTCTCTCAGCCCTAGGAAGAAGGCAAACCTGGTTTTGAAACAACATGCCAACAAAACTTCAAGGACTTGTCCAGTCACTCTCTGAGAATCAGACACAAGTGAACAGAAGAACTAAAAATGTGCAATCCAATTGTTTTCAAATTGTATTTAGAATTTAGTTCCATTTTTGTGTGAAACCCAAGAATACCAAGTCTATATATTCTTCACAGTGTTCCTGTTCTTGTTTGTTCCGTAAAAGCTCCTGAAAGCTTAACCAGACTTACTGTCTGTGTAAGCATGCTTAGAATTATAACTGTAGATATATACTTTGAGCACTTCATATGACCATGAAGAAAAACTTGCCCTTTTATTAGGCATTTCTATCACCAACAACTAAATAGAATACCCATACAGAAAGACTATCAATAATTATACTGGCGAAGAAAAATGGAGCCTCCCGGAGCCAGCCATACCTCACAATGACTCTGACATTTTACTCTCCAATGGACTTTGTTACCACAAGAGCATTTGCAGAGCAACTTTCGCCCTCTTCCTCACTCTCGTTGTATTTCTCTCTTGCTAATGGAGCAATTCATCATCTGCTAAGAGGGTGGGGTTGCCCCTTAGAATGCATCATATATTAAATGCAAAGCATTTATGCTTTGGTCAATGCTGTGATTCATTGTATTTCCAATTTTAAAACTGCTCTTGGTTTTGTACTTCACTATATTAATCTTGATGTTCAATACATGTCTGAAATTACCTCTTAGCAGTCTCCAGTTCCAAGCTTCAATGAGCTTAAATGGCAAAGTGCTGTCTCCCAATTGGTCCAAAGCACCATATGAAAGAAAAATAGATTTGGTTTCCCTGCTCTAGCCAGATAATATAGCTAGCCATCCCCTATAGCCTTAAAAGCTCCCTATGGGAAGCAATGACAGCCTGACAGGCTTCACAGCAAAGCAACATGGAGCGTTTAGCTTTTAAAGCACAAAAGCCTGGTGGGTTCACTCAGGAACAGAATATTCTCATTAAATCTGAAGTAAAATTTCAGAACATTTGGAGGGTTGTCAGAATTTGAATTTGTGTACTACTCTCAAACCTTAATAAAACTTGAGTGCTTTTGACAAGTTGCATAATCTCTTTGGGGTTTGAGTTTTGTCGTTCATTAAATGCAAGCTCATTTAAGGGATACTGTATGCAGTAAACTGGATTTAATTTAAAAAGACTATCCAACTTGCTGCAAGTTGTTCTCTATCTTTCCATTTCCCTACTGTTATGGCCTTCAAGAAGCTGAAAACCCGGCCAAATATGATAGTTTGACCTTGTCATTAATGCCTTGAGTAAGGACTCTGATTGACTTGCTCTATGATCCATTTCTTCATTTTTATTGTTACTCGTAGTATTTCTGACAGTCTACTCTATCACAAAACTTCAAAAGTGTCATTGCTCCTTCCATTTGCATCTTCAAAATCCAATTTTCCTTAATTCCACAGTGTACTATAGTTTAGGGAAAACTATTGTCTGGACAATTTGGTTCTTTATACTAGCGACTTGTCACTGTCTCTTTTCCATGCCCTTCATTGCTGTCCTAGTAAGTGCTGATTTGCATCATATTTCATGATTACTGATTCCCTTACTGTTGATAGTCACTCCTACATTGTCTCATATACATGATCTGAAATCATGTATGTATGACTCTATAAATATATATAAATCAAATAAATAAACAAAAGGCAAAAATGTAGAGGGAATAGATAATGACTTTGAAGGATATAGAAAGAGCTGCAACCAAGACGACAGTCAGATAAGAGGAGCATGAGCCTGGACCAAAAAATTAGTTTGAGTAACCATCTCAAATAGACCCTCCCAAGCACAAACTAAGATAAAGTGATGGAGAGGAGGGTACATTCAGATTTGCAAGATTTTGTTATTACTTTAGCTCTTACCAAAAAAGTAGCCCTATGGCAACAGTTTTTAGTCTGATTTATCTTGTTAGCCTGACATCAATCTTAATTCTTATTCCAATGGAACATCTCATTAGAGGAGACCATATGACATTAATTATAGTTTTTTCATTGCCAGATAGAAATATAATACACCAAAGATTTTTAGTTACTTACTAGGTGATTCATAACCGATTGGGTCACCATTTCAGAGATATTGCCTTGCCAAAATAGACAAACAGTCAGTTACCTCAGCCAGGCAATAGCAGTGGGAGTGGGAGTGACATTTGATTTCCTGCTGACTTCCTCATTGACCTTCCTTCCTGCCAGGAAGCTGGCAGAGAGTGTTGGGAATTATTATATGACCACAGCTGACCATGACAATGCAGAGGTGCTACAGCATGGTGGTACTGAAACAACTCTGCCAAATTTCAGTCCCACAGGTAGGTTCCATATTTGGGGTGCATTCTTTAAGCTATCCATCTGAAATATGCTGATTCAATGGCAACATGTCACCAAAGATTCATTTTCTGCATTCATACTTGCACTTCTTTCCTGAAAGCCTAGTTGCAATCAGTGACAGACATGGCGAGAGTTTTCAGCAGCATATTGCCAGAATGGAAAAACAATATCAGGGCAACTGGAGTCAGTGCTGAATAACTGTTGTTGCATATCGCAGCAAGATGCATCAGACGCTGAGTGTAAACAAAAATCAGCAGCAAAACACTTTTAGCCCTCTTGACCTCTTGCAGTATGTCAGAAACATAATGCAATTGAATACATTATAGTTATTAAAAGTGAATTTCATATTTCTCAAAATTCCTGTGTGGTTCAGTCATTCTGAAATTACATTTGTATTCAGTTTGAAGGGGTCTATCATAATTACCAACCAAAAAATTGAAAAAAAATATTGTCCAGTGTATTGATTTAAAGCAAAACTGTTCAGAGTATGCTATGGATCATGAGCCTGGAACCATACAAATAGTCCTCAATTTATGACCGGTCAGTCAGTGACTTCAATGTTATGACAGACACACATACACCAAAGGCTACTTATGACCCCATTTTTAAATTAGAGCCACTGCAGTGCCACTGCAGTCATTTGCCCATATGACCAATTGCAGGGATGCTGTAGTGCCCCTCCTAGCTATTTCCCCCCCTTCCTTCCCCATTCGGTCTCCATTGGCTTTGGGTCAGCTCCCACCCTCCAGAGTCCCTATATAGGGCTTTGGCTGCTAAACAGAGGTGCTGTGCTCACACTCTCACATATTCTTGTGAGGTGATGATATTTTTCCAAACCATTTTCAAAGCACATGTAGCCACATGAAAATGGACTTGAACTGTAAATGAAAATGTGTACACATTTACATTAATGCATGAATTTGTAAAACAAACAAGTTTGGGGGGAAAATACAGGCATTATAAATTTGGTGATAATCTGAATGTAGTCAGATCAGGTTTTGATAGTGCCTAAAAACGATACTAGGAAAAAGTGGAGCTAAAAGATAAGGGAAAAAAAGAATAAAGAAAAATTGCAATTCCTGAATAAAAATGAAAACATAAAAGACAATTAGTATATTAGATTTCTGCTCTCCCAGAAGTCACCAAATTACAGGGACTTCACTAAGAATCCCGAGGGATAGAAATCAAACGTTAGAGAAAGTTCATTTTTGGAAAAGCTGTTCTACTGAACAAGGGCATCTAATCTCTTGAAATGCAGCTCTTTCTCATCCCAAAATGCATTTATTAAATTTGAAAAACTCAACATATTTGAGATGAAGTAGCTCACAACTATTATTTAAGACTAGCTATATGCAGTGGAGAAAAATGTTTATATCGATTTAGTGGCATCTACAAGTAATTTCCACAAATCAGCCAAAAATGTAGTTGAACATCTCCCCAGAATCTAATTATTAGAGTCAGAAAAGAAAGAGGGAAAAAGGGGAAAAAATATAATAAAACCATTTCTCACTCAACCTTGTCTACTGCTTCTGGGCATATCCCAGGAACATTGCCATTAATCCTTAATTAAGCTATAAAAGTGCATTATCTTGAAATGTATTCAATCACTTTGGCATTAACAGTCATTTTTTTTCTAATTTCCTTAAGAAGCTTATCTAAAATAAGAACAAGGAATACTGAATACTATATACTAAACACTCATATTGGACAGTGTTCATATTTGGAAAAGCAAAAAAAAATCAAGATTATGAACAATTTCAATAAAAATTTCTAGCAAAAATTATTAAGATTTTAGTCTGAATATTTCACCCCGTGAAAGCAATATATTCCAACATTTTCACATAAAGACCCGTGTATTTTATAATGTATGATACTTAAAATAAATCCATTGCAATCACTAAGACATGTTCTTCATTACTAATTTAAGGCTATTGCACTTAAGACTGTCTACCTTCAACATCATGCCTCCAACATTGTGACTATGAATAAATGAAAATCATATTCACAGCAGAAATTAATACAGCAGAAAGTCAGTGTTGCTGCACTAATTGAGATTAGTTGCACATTTTCAGCAAGGGAAAGTAGTGTATAAGAACTATGGTACCAAACTGTGCCTCCCACACACACACACACACACATACACACACACACACACAAACACACACATACATGCTCAAAAGATGGAAAGGTTCTACATACCTCCTGGTCCACCTAGAAGGAAGAGAAAGGACATGTGTCAACAAGTAAACACCAAGACTTTTAAAAGTGAGAATTGTTAAGTGGTACACTTAATCAGTACAAGAAAGCACTAAACAAACCCTCTACCATTGTTGATTAATCTTTTTCAGGGAGGGTTGTTTAGATCTACATTGTCTTTAAAACCCTTTCCACCTTTTTTAAAATGTACAAGAAATTATGCTAAATATAGTAGAAAATATTGGTGTGTTTACTAGGGAATTATCAAATCAGGAAAGGTTTTGATTGCTATGCAAAACTTGGGTGTAGGATCTTATTTATATTTTCTTTACATGATATTCTTGTAATTCCGACCCTTCTTCTTTTTTCTGCCTGTAGTTTATAAACTCTTTATCTTAATTTAATAACGGTCTTTATAAGGCCAACAAGTTCTAACTACAAGAAAAGTTAAATACAAATTAGAAAGAAAAAGAGTAAAAGGTTCAAGCAAAGAAAAAATGGCTAAATATTCAGTTCTTTTCGATGGAACCAGGACATCTCTGTTGGTTAAAATCACTGTCCTGATGCTGTACTGGAAAAGAAGCTGATGTTTATAGTATTTGCTTAGCAAAGCCAAGGACTTTTCTTCTCTTCATCTTGAGCAATTCAAACCCCCATTTAAGCACAATTCTCTTTACCTTATAGAGTGATAAGCCTATGTGCAAATGAGGGACCCGATTGCGATGTTTGCCACTATGTTTTTGGATCAAAGACACCAACACACTGCAGGAGTATAAAGATCTTTTGCTTCCATTGCCTTGCAAAACTTTCAACAAGTATTGAGGATTCATCCAAAAAGAGCCTGAGGGTGGAAAGGGCAAAAATACAGGCCTCAGTCCCCAGAATGTCATTCTGTACCTGGTTGTGAAGTTTACATGAAGAGAGTGCTAACCTCAACAAGAAAAAATCCACAACAATGGAACAGAGCCAGAGATGGTATTCAGCAAATTCTGAGCAGTTCTGGAGAACCAGTGGAAATTTTGAGTAGTTCGGAGAACCGGCAGTAACTTCCCCCCATGACTGGGGAAGGAATGGAGATTTTACAGTATCCTTCCCCTGGAGTGGGGTGGGAATGGAGATTTTACAGTATCCTTCCCCTGCCATGCTTACCAAGCCACACCATGCCCACCAAGCCATGTCCACAGAACCGGTAGTAAAAAAATTTGAATCCCACCACTGAACAGAGCTAACATTAAGAAAAATGTCACATAGATTATAAACTGTTTTATTGATCTAGCTGCTCTGATTCAAAATAAGCAAGCAAGAAAAAATATTTTCCAAGGTAAGACTGTATACATTAAAAAAACTAAATATCTTCCTTAGCAGTTATACAGTTCCATAATAGAGAATGTTATCCATCTGGTTCTCCCAAAAATATTCTGGACTGCAACTCCCATTTGCCTTAAGAAACATGGCCAAATCATGAATAAATGAAGTTGCAAGCCAAATACTAGGAAGGATCAAAACACTTTGAGGAAGACTGTGGCCATTTCCATATGGCTTCATCTATACTTTCCAATTGCTCTAAATCCTTTTTGAAGCTGTAGCATGTTCACCTCTACAAACATTGAAACACAAAAAAACAGTGAATACTACGAAATCTTTAGCTTACTAATAGGAAAGTGCAAAAACTATTACCCAGTCAAAGCCCTCCGGCATATACTATAAGTCCTACATCAATATGTCAAACACATACCTGATATAAAACAAAAGGAATTAAATAATTGTTACCTTTCTTATAAATCCTTTTTTTTTTTTTAGAAAATAATATATAACAGTTTTGATTTTCTGGAAGTGGCTCCAAGGATTGGGAATGAGGGAGGGGACATTTTATGGTGCTTTTCTTTGTTCCTTCTGGGCTGGTTTCAGTAGGTGTTAGATGGAAGATGCTCCCTGTTCTCAACTCCTCCTTTGTGGGGTGCCACAAGGTTAATTTTATCTGACTCTTATTCAACATGTACTGTGTGTGAAACTGCTGGATGAGCTTATTCACCAATCTGGGGTTTGGTATCATCATAAGCTGATAATACCCAATTAGATCTTTCATCCCCAGTCCAGCCAAGTAAGACTGTCCTGACCAAGTGCGTCAAGGCTAGAGTTGGTGAAAGTCTTTGATTAAGTTCTACCAAGACTGGGTAAATATAATTATTGGGACCACTTAGTTTAGGGAGATATTGAATTCTTAGCCTTGAAGAGGACTGCATGTCCGCATTCAAAAGTAGTGCCCAATTTGGATCCACAGCTCCTGCTTTATGGACATGTGGCAGCTGTGCTGTGGAAGTTGTACCCTTTCCTCAGATGGGGAAGGTATTTAGAGGAACATTCATGCCCTAAACATTTTACAGCTGGAATATTACATTGTGCTCTACAGGAAACTTTCCCTGAATACTACTCAGAAATTTCAACTGGTCCCAGAATGTAATGGCATGGCAGCGATGGTATGCATATGTGATATCTTTTCTCTGCAAAGCTGCATTGAGTGTGATTCAAAGTAGTGGTTCTGATGTATAAAGCCCTATATAGCATACACCTTTATTTGAGGTAGTACCTGCCCAGCTAATTTAAGATTTAAGTTTGGTGCATTTGGAATTCCTTCAATTAAACCATGTCATTTATCAGTACCCAAGAAGTGCTCCTACTCTGTGGCTGTTTTCTGCAATAAGATGGCTCTGGTTGTTACTCCCAGACTGTGGGGTTTGATGGCTAGGGCCCGTCTGCTAGATTATTTATTGCTTATTATTATATTTTTTATATTGTCTGGTTTGTGGTTTGTCCAAAGTTGGAGTCAAATGGCATCAAACTGAATAATAACAACATCATCAAGATAAGGCTGAATTGGGTTTGGAGTCACTGGTTTTGGAACAACAAATGCATAAAGTACCTACTTTTACCCATCCCATGCCAAAAGCCCAATAAATATGCTGGCACTTTATGTTTTTTCCCTTGCTTATGAGGAAGAGGAAATAATGAAAACTCTTATCAGTCTCACCCAGTTCTTTAGTCTGAGTTACTGTGTGGACGGTAAGTATGTATACTTGGAACAATCTGCAGAACACAAAATAGAGCAAAGTAATTTGGGGCTACCTTGAAGTGGTTGAGCAATTGCAGTAAAAGAGAACCTGTGGAATTTTCAAGCCACCTTCCTCTTTAAGAGCCTCTAAACAAATTATGGATATTCTTCATTTAACAACCACTCATTTGAATTCACAGCTGTAGGCACTGAATGAGGAGGACCTACACCCCAACCTCAAAGTTGCAGTTGTTGCAATGTCCCTGAGGTCATGTGATCACCACATGTGAACTTCTCTGCCTGCTTCCCACAAGAAAAGTAAATAAGGAAGGGGCAGGAATTCAAAAGTCATGGTCACTTGCTTAGTGAGGTCCTGCGATTCTCGCTTAACAGTCACAACAGGATTCTTGTTCTACTTTATGACTGCATCGCTTAGCAATGGGCATTCTGGTCCCTATTACCATTGTTAAGCATGGACCACCTGCAATGCACCTGTTAAAACCTGAAGGCAGTTTAATATTTTTATCAGTTCCTGCTTGTAGGAAAAATGCTCACCAACTCTGCAACAGGGGGGAGAAATTCACTCTTTTTTTGCAATTTCATATATAAGGTTATTCAACAGAAATAGTTTAAGAAGAATTCTTCAGCTGGAATTAACTGAGCATTTTGATTTCATATCGTTCAATATTATATGATTGTCTTCAAGTTGCTCTATAGACATTATTGTAAGAGAACAGATGCATATCTCCTTAAACCAAGGCATTATTTTTCAAACCTCATCTCCCCAGAAAGTCTCACCTCTGAAGTTCTTCAATCTGCCACCTGCTGTGCTTCCTTTGATCCATTTGCCAAACTGCATGGAGCACATCCACTTCTTCCCATCTTCCTGACTCATGAGATCGGGAGTCAATTTACAGATCATCAGATCCACAAAATGAATTTTCAAGTCTTCCAGTGACATCCTATGATTAAACAAAAAAAAAAAAGAACCACCTTGTTTTATGACCAGATAGATAAACCAGGAACAGGGCTTTGATTATGTGGCATGGCCAACAATCTACTTTTTAAAAAAAATCACTGATCACCTTGTGTAATTAGTACTGATAAAGAGGATAAGTAAAGAAGAAGATAAAAGAAAATGCAGCTTTGTGTAAAATGCCCGTCATATCATTAGTGCTAAAACATGAATATGAGTGCAAAAGTGAAAGGCAAAAGAAAAAATTACCTGGACAACGTTGTTTGTCAAAAAGCATAACATTAAAATCTATGTTGTTATTGCCACCTAGTGGTAAAACGTTATAATATGAAAACGTGGAATAAATAACTTCTGGCTCTGTAGTTATGGAGTGTGTGTGTGCTTTTTGTGCATATGTGAAACCATTGTGCATATAAAATGCTTGTGTGCATATAAAAATGCTTGTGTGAAATGTATGCTTGTGATTCATACATACAAGTACATACAAGTATGAATGTATGTGGAAATGTGTGACAAGCTTTGGCCCTTTTTAAACCATAAACTGCTTACAAGAATTTCATTGGTGTAGGTTGGAATAAGATGTGCCTGATTTTATAATATATTTTAGATGCAAATCTCATCCCATCACATCCAAACTCCATATAGGAAATGCAGCAATAACTATAACTGATTCACTACCTAATCCACTACTTTCTGAGACTACACCAACTCTTACAGTTGGGAAGTGCTTCTAATATTTAATGAGGAATCTGTTTCTTGGAGGTTTCTTACCATTAATAGTAAGCCTGCATTCTGGAGCAATGGAAAATAAGTTAGCTTCATCTTTTGCATAATACTCTTTGGGTGTTTCAAGATAGTTGCAATAAAGCACTATGAAGCAGTATGTAAGTCTAAGTTCTATTGCTATCTTAATATTTTCTTTTGCAAACTAAACACATCTACTCCCTGACATTATCAAAATCCCTATTTTGTTATTGGTCATTAAGTATTCTTTACTGAACTAAATATTCTTTATACAGGAGTCTCTTATTAGCTTTTGGGGTGTGCTTCTAACAATCCTTCTCTACTTACATTGGAGTCAAATATTCATTCTCAAAATTTGATACATACTCACCAAATATCTGATTAATTTTTTATTTGTTACTTAATTGATATTTTAACATGACAATTATACACTAGCTCTATAGCTGTATATTGAATATTAAAATTTGATATATTCTTCTGGCACATAATTTATTTTACTATTTCTGATTGTTAGATCTAAGGGGTATCCTGGATTGAGTAAACCTGTGCAAAATTTGATGGTTCAACTGGAAAGTGATTTAAGTGAAGCACATCATTGAAGAAAATGTGTGATATTCACCCCATGAGAGATGGAGCAACATTCCTATAGTCTGATACCCATTCCCTTTTTCATCTTTCCCTACTTCAGCCCCACCACTTCTATTCAGGGGCATGAACTTAAACAAAGAAGATTGTTCAAAATAATACCAGTACTGAGCAAAAGCATCTGGGAAAAGAATAGATTGAAAGACACAGGTATTTATTATTTCATGAAAATACCAGAATTCTCCATCATCGGAATTCCTTCGTAGCAAAATCTTCTCTTTAGGGCTGAGCAGCTCCCATTTTCCAGAGCTAAAGTAAAATGAAAAAAAGATGATTGTAAAACAGAGCTCATTCAGCTCTGATGCACTAAGAATTACAGGTTCAGTGAAGGACTGAATTCTCAGGCAACAGATTCAGTTCAGAAAGATCTTCTGCTGAATTATAGCTTTTTTTGGACACCCAAAATTTACCTATTCTCATTTATCCAGCCCTAAATTATTGGGGCATATTTATTTACCTGATATATAATGTTTAGTTGGAAAATTGCATTGCAAAATTCAGAGAAAATTGAATTTTCAGATAATACCTGAAATTTGGTTGATTTGTTACAGGGAGTCCCCACTTACCGATGGTAATTGGGACCAGCAACTTTATTACTAAATAATATGGTTATAAGGCATGAAATCATGGAACCATGCCAAATTAAAACAGCAATTCTGTCAACCCCAGTTGCTCTTGTTAGGAAAATCTTTCATGGTTACAATATCCCATGGTGATGTGATTGCCATTTGAAATATCTTGCCAACTTCCCCATTGACTTTGCTTGTTAGAAACCAGCAATGAAGGTCACAAATAGTGATCATGTGACCATGGGATACAGTGATGTCATAATTGTGAGCTAAACACTGGCCACCTGACTCTCAATCACATGACCGCAGAGACATCCTATCATAGCCACAACTATGATGAGTCATTCATACAGTTGCTGAATGCATGGATGTTAAACAAAGACTACCTGTAATTTAAAAATGCAAAATGCATAAGCACTTATTAAATTCAATGTTTTCCCCTTTTTTTAATCCTGGTTAATCCTCAGAATTTTTTGCATATAAAGAGCTCTACCACAGGAGCCTTAAAGAATATTTAAGGAGAAATCAGTTGATTTATTATATAAATTTACTTTCTACGGATTCCTTACATATATTATTGTTAACATACAGGTTTATTTTTATATAATTAATGCATTCACATTCTGTTAAACTACAGATAAATTTATTTATTTACTATTATGGATTCTATAATTTTAAATCAACAAATAAATAGTACAATTTAAAATCAGTGCTATCAAAAGGAAATGTTTATCAAAACTTTAGCAGAAAAAGATTCACTTCCTATGGATTTTCTCAGCCCCCATCATAACTGCTTATAGAAATTGCTGATATTTTCATTTTTGATCAAGACATGTTTAAAAGTCTCCAATTAATTTAAACTATTGGTGCTCCTAGTAAACAAATAGCGGTGCTGAGATTTTAATATATCTTGGGTGAAACCAGGGAAAGTTATAAAGTGTCTTTTTCTACACCACCATGTTTTATTTTCTGGTCTTTGGTGCAATGTGTTTAAGGTTCACCCAAGTTCAGCTGTTCTTTCAGAACAGTTCAGTGTTGTGTTCTAACTAATGACTTTGTCTGTGTTAATCTCTGCCTGTGGGTGGCATTGAGGTTGCATCCATCTGAAGTGTCACTTCGTTTTGCTGTAAGGACTCACCTGTCACTCCAATCCCCTTTCCACTCAACTTTTCCCCAGGGATTTCTTAGCCTTACTAAATTTTCAGGTCCATGTTTGCATGTCACCTTTGGGAAACAATAACAGATTGCTACAGTAAGAATTATTCTTCAACTTTCCATTGCTTTGGGTAACTATAACTTTCTAGGTAAGATACAAGATATCAGTATATACTGAGTAAATACTGAGTAACGTGATCCATAAATATTTCTAAGGGCATCCAGATTCCATAAGACCAGTAGCACATTCTGCCAGGATTTGATCCATCAGTAAATAGTTTGCCATTTACCAAAAGAAGCCAAATGGACAGGTGATGAGCTGGAGAACTGGGAAGAAGGCTATGACTCTTAGATTATCTAAGATGGTTATCTATATTAAAAGGGACACCCTGTCTAAAATACAAAGATAAAGAACCAAGCTATGAGGAATCTGCAGTTCCCATCAACATTTGACATCTGAACTGCAGACTGCACAAATAAATAATCTAATTCTAATCTTCTTTACCAGTGAGATGTATTTGTAGTATCCATTATTCAGCATACTGAATCAGCAACTAACCACATGAGCTGAGTTCACATACCATACTAGGCTAAAATGTGGTTGGCTGGCTTGCATTCAGTATGCAAAGTGTAAACTAGATATAGTGCAGGAGCTCGATATTTTGGCCATACGATTTGTAAAAGAAAACACTAAACCCTCCATTTCCCTCAGTCCTCATTTTAGCAATATAAAATTTGTTTGGCTTAGCTTAGCTACTGTCAGCAGAGCTCATGAATCAGTTATTGCTTTTGATTTACACAAGAGATCAGCTATTACTCTTCTGCCTTTTATTCATGCCACTAAAGGGAATATGGTAAAGCAGCTCCTTAGCTGCCTCTGTGCCTTCACAGGTTTTGCAAAATATCATTCATAGCTTTGGTCTATATGTGACAGTCCTACAAAGGTTTTTTTTGCTTCCCTAGCCCCTTCCTCATTACTGTGAATTTTCAGTCAGTTAAAATTGAAGTTAGTGGTTCTAAGTCTAGCTAAGGTAAATGGAATGGGGATTCAGCTTATAAATAAATTGGTTGAGGTTGGTTCTAGCCTAGTGTTTTCTGCTTTGCTCTAGTCCAGAAATGTCAAACTCACAGCAGTCACGGTGGCATCACGTGATGTATCGGGACTTTCCCCCCCTTTGCTAAACTGGGCAGGGGCATGGCCAGCACATAACGCATCCAGCCAGCAGGATGTGAGTTTGACAGCCCTGCCCTAGACCTTTCCCTGTTCCAGATGCAGTTCCTTAAGGGTTCCCATACTTGTGTTTCCAAAAGGCCATTGGGGTAAATCAGGACTTGATATAATAGTAGCTGATCTTGAATTGTATAAGGGCAATATTACAAGCAGAGGTTTCAGTGACTCACTTCTATCTGCCATCATTAGCAACACAGCAAAGTTTGATGAGTTTGATGAAGCTAAGTTTCAATAGCCCAACTAAAGATTTTGATGAGCCAATTTTTATTTATTTCTTTGTTTATATCCCATCTTTAATGTTTTTACAAATAACTCAAGGTGGCAAACATATCCAACATATTTTCTTCCTATTTTCCCCTCAGGAACAATCCTGTGATGTGGGTTGGACTGAGAGAGAGAGAGAGAGGTTGGCCATAACGGCTTGAACTCAGTTCCGTGCTTTCTAGCCTCATGCCTTAACCACTAGTTCAAATTTTTATGGTCCATTTGCAGAGACTGCGGTTTAAATTATCTGGTTCACAACTTAACCAAAATCATGGCTTACTGGATTCATGCAGCAAACCACATCATGGCATAGCATAATATGTGTATTTAGCAACTGATTCTTACTTTTCTGAGTCTTGTAGGTATACCCATTTCTTCTAGTCAAGAATAACTTGGCAATTTAAAGAAAATAAGAATGAATGAAATTATAAGGCCTGATAGCCTCCACGTTGTTCTATTGTGCTCCCTAAGAATCTTTTCTGTCTTTAGCTGCTGAACATCAACTTAAGAATTGTTCTTCATTTTGAGGTAGAAAAGGTACACCAAAAGCATCGAAGTATAAGTTCTTCAACTGGCATCATAATATTGTTTTTAAAACGCTCCACTAAACTCTTCCTTGAAGCTTAAGAAAAATCAAAACAAAAAGTTCTGACATCACCTGTCTCAACATGGCCTTCCCACTTGCCTTAGTGTCCCAGCTACAATGTCCCTTGGCATACAAAAAATATTAAATCTGGCCTTCAGTCACTTTAAGGTTGTCTAATCCTGGGTTATAGTAAGTTAAACAAAAAGCAGATAACCAGAAATACAAAATGAAAGCAAGAAAATCAAATAGTCAGGTGTGAGTCAATAAAGGTATACCATATTTTGAAAATGATGAACTGTTGGCTTCATCCACTGCTTAAAAATGTTAAACACATAGCTTATTTCTAGATGTCATCCTTGACATGTTAAGATAGAAGGTAATAATATAAATCCATTACGGAAACCATGTTTGGAATGATCAAAGCAAGTGTGCACTTACCTTTCGAATGCCAGTCACAGCATAGG
This sequence comes from Bungarus multicinctus, assembly GCA_023653725.1. Classification (NCBI taxonomy): domain Eukaryota; kingdom Metazoa; phylum Chordata; class Lepidosauria; order Squamata; family Elapidae; genus Bungarus; species Bungarus multicinctus. The sequence continues at coordinate 53,546,197 of CM042836.1, read as the reverse complement.
CATGACCAGACACTAAGCCATTCGCTAAGACCCTTGTTGGCTGCAGGAAAAACAAAGTCAATCTATTTAACCATGCAATGAACTATTTTCTTCACTCTTAGTGGAACCAATACAGTCTGCTTTTAAGAGAAAACAACTGGCAGTTGGTTCATTGTGAATTCTTGTAAGCAGTTTGAGCTAAACTCCTCACTAAACTTTCTGCAAGCTATTGTGATCTTATGGGGATGATTCAGCTGCTGGATTAAAAAAATGTTCAGCTTAGAAAAATAAAAACATTGCTGAGGTGTGGCATAAATTGAGCTTTAAAAGAACAGTGCAGAAAAAGGGGAAATAGCCACAATATATTTTCTCTCCACGTATGAAATCATCAAAATCTGATTAGTAGGCTTTATTTTTAAATAAATTACGTATTTGCATAGAATACAATACAATTTATACAACTCCTTCCAAAATCTTTCTCAGATAGATGGGGCGATAGAAGAGATACTCTTAAATGACAAATAATTTATGTCTTTCATTAATGCAAGTCTTTTAGGGTTTTTTTTTTTTAAAAAAAAACCAAAGTTCTTATAAAGTGATTCATATTAACCTTATTCTTTTTATATATACTATTTTTTAAGGGGCATTCGCGCTCTTAAAAGAAGGCACCAAAAATCTTGTTTTTCATCTCCTTTATTAGAATAATCTCTTTTATCACATAATGCTCTTTGTTGGGCAGCTAATAGGAGAAATGTCTCGCTTACTTCAATAAATCACATACAGGGAAATGTGGGATAAAAATTATTAATAATAACGTGAGAGAAAGGAAAGAAAGCTCTTACCCCTGCATGAGTCTGGCACCCCATGAGCGAGCTGCTATAGGTTGCTCTTGTCAAGATATCCCAAAGATCAGGTGGTGCATCAGTCAACTTTATTGTCATATTAACTCCCCCTGTGAAATCTACCAGAGCTTCCGACACTTGCCCAATCTGCAGATCTTCATAAGAACCACACATCCTGCCAAGAGAGTTTTTCCAGGTATTTTTTAAAAATGGATGTTAGATTATTATAACAATAGATTTTAAATAGACTGAATAAGATCCATAACAGATAACAGATAATCAGAGTTGGAAGGGACCTTGTAGGTCATCTATTTATTTTATTTATTTATTTATTTGATTTGTCAATCGCTTACAAGATAATAGGTATAAGTATATACATAGTTATGAATACATGAAATGGGTACATATAAAAAAATAAAAGAAATAATAGAACAGGGACGGTAGGCATGTTGGTGCGCTTATGCATACCTCCTACAGACCTCTTAGGAAAGGGGTGAGGTCAATAGTAGACAGTCTAAGGTTAAAGTTTTTGGGGTTTGGGGAAGAAATCACAGAGTCAGGTAGAGTATTCCAGACATTGACTACTCTGTTGCTGAAGTCGCAATCAAGTTTGGTGCGGTTAACCTTGAGTTTGTATCTATTGTGTGCTCTTGTGTAGTTATGGTTGAAGGTGAAGTATTCATTGACAGATAAGTCATTGCAAAGTATGATTTTATATACCATACTTAAATAAAACCGAAGACGGCGTAATTCAAGGTTTTCTAGGTCTAGAATTTCAAGTCTGGTGGCATAAGATATTCTATAACAAGTAGAGGAGTGGAAAACTCTTCTTGTGAAATATTTCTGGACTTTCTCAACTGTGCTAATATCAGATACATAATGTGGGTTCCAGACTGATGAGTTGTCTTTGAGTATTGGTCTAACAAATGTTTTGTATGCTCTAGTTAGTAGTGTGATATTACCAGAGAAAAAGCTACGTAGAATTAGGTTAACAACTCTTAATGCCTTTTTGGCTATGTAGTTACAGTGGGCTTTAGCACTTAGATCATTAGAAATGAGTATTCCAAGGTCCTTTACAGAGCTTGGATTATCAACAAGGTCTTGACTATTCAACCCCCGGCCCAAGCAGGAGACCCTAGACCATTTCTGACAAACGGCAGTCCAATCTCTTCTTGAAAGTCTCAAGTGATGGCGCTCCCACAACTTTTTCCCGCAACTTCTGTTCCATTGGTTGATTGTTCTCACTGTCAGAAAATTTCTCCTTATTTCCAGGTTAAATCTCTCCTTGTTTGTTTCCATCCATTATTCCTTGTCTGGCCTACAGGTGCTTTAGAAAATAGCTTGACCCCTTCCTCCCTGTGGCAGCCCCTCAAATTTTGGAAGACCACTATCATGTCTCCCCTGGTCCTTCTCTTTACTAGATTAGCCAAGCCCAGTTCCTGCAACCGTTCATTGTATGTTTTAGCCTCCAGTCCCCTAATCATCCTGGTTGCTCTTCTCTGTACTTTTTCTAGAATCTCAACATCCTTTTTATAATGTGGTGATCAAAATTGGATGCAGTACTCTAGGTGTGATCTTATTAAGGCTTTATAGAGTGGTATTAGTACTTCCATGACAGAATGCTTGGGAAATCACCTACTTGGCATAAGCTTTTTCCAGAAGAGCTCCCCAGAATAGGTTCTTATAAACAGATGAGAGAAAAACAAGCTGACCGGCTTCATTTACTGGTAGTCGATCATCTACTACGACATCAACCCATTCTCCAAAATGCCAGACCTGTAAAAGGAAAGGAACACACAATGATCATGTTCCTATTTCAAAGACAGAGAAAGATCATTATCTAATCCTGCTCACTGGTGATCAAACAATAACTGCAGGAAAGTATAAGTGAACTTTTTGCAACAGTAATATGATAATGATCAGAAGAATAACATTTGAAGAGATGAGTTTGGGTTATATGAAACTAAGCTGGATCTCCAGGGTCTGACGTGACAAGAAGAGGAATGCATTTCATAGAATTAAAAGCACTTCAGATGAAAAGGCATTTCTTGCTTGGAAAAGTTAAGTATCCAGACTTCTTAATCTTTTTGATTGTTTCACAGGATTATGTGGCCATTTTCCTCCTTGCAATGATAATCCTAATCACAATAATCTCACATGCATCTTTGTGCAAATGACACACGTATAATGTAATCTGCATCTACTATTTCACATGACTAATATAAAGCACGGGTACATAAATCATGTCATTCACATAATGACATCATGACACATATTTTTCTTCTATTTTGTTATTCCCTTGTGCAAAGGCCCATATCAATGGCAATTCCTATCCTAAACCTCTAAGGAGCACTATGTTGTGGGACGTTAATTCCTATATTCGGGTCTTTTCCCATGTAAGATTGAAAGTATCTTGGCAATATTTCAACGAGGTCCCACTCGCCATCTTCAGGCTGGTGCTTTCAGCTTCATGCTTTGTTCACAGAAGCACGAAGCCGAAAGCACCAGCCTGAAGATGTCGAATGGGACCTCATCAAAACGTCGCCAAGATACTCTCAATCTTACATGGGAAAAGAACCGAACACGCCAAGACCTACATATACACGTGTGTGTTTTCTTAAGTTTTTGCGCGTATTTACATTATATGTATGGTATTCAGATTTGTTCGGTTATTTTCCCATGTCATTATAGTTGTGATTTAAAGTTGTAGCGACGTTTCGGCAGAATCTCATCTGCCATCATCAGGCTTGTGTATTGTGAACACTATATATATATATATATATATATATAAAATATATATGAAATAGATCTATACTAGTCTCCCTTATTTATTATTTAAAAATTATCAGCTTAAAAACCTTACACACATGTAAACAAAAGGCAACGAAACAAATAGCTTTCTGTCGGTATGGTCTCTGGTGATGAGCCGAAAGACAGAAAAGAAAGCAGTATGCTTTCTCCCTTAATTGGGGCTTAACAGGGTGTTGTAATACAAAGTATATATATATATATATATATATATATGGATTTTTGGTTCTTCGGGTTTTCTCCTGCATAGAGTTGGAAATATCTAGGCGACGTTTCGATGAAGTCTCATTCATCATCTTCAGGCTTGTGTCTTCGGCCTTGTGCTTCTCAGAGTGATGTGAGATTGCAGCTGCTTCTTCCTTTTAACTACTAGTGGGGGTGTGACTTGATTGGGTGGGGGCTTGGCTGTGTTCTGATTGGGTGGGGGTGTGTTCTCATTGGTTGGGGGTTTGGCTGTGTTCTGATTGGTTGGGGGGTTGGCTGTGTTCTGATTGGCTGGGGGTGTGTTCTGTTCTTGTGGGGGTTTGGTTGTACTCCGGTTGGTCTCAGTTGCTGGGGGATTTGAGCTGGTGAGCTGTGATACTATTGTTTGGCTTCGCGTTCGTGGTCATGCCACATCTTCATGGTGGGCATCAGTTCCCTTCATGTATGGGTTGGGGGGGTTTGAAGCAGGTAGTGATGCAGCTGTGGTACGGCTTCTGGTCTGTGGTCGTGTTTCATCTTCTGTGTGGGTGTGAGTCTGCTTTCTGCGTGGAAGTGTGGTGGTAGTTTCTTGTGTGGCCCTCGTGGGTGTGGGTCTGGTGTCCATTATGTTAGGTACTCTTTTGTTAATGAGGGCGGGTTTCCAAATGGCTGGTAGGCGGGAGGTGTCATCTCGTTTATTCATGCTGTGTGGGCGTTTTTCTATCTCTATGGCTTCTCTGATTATTCTGTTGTTGAAGTGTTCAGTTTTGGCGATAGTTCTGGTATTTTTAAAGTCAATCTTGTGTCCTGTGGCTTTGAGGTGCTGGACCAGGGAAGAGGTCGGTTCTTCTTTTTTGATTGAGTTCTTGTGTTCTTCAATGCGTGCACTTATCCTTCTGTTAGTTTGTTCAATGTATGTGGTGGGGCAGGAGGTGCACGGGATTTCGTATACTCCTTGGTTTTCTAACTCAATTTTGTCTTTAGGGTTTCTTAGGATGGTGGATATTTTTCCGTTTGTGCAGAATGCTGTTTTAATGTTGTGTTTTTGGAGGATCTTGCTGATTTTGTCTGTGGTGCCTTTTATATATGGGAGGAGGGCTTTGCCATTTTCTTGTTCTCTGTCTTGGATTTTGTTTGGGGTTTCTTTTTGGATTAGGTGAGTAATCTTTCTTCTTTGGAATCCATTTGCTGTTAGTACGTTAGTGAGAGTGTGTAGTTCGGTTTTTAGGTGTTGTTCATCGGCTAAGCATTTTGTTCTGGAGATGAGTGTCTCAGCTATGGAATTGATCTGTGCTAGGTGGTGGTGTGAGAGTGCGTGTAGATAGCGGTTTGTATGTGTTTTCTTCTGGTAGATGGTGTGTCCTAGGGAGCCATTGGATTTTTTGTATACTAAGACATCTAGGAAGGGAAGTTGATTGTTAGCTTCTGTTTCCATGGTGAATTGTATTTTGGGGCGTAGGCTGTTGAGGTGTGTGAGGAAATTGTTCAGTTTTTCTTTCCCATGTGGCCAGATTATGAAGGTGTCATCTACGTATCTGAGCCAGAGTTTGAGTTTGTGATCATATTTTTCTAGAGCTTATGTTTCAAAGTGTTCCATGTAAAGGTTTGCGATGACAGGTGAGAGGGGTGATCCCATGGGTGCTCCTTCTATTTGTTTGTATTTTTGTCCATTGTAGGTGAAGTATGTATTGGATAGGCAGTGGTTGGTCAGATCTAGGATGTGCTTGGGGGGGTTGTATTTATTTTGGATGGCTGTCAAGGCTTCTTTTATAGGCACTTGGGTGAAGAGGGATATGACATCGAAGCTCACTAATAGATCGCTGGGTTGTAAGTTTTATATTTCTTTATGATCTCGATGAACTGGAATGAGTTTCTTACATGTGAGTTGACAGATTCAGCATAGGGCTGTAGTTGTTTGGCGACAAATTTGGCTAGGTTTTGTAGAGGTGAGCCTATGGAGCTGACTATAGGTCTAAGTGGGGTTCCTTCTTTGTGTATCTTGGGGAGACCATAAAGCTTAGGGCATCTGGATGATTTCTCTCTGGGTATGATTCTTTGCTGGATTTCTTCGCCGATGGGGGAGGCTTTTATTTTGGATCTGGTGGTTTTTTCTAGGTAGGTGTATATATATATACATACATGCACACACAGAACTGTCTGGATTATTAATTACATTTACAGAAATCTAACATTTTTACCGTTAAAATGTTTCATCAGATAGCTGCACTGGGGATTATGCTCACCTTGAAATGAAATATTCCGGCATATTTCTTCCTCTCAAAGCTCTGGTTTTGTGGTACCACATTAAACAAAATGTCTTCATGAAATGTTAAGGCTTCCACCGCAGCCAAAAACCAGCAGTTCTCTGCAAAAATCATTAAAGAAAACAGAAGGTGACCTTAAAACTGTTTGTTGACCTTATTTCAGGCACTAAATAGAAGGCAGTATATATTCAGGTTATTATTACTTTTCTAATTAACCAGGAACTGACTAATAGAGGCCAGATGTAACTTTGTGCCTTATTATGTAGAATGCATTTCATCTTCAGTAGTAAATTTGCAACTAAAACTTAGGGTAGAAAGCAAACCTTTTATACATGTATATATATGTAAATATATGTATTTACACCAAGACAAATTCCTTGTGTGTCCAATCACACTTGGCCAATAAAGTATTCTATTCTATTCTATATACTCGCAGTGCAGTTTTATTTGTTTATTCAATTTATATAGCTGTCCATTTCACATTTGTGACTCTGGACTGCTCACATAATTAAGTTACAAAGTTTTTCTTTAGAAATGGCATTTTTGTTCCATTTGCATATCTTTATGGTTGTATAGTTGACTTTATATTTTGATTTTTGTACATTATTATTGCTGGAGAAATCTCAAATGGGTAGCAAAATGTCCTTTACTTAAATTGGAGCTGTTGGTTTTAATCTGCCTCATTTCAACTCAGAACCTTCCATGAAAGTGTATTCTTTTTCATCGGCTAACTTTCCTGAAAATTTCATCTAAAAACATATAGCCATTTAAGCTTATATTGCATATATGCCAAATAAGTAGAGGCAGAATTCATACATAGATCAATCTGGAGCAACCTATTTTCTGCCAGTTATTCCAGGTTACCATGGGCTTCTTCCATAGCTATAGCTCTTGAAATGATCTGGTAGACTAAGTCAACCTTGACATATTCTAAATATTCATACAAATGATATTCTCTCTTAAAATATTTCTTACCTATCAGTCCTTGACATAGAGCAAGCCTTTTTTTGTTAGTAGAATAAAAGATTGGATTCTTGTGCAGCTCCTGCAATATATAGGTATATATATAAGCCACTTTAAACCCACACAAGACTATGTTTATACAATGCCTTATTGTATAAATACATTTATAATATTGTAAGTATCTTTGTTTTGCCATTATATGAAACATGTTGGAACTCAAGAAAGAAGTTAACATAGGGAATTTGTAATCTACCATATAACCAAGGATCAGCCTAAAAACAAATAAGTGCTTCCTGCCAGCAATATAATATGTGATTTGAGGCCAATCCCAAGAAATCAGAATAGTCCTGACCAAGTGGCTGTTTTCATTTCTGAATTGAATAAGTCAAAACATTAAATACAGTGGCATTTGGTAGTGATGAATATTTAAATAAGAATCAAAAGAAGACTAGAAATTGTGATGAGACAAACTTTTCTTAGGAATCAATGTTAACAGAATGTATTTGTCATGTAAACATAAATTTGCAGCCTGTTCATTCTTTCAAGGATAAAGTGGATATATTTTAACATAATACATCTTTTGTTGATACAGTGTTTATCCCCCGAGCTTTCATAATCAGATAATTGCATTCTTAGTTTCTCTGGAAATACTGAAACTAGTATTATTATTGTGAGGAAAAAATGATGATCCACTCAAAACCGCTTTTATACACCCAAGAATAATATAGCTATCAACAAGGAAATATCAAGCCAAAATCCAAAGTCAAATAAAACCAAAAATACCAGGCAATTTCAGGAAGCTTGGCATTCAGACAAATCAGCCATCAATAGACACATATTGTAGATATAAGCCACATCATTCAAAAGATATAATGAAAAAGCTAAGTAGGAAATAAAAAGAGCAAAAAACATCCCCATCAACTGCTTACAACCAGATAAAGAGGGATTAACACAAGGGAAACAAAAAATAATGTCTTAATCAAACTACCAAGTAGAGAACCATACCCCTACCCACACTGGCAAGGCAAGCTACTGCACATAAACAGGGAGCAAACCCTCATTCCAAGGGTCTTAAAACTTGGCAAGTTTAAGACTTGTGGACTTCAACTCCCAGAATTCCTGAGTTCACATGACGGGAGGAGGTATTCTGGGAGTTGAAGTCCACAAGTCTTAAAGTTGTCAAGTTTGTAGACCCCTGCCTCATCCACTCCCACCAATGATTATAGTCACTTAGTCAAATCTGCAACCAAATAACTAAACTGAGGGAGCACCAAGGACTCCACAGTTCAACCCTGAGCTACAAATATTCTCTTCTATTGAAATATTATCAAAGATAATATTATCAAACATCACTAGATTGCAACTTCATGATATTAGGGGGAAAACAATAATAAAGGGAATGGAAGCAAGGCCAAGCTACTTTAACCTACCCTAAGCAGCAATTTAAAAAATGGCCACTGGGGAATGTAAGGAACATGAACTTCTAGAGATGAGAATGGTTCATTGAATTAACAGCCCATTGATGAATCAACTTGCAAGTTTGTTTGTTTTTACAAAAAATGGGGGAAAGGGCATTGTCACTATAGTCAGCAAAGCAGTCATTCACTGGAAAAGACAGGTTCAGTTAGAGCAATCAGTTAGAGATGGCTTAAGAACAGAAGACAGTGCAGAGATATCCTCTCTGAAGGACTTAAGTAGGCTCACATTTAAAAAAATAGCATTTTTGAATTGATGCTGGAAAACGCAAGAGCAGAATATATTTGCAATGGGCTGGCAATAGCAGGCACAATATAACTTCCATTCCTGCATTCAAAAAACTGAGTCTCTGGTACAAGCAAGGATTTGAGTAGAAAGTACAGATCTACCCTGACTGTAGTTCTCTGAAGTCTTGCATTAATAACTTTCCCACAATCTTCTTTTTAAAGCCAGATCATCTGGCCTTGAACTTGGGATCTGTGAATTGCAAAGTATGTGTTACACCTCCACAGGTAGTCTTCAACGTGTGACCAAAATTGAACAGAATAAGTACGGTGTGCCAGTCTTTAAGCAGGTCATGGCATGACTAACACAATTGTACAATTTTTTTTGTGATGGTCATTAAGCAAACGCCATGGTTGTTAAACAAACCCATTGTTCACAATTGGTGTTTTTATTAGAAACTGAAAGTAAACACTGGTTTCTGGCAAAAGAAATGTGAATTACAGTCACAAGACATGAGATGCTGCATACAGCTACAAATGCAGGTTGGTTGCTGAGCACCCAAAATGAAATCATGTGACCATGGGTGGGTGTTGGATCCAGGTCATAATTGTCTTTTGGGAAGTCATTAAGCAAAAAATAACTTTGCAAAAGAGGCCCTGCATACCATCTAAGATTTCAGAAAACCATTTTCTTTTCTTTCTTTTAATAAAATGTCCCTGTAATACAAATTGCATCACTTACATGTGGCCTCTTCCACTGTATCTTTTGGGGCAGTTTCTGGAGCAATGGTCCTGTGCCTATGGATCTCACATCTGCTGGGAAGGTCAGGTCTTCAAACAAACACCCTTTCTTCAAGCATTCTGCCAGCAAACTGTGATAGTTCTGTTTGCTAAGCTTATTGGACTCAGTGAAGCTTTTTGTCTTCAAGGGCCGCCATTGTTGTCGCTTCTTCTTCTGTTGGCGTATGCAAAGTAGCTGCCGAAAAGGCATAACTGTGTCAAACAGTGTCGATCTGGATCTGCGTAGTGGTTCTAACTCCCTTTTTCCAAAGCTAGATGTTCTTCAATCCAAATTAGTCCTGTTTGGAAAGATACCACAAATAAATAAGTAAATAAGCAAGCAAGTTCACTCACTTACTTACTCTATGCCTCTTTCTAAGCAGTTTAAACATTGTGGGATGCATCATATTAAGGAACAAAATGGGTTAATTTTTCAACATCACATTTTAAAAAGCAAACAAAGAATCATGTACACCCTAAGTTTCTGGGAGGGAAAGTGGAATTCAAAAGAGAAAAGAGATAGCATACACATTAAAAACAAATAAAGAATGTTGGTCTGTGCTGTAGAAAGTCTTTTTAATCTGGATTTCTAAAGAACACCTGACTGGTGTAGATGATGTCATATTTTAAAAAATGGTGCATATTATTATTAACTCTTCCTTGAAACTACACCAGAATTATACTGAAGTCAGTAAAATGTCCATGTAGGTCATGTGGATTTGGAATCAGCTTTTACTGAATAAAAAGAAGGAAATAAGTTAAGCATATAATAAGCCACAGAAATTACAGGTCTATTAAACAAAAATATATTTATTCTTCTTGAGCATTTCTGTTTAAAACAGAAAGGGAAATATAGTTTTAGCAGCTTTGTACTTTGCAGCCAGAGTTTTGATGTTCAGCTCTGATTCCTGACTATACTAATCCTAACTCTTTTAAAATGAAATATCCCCCACCTCTAAAAAGTATATTCTCACTTGACTCTTAAACACACTATTATCTGTGCACAATATTCTGAGTCATTTGATGGTTTTAAGAAAAGTCTTGGAGCATTCTTCAAAATCATAAAATGTATCTTCATATGGTCAATCAAAAATTCCACTTTATCCTCTTTATTAGATACCCTAATTATTATTTTGAAAATCCCCAGTGAGCTCCTTCTTCCAAGATTAAACATTAAACTTCTTTTGTACCTGAAGATTTCATTTGGAGTGTTTACAATAGGGGGAAAACGTGGTTCTGAGTTTGATAGCCATATCCTCGCTAAATGTTCTTAGAGCACTTAAAAAATTGCTAGATAAAATGGCCAGTCTCTTAATTGAGAACCGCTTTGTGCAGTGGTTAAGGCACAAGGCTAGAAATCAGAAGGTGGCAAATTCTACTCCTGCCTTAGGGATGAAACCAGTTGGGTGACTTTCGGCCAGTCATTCTCTCTCTGCTTCAGGAAGGTTTCTGAAAGTCTTGCCAAGAAAGCTGCAGAGACAAGTCAATGTCCATAACAGGCAATGTTTTAATATTGATTTAAAAGCAACAAAATATATATCAATAAGCTATTATGCTCCCTAAGCTTATCAAAATAGGGGGGGAAATGTTGGTTTGGGACCAAGGAAGGTCACGTAAAATTTCCATTCATCCAGTAATTCACTAGATTTTCACATCAATGATTTGCATGATTGTCCATACTTTTTGCAAAGAACAAGGGGGAGTGAGATTGCATGCCAGGGTGTTAGATTTCCCTGCTTGACTGCACATTTGCCAATCCTGTTCTTGGCTGACTGCGTGGCATGACGTGCAGAGGTCACATGCATGGAGAATCAGTTCATCATCACAGATAAACTGTTCTTAGACACAGTTCAGACATGTGTTTGTTTGCTTATACAGCCATTCATTTTATATAATGAGGGGTCCTTGGTGCTCTCTGAACTTGGTTGTCTTGTTGCAGACATTTCATTACCCATTACTGCACTGATTTGGGCAATGAAACATCTGAAAGAAAACAACTAAGCTCAGACAGCACCAAGGACTGTTCATTTCAATCCCTGAGCTTCAAATATTCTCCTTTATATGTTATAATCCTGGGCAAGTCACAAAACATGAATTAAAAACATGCAAAATAACTAAAAAATATTACAAAATTTCCCAGTTCCCTCACAGCAAGCATTTCACCACCACCACCATACCTCCCACTCAGTTGACTGGGCTCCAGCCTCATCCCTTCCAATGTTTGGGGAGGATGAGGCTAGCTCTTCAAGGCATTACAGACCATGAAAAGGGAAAGTGCCTGCCAGATTGCAAGAGCAAGGACTTCTACAGAGTAGGTGTGCTCCCTGATCACACAAGATGACATCATTTAAGGGAAGAGACCTGAAGCATGACTACCCTATCTGACCTTGTGGCATGGGCAAATATCCAAAGGCAGAGGCCATCCCTCATATAAATTGGCCACTCAGGGCTTTAAAAGTAAAACCAGCATTTGAATTGCACCTGGAAAGAAAGTGGAAGCTATTATAGTTCATGCAACAATAGTATAATAGGAGCAAATCATGGAGTGCCCAGTATAATAGGAGCAGATCATGGAGCTGCTGCATTCTGGACTACTAGTAATATTTAGATGGACTTCAAGTGCAGCCCATGTATACTCTGCTGCAGTGATCTAGCCAGGAAGTGAATAGGACATGAATGACAATAAGCAAATACTCCTGTTCCCAGAAAGGGTGTAACCAGCATGCAAGATGAATCTGTGGAAAGTCCCACAATTGAGCTATGTGGTCAAAGATTCAAATAGGTCATAACACTGATAGTAACACGAACTTGATGGTGCAGGCTGTTAATCATCTAGCACTTAATGCAAGCTGCCTGCAATTAGTGCAGGCTCGAATCCCACCAGGCTCAAGGTTGACTCAAGCCTTCCATCCTCTTGGGGTAGGTAATTTGAGGACCCAAGATTGTTGGGGGCAATAAGGTGACTTTGTAAAAATGCCGCTTGGGAGGGCAAAAAGCCCTAGAAATAAGTAGGCATATACAATGGAATGAAGGCTATTGCCGAGCACTTAGCATGGTGCTCCATAGCTGTAAGCCTGCCCTGAGTCTCCGGAGAAGGGCGGCATATAAATGCAAATAAAAATAAATAAAAAATAAAATAAAATAAAAATAACACATATTAGTCAAAAGTCACCTGCGTATCCAATATTCTATGTTGCTGGTAGTGTGGGATGATGCAATTCCCTTTTTCTTTAGGTATAGCTACAAACATGTGTAGTAAGAAAAGTTTCATGGACTTATTTGTCATCTTTCATCTTAAAATGTTCCAACAGCAGTTGGAAGCAAACAAAAACATATAATTCCAAATAATAGAATAAAAGAATTGGAAGGGATCTTAGAGGTCTTCCAGTCCAAACTCTATACCATTTCAGACAAATGGCTGTCCAATCTCTTCTTAAAAACCTTCTATATTGGAGAACCCACAACTTCTGAAGGCAAGCCATTAATATCAGAGTATATTCATGGAATTCAGGAATAGAGCATGGTAACAAGGTCAGCCATTGAATAGGTATAGCAACTAAGTCAGCCAATGAGGACTATTTGGAAAGTGAAACGAGAAGTAGCCTGGGCGTGAAACTATATTAAGCTTTGAAGCTATGTTAAGCTCTGAGTCTGTCTATTGAAAATTTATTTATTTATTTGTAATATTTATATACCACCCTTCTCCCGAAGGACTCAGGGTGGTGCACAGCCAATCACAAACCCCAGTATACTATACAAAAGTTAAAAACAAATTAAATAATTTAGGCTGCTCTAAAAATTATGCCCTTCCCCCATAAGTTAATTAAAACCCAAATATTAAAACCTAATTAAAACGTAATACTAAATTAAAAATCCTATATCAGCCTAGGCCGGCCTGTTCAAAGAGCCAAGTTTTTAATGCACGTCTGAAAGCTCTCAGATCCGTGTTAGTGCGTATCTCTGGAGGCAGACCATTCCAGAGGGTGGGGGCCCCCACAGAGAAGGCCCTACTCCTGGGAGCCGCCAGACGACACATAGAAGCCGACGGCACCCGGAGAAGGCCCTCCCTGTGGGAACGCACAGGTCTGTTGGAGATTACCGGCAGAACGCGGTCCTGCAGATAACCTGGTCCAATGCCATGGATCGCTTTAAAGGTCAGAACCAGAACCTTAAAGCGAACTCGGAAAACCACCAGCAACCAATGCAGCTCATGCAGGAGAGGCGTCACATGGGAGCTTCGTGACGCCCCCTTAACCACCGCATGGCCGCATTTTGTACCAGTTGGAGTCTCCGGGTGCTCCCCGCAGGGAGCGCCACGTAGAGAGCGTTACAGTAGTCCAGGCGAGAGATGACAAGGGCATGAGTGACCATGCGTAAGGCGTCCCGATCCAGAAAGGGCCGCAACTGGTGAATCAGGTGAACCCAATAAAAATCCCCACTGGAGACGGCCGTAATATGGTCTTCTAAAGACAGCCGTGCATCCAGGAGGATACCCAAATTGCGAGCCCTCTCTGTGGGGGGTAAAATCTCTCCCCCAATAGCCAGCGACGGAGTCAGCTGACTATATCGGGCTGCCGGAAACCACAGCCACTCAGTCTTGGACGGGTTGAGCCAGAGCCTGTTCCCACCCATCCAATTCCGCCCGGCCTCCAGGCACCGGGACATAGCCTCCACAGCATCATTGGGGTGGCCTGGGGTGGAGATGTAAAGCTGGGTATCATCCGCATACAGATGACACCGCACCCCAAAACCACGGATGATCTCCCCCAGCGGCTTCACATAAATGTTGAACAGAAGAGGGGAGAGAACCAACCCCTGAGGCACCCCACAAATGAGGGGCCTAGAGGTGGACCTCTCCCCCCCCCCCATCAACACGAATTGCGATCGGTTGGAGAGGAAGGAAGAGAACCATCGCAAGACAGTTCCCCCAATCCCCAACTCCTCCAACCGGCGCAATAAGATACTATGGTCGATAGTATCAAAAGCCGCCAAGAGGTCTAACAGGACCAGGACAGAGGAAAACCCCCTGTCACGGGCCCTCCAGAGATCATCAACCAACGCGACCAATGCTGTTTCAATACTATGCCCAGGCCTGAAGCCCGATTGAAATGGATCGAGGTAAGTCGCTTCCTCCAGGTACTGAGGGAACTGACGTGCCACCACACTCTCAACAACCTTCGCTAAAAAAGGAAGGTTGAAAACTGGACGATAGTTATTTAAAACAGCCGGGTCCAGGGCAGGCTTCTTGAGGAGGGGCCGCACCACCTCCATCTTCAGGGCAGTAGGAAGCGACCCCTCTCTCAACAAAGCGTTGATAATCCCCTGGAGCCAGCCTCGTGTCACCTCCCTGGCGGTCGAAACCAACCAGGAGGGACACGGGTCCAACAAACATGTGGTGGCATTCAGCCCCCCCAGCAATCTGTCCACACCCTCGGCGGTCACAGGGTCAAACTCTTCCCAGATAATTGTCTCAAGACCTGCCCCGGACACCTTCCCCGGGACCACCCAATTGGAGTCCAGCCCGTCCCGAATCTGAGCAATTTTGTCGTGCAAGAATCGGGAAAACTCTTCTGCCCTACCCTGCAAGAGGTCATCCCGTGCTCTCGGTTCCAGCAGGGAGCGGGTCACTCTAAACAGAGCGGCAGGCCGATTTTCTGCCGACGCAATAAGGGCGGAGAAATGAGAACGCTTCGCCACAAGGTAGGACCTAATGTGGGACCTCACCTGTGTTTGGTCAGACTCAGTGCGGCTAGCCCTCCAAACACACTCCAGACGTCTTTTCCGGCACTTCATCTCCCGTAGCTCCTCCGTAAACCATGGAACTAGATGGGATCTGTGCCGAGTCAGAGGTCGCAAAGGCACAACTCGGTCCAGAGCCTCGGCAGCCAACCTATCCCAGGTGGCCACCAAGTCTCCAGGCGAGTTATGAACCAGAGTCTCGGGAAATGGCCCAAGCTCCCTCTGGAACCACTCAGGGTCCATCAGGCGCCTGGGGCGGAACCATCTACATGGCTCCGCCTCCCTGCGGTGGGGGGTGGCTGTACAGAAGTCCAGTCTAAGAAGAGAATGGTCTGTCCATGACAAGGGTTTAATGTCTAAATCCCCGAAATTACAGTCATTCAACCACTGACCAGAGACAAAAATCAGGTCCAGCATGTGTCCTCCTATATGAGTGGGGCCAGAAACTAATTGGGTCAGGTCCATGGCCGTCATGGAAGCCATGAACTCCCGAGCTACCCCAGAGGTTTCCCCGAGCGAAGGCAGGTTGAAATCCCCCATGACTAAAAGCCTAGGGGTCCCAATCGCCAGCTCGGCTATCACCTCGAGGAGTCTGGGCAGGGCCAATGATACGTGGCAGGGAGCCAGGTACGTTATCAAAAGGCCAATCTGAACCCCCTGCCCCCACTTCACAAAGAGAGACTCATAACCAGCCGTCTGAGGAACAGTGGCCTCCCTAGGACAAAAGACCTCTCTAATAAGCACCGCCACCCCACCACCCCTTCCCTGAGACCTAGGCTGATGAAATGCTAAGAAACCTGGTGGGCACATCTCCTTCAGAGGAACACCACCATCTGGGCCCAACCAGGTTTCGGTAACACCTACCAGGTCCACGCCCTCTTCCTGAATAAGATCACAAATCAGGGGACCTGGCATTGCATAGCATCAGCCGGGTACTCAGGGCCCAAGGCTCTGGACAACCAGGCCTGCAGGATGGGTGAAGAGGGTCGGAGCGCGCTTACCGCTTGAAGACAGCGAAGCGCGATCCCCCAACCTGATATGGCCCTCTACCCCCGCCATATCTGCCCCTCCCACTAACTGTGCCGATAGAACTGGCCCCCGGCATCCCACCCTCAGCACACACCCCTCTGAGCCCTCCCAGATGTGCATGCTAGCCTGGCTGCCCCCAGATCCTCGAGGGTTGTCCCCCAAACCCGGTTCGGATTTCCCTAATCCCCTTAAAAACCCCATTAAAAACTACAAACCCCGGACTTCCCCCCAACACATTTCCTGCGGCCGCACCATCTCTCGGGATCCCAGGATCCTTCATTAAGATATGTCCTAGAGAGCTTTGAGGGCCACTTGAGGGAGAGGGGGGTATCCCTCAAGGCCCAAAGCTCTCTCCTAGAGTATTTCAAGGGCTCCGATAAAAATGTCCCGGCAGTCCAGCGATGCCCTCCGTAGTCTTCGATATTTTTCAGAGTTCCTCTGCCATCTCTGCTGCTCTGCTGTTGCTCCAGGGCCCCCATCCCCCCCAACCCTTCAACCACCTCTGCCACCGGTGGGGGCCTGGGAGGAAAGGAGACCCCAAGTGCAGCATCAAAAGGATGACTCCGAAGCTTCCGGCGGCTCCAGCACCCTTCAGGCCCTTCGGAGCCACCGACCCCCCCCCCCAGTCCAACCACCTCTGCCACCGGTGGGGACTGCTTCTTTCCTCTGCTGTGTGACTTGCTTGCTTGCTGAAAACTAGAGATCATCTCTGAACCTGTAGCATGTCTGCTTCTATTTGAGTTTGCTCCATGTTGGAGAAATCTACAACTGGTATTGTAAAAATTATTTGTGTTTATAAAGAAGTTAAATGAAGTCATCCGTGTTTACTTTTCTGGCACTGAATTTACGCTGCAATACTCTGAACAGTTAATTGTTAAACTGATTAATTGTTCTAACTATAAGAACATTTCTTCTTAATTCTATCTTGCTTCTCTCCTTGATTAGTTTTCACCCATTGCTTGTTGTCCTGTACTCAAGTTTCAAAGTTTTGCTCAGTTCTCACTGAGCAAGATTATCAGCTTGTAAAGTATTTATTCCAAAGTATTAGCATCTCAACTCAGATGAGCATTACACCTGCTTTTCTTTTTCTTTTCTTCTCCTTCCTCCATGCTATAGAAGTGCCTGAAGGGCAGATCACCTTTTTGTCAGAAGTCTGCTTCCAGGCGATTTCTGAAGGCCTCGTAAAATTGGAATCACTTTGTTATCTGCTCCAGGTATATGTATTCACATAGACCTCAGTTACATTCTGTAGGATAGATTTGCTTTAAGGTTTTCAATATGTCTAATGAGTAAAACCAAAGGGATTTTTAAAAAGAAAAACAGAATAACTTTGAATTATACTACAAGAGAGCTAGATGGATGAATGGAGAATATTTGCATTTGCAGAATATAGCCACTAATCAAAATAAACTGCTGTTTCATAATTTCTTTTTAAATATTATTGCAAAAATCAGCATTTATTTCAATATATGCAATGGAAATCTTAACTCGAAGCCACAGTTATATAAGCTTCTTAGTAGGCAGATACAGATTAATAAGATCTATGGTTCTCAACATTAAAAAAGAGTTAGTATTTCTTAAACTATAAAAATGCCACACAAGATATGTATCCTTGACAATTTTTAATGTAACTTTGCATTGAAAATATAAATATACAATGTTGTAAGAAACTATGCCAATTATCCAGAAAACTGGAAAAAGAATGGATTTTATAGTACTTGTCAAGAATCTAAGTTTATTGAAATATATATTGGCAAATTCCCAGACCATGATCAAAAGTCAAACAATGGATTAACCCTATATTGTCAAGTCAATTGCCCTTTGTTAAATCACAGTTAAAGTTCAAATCTGGCTGCTAAGTGATTATATTACTGTTTTTGTCATCTGACTTTCTGTCTGTCTATCATACATCTATTTGTCATCGAACAGAATAACACAGTTGGAATGGACCTTGGAGGCCTTCTAATCCAACTCCCTGCTCAAGCAGAAACCCTATACCATTTCAGACAAATGGTTGCCCAATCTCTTCTTAAAAAGAGCACCCACAACTTCTGTAGGCCAGTTGTTGCACTGATTAATTGTTCTGTCAGGAAATTTCTCCTTATTTCTAGGTTGCTTCTCTCCTTGATTAGTTTCCATTCAATGCTTCTTGTCTTACTTTCAGGTGCTTTGGAGAATAGGTTGACACTCTCGCTCCACAAATATTGGAACACTGCTATCATATAATCCCTAATCCTTCTTTTCATTAAACTAGCCATACCCAATTCTAGTAACCGGTCTTTATGTTTTAGCCTCCAGTCCCCCAACCATCTTTGTTGCTCTTTTCTGTACTCTTTCTAGAGTCTCAACATCTTTTTTACATTGTGGCATCTAAAACTGGATGCAGTATTCCAAGTATGGTCTTACCAAGGTATAATAGAGTGGTATTAACACTTTATGTGAACTTGATTCCATCCCTCTGTTAATGCAGCCTAAGACTCTCTTTACTTAAATATTTATTTGTCTCCATATTCCAATGATACTAGATGACTCACAATAAAAACATATAGTAAAGAAAAGCTTATATGCCTAAAAGTTATCAAAACTGTTCTATAAAAACAAATAAAATTTAAATCAGATAAAAATAAACCAATCCTCCACCAACAAGGAGATGAATGCATGGGTCATTGTCATCAAGTCCTCCTGCTTTAGAAAGAGCCAGAACTATGGCAAAGGTTTCTCTGACCATAGACTCCACCTACTATCCAAACAGTAACCATTAGTCCAGAAAAATTCCCAAATTTCAGACCTTCTCTTTCCAGGGGAATATGAATCCATTCAGAATCAACCCAAGAATCAGCATGGAGTCAAATGGTTTTGACTTCCATTTTGCCAGAACTAATTCTAGGCTTCTCTGGTCTCATTTAGACCTGAATGCATAGTAAGAACTACATAGTATCACCAGCTTGGCCTTTTGGTGGAAATATGCAATTAGGTATGGTCTGGATATGGATTAAACCCCCAGAAATTTAAGATAGATGTTAAAGCAGAGGAGACATGCCAAGTCCTAGAACACCAACCACAGGAATAGCAAGCAGCTTAACTCAACTGCTCCTCCCCTAGCACCACTGCCCAAAATGGCATACTCGGGAAAATATGGATCTAGAACAGTAGAGCAGTATTTCCTAAAGTAGTGTGATGTTATAGTGCCACCCTACCTAAGCTAGAACTTTCCAAGTCTGCTGGATCAATAGAATATTTCATTAAAGCCATTCAAATTACTGTGTCATTTGAAAAAGAGAGAGCATGTTAGGTACTGCCAGAGAAATGACAACAAAATAGATATAACAATGATATCCAATATCATCCAGAAATTACAATATTAATATGGAAAATATTTCTTGTCAGTGAAAGATTATTGTTAACTGTATTAAGACACCACAGTCTACAAAATGCTGTTTTGCATTTCCTCTTGAACAAGTACTGACTGGCCATACAAGAAGAGAAAAAGATCACATGGAACTTTTGCTATAAATCCAAAGCAATATGAAAATCCCTCATAAACATGTAGCCAAAAACTTGCTTTGGATACAGTCGTCAGTTTAATTTAAAAATTATAAAATTCATTGTCTACAACAAAATATTAGAAAAATGATGAAACAGAATAGAGAAAAGAACACTGCATTGTGCCTTAATTGTCAGGAATTATTAATTAAGTCAGAATTAATAAATGGAAAGCATACAAATAAAATTGTTGGTTTGGTTTTAAACCAACAAAATTATGCACATTACATTTTTTAGTTAAAATCAGATCATGTCACTTGTAAAAATAATCAGATTTCTTTCAAAAATAAAAAACACCAACAACTCTGTAAATAGGAACATTCATAAGACATATAGTATTTTAGAACGTGTAGGATATATGGACCTACATTCTTAGAAGTTATTTTGGGAATGAAATCAGCTAAAAAGTGTTCAGAGAAATAGGAAGAATAGTATAATTTTCCTTACTAGACCTTGGTGTTTCAAAACTCAGGATTTCTAAATGTACTAAATTATTTGTCTAATGAACAAAATATGAAAAGCATTATCTATTACCAGATCTCGGAATTCCTGATAAATTTCGACTGAAAATAACTTTCCCTTCTAATTTTTTTTCCCATTTTAGAAAAAGTGATTTCAATGCAGTCTATAAATATATATTTCTCGAAAAAAATGACAAATTGGTGGGATATTTTTCACTGGGAAGAAAAGGTACAATGTTGTTTCTTCTCCAGTGTTATTGCCTGGCTCTGATCATAAGCTGACCATGGTTGTTTGCCAAATATAAAGAGATAAAAGATCTAGTAAAGAATCTCCACCATTTTATAAAAGCAAAAAATGAGACAAGGAGTCAGTCACCAGGCTGGATAAGTAATGAAGCCAATCCTGCCACAGGGAGGAAATATATATTTCTACTACTTGAACATAGCATGATAGAGGACTTCAATTCCCATAGTTAAAGTTTAGTTTAACTGTAGTATAGTTAAAATTTAAAATTAAGGAAAATTAAGGAAAATTGATTGTAAATTTAAAAATCACTTAATTTAATTCGCAATCCCTTTTATATTAAAACTTAGCTAGCAAAAACAATGAAGTTCTAACATTTTAACAGGCTGACTTTTGTCTATATCATAGAAGACTTACCTTATCCAAATACCCTCTCTTTTCCAAAATAAAGTAATAAATCCTGGAAGAGAAGCCTTGGCAATATTATGATCAATTTTGTGATGCTAGAACAATCTCTTATTTCAACAATTATGATGTGCATGTACCATATTCTCCTATGTATGTAAGGCTAAGACCTACCTTACCAAGTTCAGGGAAGATACCTGATCAAAAGCTGGGTTCTGAGTGCAGGAGGTGTTGTAATAGTAGAGGTTTTTGAAGTTTTGCTGGTCACATGTCTTACCTGAAAGGATTGTCAGATCATTCAAAAAATGACACACACCTTGCACATGTACAAAAAGGCACTTCCTCCTCTGTTTTTTTTTAATATATAATTTTTATTAAAGCTTTTAAAAAGGAAGGTAAACAACTAATACAACCTAATATAAAGTAGAGGAGAAAAAAGAAAGCTAAAATGCGAATAAGGCAAAGAAGTAAAAGAACTTTTTTTTAAAGGAAATAAAGGTACAAAGTGGCTTCTGATAATCTTTGCAGCAGGTTTAATTACATCATGATTCTCCTCTTTTTACTTCCTCCTCTGTTTATGGTTCTGTTTTTCCTTCCAAATCATGAGGCATAAACAGATGACACTGTGGTCACACTCATGCCACCGGAATGTGTCTCTATTTTTAATAGGTATCCAGCACACACAATAATTTTTGGGTTTTGGGTGTGGTCTGGGGGGAGGGGAGGCAGAGCCTTGCCACTTTTTTTCCAACATACTGAAAAAAAGACTATACAAACATGAGCACAATCACACAAGTATGAACACCCAGAGACATCTCGTGCCCAGAAATTAACCAACTGAAGAAAATGTGCTAAGAACAGTCAGGGGACAAAGTCTGTGAACAATCTGCCAACGGCAATCTACCAATTGTATGAAGTGCATCTTGACTATTGCTGTAATTATATAAATTCTGGAGAATATTTTTGAAGTACTTTTTATTGATTACCCATTTTTCTGTTATCCACAACTACAGGTGGAGTGCCCTAAAGTTATTCCATGCCCTAAAGGTAAAGGTAAAAGTTTCCCCTGTCCAACTGTATCCAATGCTAGGCTCATCTCTGTTTTGGGAGGGAGCCAGTATTGTCCAAAGACACTTCTATAATCATGTGGCCAACATTACTATATGCCGAAGTGCTTGAAATGATGTTACCTTCCCACCAAAGTGGTACCTATTTATCTACTCACATTTGCATGCTTTCAAGCTCTTAGGTTGGCAGGAGCTGGGGCAAGTAAAGGAGCTTACTCCATCATGAGATGCTCGAGTCTTGAACCTGGGCTGTCTGCTTTCCAGCTGACAAACTCATCCCCCTTTAACTGCTGAGCCACTGTATCCTTATATTGTCCTAAAGATATTGCCTTAAAACCATTCTTCCCCCCCATCCACAATAGTTACATTTCCCCACTGAATATTTGTACAATATACAGTATACACATGAGTATTCTATTACAATGTATTAAGCATGAACACCCCAATTAATGATCCATGTATTAGTTACTAATGCCAACATATTGCCATTGTCATATAACGCCAGCCTTATGTAATGTTGTGGAAAACAATAGCGGGTAGCGTTATTCCACATATTTATCTGAACGGACGTCAATGAAAAACTGATTATGAAACAGTCAGTGCAGACTAAAAAGGCAGAAATATTTGCTCAACAAGACTTTGTCATATGGAAAAGTACCAGAATGAAGAGTCTGAAGATAGTTCTTAAAACAACAAATTGCTCCCATGTGGCTTGAATGAGCCAATAACACTATAGAGGGAAAGTACCATGTTGTATGCCAAGGGGGCATTGGCCAAACTTTGATGAAATGGCCAAGCTTTTTTGGAAGATATGGAAATCTATGGGAATTCTAGTCCTTGGGAACCCCAACACTGAACAAATATTAAACATAGGAATCCCACCCTGAAGCTTTGAACCACAAACTGTAAGGCCGGCTAGACTATGAATTGAGAATATACATATTTTAGTATTTAGTATTTATTTGATTTGTCAATCGCTTACAAGATACAGGTATAACAATAAATATAGTTTTGAATACATGAGATAGATACATATAAGAAAAATAAAAAACAATAGGACAGGGACGGTAGGCACGATTGGTGCACTTATGCACACCCCCTACAGGCCTCTTAGGAAGGAGGTGAGGTCAATAGTAGACAGTCTAAGGTTAAAGTTTTTGGGGTTTGGGGAAGAAACCATAGAGTCAGGTAGAGTATTCCAGACATTGATCACTCTGTTGCTGAAGTCGTATTTTCTGCAGTCAAGTTTGGTGTGGTTAACCTTGAGTTTGTATCTATTGTGTGCTCTTGTACTGTTATGATTAAAGCTGAAGTATTCATTTGCAGGTAGGACATTGCAATGTATGATTTTATATACTATATTTAGATTGGACCAGAGGCGGTGTAGTTCTAGGTTTTCTAGGTCTAGAGTTTCAAGTCTGGTGGCATAAAGTATTCTGCAATGAGTAGAGGAGTGGAGAACTCTTCTTGTGAAATATTTCTGGACTTTTTCAATTGTGTTAATATCAGATACATGATATGGGTTCCAGACTGATGAGCTGTATTCAAGTATAGGTCTAGCAAATGTTTTGTATGCTCTAGTTAGTAGTGTGATATTACCAGAGAAGAAGCTACATAGGATTAGATTAACAACTCTTAATGCCTTTTTGGCTATGTAGTTACAGTGGGCTCTAGCACTTAGATCATTTGAGATGAGTACTCCAAGGTTCTTGACAAAGTTTGGATCCTCAACAAGGTCTTGACTATTTAGCTTGTATTTTATTTTCTGATTTTTTTCTGCCAATATGTAAGACAGAACATTTATTTGTTGAGATTTGAAGTTGCCATTTGATTGACCATTCTGATATAAAGTCAAGGTCGTTTTGGAGGCTAGTAGTATTGTCTGTGGTGTTGAATAGCTTTACATCATCAGCGAAGAGAATGCAGTTGCTTTTAATATGATCACAGAGGTCATTTAGGAAGAGTATGAAGAGAGTTGGTCCTAAAACACTGCTTTGGGGGACACCACTGTTGACAGGTACAGAATTTGATAGGATGCTCCCAATTTTGACTATTTGTTGTCTGTTTGACAGCAATGCTTCTATCTAGTTATGTAGGTGTCCAGAGATACCGTAAGATTTTAGTTTTAGGAGTAGTTTGTAGTGTACCCCTGAATCAAAGGCTTTAAGAAGTCTATGTAGATTGCATCTATTGCTTTGCCCTGATCGAGTTGTGTAGTCCATATGTTTTTGCAGTGTAAGAGTTGAAGATTACAGGATAGTTTTTTTCTTAAACCAAATTGTTTATTAGAGAGTAGGTTGTTTGTCTCTAAGTGGAGGATAATGGATTGGTTAATAATTGATTCCATGTCTTTACAGGTGACGCAGCATAAGGAGATTGGTCTGTAATTTTCAATTAGGCTGGGGTCTCCCTTTTTGAAGATGGGGATGACTGTGGCTTGTAACCATAGTTTTGGCAAGAAGCTGGTCCTGAAAGATTTTTCAAAGATTATGATTAGACATTCTGCTATGGCAGTGGATAGCTTTTTTAAGAAGTAGGCACATATTCCATCTGGTCCAATAGATAGGGATGGTTTTAGACTGTGTGAATTTAGTATTTAGGTTGTTTTAGATGTGTGAATGAGCAGAGATGTTAATTTAAAAGTGAAGAGAGGAAGATGTAAGCCTGCATTAAAAGTGAAGAGAGGAAGATGTAAGCTTGAGCTTCTGGATTAAAAAAGCAAGAACAAGCAGTTCTGGTGATACAGACCTTGAATTGATCTGGCAGGGTGCAGGGCAGCAGAAGCTCTTATCTATTATTGGAAGCTAATATTGCATGAAGTGCCTCTTTAATAATTCACCATCATAATAACTGCAAAAGATAGGTTTATTTGGAACAGCTTGCATGCTTTGATGATACCTCCACCCTATCAAACATCAGCATCTGCCTATCCCAGATGCTTAGGGAGGACCAGATAGGTGGATAAAAATACCAAATCCAGTCTGAATATCTGACTGACTGCATGATGAACCATAGTAATAATACCAGATAAAAGATATGGACAGACTTAAGATTCTATAGAAATTGCTGCAGGCAATTGTGAAGGTCAAACTTTCACAACCTGCTGACCTTCTAGATGGTTTTAAACTTCCCAAATTCCTCAGTTAGCCAGAGACAATCCAAATTTTCTCTTAATAGTCTACACAATATTTAATATCCTCAGAACAACATTTGGTTTGAGCAAGATGAAAAACGGGGGCTTGGTTGCCAATCTAAAATGATGAGCAAACCATTAGTTCTTTTAGTGGTTTAGGGGAAAAATTATTGGGAAATAGCAATGAAGCTAATTATCCAAATTTCTGAAAAATAGTTTTAACAGTTACCCTCCCTGGAGAAATACGATGAAATTACGTTTCCAGTTTTGAAAACTCATTTCAGTTACTTTGATCAAGAATGCAAAGGACCACCTGACATCTTATGATCTGGCCAACCACTGAGTATTTCTTTTGACATTCCTAAACAGCCTGTCATCTTTCATCTTTGAAATGGGATGAGAAAATGTGAAAAATTTATTTGGCTTAATATTTCAGCTTGCTCTTTCTGGGCTTTAATTGGCTTTCAAATGTGTTTGATTTCTATATTATGTATACATATTTAAAATGGATTGCAGTGAGGCAAGACTTCACTCAGTCATCTAAAGTCTATCTTTTCTGAATATAAATAGCATCACAGCTATTGCCTTTCAAGGAGTTTCATATATTAAAGAAGACAAGTCAATAATTCAGTATGTGTCCTTTCTAAAAGTCGCATATACATCTCATTTTCATGGAGCTTTACAATCAACCATGGCCACCTGTCATAAGAATAAACTCCACTGATGAATGAATGCTTCTCTCTCCTTACAGCCCAGCCCAACCCACATCTCTCCCCTTTCTATCTGTCTTTCTTTCCATTCCCACATCTGTTCCCAAATCACTGGGGACTTTCAGCACAGATTTGAACATTGCAGAATAAGAGGGCAGATCCTCTTAGCTGAAGTCTATTGATATATCCATGGACCAAAAAAACCATTCACATGTCTCTTCTGCAATGGAAGTCACAATAACCATTTTCCAATATGAAACAAATAATGTAGTGTATGGGTTGCCCCAATCACCAGGTGTAGATAGACTCATTCCAAGCTGGTTTTTATGACAGATACAGAAAGAACATCCACTTCCATTGATAAAAGGGCATGTGTATATATATATATGAAAACTGTTTCAAGTTTGCACATTTTAGGACAAGTTAAAATGTTTAAAGCTTATGTTAAAGTTCTGTTTATTACTCTTTTATATTGTATTGCACATTACTGAAAATGTTCTTAAAATATCCAATAAGATGGCAAAAGTTGATTAGATGCCCTTCACGCAAAAAGCCCATTATGGTTTAATGTCTTAGCATAAAAGGCTTCCAGAATGTTGACAATAGCATTGGAATATAAATTACAAATGATTACATTTCTGGATACATAATTATGTATCAAAAGAAGGGTTGTTGTTTGGGTGTATATTAAATTTTCAATCGTGTTTATTAATGTTTGTATAGAAGAGGAGTTTCTGTGCACAGAGGCTCTGAAAAATGACAGGCTCCAAGTTTATTACGTAACCTTTTCAAATTTGGAGGATACTTCAGAAAAGACTGGATGAGAGAATTGATGGCATTCCAAACACTTTAAGCTTGGTGCTTAGAAAGTGGTAGTGATATCTAAAAATTTGAAATATATATTCAAGTACAGTATAGTCTGTATTTGTAACCAAAGCAATCATATATTCTTCCCACTTCTGTCTGTGCCTATATTTCTATCTTCTCCTCTTGTTCCCTGTAGCAGTTTAAACTTTTTGTGATGTCTGCTAAATCAGTTATTTATAAAACATCATGGACAGAGATGATAGTGAGCCATCCTGTTAGACAGAAAACAGGTTTAAAATAGTATGAATATTCAGTATAAATAGTAAAAATAGTAAATATTACTATTGATTGAATAAATAAGAGCTAGCATATCTGAAGGAAGCATAGCAAAGGAGGGATGAACAAGTATGAAAATTACTATCAGGTTTGGGTGTCGCATTGCATGTGAGCTTCTGAGAATATTAGATTTTGAATTAGAATTAGATCATCTCAAGGCAAGGCTAATGTTTTGTATATTCAGTTCTTTAGTCTAATCACTTAATATAACTTCTCTATGTCCTGACAGTTCTTTTAAAGATATTGATTGCTTGTTTTTACATTGCAATGCTTTGTATTGATCTGAGAAGTTCCTTATATTTGAAAAGGGTTTCGGCTTGACGGAAACCAGTTTGGAAGGTTGCAGATGGTGATCACTTGATGACAGGATCTTGTAAATATTGTAAATAATGCCAGTTACCAAGTACCCAAACTTTGATCATGTGATCATGGGAGTATTGCAACAGTCATAAGTCCAAGGATTCACTTTTTTAGTACTTTTGTAAGTTCAAACTAAACAAATAGTTGTAAGCTGAGAACTACGAGATAGATGACAGATAGATAGATGGATGGATGGATGGATGAATGGATGGATAGATACTGTAGATAGATAGATAGATAGATAGATAGATAGATAGATAGATAGATAGATAGATAGATAGATAGATAGATAGATATAGATCCACTTCTCTGTTGATATCAGTGCTTTAGTTCATACATCCCACTAAACAATAATGTATAGGTTTGCACGGGCTGGTTTAGACTAAAGCAAAATGGTAAATTCTGATTCAGAATCTTATAGGAACTCAGCCATTGTCTTAGCATTTTTTAATGTCTAGGTTTCATATTAGAGAACCAGAGTTTTATGACAATAGAAATATTATCATTGTGTGAGGAATTGGCTTTATTATCTTTTCATCTACTTTTAACTCATTATTAGGGCCCTGAAAAGCTAAGAAAAGAGCTGGTAGTCCATTTCCAGATTGTTCCCAGCATGGTGGAAAGATGGCTGCATCCAGACAACACAGGAATAGGGATGGACAATTCATGGGCCAAAGACTGTATGGCTTGTAGTACTTGTCTGGCAGCCCATAATTCAGACCATCCATCAGATCACATCCCTATATATTTGGCAATAAGTACAGGTAGTCCTCTCATACTATCTTGTTTAGTGATCCATCAGTTGTCTCAGCATCCCCTGGTCACATGAATGCCATTCTCAAACAGTTGCAACAAGCAGAGTTAATGGAGAATGAAGAAGTAAAATTGTAAGCAGCAATCATGCGATGGTTCATTTAACAACCACAGTATTTAGTGATGGAGTTCCTGTTCTAATTTGTGGTTATTAAGTGAGCACGATCTATATGTCAACTTTATAACAATGCCTTTCTTCCTTTTGCCACTTACAAAAATTATGGGTAAAACAATACATCACACTTCAGTTCTAGAAAGTGTAATGCTTCAAGCCTCAGTGAACACAATTCTGACTAGTGTTGTCTAAAAGTAGCCAGCTGATAGATAAGTTTGTTGGCAATGAAGTAAATTAATAAGAGTTTGAAAAAATAGGTTAAAATAGATTTAAAGTAGTCAATAGTAACAATTAACTAGAGATCATAACTCATAATATGTCATTTACTGACCACCAAAATAATGAATTCAAAATCAGTAAAACAAATTCCAGACATTATATGAAGTAAGGTCTCTTTAAATCCTTTCACAATGCAAAAAAACAATTAAAATCACTAGATAATTCATCCATATTTTTATTTACAGCTCTATAAATATTGGTTGAAGGCATTTCCTCACTACCAAGTATTATTAGTGTCTACATATCTTTGAGTTGGCAGAAAATTATACTGGCATGAAATGTGTGTTCCCAGTCTTGTTCCTGGTCATTGCCAATCACCCGACTTCCTTCCAAAGCAACAAATGATAAAGACTAGTAGATTTCATCTAGAGCACTGTTTCTTGACCATGGCAACATTAAGATGTGTGCTCTTCAGTCCCCAGAATTCCCCAGTCAAGATTGAGAAACACTGATCTAGAGATTGCTCTTAGATGATGTCAGAAATAAGGTAGAGAAAATTTCTTTAACGCCAGCACTGTAAAGATGACTTTGACCTGTGTCACTCACAATAAGAAAGAAAATAAATACTGTCAAGATATTATTTGGTTTATGATTAGGTACACATGGGACCTGATATGAGAGAAGTAAAGAGCTGATAGACTGAAAATTTGATAACTTACAGTTTAAGCTTGAGAAATATAGAATACAGTGAAATGGGTAAGTAAGAAATGTTCACTATCTCAAAAACAAACATTATTGAACTTCTACAATATTAGATTATTGTAGAAAACATGGACAAGGAAACTGACATTTCAATATTCCTAAAGATTTTGAAACTTAAAAGAAGTCACCTGAACAAGGATGAAAAATGCTTGCCTGATTGCATAATAATTCATTTATTCATTTTGCTGTCTATTTTAGAGATGTACCCCTTTCCCATTCCAGATTAGCTTATGCAATGTGTTCCCACTAGATGTAATACCTAACATTTCCACAGTCCAAGTCAAGTCTATATTACCAATAGAGCTAAAAAAGGAAGATCCCAATCCAGAAATATTATTGCTTCTGTTATTACTTATATGAAGGTACAAAGACAGTAGAGTATCAACCTGGCTAAACTCTTGTAAATGGCAGTTGCTGCATCAGATTATAAATAGTAGAATAAACACCATGAAGCCAAGATGATCCCTCTAAAGATGGAAAGTCTTATATAACTGTGGAGGTCTTCCAATTGTTGTTTGCAGGATAAGGAAGAGATTTATTCAGAAGACTCTTCTGAAACCTGGTTTGGCAAGTTAACTTAAGAGTGGTGGGGAGATATTCTAGTATTTGTGGACTGAAAAAATAGCACCAGTTTGCTGAGGGATGAGCCATCCTTTCTGCCAATGTTTGCTCACATTAGACTGTACACATATTAGGCAATGTGTTTTTGATCTGGGGACAGCCAAGTGCATATCTAGTAGCATCCTGAAACGGAGTTAAAAATTTACATGTCTTTGTGGAGGACTTGGAGGAGGGGCTTGAACATATGTTAAGACTCACAATCTTTAACATATCCATTTTAACTTTTATTTGAAGATAAATTATTTCTTTGAGTGTGTGTAATTTTGGATCTTACACATTCACAGTTTCTTTTGTTAGATGTTGCAAAAGATGAGTAGGGTTAAATATTGGTAAGGATATACTGTACTCCTCATGCAACAAGACCTTCTCCCATCCTCTTGAGCAGAAGTACAACGTGATAAGTTCTCTCCCTTTGTTGCCTTACAATTGTTCCAGAGGAGATTGGACAGAAGCATGAACTGGAATTACCCATATCATTTAGATCATGCTATTTACTTCCCAGCATTGAATAATTCTTTAAAAAAAAACATACAAGGCCAAATAACACAACAAATATTCTTCCAGTTTGGTTCTCAATAAGAGCTTGAGAAAAATTCTGTATTATATGAACTATAAAGCAGAAGGTCTGATAAGAAAAAAAAATAAGAATATGATAAAGAAAAAGAAAAGTATCTAAAAATTTATTTTTCCCTTTATCACAAGAAGTATAAACAATTTTAATAACGGCTGTGAAAGCCTGACACACAGGCGAACCCAATACACAAGCCTGTTGATGGCAGATGAGATTCTGCTGAAACGTCACTACAACTTTAAAAGCACAACTATAATGATGTGGGAAAATACCTGAACAAAGATGAATACCATACAATTTTAATAATGTATCACCTTTGTTTAAAATGCAACAAATGATCATTTCTTCCATTATTCCTTCTCATAATCTGTAAACCATATTGATACATGTTGAGAATCAGTTTGATCTAGTAATTAAGGCACCTGATTACAAACCAGGAAACCGTGAATTTTAGTTCTCAATAAGAGCTTGAGAAAAATCCTGCATTGTAGGAACTACTTGGAAACAGAAAAACTGACAACTTAATCTGCTGAAATGAAATCAAAAGCCTGGATAGCTTCACTTTCTCAGGAAAACTGAAGAATTCTAGCACATAATCTTAGGAAAATAAAATAAATCTACTTGTGGGTGAGGAAAAAAACAGAGAGATAAGGAAAAATATTTTTGAAGAAAGCATTGTGTGAAGCATATGTAGTCACTACCGGCCAAGGAGTCATATTCTGGGAAGCAATATGCTGCTGAATTTTTAAAATAGTGACAGAACCAGATCATTTTTTATATTCCGTCTGGTTAAGTGACTCATGAGCTGCTTTAACTACTTCCTCAATAAGCTGTTGTTTGAAACTTACTTTTTTAAAAATAGTAATTTTATTAAAAATTACATTGCAACAATAAAAATTAATACAAACTTTTAAAAAAAGAATAAAAAGAAAAAGCAGAAGGTCAGATAAGAAAAAAATAAGAATATGGTAAAGAAAAGTATCTAAAGAAACTATTTTCCCTTCATCACAAGAAATATAAACAATTTTAATAATATATCACCTGTATATAAAATGCAACAAATGATCTCTTCTTCCCATATCCCTTCTCATATCTATAAAGCATATCTTGAAATCCTTGTTATTTCAGTCAGAATGTCAGTAAAAGTCCAGAAAGTGTTATAGAGAAGACAACATATTTATACAACATATTGAGAATCAGTTTGATCTAGTGGTTAAGGCACCTAACCACAAACCAGGAAACCGGTTCTAGTCTCATCTTAGTCATGAAAACTGGCTGGGTGACCAGTCTTTTTGTCTCCGATCAATCCGCCTCACAGGGCTGTTGTGGGAAAAATGGGAGGCGAAAGGAATATGTTCAGTGAGTTCAGTTATTTATAAAAATAATGATAAATAAATAAAGTAAATGTCTACTTTAACCTTGATCAAATAAGCCAGCTTTATATTCCTTCCTTTTACTTTTAACAATCTTGATCATTAATCTCTTTTAGAACTTGATTTCTTTTCTTTTTTGCCCATCTCATAAAAATCTTTAAAGCTTTTAACAAGTTTCTTTTGTAAATCCAATAGAGGAAAATTATCCAGAACATTCTCTTGGTTCTGCAAGAATCTCTACTGAATGTTTATTACATTGCTGGTGTTCTTCCTGTAAAGGTTAGGTAATGTGCTCCATGGGAGGAGTTCTAGTCTAGTCTCTTCTTGAAAGTTTCCAGTGATGAAACTCCCACAACTTCTGTAGGCAAGCTGTTCTATTGGTTGATTGTTCTCACTGTCAGAAATTTTCTCCTTTTTTCTAGGTTGAATCTCTCCTTGTTCAGTTTCCTACCATTATTCCTTGACTGGCCTACATGTGCTTTGGAAAGTAGCTTGACTCCCTCCTCTCTGTTGCAGCCCCTCAAATATTGGAACACTGCAATCATGTCTCCCCTGATCCTTCTCTTCACTAGGCTAGCCCTGTCCAGTTCCTGCAAGCATTCATTGTATGAAGCTAAAACATACTCCCAGCTCCAGCTGAGCTACTTCTGATTTACTTAGCAGCCTAACTTGTTTCCTTTTCATCTCTTTCCCTATTGGGTTTATTTGAGTAGGGGTGGGAGTTGAGCATGTCAAGTAATTAAGCCATTTTTGTCTTGTTTTTTTTAATCCCACATTTTATTTAAGAACTCATGATAAAATACATAGATTCCTCTTTGCATTTCTTTTCTACAACAGCAACTTTGTGCTCTCTCTTACACACATACATACACCTGTAACATATAGAGAAATTGTTACAAATTCTTCCCCCTTACTAACAGGTGAAGAATTCTCCAAATGAAGTTTAACTTCTGGTGACCCCCATAAACACAGCCATACAGTTTTCTTATCAATAGTATAGAATTATTTGCTATTAGTATGGAATCCTTGGTGTTCTCCAGACTGATCTACTTGGGCAATGAAAAGTCTGCAAGAAAACAAGCAAGCTCAGAGAGCACTAAAGACCCCACAGTTCAACCATGAGCTACAAATATTCTCTTCCAATTTGCTGTTACCTTTCCCTTCTAGGATGCTTTCTGACTTCCCAATCTAGCCTGTAGCCCTGAGATTCCCCGGTGGTCTGCTTCCCAAGCATTGACCAAGTTCAACTCCGCTAAGCCTCAGCCTTATTGGCCATTTCCTATTTTCTACATGAATGTAGAGTAAAGCTGTATCTGATCTCCTGAAATATGGCTTGCTTCTGACTGTAGAATTGATTCTGAGAAACATTTCCTTAGTATTTTTATTTCAATTTACAAACAAATTCTGGCTGATGCAAGCCTCTACATTGTGTAAATAAATAATAAGATTAAAAAGAAAGGAGAAAAAAATAATTACATCGAACAGGGTGGTCCAAAGGATTTTCTTTTCTTTATAAATTTTGTTTTAAAGTGTCATAGCCATTTGTCTATTTATATGCTTTCAGAACAAGGAATGCCACATGTGGTGGCAGTATTAAGCTCCTTGAAGACAGCCTGTTGTTCTTCTTTACAGAATTTTTATATGTGTTTTAATCTATTATGCAAACCAACATATGATCAGATGAATCATAACTAAAATTTATTTTTCTTCCTCTTAGCTGTGACATGGCATTTTAATCTTTGTAGTGGTCCATTATAGTACCAATGCGAACATTACATTTTCTCTTAAAGCTGCACTGTTAGAAAAACTGGCAGCTTAGGAAGGATCTTAATCTTTTTAGAGTTTTTAAGGAAAAAAATATCAATATATGTCCAATCAGTAGACCAAAAAGGAAAGCTGCTTTATAAAGATATCATTAACTTTGACATATATTTCAGTTATCCTTAAATTATGATAATCTCGGTTATCAATATTAGGGGTATTTTTTTTATGGCTTTAACAGCCCTCTTTTGTAAATTCAGTAATGAGTCATTATCCAGATTGTTTTTCATCCCTTGGCTTACCATTTGTTTTTCCACTTCTGTTTTCATCTCTGCCTTACAGTTCAAAACTTCTATTTTATTTTCTGGTATTTTCATATATATGCTGGGTTTTGTTTTATTTCTTCATTCTGGCAATCTGTAAATTCTTCCAAGTTATTCTCCACTGCATCTTTCATCTCTTCTTTAAGATCTTTTTTAAATACTGCTTTTTCATGAGCATATATTGTTGTTATTGTAGCTGCAAAGCTTCTTTCACATTTCTTTTAAAAAGCCTTTGAAATGTCCCCAGTGTAATACCATTATCTGTTATCTTTGCAAGTTTCATTCCTGGTTATCAAATTCAAAAAAATAGAAAACAGACTTTTCTTTTCTTTTTCCTCTACCAGAAATCTTTAGCCACATCTAGTGTCTCCTTTCTGTAATACATACTCTGACTCAAATTTATTTTGCTTCTTTTTAAAAATAAATAAATAAACTAATCATTTCTTTCTTGAAAGACTAAACAATTTATATTTCCACAAGGATATTATTTTTTTAATTATTTCAAAAATCTTAAAATAAAAGTCATAATATTCCAAATATGAGATCAAATATTTCAAATTTGTCTGGTCAGTTACTTTGCTTCAAACTATTTAAAATTGTTATCTAGTTTTTGTTATTTATTTATATTCCTTAAATTTTTTAAATTGTTACTTAATTTTTTTCCCTTTATTCTGGAATGGATCACCCATCCAGTAGTTTTTCAAATTTGTTCAGAGATCTGTTTTAATTTTAAAATAGCTATGTTCCAAAACTGTTTAGAAAATGATTTTTATGAACCCATTGTTCATATAAGCTCTGCTGGGCTTAAGAGCTTGATGGATCTCCTCATCTCCTGAAGGGCAAACCTATGAGTTAAACAATGTCCTATGGCCTTCTCATGAGGAGCAGCTGTCTTGAGTGCAAGTAGATGAGTTCTCATCCTCACCATATCCAGAGAGGTTCTGTTGGACGAGATTTGTCACTAGTTATGCTCATTATATAGATAGTTAAATGTATTAATTGGTAGAGGGGGGATATAAAAATGTCAGTTGAGTTCTACTAGTGGATGGGGTTCCAGTTTTAATGCTAAGTACTGAATATATAAAATATTAACTGAGTTCTCAGTCATGATCTCAGTAAAAGTAAGGGAATTTAAGAAAGTAATGATTAACTTAACTTTTTTAGCTTGATACAACTACTCTAAAAACAATTAAGTTATTGTTATTGTTGTCTTTTTTCAATCCTTAGTACTTAGTAGTTATATAGAAAGTTTGTATATTCATAAAGGGATCTGCCCCTAACACAGTTTCTGAAGCTGAAGAAAAATAGATATTTCCTTGAAGGACTTGTTATCAAAAATCTCAGTTGCAAACCAATCTTTTCTTTTGGGGGGGGCTCTCCAGATGTACTGTACAATACCTCCCAGTTTCTCTAGCCATTCTAACCGATAACAATAGGAATTGCAATTTATCATATTTGAGAAGTGTCCGCTAGGGAAGATTTTGGTGAACTCTTTACTTTTAGCCAAGGAAAGCCATTGATTCTTTGATTACATAGCATCACTTTGTAACAAAAACCTGGAAAGCGCATACTTAGGAGACAGTGATGTGCCCAGAAGAAAGACAACACTCCTTGCTTCGGTCCTTAGTTTATAGAGAAAACTCTATTCCCTGGATTCATTTGTTAAATATATGGCCTTTCTTACAACTTTTATCAGCATCTGGTTACATTGCTGCTTGCTAGAATTTAAAAAAAGATTCAAGAAAAGTTTTTTGGGGGAGATAGGGTTAAAGCTGAATGTGGTTGTAGGTTTTTCGTAGTCATGTTTTCATAGTTCATGTTCTTTCCTTTTGTTTGTCAGAGTTATATCAGCAAGGAAGGTCCAGGCATGTTCAAACAGTACTTTAACCTTATTTTCATATTACTGCAGCCCAGAACAAACATCCAAGAGTGTTTCTGTGGGCAGTGCTTCAGATGATTGTTGTCTGTTTTCCTTAGCTGCTCTCCCTTGGGTAGGACAGACAAGACAATGCGATTTCTCCCTCGAGCCATCATCTTAACTTTCATAGGCTTCATTTCCCTGTTATGGTGGCACCATCATCTCTTTATCCCTCAGCAGCAAGGTAAGATACCACCACCCTTACTTGATCTGAAAGCAACACTAAGCTGCCTTAACTAGCCAAAGACATGTGTTGAGGAAATATAGGTGGTGGAAGGCACTTTCCTATATTCTTAGAATCAAGATATTTAATAGATGTCTTGCAATAGAAGCCAAGGAAATTTTAATAAATTTATTAAAACAAATGTCAACCGTCTCTAACAAGTATGGCTTAATTGAAGAAACACTCCTTTAAATCTGCCACATTCTCTTTCTTTTTTTATACAGACATATATATATGTTACAGTTTATTCATTGCCAATGAATCCTGGCTCCATAGCAGAGGATTCATTTTAGTGACCTGGTAACATAGAACGAACAAATAATAGTGGTAGAGTAACTTATACTCAGTTGTTTCCTCCTCTTCCTTTTCAAATAGTATCTTAATAATATAAAAACGTAACTTTATTAATATATATAGCAGTAAAATAAACACACCCACTAGGTATTTATTTCAAGAGTTCATTATTTGATTCTCCTGGTAGTAGGAGAAAATATGTACAACAATCTCCCTCTCAGCAAGCTATTGTAGGAAAAGATAAACTTGTCAATATCTGGGGTTTCACATTATCCTATCAGGAGAGCAAATTGTTGAATGGGGTCTGCCTCACATGTTGCTTGGGTAGGGCCATGCAACATTTATGAGAGGAGGTGTGGGTTTGGGGTCTTTTTCTAGTTTGGTATAAGATCAAATTGTTTTGGAAAAAGCTATGTTAAGCCCATACCAGAGCCTTTAAAACTATTTGTGTAAGTTTCTTGCCCTCAAAAGTTAGGAAACAAGGTTGTGGCTTACTCAGTGGCACAACTGGAGGAAACTAAAAAAAAAAAGGCAGGGGGGGAGCTTGCAGTCATAAGTATCTCTGTGGCCAGAAGGCCCTTATTAAAACTAAAGAGACAAATGTTATCAAGCAGCAGATGCTACACATACTTGAATAGTTTTTCCCCTCCTATGTTTACAGACCATTTGACCAACAAAGAGGAGATTGATGTTCCCCTCACATTTGATGCTCTGCTACATATTCAGCAGGTCAGAAAAAAGACATTGCGGTATTTCTGCAGGAAAAAGAGCAAACTCACTAAACTTCCAGCTATCCAAAAGGAAGCTTCCCAACTACTCTCTTCTATTGCAGTGAATCACAGACTTAATTTCCTATATTGCAAAATACCAGCCACAGGAGTGGAAGAGTGGGAGAAGCTGTTGGAAGTGATATTGGAGAATGAAAATGTCACATTGCAGGCACCTGTGCCCTATCACCAAGACTTTGGTAACAAAATGGCCTTGAGTAAATACAATTTGACATCAATGAAAACTCTGCTTAAAGCCTACACAAAAGTGGTTTTCATTAGGGATCCTTTCCATAGACTCATGTCTGCTTACATGCATCGGTTGGCAGACAATCTAACCTTCAAAGAGTTCATTGACTACATCTTGTACAGTGGATTGAAGAATGCCAGTGTTGAGTGGAAACCCTTAGTCAAGCTGTGTCACCCATGTCTTGTTCAATATGACTATATCATAATGTTTGGTTTTCTTGGCAATGAAGTACACCATTTAATGCTCCGGACTGGATTTCCAGATAACATCCAGATGCCCAAGTTCATGGACTCCAAGATCCAGAGGACATATAACTGGCTGGAAGAACAGATGTTCAGTGAATTATCCCTTATGCAGAAGAAAAGCCTTTGCCATTTCTTTCGATTTGACTTTGCTGCATTTGCTTTTCCCAGAAGTTTGCTCTGGGACCTTATATGCATTTCTGGAAACAGTTAGGATAGACTAGAATAACAGCATTGGAAGGGACCTTGGAGGTCTTCCAGTCCAACCCCCTGCCTAGGCAAGAAACCCTACACCATCTCAGACAAATGGTTATCCAACATCTTTTTTAAAACTTCTAGTGTTGCAGCAATCACAACTTCTGGATTACTTTAGACATCAAAGAAGAATGCACAGAACTGAACAGAAGTGAAATCTCAGACTCTTACAGAATGAGGACCTACATTGGTAGTCTTGACATCTAGTGGAAGCAAATTCTATAATGTAATTATGTGCTTTGCAAAGAAACAGTTCCTTTTATTGGTCCCAAATATTCTGGAATTGTTTACAGTCCATTTTTTTTTAATTTTATGCTCCTTAATAATCTGCAAATAATCAAAAGCATTGTCTGTATATAGAGCTTTGGGGAAATTTTACTGTTCACATTCTCCCATAACAATGGCATCTATGTTCTACTTGGATGCCAGTTGACGTGGTTCATGAACCTTTGGGGGATTAATTTTATGAAAGTATTTTAAAGTCCAAGAATATAATAACCATCACATAGGTCATGTCTACTCATGTAAAGTTCTCCATTTTTGGCTTTGGGGGGCACATTAGGGGCTCTTGCCAAATGGCGACTCTAGAAGATATAATGAACTGCAAAGCACACCCTGATCCTCAAATAGGTGCTGGGTTTTATCAAAGTATTTTAAATTAGTCTGCTCAGCAATAATGTTGCAGTGGACTCTGCAGCACATTTGTACTATTGTTATTAATGGCATTTCATTCAAGGAAAACCAATCTGGTGAAACAAAGAGCAAGTTTGTGACTCAACATCTCAAGAATGCCAATTTGAAATGCCACCATGTTTTCATGTTAACATAATCGTTTCATGACTTTTTTTCTTCAGGTTGGGTAACTGGAGACAAGAAGCATCCTCCAGAGCAGGGGTGTCAAACTCGCGTCATCACGGCGGCGTCACGTGACATATCATGATTTTTTTTTCCTTCGCTAAACCAGGTGTGGGCATGGCCAGCATGTGATGCATACGGCCTGCAGGCCGCAAGTTTGACAGCCCAGGACCAGAGGCTCTAGATTTTAATTGCTTGAAAAAGGTTTTGAATAAAAGGAATGATGCACTTATAGTGTGTTGCATTGTTTTCCATTCAATCTTTTGAAGGACCACCTTTTGAATTCTGTGTTTTCCAAATTTTTCTTTTTCTTGCTGAAATATGGAATTATACTCACACATTCCTGCCTGAACTATCCATAGGCGATATAAAAATCAGAAGCACTTTAAATTTTACTTTTGAAGCTATCAAAATTACTGTTGTGGCAGGACAGCTTTCAGCATAGTACCAATATATTACCAGCTCTGATGAACTTTGGGACTCATTAGAGTTCGTGAAAATTATCCGTATATGACTAGATGATTCAGTGGTGGTATATTGGTTTTTAAGAAGAGATTGGCCATTTGAGCAGGTGATTGGAAGACTCCAAGGTCATTTTCAACTCTTATTCTATATTCTATTACGTATAAATTAATGGTCCATATTTGATCTCTACATTTTGACCATATCTAAGAAATACAGTCGAGATTGGAATTGTGTATAGAATACAACATTTGATTCTCAGTGACTGTAATTCCTCTAAGCCAGGGGTGTCAAACTCAATTTCATTGAGGGCCGCATCAAGGTTGTGTTTGACATTAGTGGGGCTGGGGGGCGTGGCCAGGATAGGCATGGTAAGTTTGACATATGTTTCAATCGCAATGGCATCCTGCAGCCTTCTGCCAGTGAAAACAGAACTCAAAGCAGTGTGTGCCTCCCTGAGTTCTGTTTTCAACCACAACGGCCTCCTGCAGCCCTCTGCCAGGGAAAACAGAGCTCAGGGGTGAGAGGTGCCAGTCTCCTGAGTTCCATTTTTACTGGCAAAGGCACCATGAGTCAGCCCTTCACTGTTTCGAGGGCAGCCCTGCGGGCCAGATGTAAACACCCTGCAGGCCAGATCCAGCCTGCAAGTGTCATGCCCCTGTCGGAATCTGATTCTGAGGAGGAGGTCGAGCAGCTGACAGGGAGTGGGACTGTGGCTCCCGGTGGTTGTGGAAGAAACTGGGGAAGGGCACAGTCCAGCTGGGCATTCAGAGGAGGACCCAGCGCCACTCCCTCTTCATCCTAGGGCACGCAGGGAGAAACGGAAAAGGGAACAACATGAGTTATGTGGTTTATGGGGGAGGAAAGGGCTCTGATCTCCTTCATTAGCTGCAACTGGGAAAACTGTTTAAAAAGGCAAACTACGCACAGCAAAGTTGCTGGAAGCAAAGTGTGCATTATCTTTGTTTATCAAGGCTTATCTGGGTTCTGGCGTCCTCCCAACTGTGTGTATGGGGTTGAGGGGCAGAGGCCCATTGGCCAGAGTGAATGGCTGAGCTAGTGGAGGAGGAAAGCTGGCTATAAATGGGCGGAGGCAGGAGGCTGGAGGTGAAGGAGGTGCAGCCAAGGCTAGGAGTCTGAAAGTCCCATTCCAAACCAGAAACTGCATCCCAAGAGCCCAAGACAAAATCAGGATCTTTGAATGATACCATTACCTAGTTTCTGAACATTTGGAAATGAGTTTGTAGTATCTGTCATTGATTCTAGGATTCTAAGATCCTAAAAGAATGTAAGGAGCTATATAGCACAGAGTACAATGGGATTTGATGTGGGAGAAATAGAGAAATGCCCAATAGCTATATGGTAAACGAGATGGCTTTTAAACACTTCAAGTATATTATGAACTAATTCATCTTCAGGAAGGAAGTTCAGTCAGTTCACCTATACATTTCTCCTCCTGAAATGGAACTAGTATCATCAACTTGTTCAGTATTCTCCCCATTTCTCTAATATTTTAGGGCTCCTTAATTTATCTATAGAAAATATGTTTATTGTACAATGTATTTTTTTTGTTATTTGTTTTAAAATTTATGGATTTTGGACATATTCATCATGAGTACAGAATGCAATAATAATAACCTGAGCCTACAGACAAAAGTATCATAGCATAGAATGGATAAAAGGGGGAAAATCAAATATCCATGTAGTGGAGTGTTTGGTTAAATAAACACTGCACTGAACAAACACTATAGGGCAAAATATGGGAAGACAGTCTTCCCTAATAAGCCTCCACAAATTGTGCTTTTGTGAAATCCCACAATCCTGTTTAACTTATCCGTTTTTTGACAAAATTAAACTGGTGTTCCAAAAGTTGTGAGAAAAACAGCTTTCTATATAGGTTACTGATATCCTGTATATGTCAACTCAAAAGTAAGCCCCACTGAGTTCAATGGATCATAATCCCATGGATTTGGGTATTGGATCATTATATGCCTTGCATCTCCTCCTTGGTGTGATTGCCTCACTCTGACTAAGGGAATAATACTGATTTTACTCTAGCAAATTTGAAAGAACAGGAAGCTGAAAACAGAGGCCAAAAGTGCCTTTGTTAACTACCTCTCTCATTCTTAGTACACCAAAGGAAAATGAAACAGTGGCCTCTCCTCACTGTCTTACCATCTTTAATGATCCATCCAAAAGATTAAGAATAAATTAGATGTGATGATGATGATTAATTGGTTGCATCAAATCAGCTACAGATGCATTTTTGAGGCTGGATGTCATGATTGCACTTGAAAAGTGAACATATACATAGTGTTTCCATGATCTGCACTGCAAGCTTAAAGGAACCATTGCAAACTTTCTCTTCACAAAAGAAATTTTCTCTCTCTCCCTTTGTTATATATCACATCTGCAATAATTTATCAGCAATAACATTTTTTTATCAACTGATGCTTCCATAATTAAATTATAAAGCTTTCTCAATCAATAAGGTAGACACGGAATACAGTTCTGATTTCAGCTTAGAGGTACTGCTTTGCTTGGTCGCTGGAGAAAAACCTATTTTAAAAGGTGGAGCTAATTTCTAGAGATGTCTTCATTCACACGACCACAGACCATGGTTTGAAAGTTCCTGGTTCAGCAGGTGGACACTAAAAGGAAAAAAATGGGATGAGAACATTATAGATGCTTCAACTTTTTGCATTTCCAAGTAGGGCTGAAAATAATTTCTGCTTGAAGTCCTGAAATCCTGAATCAATAATACTGGACTTCATGGATCAAGAGTCATTTAAGGATGACAAAAGATGTTAATTTTGTTTTCTCTTAATAATTTCTGCAGCTATATTGAATTCAATTCATCAATCTTGAAACTTTTTAAAAAAATGTTGAACTGGCAATGAATTTAGGAATACATTTCTCCAAACATATGCAGGTGAGTGTTGTAGGTTTTTTTGCAATTGTTTCCAATGTTTAAAAGTTTTGCAAATAATTTTGGTAGTAAAATATATCATGCTGCATTATTTTCATTAATATCTGTATTTTGATGGACTTTTACTTAATGTATTTGACTGCATTGGGAAACTTCTGAAAGATTCTTGTTTTAGAAAAGATGTACTTAGTGCAGGGGTCGCTAACTTTTTGGACCTCAGGGACCACCAAACTCATAATTTTAGATCCCAGGGACCACTAACCGGTTCTGTTGGCATCGCCTAATTTGTGGCTTGGTGGTCATGTGACTGGCTGGGCATGACTTGTATGTAAATAATATAAATATTT
Source organism: Bungarus multicinctus (assembly GCA_023653725.1). Classification (NCBI taxonomy): domain Eukaryota; kingdom Metazoa; phylum Chordata; class Lepidosauria; order Squamata; family Elapidae; genus Bungarus; species Bungarus multicinctus. The sequence goes on along the minus strand of CM042836.1, from coordinate 53,503,744 downwards.
ATATAAATATTGCATTTTTTAATTAAAAAAGAGCAACTTTTACCGAAAATCAGGCAAAGCAAGCAGATTGAGTTGCTCACAGAATCACAGATTCATGCAGAGATCTATCTATCTACCATTGGCTAGCTCAGCCTATCACATAAAATTTGCTTGCAAGCAAACTCATAAAATTTGCTAGCAAGCAAATTCATAAAATTAACTCACAACACACCATGCATGTTATTTGAATTTTTATTAAAAAAAAAAAAAGAACAACTTTTACCCAAAATCAGGCAGATTGAGTTGCTCACAGAATCATTCAGTGATCTATCTATCTGCCATTGGCTAGCTCAGTCTCTCAAATTTGCGTGCTATGAGTCTGCACTGAATTTGCTTGCAAGCAAAACTTCAGTCCTAAGGGAGGTTCGGCTGTGCTGAGCCGAAGATCTAAAGACTAGCTAGAAAGCAAGAAATCCAACCATTTCCTGCTTCCTAGCTAATCTAGATCTCCTAGCACAGCAGAACAGATGATGGTCGGAAAAAGGAAAAATAGCAATTTAGCAGGCAAGTGTACTAGGTAAGGAGTGAGTGGGCGGGGAGGGTTCCCGTGGGCCATGTGGGCAGCGCAGCCTTGTGTTTCTGCACAGCCTGGATTAATTGCTTTGGGAGGGTGCTCTGGGGGTGAGATTTCTCTGCGGCCCACCAAAATTTTCTCATGGCCCACCACGGCCCACTGGTGGGCGAACGCTATTTTAGTGTACCAGCTAAAAGGCTAAGGTTCAAGTCAGAAATCTTTGTCCAAATCTTGCTTCTCCCATGGAGTCACAAGGAAATCTAGTTTGCTGTGAAGATTTCAAGATCATATATTTTGAATCCTTGAAAAGCACTATAAAATTGTTAAATGTTGTGATTACCAAGTGTTTGGGAAAGCCTTTACCAATTCAAAGCAGGGTCCTGATTCATATTGATCTAATGCTTAAATAATTATACTTGCAGAAGAGAATAGGAGGCAAATTAACTTACCAATTTGGTGAAGGAATCAACACAAGCATTGCGTATTCTTTCTGGAGTAGCTGGACTATCTAATCTGAATGTTCCCTTCAATCCAGATTCTTCCCTTGCAGAGAGAATTGCATCTTTGATAGCATAAAATACCGAGGCTGCTAAGAACAATGGAGGCTCACCCACAGCCTATGGAGATGAAAAGGCCATGCAATTTTCCATCAAAAACTTATTCTCAGCATATAGTAAGATATACATATCACATATAATGCACTGGTTCACAATTTCACTGTGGAATTACTAGGCATGGTGATGGAAAAATGTATCTTTTGTGCATAATTTGTATGTTATATTCCACATTATGCTTTCTTATATGACATCATCAGCTCAGAAGATATATGGTCCCTGACCTTATTAAACAAGTTTCTTAGTAGGACTCAAGACAGTACTTCCTGCTTTTGATTGTCTTCCTTTCACCCAGGCTTTAGTGCTAGACATTAGTCCTGTTCAAGTTTATGTTCTTATCATAAGAAGAATCATGTGAGAATAAGTATGGGGTCATGCTCATGAATTCATTTCCCTCCCAAGACAATTCTATGGTCTGAATCTAATGTCTTCCATATATTGGGAGGTGTGTGTCTATAGAAGAAATCTTGCTTTACTCATATAGACTCCACTTCCGATCATTCATGAAGCTACATTTCCTGGGAATATATACTACTACAGCAAATTCTCTGCTTTCAAGGTTTTTTTCCCAACATGTAATGAATCATCACAATCAAATAATTCCAATATGAGGCAACAATGAGTCTACTTTCATCTTTATAGGTTCCCCAATTGTGTAGGAAGAAGACAAATTTATCTGTCTGTCAGGGAATAACTCTGAATACCTCCAGGACCAATAAGCAGTGGCATTATAGATCTTGTATAATGTTTAATTAGAGAAATTAGGTTTGTCAAACACATTAGGCTAAGCTCAGATGGAATCGTATATGATTCAGCATTTTGTGTGAACCTGATCATCATATTAAGCCATAGTATTGTTTAGCTGCTATTTACAGTATTTTGTTAAGCTACATTTAGGATTTAAAATGGTCTGTACATTCAGCCAAAGAATACTTAATTAGTGAAGAAACATTTACAATATAATAAACTTTCTATAGCCAGTAACCCAAGTAAACAAAATGAGCAACTGCAGATCATCCTACAGTAAGGTCATTAAAATGTTTTAAGGTAAGGCAGGATAATATAGAAGAAATAAATGGAGTTGTTAAAACATAATATTTATATTCCTCACTGTAGTAGTACGAAAGTCATTATGCTCTGATGCTCCAGCTAATAAGTTCTAATTTAGCATTGGCCTGTCCTATAAATACTACATTGTTTTAGAATGGTGGATAGAAAGGGGGGAAAACAATCATAATAGGAAAGGGAGAAAGAAAGATATTCTTCAATAGAACATAGAATTAATTCAGTGGTATTCATCACCTAAAATATATTTGATTGTATTCTGGTTACTTACTGAGGCAATCAAAGCAAGATCCCATGTTGCTAATTGTAATGAAATATATGGAGTACAGGAGATATGAGAACAGTGTTCTGTCTCACATATATGCTTAATAAGTTAATATGTTAATTAACAAATGGAGAAATGTATTTCCCAGTGAGATATTTACCTTAGATGAATAAATGGCTTTGCTGTTTGGACAATCCCGGAGAAGAGAAACATGGAACTCTGATGGAATGTCCCCAAATGCAGGGATCTTGTACATTCCAGGCCCTCGTGTATACAAGTTGCCTTCGGGGGAATAGCGTAGCTCCTCCATGGTAAACAGCCCAATTCCTTGGACAAAGGCTCCTTCAATCTGGAAAAATAAATAAATCAAGTCCAAATTTGTTCTTTTCCCTTCTCTTTGGTAACAATTGAAAGATAAAATGAAAAGATTTCAAAACCAAATATGGCACCGATTTCTGCAAACATGCTTAGGTCATCTTTCTAAATGCTTAATTATGACTGCAATCCTATTCCCGTGTTCTTGAGAATAGGCCCCACTGGGTTCATTAAGACTGTGTGTAAACCTTATCATCAAACTAAGAAAACTGCTCAGTTCAAAGACTTAGGAGCCAGATTGCAATTATTTAGCGATTAAGAAAAACATTGTTTGTAGACATTTATATAAATTGCATTACATGATTGTTGCTTAAATTAGTGGCAAAGCAACTAATAAAATTATAACAAATATATTGCTTTACATCTGTTGTAACCAATAGTTTAAAGTGTATGCTTGCTAATGCATTTGGACATTGTACTGAATTGCATTAGAAATAAATGCCAAATTTCAATGGTCCTCCTCTCAGGTATGGCCATGAAAGGAAGACCCCATTGGTCTCATTCAAATGCTGATTCTGAAGTGCTTTTTCAGTAAAGTATTCAGATAATTTCCCTCCCCTCCTCCCCCTGTCCTTTATTATAATAAGATTGGCCTCTATCTAGGTATCTACGTGCTCCAAGGAAGTCTGTTTTGTTGGAAACTTTTGCAAATGCAGAGTAAATGCAGAAAAAACAATTACCACCCACCTGCCTTCAATCCAGGACCTGTATATTGCACGAGTCGAAAAAAGGGCTGTGAAAATATTTACAGACCCCTCACATCCTGGACATAAACTGCTTCAACTCCTTCCCTCAAAACGACGCTATAGAGCACTGCACACCAGAACAACTAGACACAAGAACAGTTTTTCCCCGAAAGCCATCACTCTGCTAAACAAATAATTCTCTCAACACTGTTCAACTATTTATAAAGTGTACACTACTATTACTGTTAATCTTCTCATCTCTCCTTATCACCCATCCCCTCCCACTTGTGACTGTAACTTTGTTGCTTGTATCCTCTGTTTCCTAGTATGATTTGATGTTGATTGTACCCTATGATTATCATTAAGTGTTATACATTATGATTCTTGATTCTTAACAAATGTTCCTTCTTTATGTATACTGAGAGTATTTACACCAAGACAAATTCCTTGTGTGTCCAATCACACTTGGCCAATAAAGTATTCTATTTTATTCTATTCTAAATGTGGCTCATACACTTTTTGTCTTCCATGCATATATGTTCCTCCTGCAGACATTAATAACGAACTTGTGAATATTACAAGGATATTTATTAATCTGAGTAATGTTAGCAGAAAAGATGATTTATCAGATGACATGCATGGTGAATGATTCAATTCAAGTGACATCTGAATGGGGCTTGTTTCCAAACTTCAAAATGTAGCTATTCTGAGTAATTGTAGTTATTTAGAAAACTAAGTCAGGTTCATAAATTTTGAAGGTGGTTTGTTTCCCAAAACCATAAATAATATGCATCAAAACCTGTGATCTTTTGTAGACAGGTGAAGTTCATTACTAATATTAGAGGCCTCATTGCTAATATTAGACCCAAAAATGGTTCATGTCATATTGTAGATGAAAAAAGCAATGTTAATGTGTAGTTAAGAACATGAAAAATAAATATAAAAGTCCTTGTGAACAATGTTTATTTACAAGAAAAACATGTGCAGATAGGGTTCGGAGTTCACCTTATATAATAAAATTAGCAAAGTTAAATGTTAACCAGTTCCAGTTTTAATATTACCACATATTGAAGATTTGCCAGCTCAAGTATGTACATATTCAACTAGATTATATGTCTAAATCAGTGGTCCTCAACCTTTCTGTCTTGGAGAACCAGCGAGGGAGGTGAGAGGGGATAGTTCAATGTGAGTAGCAGGTGAGCACACCTTTCTCTCTTGAGCAAATGGAGCTTTACATGTGAGCACCAACCAGTCATGAGAGTGGAGCTGCGTGTATATGTGTGTGTGTGTGTGCGCGCGCGCGCGTGCATGTGCGCGTGCATGGCCCTGTTCGAAATGGGCCACAGCCAGTAGCTGGCCACAACCTAAGGGTTGAGGACCCTGGTCTAAATAATCACTTTGTGGCATGATATTTGGTTGGTGGCACAGGAAGCTGCCTAGTTGGCTACATATCTGAATGTAGTAATTTAGGTGAATTACAACACAGGTTAAAACAGAAAGTTCAGTTTCTCCAAAATATGTGAGCATTTTCCGAAATGAACCTACACTGTAATGAAGAAACCATTTTCCTTTTTCCACCTGGCATAAAGATATGCATCATGTGCAAAACATTTGAACACAAACTGATAATAAATTAGCAATTAACAGTTTCTTGTGTTAAAAGAGTTCATAGTACTGCTGCCTTTTGCTGATTATTATCCAATTTAATCTGTCTGTTTGAACACACATTTATTTCAGCTTCACAGAGTACAGACAACTTGCACTGCTTACCTGCCCTATATCTATAGCTGGATTCAGGCTGGTGCCAACATCCATCACAATATCAGTGCGAAGATTCTAAATATTGAAACAAGTAAGGCCTGAGTAAACACAAGGCTAACCACATACTATTAGCTAAATATGCATATCATTTGACTTGATGTTTTTATTCATTTGTTTCGTGGAAGGGCAAGGTTTTCATCTGAACTGGAACTATCCAGGTCAAAATTCAGCCTAGATATTGATGTTGACAAGATAACTCTCAGTGTGACTTTAAGATCCCAATCTCAATGCAATGATTGAAAAAATTATCCTAATTATAGAATTAATTGCTTAAAGATGCAGTCCCTTAGAGTCAAATATCAGGATGGCCTTAACATTTGTGGAAATCTAACATCACTATGAAATTAATGATTAAAACAAAATTAAAGAAATAGATTATAAAAGTTCCACCATAAATTTGGAAATATTTTTACCACTTTCATACCAAGATGAATCCACCAAAAGTAAAATACACCAAGTGATTTTTTTTTTAAAAAAAACAATAACTTTATAACCTTAGTAAAAAAAAAATAAGCACAGAGCAAAAGATTTACTGAAGTTCACACAATCTAAAGACAAAAATAACTTATCCATTAAATTCATTCCTAAATATTGTAGAATGTCCCTCCATACATCAAAATGAAGACGTGCTTTTAACTGTTTAGTAAATCTGCTTACCTTATGGTCACCGGTCAGACAATCTATCTCAACCTCAGAACAAGAAACACCATAGGAGTAGTAATTGAAAGGCTTTCCTGCATTTTTTGAGAAGTCATACCCTACATTAGGAATTCTTAACAGAAAGGGAACAAAAGGAGGAAAATATAAAATCATCAGAGAGATTATAAGATTATAAGGCAATGCATGAATGCATGGATGTGGCCAAAGGAAGATTGGTTTGCAAGAATAAAAAAAGATGGAGAAATAAAGCATACAGTTGGGAGTAAACTGGATGTTAGGTATCCAGAAATTAACCATGGTAATCAATCACTTCAAGACAAGCATAATCTCCAATTGATTTATTAGGAAAAGCTCTGGTATGTCTATGGGAATTTCCAAAACTGAAACTCATTCCCAGCAGTCTCACAAATTCCATTCTATCTCCTCCCACTTCTTACACTTCATTAATCACAAGAACCAATTAACTGCAGCTGAATTTTTTTAATGTGACATACTAAATAACCTTGAACTGTTCAACTCTCTCACCCCCCTTCCTTTCTTCACATAACATTCTTGGCAGCTGAATTTCAGAGCTGACACTAGATTGGCTAAGTTTCATTTTATTTTGCTCATGATAACTTTGGTCTTTTGTCCTACAATTTCTCTCCTTTTTTTGCACATTGTTGTTTACCCCAAAAGAAAATAGTATGAAGGATGAATTTGTATGCATGTACAGATTTTATTATCATTACAGGAAAATCACTAATTGTGATTTTGTCGAATGTTGTTAGGTTATCTGAAAGTTACTAGAGTAAAGCAATATAGGGGATTCTGAAGATCCAACCATGATTCTTATTAATCAATATTATCAAGGGGACTGAAAGCAAGACGTTTGCACTTCCAACCTGATCTCCAAAATCTGGAGGTCACATTGAGGGCCGGCATAGAAGAATTATTTCAGTTACTCCATGCATTCATTCCATTTCTTTATTACAGCATTCTTCCTCCTCTCCCTCTGGCACTCAGCCAGAAAAACATTTAGCTGTTTTCTCTAATTCTTATGCATTATTTAGAGCAAATATCGTGACTCAAGTCAAAACTGCAGTCTGGGATTTCAAGAATAAGTGGAGTTAACAAACTTATTATGTTAGTAGAATGTGGACAAGAGACAAACAACTCTGTCTCATCTTCTTTATTATAAGCCCTTTTTATGAAATGAGCTTATACCTAAATCCCCAACAGCAGAAATAATACCCACATGCCAAATCTTATGACATTCTGCAGATCTTCTCTCTGATAGTTTCACTCACCTAAAAAATCCTGTAGCTGATAAACTTACACAATCCTGATAGGCTGCTAACACCTAGTGAAAAACGCACGTAAAATTTTGTTAAGCTTTTCTCAAACTGGAATAACAGTAATATCCTGGAGAAAATGGAACTGTTTCATTGCGTAACACAAGTATTCATAAGAAAAACATTGTCAAGAAAACATTAAACAAAAACCAAAGAACTCATAAGGTTCAACTTTACAAATATAATAGACCTTTGCCCGAGATCAACATAGAGCAAAGAGTGCTCTATGTGAGAGTGCAATATTCTGAAGTTTGTACACAATTACCCTCCAGTTATTGCTCATCTCCAATTCCAAATAGCTGCAATGAATGTGGGAAAATGCTGGGAACTGTAATTCAACAACATCTGAAAGACTACAAGTTTACATTTTCCAACATTTATCTTTACCTAGAAGGGTGTCCCACAGAACTAAATGGAATTTCCTTCTGAATAGAAATGTACAGGAGTGCATTGCTAAATATTAAAATGGCTTATAATTGTGCTTTTATATTTGCCAACTCAAAACCGTGGGCAACCTTGTTCTGCATTGATATTTTTACATGCTTTAGAGTTTAGACCAAACAGATGGCAATATCAGACTAAACATGGCTGATATAGAAATCTAAGTTGCATTGGTTTTTATCAACACATGGATGGGAAACCATTTGTAAAGTCCAGAGATGCAGGCTAGGCTTGGGGGGGGGGGGAGTTATTTATTTATTTTTAAATTTTGTTTGCCACCCATATCACTGCAACTGAAAGGTGGTCGGAAACTGTCTCCATATCAATCAAGGAATCTGCATGGAATCAAGCTTGGTTAGAAGGCAACCTTACCATCCTGTAACAGATAAAAATACAGAACAAGACACTTTTGTAACCACTACTCCTTGAATAGGACATATCAGGGGTGGGATTCTACCAGTTCGGACCAATTCTATACAACCGGTTGCTACAATTTTGCACAGTTTGGAGAACCGGCAAATCGCACCACTGGCTAGCTCCTCCCCTCCCCACCTCCCCACCCTGGAGGCTTTCCTGAGGCCCAGTCAGGGGTGGTATTCAGGGGGTTGGGGGAGGGAGAAGTGGCCTGAGAGCAGAGCTGAACCTTTCTTAGGATTGAAGCTTCTATTTTTCAGTGCAGACTCAGGCAGCAGATTGCAGAAAGATAGATCTGGGAGTGAAGCTGTGATTCTGCAAGCAGCTCAATTTGCCTGTCTGCTTTGCCTGATTTTTTGGTAAAAGTTGCTCTTTTTTAAAATAAAAAATTCAATCTTTACATATATATTTACAATATTTACATGCAAGCCACACCCAGCCACTCACATGACCACCAAGCCACACCCACAAATTAAGCCATGCCCACAGAACCGGTTGTTAAGAAATTTGAATCCCACCCCTGAGGCACATCCTGTATAAACCACAATGACACGAGTTGTCAGCATTAGACCTAGAAAATTATAGTAGTTGCCTCCCACAAAACTCCACTTATGTGGAAGAAGCTCCAGATTTGGGAAGGCTGCCATATAACATTAATACAGGATCAGGATGAGATATGACAACTATGCAATTAAGAAAAAGTAGCATGGGAGAAAGCTGCTCAGAATGAATGAATAGTATATAGTAGCAAATGATATACAGGTAGCACATTTATATTATTTAAACTTCAACTTGCACTAAATAAAAACATACCCAGTCTTGCCATGATCCTTTTGGGTTAGCACATCTGAATGGCTCCAATCGTTCTAAGATGGTCTGGCAAGCATTCTAAAAAATAATCCGAATCAAAAAAAAAAATGTTACAAAGATAATCTCTACTGTGCCTGCAGATTGCAATTAAGTCTACATAGTTTTACTTGTTTGAAACTGACCTCAAAGGAATAAAAATATAATGATCTATTTCAGATTTTAAATTGCCATTTCAGGCAAGCAGCAACTGCACATATACTAAAAACAAAATCAGTGCAAACTAAATAAATTGTTTCCTGAGCTCCCAGGCCAAACAGACTTGTGCTAACAGCAATGATTGTGTAAGTCAACTTTTCTAACTTTTGTGGGACTGTACATCACAGATATGATCTCAGAATTGCAGACTTCAGCAATGGAAGCGAAAAAGTAGAATTTGATCCAACACATCTGGAGGATAACAGGTTGCGGCAAAATACTACAGAGACACCTAAGAGTCATCTATTAGTATATCTTTGTTTAGCTCAAATTAAACATTGGTTGAAGCTTAATGACCAGATATTATCATTCCTAATGTTGCTATTTTGATCAGCAGTACAATTCCAGGGTCTAAGACAAAGGATTTTCTCACCAACATATAGATAATGGCACTCCATCATTAATTTAACAATTTTCTTTTACATTAAACTTGTACTGATAACACCTTTCTGGTGGGGGTGGGGGTGGGGGCGGTGCAGCCAAATCATTTAGAGTGGTGCCCTGCTACAAACTGATAACTACAAAATTGTGTACAAGTAATATCCCTTACAAAAATAGCCATCCCATTGATATCAGCACTGACAGAAGCAGCTGTTGGTGATGTATTTGGCACCGTGTTGGTGCTTGTCTCACTTATATGGATCTTAGAGGTAGGGATTCCCAGAGTCTTGCTGGCAACCTACAAAGAGAACGTGGAATTCATTGTTAAATGTTAGACTGGCCACAACTCAAAGAAACAGAACTTTATTGAAAGCTTTTTCTTTTTTTTTCTTTAAAAAAAAGCAAGCCATTCTGACTCCCACCAGATATCAAATAAAAATTATAAAACAGCAAGGGAAATGGGGGGGAATCCAGATTTTAATAGGGTCAACAGGTCAAGGGTTTCAGAAGCTGTTATTATAAATAGATGTATCTGAACAAATTAGGTATATATTAAAACAGAGGTCTCCAAACTTGGCAACTTTAAGACAGTTGGACTTGAACTCCCAGAATCTGGCTGGCTGGAGAATTCTGGAAGTTGAAGTCCACCAGTCTTAGAGTTGCCAAGTTTGGGGACCCCTGTATTAAAACGGCATAGGGTTTTTATATGCGTATTCCTAATTTACCTGAATCATCTTGGTGTGCAGACCTTGACCCATCTCAGTCCCGCCATGTGTGAGCAATACCGAACCATCAGTGTAAACATGTATCAATGCACCAGCCTATCACCAAAATTAGAGAAATGAGCTGTTAAGATCTCTTTGAAATACTGTTGTCTCTAGGACACATTTTTAACTATAGTCTTCCTTCTTTCATATCTTTTCAGTAGGAATCAATCTAACTGATGCCAAATTACTAATATTAGAAGCTCCATGGAATTTAATCATATGAAACCCATCCAATATTAAACTGTAGCTTCATCCAGACTATATAAACATACATACAGTAGAAGAAGCATGGATACAAAAAGGTATTGAATCATATTTTATTACAGAATATCAGGGCTGACACTTATGTGAAATTTATTCGACAGGTAAAGCTTCCTCATTGCACTCATAAATGACCAGGCACCTCATTATTGAACTCCGACCACAATGTATAGCGAGATGGGACTATATAAATATAGATCCCCCCCAGTGGTGGGATTCAAATAATTTAACAACCAGTTCTCTGCCCTAATGATTTCTTCCAACAACCAGTTCACCAAACTGGTCAGAAAGTTAACAATCGGTTCTCCCAAACTGGTGCCAACTGGCTGAATCCCACCACTGGATCCCCCCACCACCACCATTTTCAGAATTTATTAATGCAGTCATGTAACTGACAGAAGTTATTCACATTCAATTAAAGCTAAAGAAAATATTTTTACACAAATCAACTTGCTATTAGTTTATGAAGATCTGAATCAGTGGTGGGATTCAAAAAAATTTACTACCAGTTCTGTGGACATGGCTTGGTGGGCTTGGCTTGGCTTGGTGGGCATGGCTTGGTGGACATGGCAGGGGAAGGATACTGCAAAATCCCCATTCCCTCCCCACCTCACTAACCTGCTTTCCAGCTCCCTTCTTCTGTGCAGGGCAACAAAAGAAGACCCAGCCTTTCAGCTGGGACTCAGGAGGCAGAGAATAAATGGGGGCAGGGCCAGTCAGAGGTGGTATTTGCCAGTTCCCCGAACTACTCAAAATTTCTGTTACCGGTTCTCCAGAACTGGTCAGAACCTGCTAAATACCATCTCTGATCTGAATTATGAGCAGATAAAGTGAGTGGGCCCCTTCAGCTAGTAGATATAGCAGCAGCAGGAAACAGCAGCAAGATATTGGCAGACAGAAGTGCAAATATCATGCCTTTAGTCTGCTGCTCTCAGGTATGATGGAGCATGCTGCCCTTACACTAGTGCTGATGTAGTGCCATCTGGGGCAGGTAGCAGTATCTTTTGCTTCAACCAAAAAAACTAAATATTTTGGTCCAGCACTTTCGAAAATGAGATAATAAAGATAGTTGCTGCCCTCAGCTGACACCCAGTCATTTTGAAGTTCAGATACAATCTGTCCTAATATAACTGCAAGGATTTTGGCAGTTACTCCCATTTAACTCATGAGTCTTGAGCCAAACTTCCAAAATTTCAAAAGGATTTATTGGGAGTTAACATGTCCAGCACTGCCTGGGTGTAGCTGATTCTGAGACATATAATTCATTGTCAGCCTTGACCCTAGTTTTCCCCCACCCCCTGGATGTACCGTAATTCATATGTTCCAATGGAACACATTCATAGCCAAGAGTCATTAATCATGCTCTCCAGTTAGAATTGTGCATGGCAGAAACTTCAGTCACCTAGTTACTATCTTTGAAAACATTTATGGAATGCACTTTTGGTTTGCAAGCTGTCGCACTGCTCCCCACTCCCTTTCTGTTGGCAACTCTAAAAAGACCATGGAAATATTTTATAAGTTGATAATAACTGTATGAGTTTGATGCAATCTCTATTTTTTAAAAAAAGTCTGCAAACACATGAAGCATGGGAATTCTATTTTTATACGAAGAAGGCCACCAGCGGCCCATAGGCTGTCTAAGTAAAAAATATAGGATGCTTGCCAACCTGATTCAGAAAAGGAACGGTGAAGCTGATCCCAAACTTGGTAGGAGTAATGGCTATGCCTCTCTTCTTCCAGCGATTCTGCCTGAGAAAACAGAAGAGTTTGGCATGCCTTTCCAAATGCATTCTTCCTAAGCAAGGCATTATTTCCCAAGTTTGTGTGTAAAACAAATCTAGCATCCAGTCAGTAAATTTCATAAATAAGAAACATTGTTACTCATGGCAGCCTTGTAGTACTGAATATAATGTTCAAAAGGATTCATCTAAAGTTTAAACTTGATAGTATACAAATCTAAATATATACATTTATACTGCATTTATACCACAGGGTGTTCCCTCCCCCCTCTTTTTTTCCTTTGCATTTGACCTTGATTTATTTTTCTTTTTATCTTTGAAGTTTTGAAAGCTTTTGTCAGCATTTCATAGAGAACTGGAGTAATAAACCAATACAGCGTATCTCATTTGATCTATGATATTTTATTTTAAGCCCACAGTAGGTGTGATTCTCTAATGATCAAATCCATAAAAGCTAGATGCTTGAAGGAGAGAATAAATTGTACTGTATTTAGTCCCAAATACAAGATAAAATTCAAGGAGATCTAGTACTAGTAATACAAGAAATTTTCCACAGTAGTTGTATATTGCTTTCTTAGTGCCAGTTTGCTAGCCTTCTGCATCTTCCCCCTCCAGTTTCCAGCTACTGGTCATAAGAATCCAGCTTTATCCTTCAAACAGTAAAAATGATTGAGAAAGCTGTGGGAAGTTTCTCTGTGAATCACATTAACAGCTACTCCAGTCTGTTTATAGCAGTTAAAGAAAGGGGTGTCCTTATGGTATGATATACCAACATATTTTTTTTCTGAATGGCTCAATCCAATGCAATGTGATAATGCCATATATTGTGCTCCTCCACATTTTTTTTTCCAAATGTATTTTTATCTTTTTTGAATGTCATATTTTTCTGTCATTCGTGTGTGTGTGTGCGCGTGCGCGCGTGTGTGTGTGCGCGCGCGCGTGCGTGTGTGTGTGTGTGTGTGCGCGTGCGTGTGTGTGTGAATAAAATCTGGAAAAAATACCTTCACATGCTATAAAATGAGTATTTGTGCTTATCTAGTTATATACATGCATGCATAATACACAGAAATAGCTTGAATTGCCTTATTAATTAGTCTTATAGTGATGGTGGCATTGTTTCAGGAACAATGCAGTAACATAAAACATAGAGCACTGAAATTACAACTTTGACAGAGCTCCATACATTTTTCTTCCAAATCTATTCATTTCAATTAGCAGAGAATTTATTTCAGACAACTGGGTATGATGTTGCTAGGTGGCAACCTTTAGAATGAAAATAATCCATATGAGATAATTCCAACTTTCAGTAAAATCAGAAATTATCTGTGAAAAATAAGATACTCACTGGTTGAACTTCTCAATGTTTGTTCTTCTGGAATGATACTTCGATTTTGAAAGGCACTCTTCCCAACATCTTTTCAAGGTGAACCCCTCAAGCTTTTGATTGAAATGAGTTAGATCTCCTTCATTATACAGATTGATTTTTCGTACCTTTTCAGAACAAAAGAGAAATGGACAGATTTCAGTTCTGAAATAACTGGGATCTTTTAAACAAACAAGCAGAGCTTTAGCAACATATTGAACTCTAATCCGAAACTAATCCATGTCTTAAGCAAAACATGTTCATCACCCCATAAATATTCAGTAAAATAAAGGAATGGGACACAATTGCCATGATGCCTAATAAGATTTTTACATCCAGCTAATGAAACAATCCAATTATCAGCATCAGTGATGAAATCAGGTTCAGTGGAACTGCACGAAGAAGTATACATTGAAAGGCAGGTGAAAATAATGCTAACCAAGTTATAACAGACAGGAGATAAGGAGATGGTGTTCACAGAATGCATGAGATCTAGTCTCAGTCCAAGAACACTGCTAAGATCTGAAGAGAAAACAAAGGTTTGGAATTCAAAAAGAGGAGCATCAAGGAAAGAGGTGTCACCAGCCTTTCACCAGATTGGCAGTTTTCCAAAAAAGAATGCTGGTGATATAGACAAGGAGGGAAGGATATCCAATTTGCTCCTTTTCCTTTAGGCCAAAAGGATTTATCAACTCCAAGAAAGAATTATGGCCCACTTCTTTCACATAAAAGGAAAATGTGAAAGTTTTGATAAGTACAAGTGAGTAGGAGAGTATTATAACTTGCTTTCTGCAAAATTATATCTAGTGAGCACATACCTCTTCTGCTGGCAGCCCACACTTCAAGGCTATGTCACTTATCCAGCACTCAGCAACCATCATTCCCTGGGGACCCCCAAATCCACGGAAGGCTGTGTTGGAGGCCAGATTTGTTTTACAGACTACACCAATACCTCTGATATTTGGGATGTTGTAGGAATTGTCCATGTGAAGCACAGCTCTGTCCATAACCTGTGGAATCAATTTAAATAAATAAATAAATTGTGTGAGGGGTTTGTTTGTTTTGCTTGCTGTTGTTCCTGCATCAATAGTTACAAACTGAATGTTTTCTGTATACTGTACATAAAATGGCAGAAAATGTATGATATTATGCATGCAAAAAAGAGCTTCAACCAGGGGTGGGATTCTTCCAGTTCGTATTTATTCTCTAGAACCGGTTGTTAACATCCTAAGCAATTCGGAGAACCAGTTGTTAGAAGATATTACTGGCCTAATCCTGCAAGGAAGGCAGGAAGGAAACATTCTGGTGTTGCTTACAGAAACTGCCTCTTTGTTAATCCTTATTACGTTCTTGACAGGACTAGACTTCCTGTCTCAGGAACCTCTCTGGAGTTTTTTCCCCCTCCTTTGCTGGTACTTTGCTTATGTGGAATGACCATTCAAAGTTATAATGGCACTGAAAAAAGTGACTTATGACCATTTTTCACACTTACGACTGTTGCAGCATCCCCACAGTCTTGAGAGGCCAGACGAGGAGATGCGTGCCTCGATGTGAGTGATATTGAGTTGGCCAGCCAATAACATGACCACCAAGCCACACCCACCATCTAAGCCACGCCCACAGAACCAGTTGTTAAAAATTTTGAATCCCACCCCTGGCTTCAATGTTAAATCAAATTTATTATTTCATCATAACTTTATTGGTGAGCCTTTATTTATCTCAAGCACTCATCACTTTTTAATCTCAAGCTCTTTTTGAGATTTGCATCACAAGCAGCCTAGCCTGGATTCCCAAAATGTGAATTACTGATATCACTGACTTCTGGAAGCCTAACAAACTTGAATAATATTCAGCTTTTTTGATATATTGCATCAGACCCAATTTAAGGATCAAATGTGACTTTCTGATTAGTATCACTTTGCCCTCGTCTGCATTACAACGTTATCATTGTTGCTATCCTAATGTAAGCTATCCTTGCCCTATTTTACCAGAAAGCAGAATTCCATGGAATTCGAAAAGCTTGTTGGTTCCCACAACCCCTGACACTGGTTCAAAGGAATCAGAGTAGACAGTAATTTCCACTTACCCCATGAGAAAGATCAATAGAATTTCCTCCATTGCTGTAATATGATGCATCTAGGCTAGTAATCCTTCCATTTTTCTTAAAGCCAACCTGGGAAAATAACTATTTTGTAGAATTCAATTGTTCCAATTACAAATATTCTGATATTCATTTAACTGAGATATTTGGTTTTGAAAGACAGACTTTCACGGAAGCTATTATTAGATGACTATTTTCACATGAAAAAGACAATTTCTAGCTAATTATTTAATGGCAATTAAGGCACAAGACTAGAGATTTGGAAACCACAAGTCTTAGTCCTGCCTTAGGTGTGAAAGCCAGCTATATGACTTTGGGCCAGTCACTCTCTCTCAGCCCAACCCACCTGTTGTGCAGGAAAAATGAGAGGAGCATACTAGGTATGAATTTTTCTATAAAAATAAAAAGGGAGATTAAAAAAATCAATCAATAAAATAAATAAATACATTTAGAATGAGGTATACATTCATTCTTCTTCTATTATATTACTTGCTCCAGAATGTGGACTGAGCAGTGCAAAAGTCACTCATCACAAGTATTTCGCTCATAACAAGTATAATCTTTTTAATGCTCATATTAATTTTTATGTACCTTATACTGTGCCCAAAATGGATGTCTTCCACCAGAAATCAGCATATCTTCATCTCGATCAAGCATGCATCGTACTGGGCAGCCAGTCCTGTAGAATTAGGCTGAGAGTAAACCTACTGCAAAGGAGTCATAGTAACTATTTATATCAGTGAACAACACAGGAGGCTCTTTTCTAAGTGTTTTATTTGGGAATAAACCTTTTCTATTCTGATATTCCCTCAGTCATAGAGCACACATAGATGTTACTACAAGTCCCACCCATATTTTCTAAATGCAACTTAAGTTAAAAAAAATAGAGAAAGAGAGAGAGTTCTAAAGATGTATGAAATCATCATATAATTGAAAAGACCAGGAAAGGGGGGCAGGGGAATAAAGCCTTTGCCTAGTTTCAAAAAAAAAATTAAATAAAGCTTTAGAGACCAAAAGCTGGTATTGAAAACGACGTTCTTTTGACATTTATGATCTAATTCTAAAAGACACCGAACAGTGTAATATAATATAAATCTACAAATTGGCAATGAAAGTAAGTGTCTCCAGCATGATGTTGAATGTGGCAGCCATTTCCAAATTATAGTAGAATTTTACATTTCTATGTGACAAACAGAGCAGAACAATAACCCTATAGTAGTGGTTCTGGATCACAAACAAAGCTATTTTCTTGATTCTTCATATGAAACAGAAACTTTAACTTCACATTAAAACCTGAAGTAACCATACTGAGGGGCCATTCATTAGAACTTACTTAGCAGCAGCTATTGCAACAACTGTAGACAAGATAATGCTTCTGGATTCTTTCCCTCCAAATCCTCCTCCCATTCTCTTCACACGAACTAGAATTCGATTAGCGGGAACTCCTAAAGCGTTAGCAACAAGATCCTAAAATAACAATTTAAAATAATTCAACCATGTATTAGCCTACATTGAAATAGTTCTTTTTCTGTAAAGAGAAAGAAAGAAACTTAGCTAAACAACTCCATTCCTGGTGTAGAAGTAGCCTACACATATTCGCAAGCAAGGAGAATTATTGAAGTTAGTGAGATTTATTATCAATAAGCATGCATAGATTTATGTTTCCTGAGGCCAGATTTTCAGTTTCTTGATGGGACAGTGTGAATTCCTGCATGCAGAGGTTAGAAGACAGTTTGTGTATGAGAAAGTACTTTATATACATAGATGCAGATATATGCAAATACATGTACAAGGTGGTCACATTCAGATTATAAATTATTCAGGATTGGTTTCAGTGGCAGCAGTCAATCTTTGTTATAAAAGAGAAATGTGAAGGACTATTCAAGACTTTTGTTTGTGTTTAGATTTTTTTTTTGTCTAATCTTTTTGGGAATGTGTTAAATTAGAATAATTTTCCTTTCAGGTAAAGACAAAATTAACTTCATGCTACAGTAATTTACTAATAATTCCATAGATAAGTTTAGCAACTTGTGAAAATTCTATAGCTCTTAAATGAGGAACTGCCAGAAACTCGAATTGAGTTTCTTAGCTCTAATATGCCAAAGATGACCTGCATGTCCTTAACAATATGCTTTGCCTTATACACAGCTGAGCTAATCTGCCTTGTAATATTTTGAAGAATGTAATTTCTGCAAATGTGCAAAAACCACATTGGTTTTTCTGATGTGTGAAGCATCATTCTTACTCCATAGTAATACAGGATAGGAATGGAGAATATAACCATTTCCTTTCTTATTGCACGCTAGAGGAAAATCGCTCTTCAACTCTTAATGAACATCCCTATTCAAATAATAATAGCAATAACAATAATAAATCATATTATTTTTGGTGACAAACTGACTGTCTTCTCCAAAAGCTATCAAGAGACAGGCTAACCTGTGTCTTTGCTAAGTTTTGGGTGGATACAAAGAGTTCCATTTCTCCATCTTCTCCTTTTGGCACAGCAATTGTGCAGTGAGTCTCCAGATAAAAATGTTCTTGGCCACCAATGTGCATCTCCCCTAGGGAGGATGAAAAGAAAGGATTTCCAAATCAAATAATACATTAAATTCAAAAAAGTGTTTTCCAAAGTGGTGTGAGAATATACAATAATGACTCTGATTCAAGTTCATGGAATTCAGAGTCCAACTGCTGATCTTCACTGCTTGAGTCCTTAGACTCTAATCACTTGGGAGGAAAATCTGGGCCTCTCCTGAGTCCATCAAGATTTAACAATCTTTATGCACTTTATCAAAAATAGCAACTTGCCTCCCATTTGCTCGTTTTAACAAAGTAAAAGAACATTATTCTCTCTTGTCTTACTCCCTTTACCCCGTTAGAAACTTTGAGTACAGACTCCAAGAAATATAGTTAGTTCAATATTTCACCCTACCCAGATTGCACTACACCCAATTATGCTGTTTAGTTACAAAAAAGTATTATGGTGTGTTCTTAGCCTCTGAGCACTTGATATGTGTCAAAGAAACTTTCCATTTTTACTCTGATATGGACAGGCAGTGTAGGGAAGCTGGAAAAAAATAATAACAAAACAAAAGGAGCTTGAAAAGATTGCCCATTTCTAATGTTTTGTCCAAAACAGAGTCCCAAGATCAATGCAAATGTGTAATTCATCCAGTCAATGCTTTAAAAGAACTCTTTGTTATACAAATCCAAAAGAAGCCATAAGAAATGAGGAAGCTTACCTTCCACAATATGGTCAGCCTCTTCAAATCCTTTCTGGATATTTCCTTTTTCAATCTTCCTATCAGTCTTAAAGAAAGATTCTTTCTCAATGGCTTCCTGTGAAAATTATAGGAGAATCAATTAAATAAACACACATTTACATGTACATGTGTGCTCACACATAAAACCACCAGCTCTATTTTGTGTAGCTTAGCCAAGTTGGACCAATGTTATGTACTGTTAGTAATCTGCATCATATTTTGAATACAATTAAAGTTTCTGCACCTTATGTAGAAAAAAACTTTGGCAGATAGTACATGTCCTTATCTATTTCATTAGAATTCCCTATTCTCTACTGTGCTCTAGCTTCAACAACTTTGCTCTAGCTTCAACAACTTTCTTTCCAGTCAGGACTCTGAAATGAAGGTCTATGTCACTTTCTTGCAGTGGTCACCTGGATAGTGATAATTGGTGTAAGCTCTTCATATATGATCTTCACTGCTTTAGCAGCTCTTCGAGAATGTTCCTGTGTATCTGCCAATACTGCACCAATAATGTGCCCAACGCATGTCACCTATAAGGGGAAAAAAAGACTTTCATTCATTCAGTAACTTTGGAAATTTTAGCTGATTTTCTGTCAGTAATACTTTAATTTGGATATGTTTATTTTTGAAACCCCAAAATTAAGTTTTTTTGGTGGAAAACCCAAAAATTTACATAAAGAGAACAAACATTCTGAATGTAAACATACTGTTGGACATCAGCTAGTCTGGGCACAAACGGATTTTCAAAATTGTGAATTAAATTTTGAACAGGCAATTTCTCCAATTTTCCCTAGAGGAAGAGAACTCTTCCTATACTTCCGAAAGGTGCTTTTTCCAGAGGCAACTAGAATTTCTGGTTTTTCTTTGAAAGCATTTTCCTTCTCATCCAAGAAGTTTCTTCAGCTCTGACTGGATGGTGGGGAATGGAAGGATTTATGCACCCTGCAGACAGCTGGTCATTTGCATTCTTTTAGAGAGTCATTGAGGCCCCCAAACAACCATGATCTGGATGACTGAGAATCTCCATAGACATCTTTCTATCAGGGGCAAACCTTCCCTTTAGAAGTGGTGATGTCTCTTTAAGTAAAGTTCCCATAAAATATTTTTCCATGGCATTTCACTAAACTGTGGGTAGTCAAGAACATCAGAATACTGGGAAAGGGAGAATTGTACAGTGAAATACAGGATATTCCCTCACATAGCTTGCCACCTTGCAACTAAATGAGAGCAAGAATATCACATTCTTCTGTTCTGAAAGAATTTTAAAAGCAAATTCTTTCTCATCAAATCAAATGAGAAATGATAGAGAACAGACAATTACATGTGATTATATTTGATCCCAGTGAATTCAGTGGAAACTATTTTCAATTGGTGTTGATATGCACATTAAGCTGCCAAATCTATGAGATGCCCATCATATATACCAACTTTATATACCATTGAGGAAGGGCATCTCATAATTTAGTATGTCATTCCACGTGACATGCACATTTGATGATGTATCAGAACACATACAAATACAATTTTCATGTGGGATGATGGTACATCTGCCAGTTGTCACTCTAACATATAACTCACCAATTCAAGCCAAAGTGAAGAGTATAAAATGTATAGAACACAACTGGGAATGAACCAAGGGAGAGAGATAATTGAGTTATAATGCAAGTGACTTGATTGCTCCATTTTAGTATATTTGAGATTAATAGGACCATTTGTAAATGAAAAGCAATAGTAACGTACAATGTCTTTTGCAAAGATGGTTTCATCATTACAAATCCCAGTAGTGTTACTTCCTGGAACATCCTGATTAGAGACAAAACACACAAAGCCAGGCACATTCTGAGCTTCTGTGGTATCAATGGAACTGAAAAAAAAAAGAGTAGCACAGTAGGATTATTCCCATGAAATTTAGGTGTATGTCTGCAAATACAATTTTTGACTGCATTTATTTCTAAAACAAAAATTTCTAAAATCAATGTCTGCATTGAACACCCTCCTTTTGAGTACTGTGTCTGCATCTGGGCAATATCCTTTGTTGAAAGAAGAAGGGAAACCAAGAGATTTTTCTAGATTGGGGATCTAGAAATTAAACTCTATACGTACACATGTTTCTCAAAACTCTCCAAGAAAAGATGATCAACATTCTAAAGCTCAACTGTGTATAGGCACAACTACAGATTACTACAGATTTTGTAATAATCTGTGTACATTTATAGTTTGCACCTTCAGACATGCTGTCAATTGTAAGAATTACACAATTTCCAGAAGCACAAACAAGTTGCATAATATATGAGGTGGACTATAGCCTTTCCTTGGGGGCCTTTATAATGTAAGAGCCACAAAAGACCACATCTATCAACTCATAAAACATTCCTATGACTGTTTTAGTAGTTGCCATAAAATGGGTGGGGGGGAAATCTGGAAGAGCAGTGCAGCAGCAGTTTAAAAGCGAAAGTACATTCCAACTCTTATCTTTAACTAATACCAGAGTTTTTGCCTGCAAATATATTTAATTGGAGAATGTGAATGATGACACCCAGCCTGTGAACATGCTTAATTGGAGAATCTGGTTTATGAGACATCCGGGGGGAGGGGGAAAACAGGGTCACAGGTGACTGTAAATTACATATGTTGGCTTCATATAGGGCAGTGCCAGTATGTCGCCTCTAATGAATCCTTTGAAGTTTTTTGAAGTTTGGCTTGAGAATCATGATTTAATTAAAGCGATTGCTGGAATCCTGACAACATCCACATCATAATAATTGTGGCCTGTATCATTTAATAAATAATGGCATATGTCATGGAAACATGACTTACGTAATTTTAGCATGGGCTTTGCTGCTGGTAACCAGTGTTAGGTAGAGTTCATTTGTGTAAGAAGGGATGTCATCACAGTAGACTGCCTCTCCGCTCGCCTGCTTGCCAGCTGACAAATGCATCAGGGGTCGTCCTACCGTATCGTCAATGGATTGCTCATTAGGCACTTCCTATGAGAAAAGCAACAATAGGTATCCTTTCACTGCTGATTAAATCCTGGCATCAATACACTATAAACATTGCCTCATTCAAAAAGTTAAAGTTCTACCAGCAGTAATGAAGCAGTTGGGGGAACAGCATTTAGCATTTCAAATACAGGACAATTCCTTCTACTTGAAAGGACGAGGTCCTATTAGGATAGACATCTCCTGTAATTAATTAATTTAAAAACAGCAACAAAGACCAAAAATCAGAATAAGGGCTAGTTCAAGGTAAGGTCTAATGCTCAGGCAAGCACATTTCCTAGAACTGAGATGAGAGGCAATAAAACAAACAGAAAACACAACTGTTTTTTGCTCTTACTTACTTGGAAAAACTGGACGTTGCTAACAGGATCCTTGTTAAATAATTCAGTGGCACTAGCATCCGTGCAAGGGACCAAATCGTTCAAATTATTCTGCAAAAATATAGGCAAAATCTGATTTTAATTTTTAATTTCTCTTATGTGAAGGTAAATGTATTTTTAATACATTTCTTAATGTGCACAAGAACATTACCATCAAAATGTAAAAAGTTACCAATAGCCATATGGAACTTGCATACGGACAGCCATATGAAACTGCTGGACCCTTATCCCATCAAGAAGACAGAAAAACTCACATTGTCATTTAATTTTATATGTTTCTGAAGCACCGTGAGGTAGAACTTAAAGAAAAAGCTGAGCACAAGAGTTCGACGGAAATCCACCATGCCACCAGGGGCCGAAGGGGAAAGATTCATTTCTTCAGCCAGCAAACGGCAAGCTTCCTGAAGGAGATCTTCTTTCCATTCTCTGTTAAAAATGAACCATGGATTAACACAAAATTGTTTTATTTGTCTATTCAGTAAAAGCATTAAGCCAGGGATTCCCATTCAGCTGCCTTGTAGTTTTATTGGGAGTTAATCTTCCAGAATGATCCTTTTCTGGTCCCAAAGTTACCAATAGCCATATGAGTGTCCATAGGATACGGTCAGAAAAGATGCTAAGATGGTGGCCATGGTGATGTGATGGAAACTCTGCTTATTTTCTTTGGGGAGCAGGCCAGAAATCATCAGAGATGTAACTGCAGCTTCCCAATAAGAAAGTCCCTTTTAAGCTGCACTCAAGGTCAAAAGAAGCTTCTCTAAAATCATAAGTCCATAAGGCTGTC
This sequence comes from Bungarus multicinctus, assembly GCA_023653725.1. NCBI lineage: Eukaryota > Metazoa > Chordata > Lepidosauria > Squamata > Elapidae > Bungarus > Bungarus multicinctus. The sequence goes on along the minus strand of CM042836.1, from coordinate 53,480,407 downwards.
CCATGTTGCAGCCTTCCAAGTATCTCCACATTATACTGCCAATTTTAAAATATTAATGTTTTTACATTACACTATGAGGATGAAGCCAAATGTTCCTAATCTTTCCCCAAAGTCATTAAAAAAAACAGAATGAAAATATTTGACCCCACAGTTCAGCAAATAATCATATATGCCCCTCAGTTTCCTTAAGACTGAAATGATAACATCATAAACTTTGATCTCCCAGTTAAAAGTATCCCAAAATTCTGCCCCCAACATGTAAGTCTCACTCATTTACCTCCCAATCAGCTTCTGACAAGTTTTTACAGCCATGACTGTTGTGGGAGCCATTCCCCCATAACTCAGCTTAATCTCTTCTAATTGATTGGTTCCCTCTTGAAACCGAACTCTCATTCCGCAGGTCACAATGGCAATGTCATCCTCTCGTCTTGAAGCTTGCTTGAAGGCCGAGAAATATTCACCCTAAGAGAAGAAAAGGAAGTTCTGTGGACTTTTTCACATTGATCTCGGTGGGGGAAGTGTGGAGTAAAATCAGTCCACTGATAGCAACGTTACTAGAATATGAGCAGTAGCTTTATGAAATAATTTCTCGATGAAGGAAAAATGAGCCCTGGGAAAATATAACAGAATTCCAGACAAACAATGACAGAATTCCTGTTACTATCTTCGGAATAAAAGTTAACATTGCAAAATTCACTTTCATCTCTGAGAACAGCAGGTCAGGATTATGTTTATAAATAAGTGTTCATTATTATGCTGGAAGTGATATATATTAGCTGCAAAGTGTTTCTGCAGCATGTCTATGTCCAGGATCTTGGTTTGTTGGTGCATTTGTTTGTTTCTTTACATAGGGGAAGCAAACATTGTTTTGGCAGGTGCTTTCTTGTTTTGAATTTCTAAGAATCTCATTTAACATGCTAATAATCATGAAGTAGCAGATTATGTCTCTATTTCACTCCATTCAAGATGCTTGAGTCCCCTTTGCAAACACTCATGATTCATTAATCTTTCTAGAAAATATCAAGGTTGAGCACTCAAAACAGACTTATCATGTTGCTTTAGGAATATAGAAATGGCATGCCAAGCCAGACCATTGGTCCACTTATCACCGTATTCGTCATACTGTCAATGGGTCTCCCTTAATGTGCTCTGACCCTAAGCTAAATGTGCACAACAGCATTACAATTTCTCCATCAAAATTGATCCTAACCATCTGCACATCAATTCATTTCTGTTTTAAAATTTTGTCCAAGTAAATAAATAAAAGCTACAGCCCTTATGAATGCCAACTTCTGAAACTGGAAGAGACAAAAACAGCCTCTTGCTTTACAATTTGTATGGCTTCTATGTAATTCTTATAAGTTAGAGCAAACAATGCAGAGTTCTTAGGTGCTGATACCTAGATGCCCTTCTATAAGAGACAGCACTACTGGCAAGGATGTAGAAAAAAACACAGGGTAGCTTCAAAAGAGATAATTGAAAAAGATCCCAAAATTAGAACTTGGATGTCTTAATGTACAGCAGAGGGTGCTCTGGCTGCATGGTGCACCACTGGTATCAAGCCCTAGGTAGCTGGGCAAGAGGAAGGTAGTAAGAGCTACATAAATTTCAGCAGGCCATCTTTAACATCTGTGGTAAGTGCAGAATCTTGAAATTTCTCAGCTTCAATTCTATAAGTTACTTATTGAATTGATTAAGGCAGAATCTTTTTTAAACAATATTACCTTAGTTTTGTGCCTTATAATTATAGTATTTTTCTAATTATTGTTTAATGCATTGTGTAGACGTGATTCTATTGGGGTTTTTCTTTTTTTGTAATTGCTGTTAATGTTACTCTGAATTTGGAAGGGGATATTTAAGAAAGCTAAGTTAATAGTAGGAAAATTTTGAAGGGAAAAAAATGCTTGACTGATATAGAAACAATGTGTGCAGAATTGATCCAGATTGGAACAAGATTAACCTCCCCCTTTCCACTCTTCATTTCATGTATACCAGTCAAATAAATGCTTTCCCTGTAACTCGGATAAGACAAACATAATTGATGTCACAATTCAAATGGATTTTTTTTCCATGGATCTCCCACACTGTGAATCATGAGGTTCTTAGAACTCCAGAATCAGGAAAATCTCATCTTTCTTTTTAGAATAATCTTAACCAATATATAATAAGAACATAGTTGGCCCAAAATGCAATTGCATCAGGACTGAAAATATGCTGTTATTGTAACCACCATATCCAAAATAAGCTCACAGAAGAAAGGAAAGAAGAAAAATAAACACAGCCCTGAAAAATAATAACACACCCTCAGTCCATTAAGTAATTAACCATTAATCATACTTGAATCCATAAGTATCTAGAATCCATGGCTCTAGATGAGTCAATTCCTTCATATTACCCAGAAATAATTAAAACCAATCCACATTAGGTATTCTGGGAACTTTGCAGTAAATATGTTGTTCTTTCACCATGAACATATGAGTTGGATAGTAAGCCTATTATTAGTTGGATAGCAAGCTTACTGACCCCAGGTATTTCAACCGAAGTATAATGTCAAGAGGAGATATATGTTCAATGGAACTAGATAACCTGCTGGGCAAATCCAACAAGGCCCTTCTTGGACTCTTAGAAATGGTAATGGGATAATGAACTTGTTTGATTCTTACTTTGCCTCATTGCTTATTTACTTATTTCAGAACAGATCCATCTGTCATTGCATTAAAACTTGGACCAGACTGATCACTGGAATGTATGACACTTCAAAAATCTGCTTCCTTCTATTACTGGTCTTTGTATGTTGTTTTTCAAATCTGATTTTTTTTCCTTAGCAATTTAAAACAAAATCCAAGAAAATATTTTAAAACATATAGGTTGAGTGATTGCTTCCAACATTGTTTAAACTTTTAGGAGAATAACATTCTTTACAAAAAATATTGGAATGCAAAAATTTTTCCAAGTTAAATAACTCTAAGGGAGATAGCCAATTCATTTTTTTTTTTTTAAAAAGTACAGTCCCTTAATTCAGGGGTTCCCAATCCTTGGGTTGCAGGCTGGTACTGGTCCACAGCCTGTTAGGAACCAGTCCATACAAGCAATGGGCGAGCATGTGAAACTTTATCTGCACATGCATGGGATCAAGGTTGCACACAAAACTATCCATCCCCTCCCCACAGTCTGTGGAAGACATTTTTTCTTCCAAAATTGGTCCCTGGAGCCAGAAAGGTTGGGGACTATTGCCTGCCAGAGTCCTTCTATAGATTGCATCAGTATAGTATTTTTGTTTGTTTCAGGGATAAAGAAAAACTGGCCTAATTTAATGTAAGTTAGAATTTGAACCACCATTCTTTCCATGGAGAGTCACAATGTCATCCAGAAGGAATTCATGGCAAACATTTTGTATAAGGGGTTCTTGATGCTCTCTCAGCTTGGTTGTTTTCTTGCAGACACATCTTGAGTCTATTTTCTCAAGTATTACATGTGCCTTATAAAACTACACAGTCTTTTTTTGTTTCTATGATAATAAATATTCAGATCACCTCACCTCCCTACTGAAGGGAATCTCAACTGAAAGCAGTATTTCTTGAGGCTTCAGTATAGTTTTTCTATACCCAGTAAAGAATTTTTCATCCATCCTTATTGTCCTGCTGCCCTCTGCAAGAAAACAAGATACAGCACACAAAGGATGAGTTGAGTAAACAGGTGGGTTCTCAATGCAACTTGGCAACTATTTATTGTTGGAAGGGTGGCTGGTCTTTTAATTCCACAAGGAAAGATTGTGACCTACACTAATGAAATAATATATCCTAGCTATCTGTTCAGCCTGGTGCTCCCTAGACATCTAGGCCTTCATATATGTATTTTGTATCAGCTCCCATATGTCACATTGGAATCATAAGCAGTATGAAATCAACATGTCTTTGAAGTCCTATGTTATCAAGTTACAGGCAGGCTGGAATCAACCATCAAATGTTGCCCAAAGCTCTATCCGTGGCATTTAGACCACCTTTCTGGGAACTCTGAATTTCTTAGCTTTAACTAACAGATGAAAAGCAGTTTATCAGTTTTTGCTGATCATTCCACCCCAACGATGCTGTGGAGGTCATGGCCCGTTGCCTGGAGGCTGTGCGGAACTGGATGGGCAGGAACAGGCTTCGACTCAACCATTCCAAGACTGAGTGGCTGTGGTTTCCGGCGGCCCGATATAGTCAGCTGACTCCGTCGCTGGCTATTGGGGATGAGATCTTGACCCCCACAGAAAGGACTCGCAATCTTGGTGTCCTCCTGGATGTACGGCTGTCTTTGGAAGATCACATCACGGCCGTCTCCAGGGGGGCTTTTTATCAGGTTTGCCTGATATGCCAGATGCAGCCCTTTCTTGATTGGGACAACTTATGCACGGTCACCCATGCCCTGGTCACCTCCCACTTGGACTACTGTAATGCCCTCTATATGCGGGGAGCACCCAGAGGCTCCAACTGGTACAAAATGCGGTCACGCGGGTGGTTATGGGAGCGTCGAGATACTCCCATGTGACGTCTCTCCTGTGCGAGCTGCATTGGTTGCTGGTGGCCTTCCGGGTTCGCTTTAAAGTATTGGTTTTGGCCTTTAAAGCGCTCCATGGCATCGGACCAGGATACTTACAAGACCGCATTCTGCCAGTAGTCTCCCACCGACTGGTGCACTCCCACAGAGAGGGTCTCCTTCGAGTCCTGACGGCATCTATGTGCCGCCTGGTGACCCCAAGGAATAGGGACTTCTCTGTGGGGGCACCCATCCTTTGGAACGGGCTGCCCCCGGGGCTACGAACATCCACTGACCTGAGGGCCTTCAGACGTGACCTGAAAACCTGGCTCTTTGAGCAGGCCGGCCTGAGCTGACTTCAAATGGGATTTTAAATAAGGGGTTTTAGATTTGATTGGTTGGGGTATGAAAGTTTTAGCTTATTTTAATCGGGGTTTTTAAATTTTTAATTGGCAGCCCATAATTTAATTCTTTTTTAATTGTATTTATATCTGTAATTTATAAATATTTTAGTTGGCTGTTCACCGCTGAGTCCTTCGGGAGAAGGGCGGTATATAAAATTATTTAATAAATAAATTCTCTATACATAGGCATATGTTTCACTGCATACCTTGAGCAGAAAAGTGTATTCATCCACTTCTATCTCCAATAGAAATAAAAGGCCACCTAACACATTTCCAAGAATTCTTTTTAACGCTCAACATTCTAGCAGATTTGAAAACCACAGATGACACAAAGGTGTGATACACTATCACACAGCTATCAAATACTACAGCTTGTCAATGCTCAGTTATGAAATATTAAAACCACACTGTCCCAATGGTGCTTTTTCAGGAGGCAACTGGACTTTCTTGTTTTCTCCTTGAAGCCAATTCACTTCTTATCCAAGAAGCTTCTTCAGCTCTGATAGGATGGTGGGGAATGAAAAGATTTATATGCCATGCACACAGCTGGTCATTTGCATCCTTTTAGAAAGTCATTGAGGCACATGGAGGTTTATCTGTGTCCTCAGGGTCACCTAAGTAGTGCAAATGGTTTCTGTAGATTGCATATTTTGGGGAAATCCATTTGGGACAGATTTTCAAAAAAATCGCAAAAAAATACCAAATAAATCTCCAAGTGCCTCAATAACTCTCTAAAAAGATGCAAATCACCAGCTGTCTGCAAGGAATATAAATCCTTCCATTCTCCACTATCTTGTCAGAACTGAACAAGCTTCTAGGATGAGAAGCGAAATTTCTTCAAAGAAAAAACTAGAAAGTCCAGCTGCCTCCTGATAAGACACCTTTGGGACAATCATGACCTGGATGACTGAATATCTCTATAAATTATTAAAACCAAATCAAAATTAAATACTCCATGTTGAAACTACATAAGCACATAGGGTTATGGAGAATATTCATCATTAGTCTTTAGAAAGCAAAAGGAAGAATAACTGAAGAAAGTTCTCTTAACATTCTTTATTGTGGCTCTTAGAAATAACAGGCCAGAATACTTTCCCTGACTAGCCCCAAAAAGAAAAATGAGGCATGGAAACTGTTCCATTCGCACCCATAACAGAGTTTGTATCAGCAACAGGGGGAAATTGAGAAATGCTTACCGTTTGACACCAAAGTCAGCTTGCTCCCACTTGCCATTAACACTGGATTTAGGTCAGATATTGGACTTGCAGTCATTATATTTCCACCAATAGCCTGAAAGAAAATGTAGCACAGAAATTAGGTCAACAAACCTCATTAAAATCACTCATCAAAGTAAGTAAGGAAAATCCTGAATATTTTAACTTTATACCATTAAAATTAAAATGGGATTTTCTTGTCTTCAAATAGAACAAGAATAGGTTAAGGAAGCAATACAGCTCAAGTTAATTCATTTACTGTGCATGCTTTCACAACAAACTGAATGTTTTTTTCATGCAATTAACATCTGGTGGATTTAAACAATGATTTACATTTTAGTTCATTATTCTAAATTGTACTTGAGTGGATGAATATAAAGACATTTAATAAATTATTTAATTTCACTGTTTCTGTAAAACTTCCGAGTATTTATGTCCCAGCAAAGAAAATATATAGTCAAAACTGATTTGTCAGTTCAAAAACCATTACTCATTTTCAGTCTAAAATATATCTCTCTGGCCTGAAGGTTGGTATAAATTAAAAGATATGCTTCTCCTAAGCTGACATTTCCTCTGAAGATTTGCTCAAACTAAGCCATGCATAAGAAGATTCACTGATCAGTTTGAATTTACCAAATAATGAGAAATCTTATTGCCTTGTAGGCTTGTTCTCTTTATGCATGGTACAGGTATTATTCTATGAGGAACAAAAATGTTCAATTTCTAGTCTACATTTAGCACAGAAATTCACTGGATGGCTTGGATCCAGCTATTAATGTTCAGGCTTCTTGGCATAAAATTGAAAGGAAGTTGAAATACTTTCGCAACAAGGGGTGCTTACAGGATCATTTGCTACCCAATCATGCATTGTTGCCCTCCATGAACCTTGTGGGGGAAACCAGAAAGAACATCAGCAAATCTAGTAACTTGTATATGTAGGTATTCTGGTTGTGAAAATTATCTAGGCCAATATTTCTCAATCTTGACAACCTCAACTCCACAACTTAAAGTTGTCAAGGTTAAAAAAAAACACTGGTCTAGACATTCAGAAGCAGATGAAGTTGTTTAACCGTGAAATTAAGTCAGTAGACAAGCCCGGCCACCAGTATTATGAGGAAGTATTATGTGATGGATAATAAAATAAATTGGGATATAAAAGTGCAAAGGGAGATACATTTTAAAGGAACTCTAGAGATTCTCAGTCATCCAGGTCATGACTGTCCCAAAATGCTTTTTCAGGAGACAACTGGACTTTCATGTTTTTTCTTTGAAGACGTTTCCCTTCTCATCCAAGAAGCTTCTGGGCTGAGAAGCAAAACATCTTCAAAGAAAAAACAAGAAAGTCCAGTTGTCTCCTGAAAAAGCACCTTTGGGATTTTAAAGGAACGGTACATCCCACCTGCCTCTGTTGTCTCCTTCCTTTATCAGAAACTATTTGGAAGCACTTACTGCAACATTGCGGATCTGAGGGCCTGCAAACCATCTCAGTTGTTCTAGGACAGCCTGGAAGACCTCTACTTGGTAAGGAGGAAAATGGGCCACTGCCTCCCTGAGTTTCTCTTCCACACAGCTCAGGCTGCAGGAGGCACCAAATCTGATTCCTGTAAAACCAGAAACAAGACTGATTTGACCAAGTGGACCTTCACCAACATAAAAGTATTGCTCTCAGGAGCTGAACTGAATAATTTTTAGGTCTTTAGTCTCCTCCCTTTACTATGGTTTATTTTTTAAAAAAACAATAAAGGTTTTATTTACTGCATATCTTATAAGGATGTATACTTGACTTAGCAAGGAAGCAATCTGAGGATCATGGTGGATGGGGCTATAGCACATATTTGGGGTAGAAAAACCAATTTGGGAGATTCTTTTAAAACTGTGACATGCTTATTTTCCAATGTACATTACAGATTTGTTGTATTTCTCCCCTGAAAATAGGAAAAATTGGGGCACTGGCTTTCAGCAATCATAGTGGCAAACCTGAAAGCAAGTCTGAAAAGTGAGGGAGAAGAAATTACAGGTTGATCCCTTTCAGGAGAAGCTAGAGTATCTAAAATTACTGCTGTTAAAAAGGTTGCAAGTGTTCTCAGTATGCCAAGATGTTCATTTTCCAGCAGTTACCAGATTTTAGATGATACATACCAGTTCTACCATTACAAGAAAGTGAGTAAACCTGTGGTTATGCAGCAAATCATCCCTTTAAAAAGTTTTATTACATTTGTAATAAGTGAGTATATATGTTTTATTAGTTCAATGAAAATATATGCAAGGCAAATGATTTTCTAAAGAAATCATTTGGAATGTGATGTGTGCATGTGTATGTAAGTCTCTAATCAATTTCTGAAGAACAAACCAGTTTGTTCACCTAAAACAGAGGTTTCTGGACAATTAATGCCACCTGATCCCAAGTCTTCATTCAGAAATTTGGCCATATGCTCTTGGATAGCTTGTCCCAACCAGGCACACTGTAATTTGCATTAGAATTGTAACTCCTGGAATTCCCAGTCAATCTGATCGGAAAATATTGTTCTAAGGCAGGGGTGTCAAACACAAGGCCCACAGGACGAATCTGACCAGCAATGTGGTTAGATCTGGTCCGCTGGGCCATCATGGAAAATGTAAGGGGTCGATCCATGTCACTTCAGACCAGTCTGCCAATTCAAAGAGGAAACATCAGGCCAGTATGACTTCGGCCCAGTCTACCCAATGCAAAGAGGAAACATATCCACAGTTTGGGGAGTTGCGTCAAGCTGGCCACACCCACCCAGTCACCCTCGCCCTCAATGAAATTGAGTTTGACACCCCTTTTCTAAGATATATGGCTTACCCCAATGTGTTCTTGGGCTCCACTTGCTCTATTTGATTTGGCAATGTGCTCTACTTGCAATTTTCCCAGAAGGTCCTAGAAAAATGTCCTTGAGAGAATGCTATTCCCTGCCCATCCAGGCTTCTGTTGCTTGTTTGAACAGTACCACTTTTGCATTTTTCAATAGATTACTTCACCAGCCAATCTCACTATTTCAGAAGATAAACATATTGAGAAATTGTGGCTGACAAAAGTTTCAAGTGAGTTCTGAATTTGGTTGGAATCTTTTCTAGGAGTGCAATCAATCAGTATACCATGAACAAAGAGAGGCTGCAGGTGCAAAGGGACATATGCCACCCAACTTTTTTTTTAATCATGGTTTGTAAACATTTCCTTGTGCATTTTTTTTTTTGCTTACATTTATATGCCGCCCTTCTCCGGAGACTCAGGGCGGCTTACAATCTTTAGAGCACCATGTTAAGCACCTCTTGCCAATCCCTTGAGGTAACAGGCAAACTACTTACCCTCTTCTGTGTGCTGAACAGAGTTCATTTCTGGGATCCAAGTTGGGGCTATAATGACAGGGTACAGCATGTTCTTTAATCTCATTTCAATACCTGAAGAAAAAAAATCCAATGAGATCAGTACAGAGGCAGCCAACCAGCAGTAGTAAATCTGCCAATGAAACAATAAAGTTCTTATATAAAAGACTCCCAGAACAGTAGATCTCATCTCAGTGAGATGAGATTCCTAAAGCAATCTCCATAGCCAATTCCTGCATATCTAAAAGGGAAGACACTTGCATTGACTTGTAATGAATGTATAAAGCCAAGAATTTTCCCTTCTGCTTCACACATTCCCAAATATTGTACCTCCAAGGGAGTATGGATAAAATTGTTAATGGGTGATGAAAAGTGCTTGAGAACTTATTTTGATTGTATATATCAAGGGTGTCAAACTCAAGCCCACAATGTGGTTGGATCCGGCCCGTAAGGCCATCCTGGTCTACCCAATGTGAAGAGGAAAGATTGGGCCAGCCTGGCTTCGGCCTAGTCTACCAATGTGAAGAGAAAACATGCCAGTAATTGGGGAGTGGCATCAAACTAGCCACACCCACTTTGTTGGTCACATCTACCCAGTTGGCCACACCCAGCCAGCCCCTCGAGGTCAACCACAGCCCTGATGCAGCCCTCAAAGAAATTGAGTTTGACACTCCTGGTATATATTATTTTGAGGCATTCCTACAGAGAAAAAATGGTTCCAGCTATGGGATCATACAAAGATCCCATAAACATAAGAAGCTCGATGGATTATGAGAGGGCATTTAGTGTCCTTACACCCAGTATTCAATATCAAATTTCCCCTAAATTAGATGTAAAGCTACAAACTATAGTCATATTCACTAAATAAACTGCATTAACAAATCATACAATTTGTTAAACTATTACAAATAATAGTGGTTGGGTTCCTATTACTAACCACATTACAGCTTAATATACATGTTAACCCAGGTTGTGGGGAACAGGAACACTAGTGTTAATTCATTATAAATGTTATTTATTATCTTTAAAACAGAATTCCTGTTTTAAATATGTATAAAATTACTGTCTTAAGGGTGATGCAAGGGACTTTATTTCATATTATGAAGGAAGAAGTAAAATCTTGACTGGTCAGCCAATTATATAGTGCTATGTTTATGTTTGTGTTGTTCAACAGAAAACAGAGTTGGCCTTCTTACCCACTTCTGTGTTCCCTACTACAAGCTTGGCATCGGGGTGCTGAGCTTTCAGAGAAACAAGTTCCTTGAGAGTTGATGGTTGTAACCACATCACTCGCTCGCCTTTGAAACACAGTTGCTCAACAGGATTTTTCTGTGTCTATAGAGAAAAGGCCAGATTTAGCTTCATGTAAAAACATGGCATCACAAAGCAAGCAATCTCAATTTGGTATGATGGAGAAGAGATGTGTTGTATTATAGCTGCAGCTACTATTTCTAGTGAGTGACAGGGTTCAGGTTTCTTTTGCAACAAGAAGCAGCAAAGGAGTCTTTCTATGACGTTAATAAATCTTCTCTCATTATCCAGTTGGGTATTTGTAAGTGGGAGGGGCAAGAGGTGTCCAAGATCTATCTGCAACAAAGCTTGAGGCAATGTAGCTTGAGAAATACTTATCAAAGTCCCTTGCCCATGATCTCTGGCAAGGCTTCACCAAAGCCCTGTTGGTTGCAGGCGAGTAAGGCAAAACTTAAGGAAATTGGTTCCAGTGGATTATTCTTTATGGTGGTTAGAATGCAGAATTGCAGGCTAACTCTGCCCACAGCCAATTCTGATGGGGTCCAATTCAGCCTTCCAACCCTCCAAAGTCAGTAAAATGAGGAGCCTGATTGTTGGGGGGCAATAGGCTGACATTGTACATCACTCAGAGTGTGCTGTAATATATAATATCATACCTATATTGTTATGATATGTAAAGAATAACCCTTGAGTAACAAGGATATGCACATGGAAATGTTTATGAGAGTAATTATGAATAATTATTCAGCCACACACAGATACACTAATTTGAGTTAAAGTTTACTTTAAGAAATAGCACAGTCCAATAAACGATCCAGGTCATATACATTTTACAGTCCAAAGAATCAACCAATCGGAATATAGTATAAATCAATACAGTGATTTTGTCTTAAAGCTACAAACATACATTGTTGGTTTATATATTGCCAACCCAACTAATTGGTGGACAGATTCCTAACATATATATTTTATTTTATTTTGTCAAGCGATTATAAGATAACAGGTATAAGTATAAAGATAATTATGAATACATGAAATGGATATATATATAAGAAAAATAAAAAGAAACAATAGGATACGGACGATAGGCACGTTGGTGCACTTATGCACGCCCCTTACAGACCTCTTAGGAAAGAGGTGAGGTCAATAGTAGATAGTACATCACTATGGGGTATATATAAATCTAAATGCTATTGCTATTACTAAGCAAATAATTTCATAGGGGTTTGGGTTAAAGTTAGACATAGAAATACTGTAAATATACCATCTACATTAAATAATTAATTTCAAATTATATATAAGTAACATAATGATAGAACATTGCAACTTTATAAAATGAAACCTTTTCATTTGTAAAACAAAATTAAAACCATGTTTTGTTTTATTTGGATGGGAAAGATTAGCTTAGCTTTGTGTGGTTCCAAAAATCTGAATTTTTAGACAACCATTCACATTTTTCATTCCATATTTGTTTTGGACAGATATATGGCAGTTCTGCCATCGAATGAAACCCTAAAATCACTGTAACACAATTTGCCCAACCTATTTTTGTCCCCACAGAAACCTATCATGTCATGTTCTATGCTCTCCGTTTCATGGAATCTCATAAAATAATACAATTGTTGTATTGGTTTTAAATCCAGCTACTTTCTAATATAAGATTTAATTTAAAGACGTCGTAGAATGGGATTTGAAATCAATTGTCCATTGCTTATCCACATATGGTTCTCTCATCTTCATGCATGGACATTTTTTTTAATTTAAGGCAGCAGGACTCCTATTTATTTGTTTGTTTACTTATTTAGTTATTTCTGTGTTGCCATAATTAAAATGATCCTTGATTAATCATAAAGAAAAAAAATACAGTATGAAACAAGTTCCATAAAAAAATAAAAACAAAAGATCACTGTAAGAGTACAAAGAAAATAAAAACATGGCAATCAAATCAGGGTAAGATCCTATGAACAGCTCATTCTTTAAATGCCTTTAAAAGACCAGCAAAGGCAGAGCCTTTATGGGCATACTGTAGATATATATTTTCTTGCTGCTGCCTTCTTCTAGGATATTTTTCATTATTATTATTATTATTTTTACTTCCCAATATAATCTACAATTCCAGGATTCCCTGAAGATCTCCTGAATACAGCTTCCTTGTTTAAGCAAGATTAAGCAAAATTCCTGAATAATGGGACAAATTGCTTGACTAAGGTGAATAGATAGCTTTGATGCTAAAAGGAGACAGATATCCTTCATCAGTTCTTTCCTTGTCAGGACCCAGGCACAATTCAACCCCTGTACAGGATATTATCCTGTACTGGTGTTCTGTGACATAACAAGCTACATAAACAGAGGAATTACAAATCTTTTTCAGCAGTCAACTGTTGCTTAATGCCTTGGGTCATTTGCACTGCTTCTGTATAGAACTGCAAATGGTTAGTGATAACATTTCCCATCATATCTGAGAGTATTTGCTTTAAGATTAAACAGTGATGAATCAAGGACTCCCAATTTGCATATCATTGTTGACCCATTTTCTTCCTTTTTACATAACCAAACAACCTTCTTTCTTCCTCCTTCTCTTTTTCCAGCTCTATATAGTTCCTAATTCACCACTGAAATGTGTCAAGAAAAAAAAAAACCTGATGACATAACCTTTAAGTTAGCTCCAGACAATGTATCTAAGTTTAAAGTGGTGCCTTCCAAATACGTTGACAGAGTCTTAGTTTATGGGTGAAAATCAACAATACCAAAATCTTCCATAAGGAAATTCACTTAGCTTGGCAAGGAAAAGAAAACTCACCAATAACTCAGGTGGGAATATAGGCTCCTGGGTAGAGTCTAAAGGCTGGAACTCAGATGTATTGAATAGAATTGTGGTAATCAGTCCCTGCAGAACAAAAGCAATGTATATATATTAGATAACCCAAGATTCAACAGATCATTGTTTCAGAGATATTTCCTTACCTAAACAGAGAAACAGTATGATCAGGGGCAAAAAGAAGTGGGAGTAGAAGCAGAGGTGGTATTCAGCAGGTTCTGACCAGTTCTGGAGAAACGGTAGTGGAAATGTTGAGTAGTTTGGAAAACTGGCAAATACCCCCTCTGACTGACCTCGCCCCCATCTATTCTCTGCCTCCCAAGTCCCAGCTGATCGACTGGGTCTTCTTTTGTTGCCCTGCACAGGAGAACAGAGCTGAAAAGCAGGTTAGTGGGGTGGGGAGGGATTGGGGATTTTGCAGTACCCTTCCCCCAGGAATGGGGATTTTACAATATCCTTCCCCTGCCAGGCCCACCAACCTGTGCCCACAGAACCGGTAGTAAAAAAATTTAACCCCACTACTGAGTAGAAGTGACTTCTGACTTCCTGCCAGCTTACACAGCTGACTGCCCTTTAGGTAATGGTGGCACCAGCTAGGTTGAGACTGTTCTACCTGATCTCCAGTGGCTGAAAAGAGGAATTGATCTACCTAGCTTCCAGAAGATTTGGCAAGGACCGATCTACCAAATTTCTGGGTGGTGGTGCAGCCAAATTTCAATCCCATTGGCATCATGGGTCCCAGATTTTGGGCACATTCAGTAAATTAGGCCATTTGAGGTACCTTGGTTCAAAATTTGTTGCCCCTATGATGCATTGTTTCCACCTAATTAAAGGTTACAGAAACGAAAGAGAGATGCAAACTAGAATTAAGGAAAAATTTCCTAATAGTGAGTAGAATTTACCTGTGGAATGCCCTGCCTTCTGAAGATGTGGGTGCCCTATCACTGGAGATTTTTAAGAAGAGACAGAATAACCACTTGTCTGAAATGGTATAAGGCAGTGGTGGCTAACCTTTTGGGGCTCCTGTGCCAAAAATTGTGACCGTGCTTGTGCGCATGTGCTTGCATTCCAGCACCCAGAAGGCAATGCATGCAGCCGCCCCCCCATGTCCCCTGCACTTGCATGTGCAATTCCCCCTCCCCCCCCCCCCCCGCTGCCTCCCTACCTGCACTGCGCCTCCCTGCTGATTTTCGGGCCTTTTTCAGCTTCCCAGAGGCTTGAGGGAAGCCACTGCAGCCTTTGCAGGCCGAAAAATGGGCCCGTTTCTTTCACTTTCGAAAAGGGCCTGTTTTTTAGGATGCAGCCAATGGGAAGCTTTAAAAAGCCCGAAAATCAGCTGGGAGGAGCACACATGCACAGTGAAGTAAGTTTTCCTGGGGCTCGCATGCTGCACAAATGGCTCTGCATGTCATCTGTGACATGCTTGCCATAGGTTCGCCATCACGGGTATAAGTTCTCTTGAGCAAGCAGTTGGACTAGAAGACTTCCAAACTCCCTTCCAACCCTGTTATTCTATGTTTTAAAGTGTTATAGTAGTATAAAATTAAACAATATTGTACTATTAAAAACTATTTTCATATTTTTTATTTCTGAATTTTTTTAAAAAAATTAGGAACAGTAAGAACCTTCAAGAAGTAACAATAGTTGTTCAGGTACTACATGATCAAGTAATTCTTAAATCAGTTTCCTATTACCCAAAGATTCCTAATTTGTTAAAGCTACAACTTGTAAAGTTCCCAAGCACACAAGCTAGTAATTGTACTGCTGTACTTAAGAATTCTGGGAGTTGTAACCCTAATCCATCTATAGAACATCCTGCTGGGGATAATTTCTTCAACTCTTTATTTCTACATAAGAAATTACCAAGAGTAAATATCTATATCCAAAGGTTTCATAAACTTACCGAATTGCCTTCTTTTTTATTCATGCAACAGTCTAGGCCATTGACTCGTGTATCATTGCACCCCTGAACCTTTTAAAAACATAAGACAAGGTTTTTAAAAAATAGCAAATAGCAGACATATTAAAAAGAGGGAAATCAAGAAATTAATAATTCTTTTTTTTAAAAAAAAAAGCTTCCTTTTGGGTATTTTAATCTGTGTTAAATTTTCTTTTTCATTTATTATTTCCTTGCATTCTTGCTCTTTCTTTCATACACATATATATAACAAGTACAATACAATAGAGATTTTAATATTAAATAATTTATTTTAAGAGTAAAATCTGCTACTGGTATATGCAAGTTAATGCAAGTTGGAGCATGCTTTTTCATTTTTTCTTTTCTACTACTTAGTGCTCTTTTCGATACTTAATTTGAACTGAAAAAGCCAAATAAGATAATACTTGCTACACTATCCTAAATTATTGCTAACATTGATAGAATATCCTTTTTCTTTATTTCCAATTTTCTAACTAATACAAATAACAGAATGTCTGAAAATTGTAATTATAAAATTTGCAATTATGTCACACACACACACACACACATCCCCCTGTACTGAAATAACATAATGCATCAAGATTTATAGCATTATAATAAAAAGGAAAAAAGAACAAAACCATTTAATAATTAAATACAATATATAATATTGTCAAAATGTCTTTTCCTTCATGCAAAGAAAATTACATTTGTTGTTCCTTTGATTTATGAAATATATGAGATAAACATAAAGCTATTTCACCTTTTAAACAACATGCAGTACATATACACATTTTGTACTGTCTCATTCACTTTGATGAAAGAGAATTTTTGTTGAAATTTTTAAATTTCTTTCAAAATGGAAGAGAATCTCATAAACTTTTTCATGAGTAAAATGTTCTTGCATGAAAGATGAGATACCCAAAAGTTGAGCATGAATACATTCTGCTTCTTTCATTGTACAATAATCCCTTCCATGGTCTGCAGTCTCTCTGAGTTCACACATTGCATTAAATCTAAAGGAGGATCTCACGGGGTCTTCCCACTGGGATTTTCCAGTTAAGCAATCCCATTGTCACCAATAAGGGGAAGTCTTAGGTGTTATTGGAGGTATTGTAAATCACACTAAGTATGCAGTGTTATGCATGTTCACTCAGTAGTAAATTTTATGATATATAAGGCTTACATTAAAATTAAAAGGTAAAGGTTTCTCCTGTCTAGTCATGTCCAACTCTAGGGGGCAATGTTTATCTCCATTTCTTTGCCACAGGAGCTAGCGTTATCCAAAGACATTCCCATGTCATGTGGCCAGCATGACTATACACCAAGGCGTATGGAAGGCTGTTAACTTCCCACTGAAGTGGTACCTATTTATCTACTCACATTTGCATGCTTTCACACTGCTAGGTGGGCAGATGCTGGCACGGGAACTGGAGCTCACCCTGTCATGCGGTGCTTGGGGCTCAAACCTGAGCTGTCAGCTTTCCTGCTGACAAGCTCAGTGACTTAACCTCTGAACCACTGCATCCCACTGACACTAAATTAGTTAGTACCTAATTGTCAGGGCTTTTAACATGTGATATGGCAAATCAGAATTTCCAAATAATCCTGGAATTATAATTATGAGAACATTGAGAGTCTTTTACAGAATCTCCAATATTCTCAACAGTTATATTTCTGTTTATTTTATGGGGGAGGGAGATGTGGCCTTTAGATTGTTTTTTTAATAAATTCATTATGTCAAGGGTGATAAATAATCCAGTTACAAGAAATTACTTAACATTAAAGCAAATATTATTTTATTATTAAATATTATTTAATAATATTTGATATATTAAATATTATTTTATTTCCTTTAGAAATACTAAGTTGAAAGGCATCCAACTGTCGTTTATGCCACTTACCGCATTTTTTTCTTTTCCAGCCATACAGCAACCTTTTCCACTTACTAGTTTTCCACAACATTCTCCTTCCTAGATAGAAATAGGAAGATATAGAAATATGTCCAAATAAACTGTGGAGCATATTTGAAAGAACTTGCAAATATTTGAAGAGTTGTGCTGGATCGGATTCAAGTGTCATGGATAAAAGAGAGGGTTTGGGCTGAAGACACTGAGCTTTAAGTCCCTATTCCACCATAGAATCACTTTGAACCAATTATTGTCTCTCACCCTAATCCACTTTTGAGGTAAAAATTAAATCAGGGGAGATACCAGTGTAAGTTATCCTGAGTTCTCAGAAAAAAGGTAGGTTATTAAGGCAATAACAACAAATCAACAATCCACTCCCGTGGTGGACAGTTATTGATTTATTTTGTACCTGGTTTTTTATTATATAAGAAATCAAATCAGCTTACACTAATAAAAGCAATATTAAACCAATACAAATAAAATATGAAAAATTAAAATTGAGAGTCAGTTTGTCTAGTGATCAAGGTGTTGGCCTAGAAACCAGGAGACAGTGAGTTCTAGTCCCATCTTGGACATGAAAGCCAGATAGGTGATTTTGGGAGAAGTCCCTCTCTCACACCCCAATTCATCTCCTCAAGGAAAGCATTTCATAGGTTGGAAACCACACAGAAGACCCTCCACCATGTATCAGCAAGCTGGAGCATCTTCAAAAATGTCTCTCCTGGCAGGCAGGTTGATACTTGGGAACGCAGTTCCTCAAATCATCAAGCCCTAACCAATATTTAACTTGTGCCCCACGGGCAAGTAGCAATTATTGTAGATTATTCTACATGGGCAGATGATCCCCATACTTTCCTTCAGTTAGCAGTTAGGAAGCAGTTGTGATTTCTGAACATTCTTGAGGGTTAACCCCTCACAGAGTGCAAAGCAGTAGTCACAATAAGTTGAAAGCAAGATGTAAATAACTGTCACCATATTGCAGAAAGAATTGCAGCTGATGTACTATCTATAGTTGTGTAAGCATGTGCCTTGCCATAAATCTACCACCTATAAATCTAGTCACAAATGAATGACAAGGACAATTTCCTAAAGGAGATTGCCACCCCAGGCTTTACTGCAACCCCCAAATGCACTTTGTTTGTTTTTTGGTAACAGGGTTACAGTCTTGCCTGAGTATAATTTTAGCATGTTCTCTCATCTGTCCCATTTTCCAATGGGGTTCCAGAATGTTCCAGAATATTTTCTTGGAATCAGATGATAATGAGAAACAAAATTGGGTATCATTGGCCTCTAAAACTCATGCCTCAGTGATTCTATTGAGACAACATAGGGAACAACATTGAAATTGAAAACCAGCCCAGTAGGAGATAGTGGCAAATTACTTCAGTATTATTGTCAGGTATGCTGCATAGACATGTCTATGAAGTAATCAGAACTTTAGCTGAACTCAAAGCAGATTGCATCTTCATGTTCACTTGGAAAAGTCAGTCTGATTCCATCACCAAAACACTTTATCTTTAGCCCCTCACCTTTGCAAATGTTCTGTACCCCTCCAGGATGGGCCTGTATCCTGTACAGCGGCAGAGATTTCCTATGTTGCCAAATCAAGTTGAAAAAGTTAACAGGCACACAGAACATAATAGAAAGAAGGTTATTTTAGTTTTTGCTTTTCATCGACCATGGAAAATCATTTTTTTCTTCCAAGAAAGAAAACTGCCAATAGAGAAAAGAATAATTGTCTCTGGGTCTTTGATAATTTTGGAAAACAGAATTCCTGTGTCAAAAGACATGACAACAAATTCACCAAGTCGTGAGAGATCAACCTAATCATTTTCAAATGTATTTCTTGCTTTACTCCATGATGAAAAGAAATTATGCCAATAAGGATGGGAGTTGTGGTCTACTGTGTCTGGCAATCTTACCTTGAAAAGCATCTTCAATCTCTTCCATTTTAGGCTGAGGATGATTACGAAGCAATGTATACATGGACATGACAATCCCAGGAGTGCAGAAACCACACTGTGATCCATGGCTTTTGGCTATTCTCTCCTAGAAGAAGAATTGGTTCATACAATATGCCATGACAAATCAACTTGCTTTTAGTGACAGGTGTGAATACACCAAGTGTCTGGTCTGTATCATACATCACATTATATATAAATAGTAGGTCTTTGGGTTTTGTGTAGTATATGAACTGCCAATTGTTCATACAATGAACTATAGCTTAGTTTAATCTGTGAACCTACATATTTGTTAACACATAGTCACATCTCCCCAGTTCACCTGTACAGGGTGCAGCCTTGTCTTTGTGCTTCCAATGCCTTCAACAGTGGTTACAGCTACATGGTGGAGAGCGCAGATAGGGAATAAACATGCATTTGCAGAATAATGTCTGGAGAAATGAATTAAGGAAGTTGCTTGTTTTACAAAACCTTCATTTTCCTAAAGAAGTACAATAAAATCAATGAAAGCCAGTGTTCAGGATTACGCTGTCTCATACTGGAACTGGAACAGAGGTAGATACATGGGTATCATCCCAATGCTTTGGAAGACGATGCCTTCCCATTGATTATGCTGTTTGGGCCTGATGAAAGCTGAAATCCTAGGCAAACATTGGCCAAATGATGTAGCTTCTGATTACCAGCACTATTATTGGATAAAGATGTAGAAAGTAAATGGGAAAGAGAATAAACTGACATCAAGACATTGATATTATCATCCCTTCAGAAGATCAAAGTTCACTGTAATTCACTGAAATCCGGCAAACATTAATCTAAGAGTCCAGAGTTGAAAACTACAGTGATTTTAATAAATGCTATTGGACACGACTTCTCAACTAACAACAATTCAATGCTTCAATAGTATTAAAATATTAGCAGAATTAGTAGACAAAATTTGAATGTTGAAACTTTAAATTCTATGGAACTTCAGGATTTATGGAATCACAAAACCATAAGGGACCCTAGAAGTCTTCTAATCCAAGCTGAAACATAATGGATTAGAAATGTTGGGGGAAGTTAGTCCTACTAATAATACCAAAGGTGCTTTTTTCAGGAAGCAACTTGACTTCTTGTTTTTCTTTGAAGATGTTTCACTTCTCATCCAAGAAGCTTCTTCAGTTATGACTGGATGGTGGAGAATGGAAAGATTTATATTCCTTGTAGACAGCTGTCATTTGCATTGTTTTAGAGAGTCGTTGAGGCCACTTGGAGGTTTATGACCTGGATAACTGAAAATCTCCATAGACTCCTACTAATAATCCATACAATTATGGGACAGTACTATATTCACATAGCTCTAACACATATCTATACAGGAACCAGATTTTGCAAAATATTTATTATTTCTTGTGTGCAATCTTTTCTTCACCTGCAAAGAAATTTCAAGAGAGACAGACTGATTCTGACAAGCACCTATTCCCAGATATCCAGCATCTGCCCTGTCTATAACAAATTCTGCCCGCCCCTATTTAAGACCTCTTCCATCTTAGTGAATGGGGTACAAAGGATACATGATTTTGTTTCGGGAGTTGTCAACCTTGGAAATCATGACTGTGCAAGCACCACAGCCTCCTTCTCCACAGCCCAGCTTGGTTCCACACAGGCCCACTAAGAGGGTAGAGCTTAAGGAAAATATACCAACATGGCTATTTGCATACAGTCCTTTATTATTGAAAGTCTCTGGTCCTGGTAACAAACTTGCACTGTGGTTCATAAGAGCAGGCTAAAAATCTGCCTTTTTTTTTTAAGAAAAGCTATCTGGGTTTATTCTACATGTATTCCCTGATGGGAAAACTGATTTCTCATGTAATATACACTCCTGAACTATGTTCACACAACATGATTACTGGATTCAGAGAATATATCAAATCATAAACTAGCCAAAATCATCAAGGCACAAAAGCTAATAAAGATTAAAACAAATAATGTATTTTAAAATTTTAATATTATTATATTTAGAAACCGCTCATCTCCCTCACAGGGGCACCTTGGCTGGTATTTTTTGCAAGTGATGTAAGTACAGCCTCCAATTATTATCTTATTTGGTTTGCATGTCAAGAAGCACAGCCAATAATGGCACATGACCTTCTCTTTTCAGTTCTTCAAACAAGTCTTTAAATCAAATTAATTCTGAGCTGCTTTTTGCCAATCAGTGTTTTTTGTTGATGGCTTTTTGAGAGTTTATGCTAATTTAATATGTTGAATATAAAACTGCATACAAAGCTGGAAGTCTCATAATATGCCTCTTTTATGGTTTGGTGATTAATATGTCCAACTTCCTAACAGACAGGAAGCAGCAGGTGAAGCTAGGTGAAATCACATCCGATATCTGTACAATCAGCACAGGGCCCCCCCCAAGGCTGTGTGCTATCTCCACTTCTCTTCTCCCTATATACCAATGACTGTATCTCAAATGATCCATCTGTTAAAAATACTGAAGTTTGTTGATGACACAACAATCATTGGTCTTATTCGAGACAATGATGAATCTGCATACAGACAGGAGGTTGTACAACTTGCCTCATGGTGTAACCGGAATAATCTGGAACTGAACACACTCAAAACTGTAGAAATGGTGGTAGACTTTAGAAGAAATCCTCCCATACTATCACCTCTTACAATACTAGACAACACAGTATCAACCGTAGAGACCTTCAAATTTCTAGGTTCTACTATATCACATGACCTAAAATGGACACCTAACATCAAAAACGTCATCAAAAAAGCACAGCAAAGAATGTTCTTTCTGCGCCAACTCAGAAAGCTCAAAGTGCCCAAGGAGCTGCTGATCCAGTTCTACAGAGGAATTATTGAGTCTATCATCTGCACCTCTATAACTGTCTGGTTTGGTTCTGCAACCCAACAGGACAGACACAGACTTCAGAGGATAATTAGGACTGCAGAAAAAACAATTACCACCCACCTGCCTTCAATTGAGGACCTGTATACTGCACAAGTCAAAAAGAGGGCTGTGAAAATATTTACAGACCTCTCACATCCTGGACATAAACTGTTTCAACTCCTTCCCTCAAAACGACGCTATAGAGCACTGCTCACCAGAACAACTAGACACAAGAACAGTTTTTTCCCGAAAGCCATCACTCTGCTAAACAAATAATTCCCTCAACACTGTTCAACTATTTATAAAGTGTACACTACTACTACTGTTAATCTTCTCATCACTCCTTATCACCCATCTCCTCCCACTTGTGACTGTAACTTTGTTGCTTGTATCCTCTGTTTCCTAGTATGATTTGATGTTGATTGTACCCTATGACTATCATTAAGTGTTGTACATTATGATTCTTGATTCTTAATGAATGTTCCTTCTTTATGTATACTGAGAGTATTTACACCAAGACAAATTCCTTGTGTGTCCAATCACACTTGGCCAATAAAGTATTCTATTCTATATGTCCAACTTCAATTGTGCATATATTCTTAAATAAATACAATTTTGTCCTTTTTTAATTGCTGAAGAGGATCAGCTGGTGAAAAAGGAATAATTGATTTACATGCACTAGATATATTTTTTTGTTCTACACATATGACTAAGAAAAAAAATCAGATTAGGCGTTAATTTTCCAGCACAGAAGTTAAGGTATGTTTATTTCTAATAAAATATATGATGTTCCACTTGGGAACATTCTTAATGTAATTATACCAGGCAATCATTTATTCATGGCAACACTACTCAACTTTTTATGAAAAACAAATAAACTGGACCCTAACAGATGAACTTTCTCCAACAGTCTGCTCTTCTTTCCTGGTCCCTCTTTCAGCATCTAAGATTAACTACGATATAAGCATTAATATGCTAGTTATTTTAAACAAGAGTGAAAGCTTAGACTTAACCCAAACCAATGAATTAATTCCCTTAAATTAGCTACCCTATCCCTTCCCATCTCCTGAATTTCTGATATACAAATTGAACTCCCTGGTTCATTTACTGCACGAAAGAAGCATTGAATCATTACCTACAACAGAAGACAGATCCTGGCAACGGCCACATTCTTTAAACATACATGCCAATGATTTATTTAGGTTTGCTCAGTCCAGATTTCTGAGCACCAAAACCACATTTATTGCCGAAGATAGATTTGTGCAGCTTAAATGTAGTTGTTAGTTTGTGGTTGGGCATCAGGTGACCACAACTAGATTTAATTCATGAGAAAAAGGAAGGTAAAGACATCTTGGCGGCACCTGGCATTTTGTTTGGCAGTTTATTGAAGCCTTATTACATTATATGAAATGTATTTTAGCAAAAAGTGTATGCCTGCCACTCCTTAGGAAAACTATTGTTGTCAGGCAACAGATATTGGAGGAAGAACAAGTCATCCTTCATATCCTCCAGTAATAGTCAGCCATAACCAACAGTTATTGCAACTGGTGATAACTGAGGCTGTATAGAAGAACTTAGGACTTAATAATAAGGGATCAGCAGATAAGTAGGAGGTAAGAGGGATTGGGTAGTTGATGGGGCGTTGCTTGTGCATCTTGAAATCAGCCATGCTGTTTTCCAGGTTAGGCATTAATTTTCCAACATACGAATCAATGAAAGTAGAAGTAGCTTAGCTTCTTTTGTATTATTTCAATGGAAGACAGAAGATGAAAGTTATCCATCTTCTCACACAGAGATTTTACTATCAGTTATGAATGTGTTTTCATTCAGTTTAATTCTGGCAAAACTAGAAATATTAGGAAGAACAGAATTAGCAGGCATGAAATCCTCAGAAATTGTTAAACTTATTCTACTGTACTCTGAACTGCTCCTGAATCCTTAGGCCACCTGGAAATATATAGACTATTTTAAATTTCATGCAGTGCATGATTCTTGAGCTCAGATACATTTCCTTCTAAGGTAGGTCAGCAAAGTAGTTTCTGGATCCACATTCTTCTCCACTATCTAAAAAGAAAAAAGAAAAATAGTTTCTTAAAACACATTTAACTATAAATGCATATGTATGCTGGAGCTAACAAACAAACTGATATCATCCATCAGCATCTGATTACATTGTAGAAGTCAGAACATTCTACCATTTGTGAGTGAATTTCACAAACCACCCAGTCTCTTTGATTAAGTACAAATTCTTAAAGAAAATACTCCTGTCCTTGAATCACATAGCATTTACAACTGCAGATGACAATGATTTTTGGAGATAATCAGGTTCAGGCTTGATCAATATTGTATAGAGACACCAATATGTTGCAAGGCAATAGAAAGTCAAAACAAATTGTGGAAAATGACAACAATAAATCAGTTTTGCATTATTGCCAAGCAAACATTTTGGATGTGTTTATTCAGTCACAAAGAATTAAGCTCAGTTCAAGGTATATTTACTTTTGCCATGGCATTCAAACAGGTTTTGGTGCCTTTAATCGTTCATTTTTTAAAAGGTTTCTTATATATTTCCTTGTTTTGATTTAAGTGTTAATAGTCTGACCTCTGGAGGGCCCGGGACAGGGGTTGTTCCTCTGTCCTGGTCCTGTTAGATCTCTCAGCGGCTTTTGATACTGTCGACCACAGTATCCTATTGCAGCGGTTGGAGGGGTTGGGGGTGGGAGGCACCGTGTTGCGGTGGTTCGCCTCCTTCCTCTCCGACCGCTCGCAATTTGTGTTGACGGGGGGGCAGAGATCAGCCCCGAGGCCCCTACGATGTGGGGTGCCTCAGGGGTCGGAGCTCTCGCCCCTGCTGTTCAACATTTATGTAAAGCCGCTGGGTGAGGTCATCCGTGGCTTCGGGGTGGAGTTCCATCAGTACGCTGATGATACTCAGCTGTACATCTCCACCCCGGGCCACCCCAACGAAGCCGTCGAAGTGATGTCCCGATGCCTGGAGGCCGTGCGGAGTTGGATGGGTCGTAACAGGCTTCGTCTCAACCCGACCAAAACCGAGTGGCTGTGGTTTCCTGCGCCCAGATACAGCCAGCTGGTTCCTTCGCTGGCCGTGGGGGGAGAGGTCTTGACCCCCGTGGAAAGGGCGCGCAACTTGGGTGTCCTCCTGGACGTACGGCTGTCTTTAGAAGAACATATTGCAGCCGTCGCCAGGGGGGCTTTCTATCAGATTCGTCTGATTTACCAGTTGCGGCCCTTTCTGGATCTGGGCGCACTTCGCACAGTCACTTCCGCCCTCGTCATCTCCCGCCTGGATTATTGCAATGCTCTCTACATGGGGCTCCCCTTGAAGAGTCTCCGGAGGCTGCAGCTGGTCCAGAATGCAGCCGCGCGGGTGATCGTGGGTGCTCCTCGGAGCTCCCACGTTACACCGCTTCTCCGCAGGCTGCACTGGCTTCCTGTGGCCTTCCGGATTCGATTCAAGGTGGTACTGACAGTATTTAAAGTGCTCCATGGCTCGGGACCTGGGTACTTACGGGACCGCCTGCTGCCATCATCAACCTCCCACCGCCCAGTACGCTCCCACAGGGTTGCCCTCCTCGGGGTACCGCCGCCCGGCCGTTGTCGGTTGACGGCCCCGAGGGTTCGGGCTTTCTCTGTGGGAGCCCCCTCCCTTTGGAATGATCTCCCCCCGGAGATACGGGCTATGACGGATATTCTGACCTTCCGGCGCGCAGTGAAAACCCTATTTTTTAAACAGGCTGGCCTGGCCCAGTAACTGTATTTTAGTTTTAACTTAATTTTAATCGGGGTTTTATTAGCTTTTAATTTTTAACTGAATTCTCGGGATAAACAGCCGGATCAATTTGGTTTAATTTATTTTAACTGTATTTATTGGGTATTATTGTATGTTTTTAGTAGGCTGTACACCGCCCCGAGTCCCTTTTTGGGAGAGGGAGCGGTATAAAAGTTTAATAAATAAATAAATAAATAGTCTTACTATTTAATGGAAAGAATAATTTCAGTTTAAATAAATGGGCAATATTTTTAATGAAATTGTAGAATAAAAATCAACTAAGTTTGACCAAAAAAAAACAAACCCTTGTACTAAACACACCCTGTCATGTACTGAGTGCTAGAAGTAACTAGAAATCACAAAATTAAGTGTACTTTGTCTCCCTGGTCCAATGTAACATACTAGGTGCTCTATGTACAAAAGCATAGGTTTTCAGTCACGAGCATGCAAAGTGTACCAAGATCTGGATGGCACTATCTGTTCTGCTAACATTAACATACTTTCCTTCCTAATTGCAGTACAAGACTGAAAGACACTGAGTCAAGTTGTTTACTCTTCAAAGTAGATTTTATGGCACAGTTACACCGAACTCCTAGTCGCTTATCTTGCCACTCCATTCCTGCTCTACCTTTAAGTCAGATTTTAAATTGAGTTATTTATCAGCATTTCTCTATAATAGCACTTCTTGTTGATTCCTGATTACTTTCAATGTCTTTCTCTGGAAACTTTTCTGTAAGCTATTAAATATCTACAGTGGCTAATATTGCATAACATACGAACATTAACAATAGTTAATCAACTTATAGTTCAGTAGATTGTATAAACCCAGATAGATGGATAACCATTGCACACTCGTGGTTAAATGAACTCCTTTTGTAGGGTGGCACAGGAGTAAATTAAATACAAATGAACCCCAAAAGTTGGATATAATAGATTAAAATGTGAACTATAATTTGGGCCATTTGAGCAGTTTCTAGGTGCTGGGCCAGTGGTGGTATTCAGCCAGTTCACAAAGGATCGGGCGCACCGGTAGCAAGAATTTGGCGTGGGTCGCTGAACTGGTAGTAAGTTCTGGCTAGCCATGCCCCCCACCGGGTCACCCTCCCACCCCATGCTCACTCACCCTGCCCGCCTGACATTCGCCTGAGGTAATTCTTTCTTTTTTTCCCTTCCAACAATCAGCTGTAGATAAGATCAGCCATGCCAGGATTCCCCTTGCTGAGGCCTAGGAAGGCAAAAAATGGAGGGAGGAGCTCAGCCCCCCCCCTCCATTTTTTGCCTTCCAGAGCCCCAGAGGAGCCTTAGGGGAGCAAAAACGCCACCCCAAAGGCTTCTCTGAGGCTAGGAAGCTCCCAAAACAGAGCTTGGAGGAGTGCTGCATGCCTCTCCCATGCTCTGTTTCTTTTCTTCCTGAGCCTCAGGGGAGCCTCAGGGGAGCAAAAACGCTCCCCCCCCCCAAAGTTTCTCTGAGGCTAGGAAGCTTCCAAAACGGAGCTTGGAGGAGTGCTGCGTGCCCCTCCCATGCTCTGTTTTTTCCTTCCTGAGCCCCAGAGGAGCCTTAGGGAAGCAACCTCCCCCCCCCAGAGGCTCCTCTGTGACTAAGAAGCTCCCAAAAATGGGTGGGGACTGAAAAAAAGAAAAGCTACTCCATCCAGTCACATGGCCACGCCCACCAAGCCACGCCCACAGAACCGGTAGTAAAAGTTTTTGAATACCACTACTGTGCTGGGCCCTTGTTGCTACTCACTAAACATGCAGTTTTTCTACCTTAGTTTCTTTAAGTGATATGTGGGGGATGAGATCTTGAGCAGGAGAAAATTTTGACCTTCTGAACTTAGTTTTAATTATTAACAATAAACTTTATTTCTATCTTTTCAGACTAGAATCAATTATAAAACTGCTTTTCAGTTGAGAACTTTGATCCGGGGGTCAAAAAACCAAAAATTTACGCTTGCTTCTCTTCCTGACAAAATACTGAATTACTTTTGTTATTAACAGATTATCTTAGCACATTATTATTATGTTGTAGAAGGTCACTGTGTGCTTTAAGGTGTGGTGGTGATGATGCTGTAAAACAAACTAAACATTTGTTAACATTCATTTTGCCTGGACTTGCAAGAATTTTAGGATAGGTAAATGAACATTTCTTGGCATAATTTGGTTTACTGCCATAAAATGTGGTAATTAGTTAAGGAAGCTTTTTAAAGGAGATTGAGGAAATTGATACTGTCTTTACAGAACCATAATATTTTGTAGCAGTGTGCTCTTCAATAATAATTGCTGGGGAGGTAAGCACAGTCTGTGGAAGCAGAATGCTGGATTACATAAATCTTTGTGTTGATCCAGTAAGACTCAGTATAATACATGTTAAACAACAAGATCATAATTTCAAATTCTATTTCCTCCTACATGTTCATTTGTTATGATTTTATAGGAACTATTTGTCACATAAGGACTGAATTAGAACTAAGCTACATTCCTAACAAAAACAAAAAACAAACCTCTTGTTGCTACTGCCATTGATTTAATGGGAGATCAATTTGCCACCAAGACTATCAGGTGGAAGAAAAAGGTTTGCCCCCAATCCCCTCAACTTTCCCAATCTAGTTTCTTCCACATAAGTAGGTCCTGCAATTCCCATAATTTCTAGCCAGCATCTATAGACCACCTGTTTGGGAAAGCTGATTTATTGCATACGTACTCAAACAAAGTCAAGCCATTCATGTAATACAGGGATCTTCAAACTTGACAGCTTTATGACTTGTGGACTTCAACTTCCAGAATTCCTCCTCCAGTCATGGTAGCTCAGGAATTCTGGGAGTTGAAGTCCACAAGTCTTAAAGTTGCCAAATTTGAAGACCCTTGATGTAATATATCATTGGCACATTAAGAGTATAAGGAGTGGTAAAATAAATGCATATGGTCCTCCTTTAATTGGAGTAGCTATTGTAGCTATTTTTCTTTTTATATATCTTTATTACAATATCAATACTAATCAAAAATTTCCAGTCAAATGTAAGTGACATTATAGTCATGCTATAATGAAATGGAAAAATAGTATGATTTTGATTGTTGATTTGAGAAGTTAGATGCTTAATGAACTTCAAATGATAACCCATAATTAAATATAGGTTGATTTACAACCACAATTGAGCCCAAAACTTCTGTTATTAAGGCAGACAGTTGTTAAATGAATTTTGCCCCATTTTACAACTTTTCTGGCCATGGTTGTTAAGTGAATCACTGCAGTTGTTAAGCTAGTGATACGATTGCTAACTCAATCTGGCTTCTCCATTGACTTTCCTTGTCAGAAGGTTACAAAATGTGATTACATGACCCCAGGACACAATGCAACCGTCATAAATATGAGGCAGTTGTCAAATGTCTGAATTTTGATCACGTGACTTTGGAGATGCTGCAAAAGTTGTAAGTTTGAAAACACAGTCCAAAGTCACATTTTTTAGTACTGTTCAGTAACTAAATGAATTGTTGTAAGTGTAAAGACTATCTATTATTTTTGGCCTGTTTTTCTACATCTTATCAAATCCTCTTATCACTAATCATTGTAGCCTTGAAGTCAAACTATACCTGTTATTTACAATATCAGGCTGCCAAAAATAAAGACAAGGTAACCTTTCCCATCAACTGCAAGATATTGCATTCTATCTATCCTAAACTCTCGGTCAATTCATTCTCAGAGCGTGCTGAAATGCTCCATCTCTACTTTGTGTCTCTTCTTTTGGTAGCATTTCATCATCTTTCTGTTTCTGAAGGATCTGAAGAAACTTGCTAATGCATCTTTTACTTACAGCCTGAACTCATTTTATGAAACAAGCAATCAAAATTATCTGCCAACTTTTTCCTGAGGTTGAGCTGCTAAACCAATACTGGCACCATTTCAGAGGATTTTTGACTCATGGAAGAGACACAGCTGATACTATGGGGGCGGGGGAGAATTTGCAAGCATTTCAGTTAATGTTTAGTAGTGTAAAAGGCTGGAACAAACGCTTTTGCGCATTTTGTATCCTGAGTCATTAACCTGTCTGTCATCCAATATATTCAGTGTGATTTTCAATTGGCCACCCTCTAAAGAAGATGTACATTGTGAATGCTGCCAGAATTGTTTACATGAAGACAAGGGCTCTAGAATCATCTAGATGAGAGGCATGTCTGTAACTATTAATATATTGCCTATTCTGCTTGATCTGGTAGCAGCTCTTGAAGAATTCAAAAGGGGGAGGAGGAACTTTTCCAGATGTCTGGTAAGCTTTTTTAGTTAAAGATCTATGGGCTGAGCAGGTCTTTCCTACATGCAAAGCATACAGTCTTCTGAGCAATAATTTATTGGGACAGGACAAAAAGATGTAGGAACAGGATTTCACTTTTCCCTTTATTTCAAGGCAGCTCATAGTTAGAAAAAGACAAGGGACACTTATCTATTGAGATAAGTGCTACAGAGAGTTAAAGAAACTGTGGTGATTGTGTCATTCTGCTGTCCGGTTTAATTAAGCATGAACAAAAACAATATCCTCCTCTGACTACAGATTAATTCAGTTACAAATCACAGTGTTTTCAAAGAAGTAAGAACAGTGACTTTGTATACATTGTTGATGCAACCTACATAATCCCCATCCTAGTTGTGTGCCCCATTCATTACCTCTGTATGATAGGTAGAGCAATTGTTATCTGTATCTTTTTTTTTTAAGGGAAGCATCAGTCAGATGCTCAGCCATAAAAGCAGAATTTGATCGTGTTATATGAGATTAATCTAATTCTAAGATATTTATAATGGTGTGAAAAGGGATCTTTTAACTTTGTTTCAATTCATGAACTACATCCTGGCAGCCAGAGCAAGTTCTATGCAGAATCTGGCAGTAAAAGTTTTCTGGAGCAAACCAGGACATTGCAATACAGTATAATTTTTCTCTAAAATTCATCAGGAATGGAATAATCTACCTGTTCCTCCAGCTGCAGCCTGGAGCCCATCTGTTATTGGTAATCACTAACTTTTAATCTCATTGTCAAACAGAAAAATAAGGCTCTGGCAGAGGGAATAGAGCTTACTTTTGTAATGCAGTTCATCTTGGATATTGATATGCTAATTAAAAAGCAACCAAAGACAGGATCAGGAAAGCTGAAGGCAACCAGGATATGCATGTTATTTATTTGATTGCATACTTTACTATGTAGCAGATGAGATAGCATTAATTGTCTTACTTACAGCCATAAAAGCAGAATTTGATCGTGTTATATGATATTAATCTAATTCTAAGATATTTATAATGGTGTGAAAAGGGAGCTTTTAACTTTGTTTCAATTCATGAACTACATCCTGGCAGCCAGAGCAAATTCTATGCAGAATCTGGCAGTAAAAGTTTTCTGGAGCAAACCAGGACATTGCAATACAGTATAATTTTTCTCTAAAATTCATCTGGAATGGAATAATCTACCTGTTCCTCCAGCTGCAGCCTGGAGCCCATCTGTTATTGGTAATCACTAACTTTTAATCTCACTGTCAAACAGAAAAATAAGGCTCTGGCGGGGGAATAGAGCTTACTTTTGTAATGCAGTTCATCTTGGATATTAATATGCTAATTAAAAAGCAACCAAAGACAGGATCAGGAAAAGCTGAAGGCAACCAGGATATGCATGTTATTTATTTGATTGCATACTTTACTATGTAGCAGATGAGATTGCATTGTCTTACTTTGGTGGTTTTCTCCAGTTTTAATTCAGCTTTATTAGGGTTTATTGAGCATTTGCTCAGCACT
Organism: Bungarus multicinctus; assembly: GCA_023653725.1. Classification (NCBI taxonomy): domain Eukaryota; kingdom Metazoa; phylum Chordata; class Lepidosauria; order Squamata; family Elapidae; genus Bungarus; species Bungarus multicinctus. The sequence continues at coordinate 53,448,626 of CM042836.1, read as the reverse complement.
AACTTAAAAATGACATTTTTATAAAATATGATGTTCCCTGACTTAAGTAAAATCTTTATCAATACAAAAATGGAACAGAAACAGCCTGAAAAGTGCTATGCTTTTTCCTCCCCTTTGATTTAAGGAAAAATTGGATCCATTAAAAAGTTTAATTTGTTTTCTAACACAACCATCTCTAATTGCCATAATGACAGCTATTCATTGTTAAAAGGAGCCTCTGTGGTGCAGTGGTTAGAGTGCAGTTCTGCAAGCTACTTCAGCAGCCAGATGCCTACAATTTGGCAGTTCAAATCCCACCAGGCTCCAGGTTAATTCAGCATTCCATCCTTCCTAGGTGGGTAAAATGAGAACCCAAATTGTTGGGGGCAATATGCTGACTCTGTAAACCACTTAGAGAGGGCTGTAAAGCACTATAAAATGGTATATAAGTCTAAACGCTATTGCTATTCATCAGCTATCACTGTTTCTTCATTCCTCTTGTCATTTATTGAATAGGTCAGTAAATATCTTAAATATCTTAAATCCAGTATTTAATCCAATCTTTGAACAATGCTTTTGCCAAAAGGGAAAAGAGCCATGGGAATAATCCATGAACTAAGATGCAAGAAGAAATGTTATAAGAAACACAGGTTCTTCCCTACCTTCTTGCCATTTACAAAGAAGACCAGTTCATTCTTTTCTGGGACCATTTTGCGCTTCTTCTGAATGGAAAATAGGAATAAGTTCTTGGATCACACTCTCTAAAGTTGCTCAGCACACTGCAGCCTCAATCCCAGAGATATCAAAACAGGCAATATGAGGCTTTCTTAGGAATCTTTTATCTTATATTGCAACACTGGAAAAGTCCTAGTTATAAAACAACCACCCAGAGAGGCGTGTCAGCTATACTTGGCTGGGACTTCATGCTCTAAAGTTAGTAAAGGAAAAACAAAAAAAAAAGTAGCCTCCACCCCTTTCTGTACCATGAAATTCGATGCAATCTTCTATAGATCAGGCAGCCAAACTTTGGCAGGACAACAAGATTGCTCAAAAGTAATGTCTCTTCTTATATGTTCTTCCACTTGTGATGTATGTCTACCATAACTGATTCTAGAAGAGTGGCTCTTGAACTATTTGACCCAATTCCCTCCTTTCCCAGTCTCAAATCATGTCCTTACCTCCATTAAAAAGAGCCCAGACTCTATTATTTCACAAGCTGCAGCTCAGACTGGATTCTTGACACACAAACAAGTAATTGCAAATTGCTCCATTTGATAGGCTCAGATTATTACATTGGGATTAATTAATGCCAGTTTAGAACCAATTGAGTCACATCATAACTAACAATAACTTTGTTAGTTTTTCTCAACTTTCGCTTTTAAAAAGCTGTCTGAACCTAAGGAATCTGTGCTTATAAGCTATATAATTAGACTGTAACCTAAAACACAAATTAGATATATTCATCCAATTGATTTTGTAGTTCTCAAATCCTTGTAATTACAATATGTTAGTTAAAATAAGTGAATGCATTCCTCTTGGGCAATTATGCTTTTGTAAGATCCAATCCGGCTCAGTCATCAGGACCAGAGAGTTAGTATGTGAACTTTTGGACTCACGCTAGAGCCCATCCTCAGGGAATTTCACTCTAGCAGAATGTGTTGCTTTCTAGCAGAATTATGCTTCTATTGGATGACTCTTAACTGTGATACAAACTATTGCCCAGTAATTCTCTTGAGCAAAAATAATTCTTCAATCAACTTACAAAGGGTTTATTCAACTTATATGCTTTCCTTTCATAGCTCTCAAAAAACAGCTTTAGCATCTATTACTTAATTTTGAAGAGATTAGCATAAAGTGGTCAGCATCAAATCAAGCATGACCTAATTACAATTTATTTGTATTCTCCTCCTTTCTCAGTAAAATATAAGTGTACCTGTAAGAAAAATCCTATTTAAATTGATGATCAGTTTTAACACTTCCTGAGACCCTTATGATAATTCCCCTGCAATTCTTATTGTTACTAACAATTAGTAGTAGCCCTTCATTTTTAAAAGGAGTATTATGCAACACATAGCTACATTCCTCAGCTTTTACTAGAGTTATCTGAAACATGTGTATACATGCACTTAACACATATTTGAATTAATGTTTGTGCATATGACGAATTAGACTTTAATTATCACAGATGCATTTCAAAGGTGTAGTTGATGAAGCAGTATTCCAAAACTCAAATATATCCAAACTCCACATGCAAATGCATCAATAATTCTGAAACAATTGGTTAAGCAAGTTGGAAGTTGATATTATCCATGTTCATAGCAATCTGGTTGGGTTTCCAATATCATGCTTCTTAGTATTTTTGATACAGTACAGTATAGCTCAGAAAAATATAAACCCTGAAATATTTGTAGGGTTACACAAACTTTAATTATATTTCAACCGTATTTTAGGCACACAGTGTAGCAATCTCAAATTTATCAGACTTGGGTATGTTTACTTCCTGGATGATGGATTGCCTGACATCCTTTTGGCAACCTTGACATCGGCAAAGAAAGCTAGAGAGATTAAAAATACTTAAACATTTACTCACTTAATGATGAAAGGGAAAGTAGAACATTTTCTCATCTGAACTTCCTGCTAACCAGAGGTGGTATTCAGTAGGTTCTGGAAAACCAATAGTAGAAATTTTGAGTAGTTCAGAGAATTGGCAAATACCCCCTTCTCCCTGTTGTCTGTCACCATCTAGTTACCTTCTCCGAGCATCATACTGACCACTTCATTGACAGTCTTCTTGTTCTGCACCTATCTCAAAGTACTGTGAGGTGGATTTGCATTTGACTGAGCCACATACCGAATGTGTAATCTGATAAATAGATCTGTGTCTGCATGAAAGAAGGGTAGCTTATGGTTTTGTCAAATCTGCAGATGACTCAAAACTGAGAAGAAGGGATTGCTAGAACTTTAGAAAAAAGGCTAAAGCTTGGCTTTTGGCATGAGGAATGGCTGGCATGAGGAATGGCTGGATGAAAACATATTCACAAATGAACAGAGACAATGACTGCTGGGAAAATGGAAAAACAGTAAAATAAGCCTCATCCTTAACATAGACGGTACCACAACAGGATAAGTTGTTTAAATGTCTCTATTTATCTCAGTAGTTGGCAGCATCTGACTGACTTTGAGTTTGGCAGCTAAGCAGAGTTGGGCCTAGTTGGCACTTTGATGGAGACTGAGAGTTCAAACGAGGATTTCAGAAATATAGAAAGTGTGGTAGCAGAAATGAATAGAAAGATGAGGCATTCATCAAACTTGCACATACAATCAAGATAAGATACTGTAGATGTGAAAATAGATGTGAGGTGAGTGAAACTGTAGACCCTTATCTTGGCTAATAGTGTATACTTGAATGCATGCATAAAATTTATAGAAATATATTGATATAAAGTATATGGCTCTATCTCTACAATGAAGAACCTTGAGAAAGATTTTAGCTGTATTCCAGGATTTTCATAGATAGCTTTTCAAATAAATGTATTTAATTCAGAGAGCAGAAATATCCTATTTAAACAATCATAGTACCCCCAAAATATGCTTATTAAATATATGTTTTTAAAAAGCAAAATAAAGTAAAAAGTCATTGAAAATAGCAACACAGTTGCCAATAGATTATTAATACTATCTTAATTTAAATCTTGATACTGATGTACTTTGTCCACCACAACATATTATATTACAGTGATGTAAACCCAGGTTGATTTTGAACTTGATTATATACAGAAAGGGAAAATACATTCAGGGTTGTGGTAGTCCTCTGCTCATTGTACAGAGTGCAGCAAACAATAGCAGGGTATGTTGGAAATGATAGGTTCAGGGCTATCACTGTGAGTTATGGCTGACTTTCAAATGAGTAGAGATGACAGCCTCCTTTCTCTGGAGAAGAGAAACCAACATCTCTCAGTTCTTTCATGAACACTCTGATTAACAACTTCTCGCACAAAGACCATAAAACTGCAGTCTCTTCAGGTTTAAAATCCATAATTTAATCACTTAATGGATATGACAGACCTTTAAAACAGTGGACTTAATTTGACACTTGGTGAGTTTACATTCTTCTTTGGATTTAAGAAATTTTAAACAGAGACTTAAGAATTTAAAATAATATACAATAGACAAAAAGAAAAAATAATGGATTTTGATTTAAGGAAGTTTTAAATGGATTCCGAAATGAGAGTGGTTTGGAATATTGATTAATTTTGCTGTAAGTTTTAAAAAAACAATTATAACTTCAAATTTGTGTAATTCTTGTAAATTAATGAAAGGGAAATAAATCTATATTAGGAATCTTGATGAAGGTTGCAAAATGAATACTAAAGGAAACTAAAGGACCGGACAGAAAAGAGTTTAAATGGTTTAAATCAGCTATAACTTGTTCTTATCTTAAATCTTATATTAGTTTTTTGAAATACTGTATGGATTGAGATATTAATAACTAATATCTCAGAAAGAATTCTGATTACAGTGGATAAACCTTTAGAAGATGATGAAGATGACATAAACATTATAAAGTTTGAAGGCATAGAAGACATTTAGGCAAGAAAAACCTACACTTAGGCAAGAAAAACCAAAAGTACACATATAGACTGGGTGAAACCAGGCTCAATAGCAGTAACTGTGAGAGGGATCTTGGAGCCTTAGTGGACAACCAGCTAAATATGAGCCAGCAGTGTGCAGCAGCAGCCAAAAAAGCTAATGCAATCCTAAGTTGCATTAACAGAGGGATACAATCGAGATCAAATGAGGTACTAATACCACTCAATTAAGCCTTAGTAAGACCACACCTAGAATACTGCATCCAGTTTTGTTCACCACATTATAAAAAAGATGTTGAGACTCTAGAAAAAGTACAGAGAAGAGCAATAGGATGATTAGGGAACTGGAGACTAAAACATACAAAGACCAGTTACAGGAACTGGGCTTGGCTAATCTAGTAAAGAGAAGGGGAGACATGATAGTAGTCTTCCAATATTCGAAGGGCTGCCACAGACAGGAAGCGGTCAAGCTATTTTCTAAAGCGCCTGTAGGCCAGACAAGGAATAATGGATGGAAACTGCACAGTGAGAACAATCTGACAGTGAGAACAATCAACCAATGGAACAGTTTGCCCTCAGAAGTTGTGGGAGCGCCATCACTTGAGACTTTCAAGAAGAGATTGGACTGCCATTTGTCAGAAACGATGTAGGGTCTCCCGCTTAGGTGGGGGGTTGGACTAGATGATCTACAAGGTCCCTTCCATCTCTGATTATCTGTTATTTGTTATCCTATTATCCTGATAACAAAATTGAAACCACTAAAATGGGAATGCAAAAAATAAGTCAAGAAGACAATTTGACATACACACACATACACGTATATGTCAAATTGTATATATATGTATATATATCAGATTGTCTTACATACATACATACAGTGTCTGTGTGTATACACATAAACACATATCTGCATTTCTGTATTACATTTCAATTTCTATATTAATTTTCAATAAAATTATTTAAAAAGTTACTATATTAGCTTATGCTGTATTTGATAAAAGTTAAAAGCCATTTTTTTATTAATGTCTTTGCTGCCATTTCTTTCCTATTTTTTTTCTTTTTCTTTGTTTTCTTTTTTCTGCAGCCTTTGAACTTTTTTTTTCTCTCTTTCTTGTTTGGGTTGTATTATGTTTTACTATGTTTATTAAAAACTTCAATAAAATTGTTATAAAAGAAAATAGTCCCAAGTTTCAAAAGAATGTTAATAGATTTGAACACTGAGCTATATCTAACAAAATTCTATTCAATGGCAAGAAATGCACATTCTGCCATTAGATGGGAAGAACCAGATGCAAAGTTACAAAATAGATGGTGTCTGACTCAGCAGTTGTATTTACAAGAAGGAAATGAGTGTCCTAGTAGACCATAGATTAAACAGGAGACAGCAGAATGCTGCAGCTGCCAAAAAACCAATGCAATATCACTGCATCAACCAAGGGGTAATGTCAAATCACAGGAAGGTAATGTCAAATCACAGGAAGTCATAGTTTCACTGTCTACTGCACTGGTCAGACTGCATCTGGAATATTGTGCCAGTTTTAGTCATCACAATAAGATGCTGAAGGATTAGAAAATGTGCAGAAAAACACAAGGGGTTTAGAAACTCAATCCTATGAAGAACAGATAAAAGAACTGGGTGTGTTTAGCTTAAAAAAGAGAAGATTAAGAGAAACATGATTGCAGTCTTCCATCCAAGTGAAGAGAAGGACCAGGGGAGACATGATAGCAGTCTTCCAATATTTGAGGGGCTGCCACAGAAAGGAAGGGATCCCCAAGCTATTTTCTAAAGCACCCAAATGCCAGACAAGGAATAATGGATGGAAACTGAACAAGGAGAGATTTAACTTGGAAATAAGGAGAAACTTTCTGACAGTGAAAACAATCAACCAATGGAACAGCTTGCCCTCGGAAGTTGTGGGAGCGCCATCACTTGAGTCTTTCAAAAAGAGATTGGACTCCCATCTATCAGAAATGGTGTAGGGTCTCCTTCTTGGACAGGGGTTGGACTAGATGATCTACAAGGTCCCTTCCAACTCTGATTATCTGTTATCTATTACTTGAAGATTACCACAACAAAAAGGATGTAGATTTATTTTCTTTAACTAATGACAAGAACCAATGGATAAAAGCTCTCCATAGAAAGATCCAGATTTGAAATTCTTAACCATGACATCTATTAAGTAGCAGAACAGCAGACTGTTCTACTACTTAATAGGTCTCATGGTCAAGATTGCCTTCTGGAGTCATGGGTACTCTGGAGATTTTCAAACAAAAGTTGGACAATTATTTGTCATAGTTGTTTCTTTCTGTTAATTGTTCTCCAACCACCAGGAATTGTCTTTCAAATGCCAAATCCTCATTTCTTCAAACAAAGCCATTTTTGTTCCTTTTGTTTATTTGTATATAAAAAATTTTCAAGGGACTATGGCAATCTGGTTCCTTCAGAGGTGGTATTCAGCAAGTTCTTACCAGTTCTGGAGAACCGGTACTGGAAATTTTTAGTAGTTCGGAGAACCGGTAGTGAAAATTTTGAGTAGTTCGGAATGCCATCTCTGACTGGCCCCACCCCATCTATTCTCTGCCTCCTGAGTCCCAGAGCTGGAAAGCAGGTTAGTGGGGTGGGGAGAGAATGGAGATTTTGCAATATCTTTCCCCTGCCAATGTCTACCAAGCCACGCCCACCAAGCCATACCATGCCCACAGAACCGGTAGTAAAAAAAATTGAATCCCACCACTGGGTTCCTTATCTGAAGCTCAAACTAGATGGTGGATGACAACATCTAAATAAATAGGTGTTTTTACTACATGCCTGATGCATTCATCATATATCAAGGTAAGGAATTATGGCATAAATGTAAATATATATTCTAATACTTGAGGACGCCAATGTAGTACAGAAACAAAACTTTGTTATCTTACAGTATTTCTGAGCTAGAGTGTAACTGCTGTTCACAGTCTACAAATGGCTCAGTTTATTGGTGTAAAGAAAAGAAAGAAAAGGCCAAACATGACTAAACCTGTTTACTTTAAATCTATCTATCTATCTAATAATAAGATTGGTTGTATTTGGGTTGGGCACTAAGGCGAAAAGAACTTTCATATCAACACATAAAATAAAATACATCAAAGTGCTTACTTTAAGATGCACACATCTTATGAAAATGACAGGCCACAAAAAGTTGGGGGAGGTAAGGGAGGAACAAAATGTGGAAGTAAAGATAATACCTTTGTTCTGTCTTTAATCCTGTTTTTGCACTTTGTGGAAACAATGCAGGGCAAAGGGTGTGGACAGCAATAACCATTAATATTGCTAAATATTAACCATCATCAAAGCTGACACCAAGCAGAGCATAGAAGGATTCAAAGAAATAGGGCAAGATCAGAAGATGTGAAGAGACCTGGCCCATAGAAACTCCAAAAGTTGGGCACCACTGAATGGACAACATCATCATCATCATCGCTCAAAACAAGTAGATTGCCTCTATTATACAGATCCAAAATAGGAAATTCATCTGCTTTCAAGCAAGGCCAGGACTCCTAGAGTTGCTGTTGTAAAACCTACTCTTCTTTTGAAAACAGAAAAGATGCAATTAGAAAACTGGGGCAAGTTTGTCAAACTACTGCCAGGTTCTTACTTCAGAAGTCAAATAAATGTTCACTCTCTAGCACAGGGGTGTGAAACTCAATTTCATTTAGGGATGCATCAGGGCTGTGTTTGATCTTGGGGGGCTGGGATGGGTGTGGCCAGAGTGGCCTTGGCCAGGGTGGGTGTGGCCAGCTCAACATCACTCATGATGGGAAATCTTGTGGTGGCCCTAGCACTCTGCCAGCAAAAATGAGCTCCCTAGCTCTATTTTCAGCTGCGACAGCTTCCCAGAACCCTCTGCCATTGAAAACCGAGCTTGGAAGGGCCACCTGCAGCCCTCACAAGCTCTGTTTTCGGCTGTGATGGCCTCCTGTAACCCTCTGCCATTGAAAATGGAGCTTGCGAGTATTGCTGCACTCCCTAGCTCCATTTTCGCTGGCAGAGGAACTGCAGGCCAGTCCTTTGCTCTTTCCAGGGTGGCCCCATGGGCCAGACCAAAGCACCCCATGGACCGGATCTGGGCCCCAGGCCTTGAATTTGACACCCCTGCTCTAGTATCAAAAGCAAGATGAATAAACCTGAACATACAGAACATTGCTGTACTTCTTCATTGTGCATTACTCTCTGAATGATCACAGAATCATAGGGTTGGACAAGACACTGGAGATCCTCTAATCAAAACCCAAGAGAGGAGTCTTCATACTATCTTAGACAAATGCTTTTTCAACCTTTTCCTTAAAACCTCTAGTGATGGAGCATCCACAACTGGGGAAAACAAATCGTTCCACTGCTTAATATTTCTCACTGCCAGTTGTCACCAGTATAGTACAGAGCCCTTGAACTTGAGACAACTGTACCTTTTTTTTTTCTTTTTTTGACAATTGCAGCACACTGCTGACTCTAATATTTCCAATGTTGTAACATTGACTTGTATCATTTTGTAAGTCTCAGTATTAATTGACATCAAGAGCAGGCTTGTATTTTTTTTTCTGCTGCTGCTTAGAATCTTTAGGTCCTTTTTGGCGTTCAGTCTTTGAAATCATCACTTTTCTTTGTTATGATTTACAGCAGTCAGGAAAGTCAAAATAAGTCTGTTTCCCATAAGAAACAGTTTATTTTTTTATAGTTAATTCCAAAATACTATACTAAAAAAATACTCCAAGTTTATCTGGACCCTGTTCATAACATCATTAGATCAAAAGTTTATTTAACTTTTTGTTGTTTATTTCAATTTTTTGAGTACTTATACTTACTTTTTTTGTTGTTGCTGTTCAGAGTTGAACTTATGTTCAAACTTGTTTGTTCTCAAGTTCTCTGAAAGGTCTGAGACGATTAACAGGCAATTTTAGAAACTGATGAGAATGATGTGAAGTTTGTTTTATATCTGAATTTTAATTGTAACAGTGTTATTGGGCATTTCAAGTTTTAGTTAGTTTCTATTTTTAAAAAATGATATAAACTGCCTTAATCATCAAACTACAGGAAAATAAAGTAAAGTAAACATAAATAAACATAAGCAAAGGTAAATTGAATTTGTAGTATATGTGGTAAAACAAGTGACAAGGTCAAAAATGAACAATGATGAATGAGTATGGATTAGATGCAAGTGAGAAGAACTGAAGATCTGAGCAAATTACAAAAAAAAATTAAGGAAGAATGAATGGATTAGGAGGGAAACTGAGAATTTATTTGTTTGTTTATGTTTGTTTATATTTATTTAAACTTCTATACCGTCCCCTCTCCCAGAGGGACTCGGGTTGGTGTACAGTCAATTAAAATATACATATACATACAGATACAATAATTAAAATGATATTAAAAGAATTAGATTGGCCAAAAAAATTAAAACTATAAAAAGATTAAGAGATTAGAACTAAAACCATTTCAAATCAGATTTAAAAACCCTACACATTATTTGGTGAGTGATACTGACCCTCACTTAGAGAAAGTTTTAAAACAACAGGCAGTTTATGATGTGGGATATAGATGTGGTAGAAGAAAGGATTTTTGCAAGAACAAAAAGTGTACGATATTTGTATAAATTAGATTTGATTACATTTCTTTTTCCATTTTCCTACCTCTTTCCTTAGCTTCCTTGGCCTATTTTTTCTTGATTCTTTTCTGCATTTTGCTGAACTTTACTTCTTCTGAAAGGGAACAGCCTGGTGGGATGAAAAACTAATTCATAGGGAGCACCTGAAAAGTGTATTGAATTAAATCAAATTCAGTTTGCTCTTGCCAATATGCTTCTATTTTGACCTTGCTTACTTCTGCCATTTTGGACCCAGCTTGAAAAAAAATACACGTTTTGCATCTATGCATAAGACACAATTTCAAATCAGTATTTGTAAACAGCAATGGATCAAGCCCAGTACTTTCTAGTCGAACCACAGACAAACTACAACGATCTAATACATATCGATTTTACAGAAGACATTGTTGAAAAAGCACTACGCAATCTAAAACCATCCCTATCTATTGGATTGGACGGAATATGTGCCTACTTCTTAAAAAGGCTATCAATTGCCATAGCCAAACTTCTACGCATAATCTTTGAAAAATCTTTCAGGACCAGCTCCTTGCCAAAACTATGGTCACAAGCCACGGTCATCCCCATCTTCAAAAAGGGAAACCCCAGCCTAGTTAAAAATTACAGACCAATCTCCTTATGTTGCATCACCTGTGAAGTCATGGAATAAATTACTAACCAATCCATTATCCTCCACTTAAAGACAAACAATCTACTCTCTAATAAACAATTTGGTTTCAGAAAAAAACTATCCTGTAATTTGCAACTCTTACACTGCAAAAACATATGGACTACACAACTCGATCAGGGCAAAGCAATAGATGCAATCTACATAGACTTCTGTAAAGCCTTTGATTCAGTGGTACACGACAAACTACTCCTAAAACTAAAATCTTATGGTATCTCTGGACACCTGCATAACTGGATAGAAGCATTCCTGTCACACAGACAACAAATAGTCAAAATTGGGAGCATCCTGTCAAATTCTATACTCGTCAACAGTGGCGTCCCCCAAGGCAGTGTTCTAGGACCAACTCTTTTCATACTCTACATAAATGACCTCTGTGATCATATTGAGAGCAACTGCGTTCTCTTCGTGATGATGTAAAGCTATTCAACACCATAGACAATACTACTACCCTCCAAAAAGACCTTGACTATGTATCAGAATGGTCAATCAAATGGCAACTTCAAATCTCAACAAATAAATGCTGTGTCTTATATAATGGCAAAAAAAAATCAGAAAATAAAACACAAGCTAAATAGTCAAGACCTTGTTGAGGATCCAAACTTTGTCTAGGACCTTGGAGTACTCATCTCAAATTATCTAAGTGCTAGAGCCCACTGTAACTACATAGCCAAAAAGGCATTAAGAGTTGTTAATCTAATCCTACCTAGCTTCTTCTCTGGTAATATCACACTACTAACTAGAGCATACAAAACATTTGCTAGACCTATACTTGAATACAGCTCATCAGTCTGGAACCCATATCATGTATCTGATATTAACACAATTGAAAAAGTCCAGAAATATTTCACAAGAAGAGTTCTCCGCTCTTCTACTCATTGCAGAATACCTCATGCCACCCGACTTGAAACTCTAGACCTAGAAAACCTAAAACTACGCCGCCTCCGGTCTGATCTAAATATAGTATATAAAATCATACATTGCAATGTCCTACCTGCAAATGAATACTTCAGCTTTAATCATAACAATACAAGAGCACACAATAGATACAAACTCAAGGATAACCGCACCAAACTTGACTGCAGAAAATACGACTTCAGCAACAGAATGGTCAATGTCTGGAATATTCTACCTGACTCTGTGGTTTCTTCCCCAAATCCCAAAAATTTTAACCTTAGACTGTCTACTATTGACCTCACCCCCTTCCTAAAAGGCCTATAGGAGGTGTGTATAAGCGCACCAATCATGCCTACCATCCCTGTCCTATTGTTTTTTTATTTTTCTTATCTATCTCATGTACTCAAAACTATATTTATTCTTATACCTGTATCTTGTAAGCGATTGACAAATCAAATAAATAATAAATAATAATTATTTCCTTAGCCACTATTCGTTGAAAAATCCATAACTTAACGTATGTATTGCAGAATACTAAAAGCAAAATTCATTTAAGTTCCATATGGATACATATACACACAGTTAATTTTGAGACGACTGAACAATTAAAGATAATGCCATGTCAAGCTGATAACTAACTGAAGCTTGTTTGAGGATAAGCCTCATCTACCATTATAGATATTTTAGGATCCACCTTCATGTGTATAATTTAGTGGCAGATTATTGAAATTTGTCAGATCAGATTTCCAAAGAACTACCTCCGAATTATTGTTGAAATATACGCAGCCCTAAGTATTATTGTTTAGCAAAGTTTTGAAACTGCATGGTATGTTTTCAAGAATGGAGGCATCTGATAGCATATCCAATGCCTTATTAGCCACAGAGTTTCTTGTGTCACTAGAATGTCTGATCATTATTTCTAGAATTGTTCTGAAACCAATTTGACATTTCATGGATCTTTTCAAAGGAGCCAGCTTTTATTCCCTTGCAATTCGATATAAAGCATTTCCAATCTTAATTTGTTCATAAATGAACAGTGAACAAAATGAAATGAAATCAGATTGGAAAATTGCAGAATTCTGCCTACTTTCTTAATATTGGGCCATAGCTATATACTATCAGAACTGAGCAAGACAAGGGACTAATGAATAAATGCTGATTAGGAAGCTAGTGGAATTTAAAATATTCGGGGAAACAAATTTTTAATTTCTTAAATAATTCCCACAGCTTGGAAAATATTTCTTAACATCAAATCTAAACCTGCGTTTGCTTTTAGTTGAATATATGACTCCACGATTACTTCCCTATGGATGTGCTAAGAACAGATAGCTTTTTAATCCTTCATAATTATTTTTGCTTGCTCAAAATATTTCTCTTTTATTATATTGCTTTGTTGTTTTGTGAAAGAAGATAATACTAATTGTCAATACTAACTGTGCATTAAAAAGGGGCCAATTAATAGACAAGTTGACCTACAAGGTCTCTTCCAACTCTGATTATCTGTTAAGTCAAGGCAGTCTACTTGCTTCTTCCATCTTCCAACCTGATCAGCTGATTTTATAGGAGGTAGTTGGAAGAGCAGCATTGGAAGAACACTGAGAGAACCTATAAGTCAAATCAAAGGTGGTGGTAACATAAGAAACAGTTTAAAGAAAGAAAAATCAGAATTATTTGGTGGGGGGGATCTTAAGGGGGTGGAATTGTGATCTCACAATCCTAGCTTAGGTGGGTGCCCTTGGATTGGTTTCTTTTTCTTTCTCTTTCCCAACCCAACCTGAGAGAACCTATAAGTCAAATCAAAGGTGGTGGTAACATAAGAAACAGTTTAAAGAAAGAAAAATCAGAATTATTTGGTGGGGGGGATCTTAAGGGGGTGGAATTGATTAAGACTGATCTTATAAGAATAATATGGGAATTTGTAATTTTACTTGCCACTTCAAGTCCTCCAGGACTCGGATGCAAATTTAACAATAAATAAAGTAAAATAAGCATGAATTCCACTCTTGCACATTTTAAATGCGTTAAAGTCAAAGAATGGCTAAGTACTTGAAAAAAATTAAAGGAGGGTAAAGGTGTTGCACTATTTTGCTTCCAGAGCACAATGAAATATGTTGAAAGATATAAATGGCTTGGCTTGATCCCTAAGGACTGCTTTCTCTTAAGCCTACCTGCTCATTCCCTAAAATCAGAGAGTAAACAGCTTTCCACATGTGAGTAGGCAGGCACCCATCTTAGCCTGTGTACATCCATGCAGTTCTTCACTCAATCAGAAAAATGATTTCATATACTGGCCCGATGAACTTCAGAATTTAATCAGTTCGTTTGCTGTTGTAAAGGAGGCACAGTGAAGGCATTTCTGTATTTTTTCTGAAACTGTAGGATAGGCAGGTCCCCACTAGTGAGAATTCATTTGATTATGTTTTCCTTACTAGACTTTGCTTAGTTCCTTTGCTTAGTTCCCCTGGATACCTTGCCACTGAGCATTGAACTTAGGAATTACACAAATCAATTTCATTGCAAAATAGTTGTGCCTGACCTTGACAATTGGTTCTGCGCAAAATGAGAGTACGCCACAATCTCTAGCTCTGACTTTGCTCATATTCAACAGGTGTTCCGACTATGCCAGTTGCAAGCAAGGGCCATAAAGTTGCACAATTTTCTGATGATCTCTCTGCCCACCCCTTAGTAATGATGCAGTTATATAAGTTTACTCTGCTCTACACACACACACACACACACACACACACACACACACACACACACACACCACTACAGCATGAAGTTTTTGGATCTTTGCCCCTAACCCCTGCCCAGGCAGTGCCTTTGCTTATTAAGATAAAGAGGATTACAAGGCTACGTTTGTGCACTTGCATAGGTCTCATCCCACCTCAGTAAAATGTGCATATAGGAAGAATTCTTTGCTAAATCCACAATTATTTCAAGGAATGTGCAAATCTGAAATCTTTTGCACTTGAGCCTCCTGTTCTGTTTCTCTAATATAGATATGGGAAAACCTTGCCATTCAAGGTGTTATCATCATCACTAAAGACTCACACAGCACCAGGTCAGGTTATTTGAGGAACTGCCTATCTCCAGTAATTTCTTCCTGGACTGGCAGAGTTGACAAGCTCTGGGTTCCCTCAATCGAATAGAGTCATCTCTCAGGGCCCAAGAAGCATGTCTTCTTTATTGCAAGACCTGCCCTCTGAAAGGGGAGCTCCCTTGAAATCCATGCAGCTCCCACTGTTGGCATTTTGTAAAGCCCCAAAGACCTGGTTGTTCATTCAGATCTTGTAATGAGGAGGATGAAATCTCTTGTTAGATTGGGGGTTTTGTCTTTGTGTGTATATAGAGCAAGGGTGTCAAACATGTTGTCATGGCAGCGCCATATCAGGACTTTTTTTCCCTTCGCTAAACCAGACGGGGGCAGGGCCAGCATGTGACGCATCCAGCCTGCGGTCCACAAGTTTGATACCCACCCCTGGTATAAAGCACCCAGATCCCATCTTAGTGTGTTCTGCATTGTGCTTTTATTGTTTATTATCTTGTGAGACCTCTAGAGTCAGGTACTACTTATTGAAATATAAGGTAAATGAATAAAATCTAAACATTATAGCAATAGCAGTTAGACTTATGTACCGCTTTATAGTATTTCACAGTCCCCTCTAAGGGGTTTACAGAGTCAGTATATTACCCCCAACAATTTGGGTCCTCATTTTACCCACCTCGGAAGGATGGAAGGCTGAGTCAACCTTGAGCTGTCAGCATCGAGTGAGCAGTAAGTTGGTTTGCAATACTGCATTCTAAGCACTGCACCACATTGCTCTTTAATGTCTATATGTCTTTAGCCTATTTGTGGGGTGTTTGTTTTCTAGAGATGATGATGGTGTTGTTGTTGTTATTGGATTATAACTGGAAGAAGAGATTTGTACCCTTTGTACCCACCACACAACCCATCTGGATTTGTGTGAAGGAGAGTCTTCTGTGGATTCTTTGCAGTTGTAGGAAAAGCTCTTGATTGCACAAGAAGCTTCTCTCCTATTGGAAATAAGAGATGTGTTCAGTCTTGATTCAGAAAGAGGGGAGTTATAACCAAAGTGTGGAAATGTACATTTCGACTTTTAATTGGGAGAGACAATTACTCATGGGCTATATCCTGTCAAGCTTGTTCTTAACTTACCAACACAAAATGAGTAAGATTGTTCACAATATTATTTTTCCAAGTATTTTGATTTAGTTGATAGTCACTGGGCCATCTAGTGGCTGCTCTTGAAAATGCATGCAGCGAAGATTGGCAAATATCAATAACAATTGTGTTATGAAACGCTGTGCCTGCCAATATGTAAAGCCACAACAGATGATATACCTATAAAGAATTTGAATCTTGACTGGTGTAGGAAAATTGCTTTGGAAAAGATAGCTAAACTTCCTGATCCGAAGAGAAGGAAAATACTTGAATTTCTATGTTTTGGCATAGTTTCATTATTCCACTGTTATTCCACTGTAGAAAGGCTGATAGTTTGATATTGTATTAGTAGTGTCATTAGACGTCCTTCCAAGTTAAAAATAATTAAACCAGGAAATCCACATTGTGTAATTGAAACTGTTTGCATTGTTTATGATGGATCAAAAAGTTACACTGGGACATATCAACTATTCTTTCTCTAACTATATAGCTAATTAAAGTTATCAATCAGGACATTTTGAGAGAAAAAATCCACACTTAAAACAAATGACCCATTTCAGTCCTTGAGTTTGTGAATTTGGGTTCTCTGTATGTCATATTGCTTCTGAATACTGCCTTTTGGAAGAACATGTTTATGCTTGTCTGTTTGGCATAACCATGAGATTCAGCACTGCAATGATTCACTATCATTATACCTGCATACATTACATCAGGAATGTGATCCTTCTATTCCAGAATACTGGGTCTATTAAAGAGCCCATTAGGCATAATCCTGGAAGGGATTTCTTTTACATTTCTAAGAGCCACATGCAGTAACAGTTGTTGGGTTTGAGAGAAATCCCCTCCGCTGGGTTCGAATTTCCCGCCAGGAAGAAACGCCGGAACGGCGCAAGAATCAGATGGAAGCAGCTGATGAAAGCGAGGGCTTTTTATTTCAGGAAGCAGTACACGCGGTGCGGAGAGGCAGCAACGGTACAAGTTCCCGGGCTAGCAAACAAATGGTGAGTAGCCAGGTGTTTTTATACCCTTTTTCCCTTTTGTCTTTGTGTTGCAATGGTTTCGGGTGTTTGCTACCTTAAAAGGTTGGCGTTTGGGGTCTTTGCTTTATTTGGAAGTAGCCTGGGGCTGGTGAAAAGGTGCTGACCTGGACTTGATTGGTTTTCCTTAATTAATCCTTTTATTTGGTCTACGTGTCAGGTAAGGTGATTGACTTTGGGTGTTGCTTTATCTGTTTCCTTTCTGTCCAAGGTCAGTAGCCCTAGGTGTTTTCTATATATTTTCCTTATCTTGTAATCCCCTTTGATTGCCCTGTCTTTGTCTCATTCTTTCTGGTTTGGGGAAATCTTGGTGTTTCTTATTTTAATGTTTTTGTGCTAATTAAGTTTCTTCCTCTCATATTCTTCCTACACAGTGATGGGTCAGGAGCTGCCTATTTGTTTGTACATAAATTCCCCTCAAGGTTTGCAAAGTCACCCTCACAGAATCCTGCTCCAGTTTATTTCTTCCTCTACAAACACCATTAACCGTAGGGAAACAGTTAAAACAAGAAAAGCTGTTGCCCTTTAGAGCAGTGTTTCTCAATCTTGGAAGTTTGAAGATGTCTGGACTTCAACTCCCAGAATCCCCTTGCTGGATGGGGGATTCTGAGATTTGAAACCCAGACTTCTTCAAGCTACCGAGGTTGAGAAACACTGCTCTAGAGCCTACAAAATGGAGGTTTTTATGTGTTCTGCAGGCCACAGATTGCTCACGTCCTTTGCAATGTATTTCATGTAGTACTTTGACCCTTCATTTCTCAGTTCCCCATTGAAAAATGCATGTGAACTTGCCTTACCTGATCTCAAACCATTGATCCATCTTGCTCAGTACAATCTATATCGGGGTGGGAAAGATTTTGTAACTTGTTCCTATGGGCACACTTTCTAAAAATCAATGGCCTCCAAAGGTCAGAGCAGGTTTCATCAATGATATTCTGAAGTCAGTGAAGCACAACCTGTTTACTGTGTAAAGAGAGAGTTGAAGAGGAAATGGAGTCAATTATTTTACTCTCTAAAACTACTCCAGAACACAAAATAAAGCAAAAATGTTAGCCCTTTGGGGTAGTCAAAACATGGTGCACAAAAATAAATACCAGAGCTATCTTTAAGGTTATATTAACAGAATCTTGCAAGACTGAAAGTATTTTCCCTCTTTTCCACTTACTCTTTGGAAAACCAGGGAGAGTTTCCCATGGCCCCCTTCCCTTCTTTCTGTGAACTGAGATGGCTTTTACATGCCAGTTGGTAGTCTATGGCAGGGGTCTCCAACCTTGCCAACTTAAAGACTTGTGAACTTCAATTCCCAGAGTTCCTCAGCCAGTCTTAAAGTTGCCAAGGTTGGAGACCTCTGGTCTATGTCTCTTCTTCCTGCCTCCCAAGGCATTCCTACATACCATTACAAAAATAACGGTATCTTTATTTTGATTAACCATGTCTTTTTTTTTTGTAATAATAAGTAGAATTGCCACAGCTACAGTGGTCCCCATCCATGGATTGGCACCAATCTGTGGCATGACAGCAACTAGGCCATGCAAAGGAGCAAAGCCTAGCTGAGGATACAGGCAGCATGTGAAACCATGCCCCATGGAAAAACCTATCTCCACGGAAGCAATCCCTGGTGCCCAAAATGTTTGGAGCCGCTAAGCTACAGAATTCTGTTCTAAGCAGCATTCCTGCCATCAAATGCTTTATCTGATCAACAACAGCTGTACAGTATTTCCCAGGTTCCATCTCTGCCCATCAGATAATTTTTCACTGAACCAAAGCTGGACGCCATAAATGTCTTTGCATTCAAATAGCAGCCACTTTTCCATCAGTGTTAATTCAGTTCAGATTTATCTATGCATGTTAGATCTGGAAATACTTCTGTTAGGCCTGTGATGGCGAACCTATGGCACACATGCCACAAATGGCACGCAAAGTCATTTGTGCCGGCACGCAGGCGAGAGGCAGACTTACCTCACTGTGCATATGTGCACCTCACAGCTGATTTTTTGGCTGGTTTGAGGCCTTTTTTGGCCTCCTAGAGGCTTGGAAAAAGCCTCTGCAAAGCTTTTCAGGATGAATAATAGGCCCATTTCATCACTTCCTATAATACTGGAAGTGACAAAATGGGCCTATTATTCATCCTTGCAGAGGCTTTTTCCAAGCTGTGAGGTACAGTGCAGGTAAGGAGGTGGCATGGGGGATTGTGTGTGCATGCACAGGGGGCATAGGGGCCATGTGCATTGCATTCTGGGTGCTGGCACACAAGTGCGTGCGCACAAGCGTGCACGCAGTTTTTGGCACAGGAGCCCAAAAAGGTTAGGCACCACTGTGTTAGGCTGTCCATTGTTCCAAACCAGTTAGGCAGTAATTGAAACTGTGCATCTGAGGTTGTGTTAAGCAGATCACTTTTTACAGAAAGCTAACATGATAACAAAGAAGATTCTGAAAATCAGCCTTGGAAAAGCCTTCATTCAATCATGATCACCCTTAGTAATGTGGGAATGGACCACATATCCTTTTTGGTTACATCAGAATTCTGCACAGCTATAGAAAATAAAGAGGCAGCAGTTCTCCAAAATGTGCATGTTTGTTCTGATACACAACATTTTACCTCAATAATACAGATGATTGCTTACTTCCTGATCTAGTCTACAGGTGATGGATTCCTGTGTATGTATTAGAGGCTTAACTGTTCTTAGTGCCTGAGCAAAGATAAGGCCAGGATGGTGTTATTACAATAACAAATGCTAGTCTTATTCAGGCATTCAGTTCTTAGGGATGAATAATTGCATAATTTGGAAAGAGAAGTATACTCATTGAATCTACTCATATTGTAGCACTAAGCATGTTCTGAAAATGATATGGAAGAAATGTTTAGAAGAAACTTTACACAAATGGAAGAACTTCCAGTACTTGTATTTTTAAGTGGATACCTAACAAGTAACTGAATACAAAAGATGACTTGTGCCAACTTCCATTTTATTAAATGTGTATTGTTGCTATAAGCAGAAAATCAAACGGATGTTATCAAAAATAAGATAACTAACATTTGACATCATTACTGGCCAGGATTTATTATATAGCCTATATAATAGTTGTGTGCACTTCTCCTTAAGTGTGTAGGACCTTCTAGTCTGTCCCCAATGCTGCTCAAATAAACGTGACTCAAGCAGATTATGTAGTTTCTACTGATAAATTGGGTCATGTGGAAATTTTCTCCTTCAGTGATGCCAGGTAGAGAATACAGCTAATCCCCGAGTTACAAGCATACAAGCAAGACCGCATTCTGCCATTTTCCTCTCACCGTCCGGTGCACTCCCACAGGGAGGGTCTCTTGCGGGTCCCGTTGGCATCTATGTGCCGGCTGATGACCCCGAGGAATAGGGCCTTCTCTGTGGGGGCGTCTGCCCTCCGGAATGGGTTGCCTCCGGAGTTACGTACAGCCACAGACCTGGGGACCTTCAGGCATGCCTTGAAAACCTGGCTCTTTGACCAGGCCAGCTTGGGCTGATTTTAGATTTGGGTATTTTAATTTTTATATCAAATTTTAGGGTTTAACGGGAGGGGTTTTAATTGTTTTCAGCCAGGTTCTTTAATTTAATTTAGTTTTAACTTTTATATATTTAATGTTTTAATTGTATGGCTGTGCACCGCTCCGAGTCCTTCGGGAGAGGAGCGGTATATAAATTATTATTATTATTATGTGCCCATTTGAAGTTATGAGATAAGCACTCCCTAGTGTTTATGAGCAAGTTCCAAAATTACAAATGTTGTAAGCACCACAGTAGTTTTTCACTTATGAACTTTCATTCTCAGTGCAAAAAGTGCTTGCGGTACCTGACTCCTGCTCCTCCACGCACACTCCAAATCCTTTCCGCTATCACTGGGACACTTTTTGTCCAGACAGAGACCTGATGGAGACTGGAAGCTTCATCTGTGTGCAAATAGGACCTTTGAAAACTGAGGGATTCACTTCATTTTCAAAGGCCCCATTTGCCCGCAGATGAAGTTTCCAGTCTCCATCAGGTCTCTGTCTGGGCGAAAAGTGTCCCAATGATGGTAGAAAGGAGTTGGGGGAGGGGGAAAGAATAGGGGACAGATGCTGCAAACACTTATCACGCCCAGGAGCTTCCATCGACTCTCCACTTTCTGAAAGGGAAAGAGGCAGAGAGGAGACAGATTTTTGCAACATAAGTGAGTCCGGTATGGCAGGCAGTGGGAAGCATGAGGTATCTTAATGGATGGGAAGGCCTTGAACGCCTGTTCCATCACTTGGCCCCCCCATGGCTTTCCCCACCGTGAGATACCTCATGTGCACTTAATGAACTACGCATTCTCCCACACATTAAGTTAGCAAATGTGTGAGGGAAAGCAGGGAGTATTCTCATTCAAGGTACGAGATTCACATCCATGAATCCTCGGGGTACGAATGGAATAGGCAGGCTCCATTCCATTCATAACTCAAGGACTACTTGCATTGAATGTGTTTTTTTCCACATTATACAGGTATTTGTAATAGGTTTATTCACCCCTATTTCCAAGGATACTAGGCCATAAGAACCACAATATGCTCATTTATTGTATCTGAACAATGCTTTTTCCATTATCTACAGTGTAGCCAAGTTCTGTGTGGCAGGATATACCAATACATATTGATTATGCTAGAAATGCTCAGTATTCCTATTTTATCCTTATTCTAGAAAGTGGGATTTATTATTTAAAGCATTCCTAAACAAAATATAATTTTAACCCAGTTACTATTCCTTTAGGGCCAGAACTAGCCTGGGGAATACATTTTACATTCATTCTTGTAATCGATTTATACAGTTTATTCTCAAATTATTTTGCAGTAAATTTTGCAGCCTTATGTTATTAATACTTATGTTATACTTTTGCAGCCTTATGTTATTAATACTGCAGGATGCTTTTAGGTTATAGAAAGATTTCATGCTAAAATTCTTGCTTTTATATTGTTCTAAACTTAGCAATGGCCAAAGATTAAAATCAAATTGATTGACCTACTGAAAATAAATGCCATTTATTAAAAGTTATTGAGATTTCTAGAGCAATAACTTCTTTTTTAGTCTCGCATGAAATACTGTGTGCTGCTTTAATGGATATTTATTTATTTATTTATTTATTTTTTAATTAAAATTTATATACCGCCCTTCTCCCTGAAGGACTCAGGGCGGTGCACAGCCTACTAAAACCACATATATATAACAATTAAAATAGAATTAAATAAGGGCTGTAACCGAATCTAAAATCCCAACCTTAAAATTCAATACATTAAATCCCATTAAAATTAATTTAGGATCAGCCCAGGCCGGCCTGCTCAAAGAGCCAGGTCTTCAAATCACGCCTGAACACCCTCAGATTGGTGGTCGTTCTCAGCTCAGGGGGGAGCCCATTCCAGAGAGCGGGTGCCCCCACAGAGAAGGTCCTGTTCCTCGGTGTCGCCAGGCGGCACATAGAGGCCTGTCGGGACCTGAAGGAGGCCCTCCCTGTGGGAACGCACAGGTCGGTGGGAGACTACTGGCAGAACGCGGTCTTGCAGATAGCCTGGTCCGATGCCATGGAGTGCTTTAAAGGTCAAAACCAGAACCTTAAAGTGTACCCGGAAGGCAACTGGCAACCAATGCAGCTCACGCAGGAGAGGCGTCACATGAGAGCTTTTAGACACCCCCATGACCACCCGCACGGCCGCATTTTGTACCAGCTGCAACCTCCGGGTGCTCCCCAAAGGGAGCCCCATGTAGAGGGCATTACAGTAATCCAGGCGGGAGGTGACCAGGGCATGAGTGACCGTGCGTAAGGTGTCCCAATCAAGAAAGGGCCGCAACTGGCACATCAGGCGAACCTGATGTAAAGCCCCCCTGGAGACGGCCGTAATATGCTCTTCTAATGACAGCCGTACATCCAGGAAGACACCTAGATTGCGAGCCCTCTCTGTGGAGGCTAAGATCTCACCCCCAATAGTCAGCGATGGAGTCAGCTGACTATATCAGGACGCCGGAAACCACAGCCACTCAGTCTCAGAAGGGTTGAGTCGAAGCCTGTTCTCACCCATCCAATTCCACACTGGCCTCCAGGCACCGGGACATAACCTCCACAGCATCGTTGGGGTGGTTTGGAGTAGAGATGTAAAGCTGAGTGTCATCCGCATAAAGATGACACTTTACTCCAAAACCACGGATGATCTCCCCAGCGGCTTTCACATAAATGTTGAACAAGAGAGGGGAGAGAACCGACCCCTGAGGCACCCCACAAATGAGGGGCCTAGGGGTGGACCTCTCCCCCCTGTCAACACAAATTGCAAGCGGTCAGAGAGGAAGGAGGAGAACCACCACAAGACGGTACCTCCAATTCCCAACCTCTCCAGCCGCTGCAACAAGATACTATGGTCGATAGTATTAAAAGCTGCTGAGAGATCTAATAGGACCAGGACAGAGGAATAACCTCTGTCACGGGCCCTCCAGAGATCATCACCAATGTGACCAATGCTGTTTCAGTACTGTGCCCGGGCCTGAAGCCCGATTGGAAGGGATCTAAATACGTCATTTCCTCCAGGTACTGAGGGAGCTGAAACGCCACCACACTCTCTACAACCTTCGCCACAAAGGTGAGGTTGGAGACCAGACGAAAGTTATTCAAAAGTGCTGGGTCTAGGGCAGGCTTCTTGAGGAGAGGCCACACCACCGCCATTTTCAGGGCGGTAGGGAGCGACCCCTCCCTCAATGAAGCGTTGACAATCCCCTGGAGCCAACCTCGTGTCACCTCACTAGAGGTAGAAACCAACCAGGAGGATCAAACTCCTCCCAGATAACCATCTCAAGACTTGCCCCAGCCATCTCCCCCGGAACCACCCAGCTGAAGTCCAGCTCGCCCCGAATCTGAGTGATTTTATCATGCAGAAATCAGGAAAACTCCTCTGCCCTGCCCTGCAAGAGGTCTTCCCGCGCTCTCGGTTCAAGCAGGGAGCGGATCACTCTAAACAGGGCGGCAGGCCTATTTTCTGCTGATGCAATAAGGGCGGAGAAGTGCGAACGTTTCACCGCCTCTATTGCCACTAGGTAGGTCCTAATATAGGACCTCACCTGTGTCCGGTCAGATTCGGTGCGACTGGCCCTCCAGACACCCTCCAGACGTCTTTTCCGGGCACTTCATCTCCCTCAGCTCCTCCGTAAACCACGGAGCTGGATGGGATCTGTGCCAAGTCAGAGGTCGCAAAGGCACAACTCGGTCCAGAGCCTCAGCGGCCAAACTATCCCAGGTGGCCACTAAGTCTTCAGCCGAGCTGTGAGCTAGAGTCTCAGGAAATGGCCCAAGCTCCGTCTGAAACCGTTCAGGATCCATCAGGTGCCTGGGGCAGAACCATCTCCTCGGTTCCACCTCCCTGCGGTGGGGGGTGGCGGCACAGAAGTCAAGCCTAAGAAGAGAATGATCGGACCATGACAAGGGTTTTATAACTATATCCCCAAAGCTACGATCATTCAACCACTGAGCAGAGACAAAAATCAGGTCCAGCGTGTGTCCCCCAATGTGAGTGGGGCCAGAAACTAATTGGGTCAGATATGTTGAGCCAACAGTTCCGCATGATGTGAAACATATCTTCAAAAACATTGCATAACTGCTCATATCCCTACTTTTTCCACATTATCCATGAATTTAAAAGAGTCTCTAATGGGAAGCTGTGACCACAATTAGGACCCAATATTATACAGTATATTGGGTAAAGTGTTGGGTTCTTTTATCAGAGAAATATAGATTTAAGTTGCCACTTAAGCATGGAACTCATTCCTGACTTCTGAATGTATCAGTCATTCTCTCTCAATCCAGCTTACCTGTCTTTTGCACATATGGAAAATATGTGGTCCTCTCTGGGCATTATCTAGAAGCCACAAGTTGTCTAAACAGAGGAGGCTGAGTTGCAGTGGTTTCAGGTTCCTACATTACTTTTGCACTCCAGAACAGTCTAGAGTTCCCTGCAACTTACCACAAAAGTTCTCAGTTTCTGAGACTCTGCATTACATAAAAAAGGAAAAAGAAACAAGTATTCTTCCCAAGATTTCTCAAAGAGATTTGCAATTCAGCAAAAATCTGGATCCATCAATAATATCATCTTATTTGATACCTTAATGGATCTACTTTGTGTATTGAACTGTACTCAACTAACTCATATATTTGTGAGGTCATCAACTTAATCTGCAGAATCAGTGCATTGCATTCTTCCAATAACAAAACTTAAGAAGGCACATTGTTTCACAACAAATGCACAAGCAAGATAAACATTTAACTCCCTTGTTTTCCAGTTGGGGGAATGCAATAAAGCAGTGAATGAGTGAATGAGGAAAGACGGTGAAAGAAAACAAGTTGTACTGGTTTATATCCATCTCTCATGGCTTTAAGAAACGAAAGTACTGTAGCTGCCTTAATTTTAAACACAGGTCACCTTGTTGTACCTGTCTACCAAAAGCAAATCTAATAGTTATTTAAAACAGAAACCTGCCCTAAGTTTGAAAAGCTAGTTTCCACAAGACCTGCCAGCCAACTCCTTTTGTAATCCTCTTTAAATAGGCCTGCAGCCAATCTTCAGTTAGTGGAAGGACTAAAAGGTACAATCTCACTCCTCCCCTGAGCATCCAGGAAACCTTTGCATAGGTAAGAATAAGTTCACAACTTGCATCAAAAAAAAAAAAATACCCACAAGATCTACAGCAATATTCCATACATATTAGAATAACTTTAAACTATACTGAGCCAATGAACACATTGGGAACAGTGATTCCAATTATTTGTTTATTTGTTTATTTATTTACGTGGCAACCCATCAAACAAGAAGTGACTCTGGGTGGCAGAGATCAACAATATATAAAACAATAAACATCTAAAAAGTTGTTTTAAAAAATGATATAGTTTAAAGTAAACAAATGTGTTAACTTTCTAAAACCAGGTGTCTTTCAGAGACATTGGACTACAGTGTCAGGAATAGCCAATCATCAAAGGACATTCTTGATGAGAATTCTGAACTTTGTAGTCCCAAAAATTCTGATTTCAAAAAACTGGTATTCATTGCCAGTTGAATCAGAAATACACAGTTCACGTGGTGATCCCTTAATTTGTTCAAATCCATTTTATATGCAATCCATTTTTAAATCCGTGAGAAACGGATATATAGTAGATAGAGAGGTTTGATGTATTTGGAATCTTGGTTGCAGTTTATTTAGCAACCACTTGATGGCGTCCTTCACTTGAAACATTTGCATTACTCTAGCTGACTCGGGCAAATAACATCTATAACTGCGTCTCCTAAGTTAATTAAAAGCATGTTTTGTATTAAAATAAAACTGCCTCAGCCGATGCATAGCAGCAATTATTCACCGTCTTCTGGCGAGCAAAGGGATGATATATCAGCGTCAGCAGTAGTGTCAGACTCCGGAGGACTATTTCATATGGGAACAATGTCCAGAATTTGATTATGGAGGAGGGAGATGACCAAAAGAGGCCAAGGGAAACTGTTCTTAGCTTATGTAAATATTGAAGGCTACCACAGCCATTGGCACATTCTTCACATTGCTAACCACATAAGTGTATGAGTAATAAAGGAGAGAGAGAGGGTGGTTCAGGGCAAGGAAGAATGAAGTTCCTTCTGCTGCTTGCTTTATTCAGATGTCACTGAGAAGAAAACAGGACATTTCACACATACAGGCACTCATTCTCACACACAATTTATCCCCTGAAGTTTGTTCTCACACAATCCAAATACATGACTGGGCTGACAGAACAGAAGAAAAAATCTGCAATCATATACAGGGAGGAGAGAGAGAGAGATGCTATATTTATAGCACGGATTTTTTTCCCATCAATGGTTGCATTCCTTTGGATATAGTCTGTCAGGGGCTGCATGCCTGGGTTGGGTGGAGTTATTCTTTCTTTTACCACAACTGCCACTACCGTTTCTCTCCCTCCTTGCCTCCCCACTCAGAAATCTGCTAGCAGATAGCAATCATACACATATCACAGAAATGCCATTACCGAAGGCTTTCTCCAGATTTTATTCCATCTATTAATAACAGCTTCGATTTGATGTTTTTGTCATTTGGTAGTGTTTAGAGTGACTAGTTTTGGCCTGCCACCTAGTGGTAGGTAAGTAATCAATTGGTTAAATGGCCGTAAATTTTCATTTAATTGTTTTTACTCAGAGAACCAAGTTTCTCTAATTTTCCATCCTCCTCACTCTTTAAATTTCCCTTGATTTTTTCCATTCTTTGTCAGTATTTTAACACCCTGACGAGCCAAAGGTAGGACAGGTTATGTAGAAACTAATCTGGTTTTCTCTACTGTTCTTTTATTCACTTAATCAACCCTCCCATTTCTTCATTACCCCTTTCCAGTGTAATAGGATGTAATGAAGCATATATGTAATATTCTACATTACATATGTAAAATGTGTAATGAAGTATATTTCCAATCCAGTTTTTCTTCTAGGTATCTGGACTTCAATTCCTAGAAATGTACAAGTAGAATTTCAATTGCTTGTTAATTCTGATAATTACAACTCACCAATCTATAGAGATCATCCAGGCTGGAAAAGGTTGCATAAGCAGAACTCAGTTGGATCTCAGGAAGTGAGAATTTATCTCTACTCTAATATTCCATTTCCCACAGATCTACCCAGATGTTTGAAGCCCATAAGCACAGTATGATGGCAAAAACATTCTGCTGCTGCTCCCTTGCATCTCATAAAGCATATTATATCTGATCTTGGAGGTAACATATAACATTTTATGCATCCCATTTGAGTAAAATCCAGATTTTTAAGTGGAGGGATTTGGAATAGATCTGTTATTATTATTTTGCCAGCCCCGGATAGATGGGCGTGTGAACTATGCTATGAGGAATAAGGGCAGCCAACCCAAAGGAAAAACAAAATCCATTGTTTAGGTAAAATGCCAAGGTGAGGAGTGGAAGGGAGAGTTTTGTGATCAACACATCTGCTTTCAAATCAGAGTGTCTACAGGCCACTTGCAGTTTCTTAGTGATGGAGAAAAGCTGGAGATCGAGCAAGAACCTTAATTTTAGCATTTGCTTTGTCTCTTTCTTATCTAGTCTTTTGTTTTGAGCAAGTGTTTTCTGAACTGCATTAACTTGCTGGTCTTATGGCAACTACAGAATAAGGAATCTTGGAGGTCTTCTAGTCTAACCCCTTGCTCAAGCAGGAAACCCTATACCATTTCAGACAAATGGTTGTCCAATCTCTTCTGAAAAACCTCCATTGTTAGAGTATCCACAACTTCTGGAGGCAAGTTGTTCCAATTGTTCTAACTGTCAGGAAATATCTCCTTAGTTCTGGGTTGCTTCTTTCCTTGATTAGTTTCCATCCATTGTTTCTTGCCCTGCCCTCAAGTGCTTTGGAGAATAACTTGACTCCCTCTTCTTTGTGGATCTTTCCTGAGATATTAGAATACTGCTATCATGTAACCCCTATTCCTTCTTTTCATTAAACTAGACATAGCCAATTCCAGCAACCATTCTTTATAGGTTTTAGCTTCCAATCCCCTAATCATCTTTGTTGCTCTTCTCTGCACTCTTTCTAGAGAGTCTCAACATCTTATTTTACATCGTGGCAATGTAACCAAAACTGGATGCCGTATTCCAAGTGTGGTCTTACAATACCTTGTAAAGTGGTACAAATATAAAGTTGGTATATTTTATGGAACTGATCTCCTTTGCTTTACTCTCAGACCCGGATGAATAGCTCCACTGCAAAGTGTGCTCATAATTTGAAAAAAAAAATATTCCTGTATTTGGCATAAAATCTTTTAATAATAGCTTGCTCACATGTAAAACTGAATACATAAGCAGCAGTAAGCATACCACGCTTTGCCTTTCCCTATTGCTTAAAGCATGATCATTTCCTGTGGGGATCTTTCCTTTTCTCTCAAATGCTTTCAAAAGAATTGAAGTGTGACTATGTTTGGAGTGTATCCATTTATTCTAGATACATTCTGGGTTCTTTAGGTTTGCAGCCTGTAATTACTGAACACCAGGACCAATTTAGAACCTCTGGTTGGCATGACTATTGTTGCATGATTTAGCTAAGCTACTTCTTAGACCCCCCCACCCTAAATTTGTCCCAGTAATTTCCAAAATTAGGACTTCTGGGAGATTAAACATGTATTTTCTCCTGCCCTCTTCCAAATTCATCTGAGGTAGTGTTATATTTCTTTCAGATATTCAAGTGCAACACTGCGTTCAACAAATCTCCCACAAACTATAGTTTGCTAGAGGGTCTCCTCACATAAACATCATATTAATACTGGGTGACTGAGAATCTTTATCGACATCATATGAATCGTGTTTCTTTGTGATTCTAGTACATTCAATAGCATTGTCTTGAATAACCGTGCCATAGACATGGGTGGGCTGCTGGAAGCTCTAGCTAAGACTCTGCGGGCTCAGAGATCCCCCAATAACCTCAGAAAGACAAGCAGCAAGGGAAAGCTCTTAATAGGCTTAACTGAACTTCTGGGCATTCAGTCAAGAGCATTTCACACCTCGTAAAAGTGTTGCAAGCTAGATAAACAATCTACTCAGTGCTTGCGAGGCAGAACCATTGAGAAAATCAGATAATATAACCACTAGCCTCAGAGGGGATTAAGTCCCAAATAATAAGAATCACATAATTCACCAGAAACTCCACTAAGACTCCAAGATCCCTCTCATAGTCACTGCTATTAAGCCTGGTTTTACCCAGTCTTTTATTTAAGTATTAAATACATGAAATAATAAACAACTTTTTGGTATATATCCTTTTTTAGGTAATTAGGGCGATGAAGAAGTGACGTCGAGTTGACCACACCCACCTAGTCACTTGACCACCCAGCCATGCTCATCCAGCCAGTCATTAAGGCAGAGAGCCTCTTGCTAAAAAATTTGAAGCCCACCCCTGGCCATAGATGAGGTTGATCCTGCTGAATGACTCTATATACTTTGGTCTACACAACATGGTTTGACAACACAGTTGTCAATATATACTTTGGTCTACACAACATGGATTGACAACACAGATTGCTAGTGGTTAAGGCACCAGGCTAGAAAGCAGGAGACTGTGAGTTCAAGTCCCCCTTATAGCCATAAAGCCAGCTGGATGATATCTCTCTCTCTCTCTTTCTCTCTCTCTCTTTCTCTCTCTGAGTAAGAGATAAAGTAGTTACTCTCTCTTGGCACAACTCACCTCACAGAGCTGTTGTTGTGGGGAAAATAAGAGGAGGAAGGTTTGTTAGATGTGTTCACTGCCTTGAGTTATTTGTAAAAAAATAATATAGGTGGGAAACAAAAAATAATAATACAGGTGGGAAACAAATAAATAATAAAATGAATCATATAGAATCATAGAGTTCAAAGGAACCTTGGAGATCTTCCAATTCAACTCTCTGCCTAAGGCAGGAGTCCTTATACTTGTGAAGACTTGTGGACTTCAACTCCCAGAATTCACCAGCCAGCTGGCTGGAGAATTCTGGGAGTTGAAGTCCACGTCTTAAAGTTGCCAAGTTTGGGGACCCCTGCCTTATACTATCCCATATAAATGGCTATTCAATCTTTTCTTG